>CM059200.1:45655109-45706935 GCA_030323885.1 Branchipolynoe longqiensis | reverse complement strand
ATATTCACAATTACTGCTAAACAACAAACAATATAACACTGGCAATCTAAGGTACTGTAAGGGGCTTAACGCTATGTAAAGGGGCTGTCACATTACGACGCATCGCGCCAACATACGCCAAGGTATGTGATTTTTGGCCGCTATGGCAGGATACGTTGTTATGCGTTACGCATGCGTTAGGTGTTCATTGGTATATGTCAATGTATGTCAACGTTCGTTGAGATACGGGGTTGCGTGTCAGGGGGTTGGCAAAGTTTTGTGCATGCACAAAACTTTCTACGTATGACAACGTGTGGATTTTACGTCGGCCGTATGTTATGTATGAGTTAGGTGTACGTCGATGTACGTTAGACATACGTTAGACAAAAGTTCACTACATTGCACTATGTTGACCTACGTTAAAGGCAGTGGGAACATAGTCCACTTACTGACAATGTATGGATAACGTACGTCTAACATACCTTTAGCGTTTCTCCAGCGTGTCTTGACGTATGTAACATATGAGGCGTAGTTCTGGTGATCGAATAACATATATAATTTACCAAGGCGGAGTCATGAGGTGAATAGTGGATAATTATCTTTTAATTCAGAAAGAGGTTGAATTCAATCACTGTACATGTCTAGATGGGTCAGGTCAAATGTTAGTGTCCTGATTCACAGTTCAGAAGAGGGCGGGACCCGACCCCTCAACACCACCGGCTAGCCACTTAATCAGTGGTGTGGGTGGGTGGGACAACGTTAGGTTTTTCTCTGACCGGAGCTGAGGGAGTTGTGACTTGAGATCGACTGGGAGGGACCCCGTGATCAATTTGGCGGGAAATTCTAAACGGTCAGGTCAGGTAGAATGCCGCTAGGGGCAGCGATGGAGTTAATCCAGCTAATCCAGTATATAGTGTGAAAGGAGGGTGCCGGGTCGTTGGGAACTCGGGCCGGGGCACCCCACTTCTGGCAGATTAAGTAGGGAGGGGGAAGGTCTCCACCCGGTAAATTACCCATGTTACTTATAACGTGCACAATTTACCAAAGCGGAGTCATGAGGTGAATAGTGGATAATTATCTTTTAATTCAGAAAGAGGTTGAATTCAATCACTATGTACATGTCTAGATGGGTCAGGTCCAATGTTAGTGTCCTGATTCACAGTTCAGAAGAGGGCGGGACCCGACCCCTCAACCAATTACAGGAGGGGGCGGGGGCCGTCCAGGATTGTCGCTCTGGGTACATAGTGATGGACTGCGGACGACGTCCATGCTCCAAGCTGCATGATCTCGGAGATTGTGCTGCCAGCCGCTGCACGGGCCTGTGCCCCACCCCTCCTAAGGCTATGTAGTGTGGAGTCGGCGGGTGCCCGGAGATGGGAGGGTTTCGTTTAGGTACACTATGGGTGCCATTAGGTCATACTGCATCGGGGCGAGCGGGTGATGCCGTGGAGGGTGCAAACTGGATGTACTTCTTTGCCTGTACCGCCTTGTTCTTCCATGTCCCGCACACCAGGCCCACAAGGTATGCCTGCAGGGTTTTTACGTGTGTTCTGTCGGGGTATCCTGGGAATAGAGGGAGCAATTGGTCGTAATGCTTGCATTGCGTTTGATTCGCGGCGAAGGAGGAGTACCCCCCCTCCTCGGGCCGCAACGTTGGTGTTGCATAACCCTCCCCCCCCCCCCCTTCGGCTTTATAACCGGCTCCCCTGCCTCCTCCAGCCACTCCACCTCCACGCACACCCTGAAGCACTCCTACTTTTGTCTATTTTGTCTCTCCTCACCTCCTCCGTTGCCGCCATGTGTGCCTCCGCGATCCACATATCGCCGGCCTACACCCAGCATGCCCCGACAAGGCAGACGTACCGCACGCCGCAGAGCAAGGAGGGGAGCCGGCACACCTTCATCCTCCACGGCCGACCCCGCCTCCGCAATCTCGGCCCCTGGCAGCCTCCGGGAGCCCGCTCAGGAGGAGGCGTCGGACTGGACTGCAGCCAACACATGGATCAACGCCAACACCTCGGCTGTCGAACGCCTCACAGACCTAATGGAGTCGTTCCTCGCCTCCGGGACCCGGCCGGCCCCTGCTCCGACCCCTCCTCCTCCTCCCATGCCTCCCTCGGTCCTGGAACGCCTCTCCAAGTCTGTAAAGGCAGGGGGAACCGCCTCCATGACGCCCCACCTCGCGGCGGCGCCGACCCCAGACGTCCACCCGATATATGCCCGCCACATGAGGCGTGGTGCCGCCGTGACCCAGCCTACCGCCTCCGAGACTGCAGCCGCCCTCACCCCGCGAGGTGCCCAGGACCTCACCCCGGCCGACGCGGCCGACGCCGTCCGCGACATACTGGAGTCTGCCGAGGCACAGAATGTCGGCCGGCGAAGAGGTATACCCTCAGGCTATATATTCCCCCACGACCTCATTGAGCGAGGCCCTCAGGGGAAGGCGGTAAAAAGGGGCGAGGCCACATTAGAGGAGTACCTTCTCGCCCTTCAGATGCTGGAGTCGCATAGAGCTTTCCCCTCGGACTCCATCCCAGGCCTCCTTTATCATAACTTGATCGTGCACCGCGACTGTGTGTCACATCCGTGGCCTACGGTCCGACGTTGGTCCGAGACGGTGTTCGCGTGGGTGGCCGATGGGAGGCTTCCCGACGGCTGGCTCGACCCCCATCGCCATCAACACCGTCCGGATCGATATCATAACCACCCCCGGGACTTTCGGCTCCACCTCCAAGGCCTCCACAGCCCGATCTACGACCGCAACCCGGCACCCCAGCCTCGCTCCTCCCAGGCCGACAGCCGAACTCCCTACAGCCGTGAGGCGTACGGGGTTCCCTGCGCGGCCTGGAACAGGGACCACGCCTCATGCGACCTCGCCCCCGCCGGTGAGGCGCATGGAGAGCAGGGCTCCCGGAGGCGCCAATGTGCGGCGAATCTTGGCAGTACACAGTGAGGCGGTGTGCTACACCAAGAAGGCCCGGGAGCGCGCCTCCGCCCTCGGATTTTTAGTCTGTCGGCGACGACCAGCCATCCCGGTTCGGGCGAGGAGCGTCATCGGTGTAGACAGGTGTAGATAGGTAGACTTTTTTATGAATGTTTTAGCTCACAGTTTCATTGTCATCTCACAATCCGAAGCAAACACAGGTAGCAACAGGTAGACTGTGTGGAGGTTGCGTGGCATGGCATGGCGTTATGTGGCGTGACAAAGTTAGGTTCTTCTCTGCCCGGAGCTGAGGGAGTTGTGACTTGAGATCGACTGGGAGGGATCCCGTGATCAATTTGGCAGGAAATTCAAAACGGTCAGGTCAGGTAGAATGCCGCTAGGGGCAGCGGTGGAGTTAATCCAGCTAATCCAGTATATAGTGTGAAAGGAGGGCACCGGGTCGTTGGGAACTCGGGCCGGGGCACGCCACTTCTGGCGGATTAAGTAGGGCGGGGGGTGGGAGGGGGGAGGTCTCCACCCCGTAAATTACCCATGTTACTTATAACATGCACAACATTCACCGGCGTTCTGTGAAATTACCATGAGCTTAATTGGAACGTTTTTTGCCCGGAAGCATGTTAGCCATACGTTGGTCATACGCTATGTTTACGGTATGTATACATCCAACTTTGCCACCCCTGCTGAAAAGTTTGACGATTCTCGACGTAAAAAAGTGATTTTAAACATCGGCCGCACGCTTGTGAGTGTGTCGTAATGTGACACGGTGTAAAGTCGAAGGCCGGCAGCTGTGGTTGTGTAGGCAGGCTAAATAGGAAATCAATACAGGCAAGTAGAAGAAAGGCATAGTATAGAGTGTGCAGAAGGAGCTTGCTTGTTTTATTATTATATAGGCTGTAGAATCCAAGATGGCTGTCACACCTGACCAGCTCCTTCAATCAGCAGTAGGCATTCTCCCATCAACCAATGAACATCCAACCTGCCTATATCCAAGCCTTGGTTGTTTATGGCTACAGTGCCCTGTTGTGTCTGGGTGTGCAGTGATCCGTAAATAACAATTGGGGGGAGGGGGTATGTGAGCAGAGCTCCCAAGGCTGTCACACTAAAAGTAGTGCCCCTCTCACACTATCTATAACTACACATCATCATCATCATCATGCTGTCGGTCGCGATGCGACAAAGACTGCTTTCATTACTTGACTGCCGTTCTCCATTTAGCTCTCTGCTGTGAGAGTTGTGTCCATGAATCGGTCTTAATGTCTCTCAGCTTCAGGTTTCTCTTGATGGTATCCTTGAACCGGAGACGAGGGCGCCCTCTCTTTCTGTAGCCAGAAGACAGTTGTGAATAGAGGATCTGCTTTGGTAGCCTGTATGATGACATCCTCATGAGGTGTCCAGTCCATCGGAGATTCTTTTTGATCAGAAGATCTTCCATAGAGGGCAGCCCCGTTCGTTCGAGTATTTCCTTATTTGTCACTTTGTCCTTCCAGGTAGGCTTCATGATCGAACGCATGATTGTCGCATCATGAAGCTATGCAGCTTTTCACTGTCGTCTGATACACTGTCAGGCCTCGCTCGTATAGAAGGGTGCGATAGCACGATTGCGCGGTATGATTTACTTTTGACCCGAATGGACACATGGTGGTTGTTCCAGAGTCTCTGGCGTAGTCGGCCGAAAGATGCGCTAGCCTTGGCCATCCTCCTCTGTATTTCAGCATCAATGCGTCCATCACTTGATATAGTGCTTCCGAGAAAGGTGAATTCCGGAACAGAGTTCAGCTTGTTTCCGTCAACCATGATCTCCTCCTCTCGGGTTCTTGTTGAGTTGGGTTGGTACAGCACCTCCGTCTTCTTGATGTTAATCTTTAGGCCAAACTTCTTTGATGCATCGGAGAAAGCGCCCACTATTTTCTGGATCTCTTCAGCAGAGTGGGCAACCAGTGCACTGTCATCTGCGAATAGTAGCTCTCTCACCAGTATCTGAGTAGGCTTGGTCTTAGCTCTGAAGTGTGCGACATTGAATAGGTCAGCACTCTGTCTATCTAAAGCCCCGGTCACACACGGACCTTAATTCGCCTCAACTAGTTCGCCTCATGTAAGTCGACTCAGATTGGCCGTGTGGACGTGACGCTGAGGTGAATTAGGGCTAAGTCGATTCATCTAGTTCGCCTCAAGTAGACCGCATAGCGAGGTAGTTTATCTCAGACAGCGCAAGCCAATTACATTCACATATGTATTATTATTCACCAACGAGTCAACACACTACCCCCCAAAGATCCCACATAGATGAACGATCTTGCTTACGATGCAGCTCTCGGTCTTCGGGTGGGACCGCACATCTCAGCACGTATCCACCAAAGACACCCACCCTCCTCATAAGCGCACAAGTCTCGCGCGCTCGATGCCTGCTCGCTCTGATTTTCCCACCGGCCATCAACCCTCGCACTCTCAAAATAGCGTAATTATTATATAATTTGCTCTATGAAACCGCTAGCTGTGCACAGATATTTTTTTCATCATTTATTTTTAGGTTTTCACTGCCCAGCAGAAGTTTTGACCGTTCCAAAACAATACGATTCAGTCGATACATATCTAGGTCGAACCCACACTCTTTCATGGTGATGTCGACTAACCGAAAGTGGTGCTGGTTAGTATGGACGTGCTCATGCGCAGATATCGATTTCCGCCTTAAACCGCCCCAAATACTGCATGTGTGGACACGACACACTTTCACGGCTAGTTCGCCTCATCTAGTTTGCCTTATCTAGTTTGGCCTAAAGTTCTGTGTGACCACGGCTCTTCTCAGTAAAGGATCACCAGCACCACATAATACCTTAATGCCTCTGGCTTTATATAACATTTACCTTTTTATATAACAATTGTAATTACTATAGACTAGTTCACACATCTGCCAATGTCTAAATATCGGGAAATTTTACAACGGCCTGAAAGTGGTGCTAAATCGGTATACATTTAAAACTTTATTCAGTTGCCTCCTGAATTTTGATTTTGGTTTCATTGCATGATTCCCCCCCCCCCCCCCCCCCCCCCCACCCCCCCCCCCCCCCCCCCCCCCCCGCCCCCCCCCCCCCCCCCCCCCCCCCACCATTTCATTTCTTAGAAAGAAAAAACAATCTACCAAATTTGAAAATTTACTAACTTTACAGACTAGTCATCACCCCCCCAACCCCTCCCCCCTCCCCATGGCCCCCTACACACACACCTAGCACACATTATGTCTCATTCTGAAGACCCGGTCACATAGCAGTTAGTGGACGTAGTTGAACGTACTGGCATCCATACTTGTCCGTGATGTTAACTTGGTAATAACGTGGGTGAGCGGTGATCTCTGATTTAATTTTTGGACATGTTCAAAAGACCCAGACAGCACACAGTCGTCGGCCCAACGGCGGTCGCTCCGGCGGCCCGACGGTGGAAATGCGTCGGGCCGACGTTTGTTTTGTCCAGGGCGGCTGCCGCCATCGGGGCGACGGCGACAAACGCCGTCGGGCCGACGTTGTTTTGTCCAACCATCCGCCGTCGACTCGACGGCGGCTGCCGCCGTCGAGTCGACGGCGACAAACGCCGTCGGGCCGACGTTATTTTGTCCAACGTCCCACCGTCGACCCGACGGCGTTTGTCGCCGTCGGGTCGACGGCGAAAAACGCCGTCGAGTCGACGGTGGGATAATAAATTACAAGTTATTTGTTCAAATAGAACGCTGTCCAAGTCCAACGATCGCACGTGTTGTGCTGGCAACTCGAGCCGGCGACTCGAGTCAGGTGGCGATTCGAAGCAAAGAAACCTTATCGGATGATTCAAATCGTATTAACACGAATAATTCCACTAATACTTCGTAATGAATTACAAAACTTTTACAGAATAATCTAAACATATTAATAAACAAACGTCTTAAATAATTCCTTTAAATTCCTCCGATTTCTGGCGTTATTTGTTCAAATAGAACGCTGTCCAACGATCGCACGTGTTGTGCTGGCAAATCGAAGTAAACAAACCGTATTGGATGATTCAAATCGTATTAACACGAATAATTCCACTAATACTTCGTAATAAATTACAAAACTTTTACAAAATAATCTAAACATATTAATAAACATACCTGTTAAATGATTCCTTAAAATTCCGGGTATTTCTGGAGTTATTGGTAGAAAAAGAACACTGATCAACAATCGCACGTGGTCCGCGGGCGACTCGAGCCGGAATCCAAATTTAAAGAACTGCGCATGCGCGGCGCACTACCGTCGGCTCGACGGTGGCTCGACGGTGGACCAGACATGGAAAATGAAGGCAAACCTGCAGCGGCCCACCACCGTCGGAGCCGACGAATTGTCTGGCCGACGGTGATCAAAGTGGAAAGGGATTGACCCAAGTCGGAACACCACGGCGGCCCGAGCCCGACGGTGGCTCAAGTGGAAAGGGATTAAAACCTATACGGTCGCCTGGTGACACACGTCGGATGGCGACGTGGCCCGACGTGTGTACCAGATGTGGAAAATGAAGGCAAACCTGCGGCGGCCCACCACCGTCGGGCCGACGATGGCCCGACGGTGACTCAAAAGTGGAAAGGGATTGAACCCTAACGTTGGAATACCACCGGCGGCCCGACGGCTCAAAAGTGGAAATTCGGATTGAACCCAAACGTCGGAACACCGCCGTCGGGCCGACGAAGGCCCGACGGTGAATCAAAAGTGGAAAGGGATTGAACCCTAACGTCGGAAATCAACCGGCGGCCCGACGTTGGCCCGACGGTGGCTCAAAAGTGGAAAGGGATTGATTCCCAACGTCGGAAATCCACCGGTGGCACGACGGCGGCCCGACGGTGGAAAGTCGATCGCGACGGTGCGACCAACAGCCGACGTCGGCCCGACGGCTGTGTGCTATCTGGGGAGTGGTACGTCAGAGGCTGAATTTGCATCCATGATGCTAACATACTCTAAGCGTACTTGGACGAAGCCCTGGTCACACAGCCGTTAGTGGACGTACGTGAACGTAGTGGAGGCTAATGTAGTTGAACGTACCGGCATCCTTAGGGTAATGTATTTATCCGTACTGTAACGTATTTATCCGTACTAAAACCTGCCAGACCTTAACGTATTTCAACGTAGTTTAACGTACTTACACCACATTTGACCCACATTAATCTATCCTACGGATCACTACGTCCACTAAAGGCTATGTGACTGGGCCTTCACAATCACATAGATAGGGTGGCCATTTCCAAAAGGACAGCCGCTAATCACAACTTTCCGCAAGAACAATCTCTGGATAAATCTAGCATATAAAGATCCAAATATGAACCAATCCTGTATAAGGAATATCAACAAAATGAGTTTTTGTTTGTATTTATTATTTTGTTAAAATATATATAATTAAAACATTTATGGGTACATCAGAAAACGACCACCATCACAAGCCATGAAATCTAGGTCAATACTAGAATTTGAATAACATAACAAAATATATAAATTCTTTGGTGGGTAGTTTTTTTAACAGGGTAGTCCACAGACAAATACAATACGGATATTAAAGTTACATAACCCAATGGTTTGCAGTTGATGTCATATTTATGACTTAAATATTAATGATTTAAAAAAAAGAGAAATCTACTTTTCATTAGTTTGAGGCAACTTATTTTCCAGGGTTAACTTCTGAGACATTTGAAATGAAAAAGAACATTGATTTGGTATGTATGCCGAAATAAGCTTCAGCAATAACAGGTTCTATTAAATTGACTTATCGTTCCTTCTCTGCAGAAATAAATGCTTAATGAGTGTTCCAGTGTCGAAATTGAATAAGTAGATCAAATCTATGTAAGTGTTCTGGCTTCCAACAAATTAGGCTTTCATCAAGTATGCAGCTTTAATGTCCAGCATACAAATTAAATAAATAAATTCTCTTATTGTATAAAGAAACTCAAACCTTTCTTTCAAATTGATTGCTGATGGTTTAATGCCATGTTAGTAGCAAGAGCCATGTTCATGGTGAAAAGCTAGTGAATCTATTAAGTATTATGTCATTGAAATTTATACCTAAAGCTAAGATTCCTTCTACGTATGCGGTATGTGAATGGGAGGATTCCTTCTACGCAGTATGCGGCACACAACTGGCTATATTTAAAAAATAAAAATAAACAAGTATACTCCACACTGCACTGTATATGACCTAATATGGCATTTATATCTATGTACCTCTTGGTACGTCACTTGGTAATTACCTAAATATAGATAAGTATTCATATTTCTGTGGATATGGTAGCATTTTTACCAACCCGTTACCGTCTGTCTCCCCACCACCACCACTACCATATGTTTCCCCTTCGCACCCCTGTGTGTGACCGTTCCGTAATGATCAGTCGCCTCTCCTCGTCTAAAACTAATGGACACGTGCGACTGAGGTTTCTATTCACATACCGCATGCCGCACCAATCATTACAGGGATGTAGCCCATTGACTTCAAGGCGTTTAAATTGTTTGCCGCATTCGCATACCGCATGCCGCGTGTAAGGAATCTTAGCTTTACTCCAAAATGGCCAGATCCATGTGACGGCAACAACCAATGACTGATCCAATTTTATAAGTAGTTAGACTTGTGTCAACTGACAGCAAAAAAAAATATATATATATGTATATATATATATAGACACACACGCACACAACGTACACACTTTATTTCTACTTTTCAACATCACGCATTATAAAAATGAAAGTACATTCGGTCTCGTCAGGATATCACAAAGTAATGTTCGTGCAATAGACGAGATCGGCATTCCGAATGCACATGCGCTGCAAAGTGCGTCGAGAGCAAAGCAAAGACTTACGACCATTGAGTTTTTGTATGTGATGGGTGTATTTATGCCACCTATAACGGTAACTACTGCATACATTCTTTCTGTTTGTAAGCATTCTCCCACATCCCCTAAACCTCTCTAAGTTTGTGAGTTCTACAATGGGATAATTGCTTGGTTACTAATAGTTAATTTCTCAGCTGTGTTAGGTAGTGGTCATTAGGTTTTGATTTTAAGTTTAAAGTTTACCTTTTGTATGTAAACTTTAAACCATATAGTATAAATGATTATAATGAGTGTGACTTTGAAAAAGATATCGACCCAAACAACAATTTTTATAAAAATATCAATACAAACAGTAAATACCTTACAATAGATGAATGAAATCACAGTAATAGTAATATGAGAAACAAAATATCGTTTATACATCTAAATGCAAGAAACTTGAAATTAAACTTGACTAAAATTGAGAATCTATTAAATGAAATAAGTATTAATTTTGACATTATTGCAATATCAGAAACATGGCTAGAAGTGAAGGACAGTCAAGAGACTACTAAAATTAGAGGGCTATACATAGAACCATATTGCTAGAGTAAATCGAAAAGGAGGTGGAGTTGCTATATATGTACATAATTCCATAGATTATAAGGTCATAAATTGTATGTCTTTGACTGTTAATGGCATAATGGATAGCATCTCGGTTGAAGAAATGTGATTGTTAATTGTACATATAGAACACCAGGCTCAGATTTACAAACCTTCATTGACCAAATTGAAGTGATAGTAAACATGTAAATAAAAGAAAATCACTCTTTCTATGCAGTGATCTTAATATTGACCTTCTAAAATATAATGCTAAAGGCCCTGTCACATTACGGCGTATGGCGGGAGCGTATTGAAAACCTACGTAAATCGTGCGGGTGCTGGCCTATGATGACCTTCGGTGAACTTTCGGGTGGGTTTGAGCGTATGTGGAACGTATGAGGAGCGTACCAGGAGCATACTGTGAGATGTTTTGACGGCTTTGATTGGCATGTGGAGCGTATGCATAGCGGATGAGCGTATGAGTAGCGTATGCGTAACCTAAGCGGAACCTCGATGTCGAGACCTATGGCATATGCTTTGAATACGCTGTGCATACGCTAGGAGTACTCTCCCATACGTAACTCATAGGTTATGCGTACGCTACATACGCTAGAGATACGCTGGTGACGCAAGTTGAGCGTATGAAAAACCTATGCCGGCGTACCCCTAGCGTACGCCGGTGTATGAGGAGCGTATGACGGCGTATGAGTAGCGTATGAGCAGCGTATGGGCCATACGCCCTCATAGGTCGAGATTTTTTGAGCATGCACAAACAAATTTGGACGGACGGATTTATGAAAGCGTATGGCGGCGTATGCCTCATAAGCTTCACATAAGCCGTCACCTGGCGGCGTATGAGTAGCGTATGCGTAGCGTATACGGCGTATCGCGCCTACGCCGCCATACGCTCCCGCAAAAAACCCTAATGTGACAGCCCCTTAACAAGGGAACAACAACATTTGTGGACATGATGTTCAGTGTAGGGCTCTATCCATTAATAGCTAAACCAACTAGGATAACAGACCACAGTGCTACCCTAATTGACAACATATTCACTAATGAACTTGATCACAACATTGGTCGTAATGCGAAGCATTACGTTTGATGCGAGGGAAGGAAGAGACCCTCCCCAGTGGATTACATAAAGTGACATCAGTGACCATTTACCTATATTTGCCATATGTAAATATTTAGATATAAATAGAACTTCTAATAAGAAATATACCCTTACGAGAAAATTGGATGAAAATTGTATTACTGCATTGAAAAATGATCTATTATTACAAGAGTGGAATAGTGTCATGGATACAAATGATGTAAATAGTGCTTATGATAATTTTATAAAAACATTTGTTGACCTATACCATAAACATTGTTTGATCAAAAAAAGTGTGCGCTAACGACTTCAGTAACAAAACAAAACCATGGATTACTAATGGTCTTCGTAATGCATGCAAAAAAAAGAACAACTTATACAGAAATTATCTACGATGTACAACAAAGAGTGAGGAAAACAAGTATAAAACATAAAAATAAATTGACATAAATTCTAAGAGATAGTGAAAAAAGCTATTATAATAAGCTATTGGCTCAACAAAGAAATAACATAAAAGCAACTTGGAAAATACTAAATACTGTTATAAGGAAAAGAGAACATTCTCCTTACCCAAATAAGTTTAAGTCAAATGGAGAAACTATTACAAATAAAAAGGCCATAGCAAATGGTTTTAATGACTTCTTTGTCAATGTAGGCCCCAATTTTGCCAAAAATATTAAAGTGCATAACAAAAATATAGATGTACTGGGCTTTTTAAAAACACAAAATCCTGATTCAATGTTTTTAGAAGAGGTAGAGGAGAATGAGATCATTAAAGTGGTCAATAATTGTAAGACCAAAAAGTCAACGGGATATGATAACATAGATATGAGCATCATTAAACAATTTTGGTAAATTATATATAGGTAAATGGTTTGACTTTGTCAAACCATTTACCTATATATATAACAGCTCCTTTAAGAATGGAGCTTTTCCAAATAAAATGAAAGTCGCTAAAGTAATTCCTATATTTAAAAAAGAAGATAGCAGCGTTTTCACTAATTATAGACCGATATCACCTTTGCCAGTTTTCAAAAATATTAGAAAAACTGTTCAATAGTAGACTGGAAGCATTTATTGATAAACACGATACCCTGTGTAGCGGTCAATATGGTTTCAGATCTAATCAATGTCCACATCATTGGCATTATTAGAACTGACAGAAGAAATTACCTCAGCTCTGGACAACAAAAAATGCACTATTGGTGTATTTATTGACCGTAAAAAAGCATTTAACACAATTGACCATAATTTGTTAATAAAAAAATTAAATCACTACGGTATCAGAGGCATTGCCAATAACTGGCTTACTAGTTATCTACAAAATAGACAACAATATGTAAATTTAGATGATGAGGACTCAGACTTAGCAAATGTGGTATGTGGAGTCCCTCAGGGCTCAATTCTGGGACCTAAGTTATTCATAAATGATATTTGTAATGTGTCATCGCTTCTTAAATTCATTCTATTTGCTGATGACACTACTAGTTTTAGGTCAGGAAATTACCCAGTTCAACTTGGCAATGATATAAGCAAAACCAAATTTCATGCTATTTAGTAATTATAAAAAAACAATCTAATGTTACTGTATGTATAAATGATACGATATCGAAATGGTTTATGTCAGTAAATTTCTAGGGGTGCTAATAGATCATAGGGGTGCTAATAGATCATAGACTTAATTGGAAAAAGTACGATTAAATCTAAATTGTCCAAAACTATTGCAATTATGCACAAGGCAAAATATGTACTAAGCAAAAATGCATGCTTTATTGTATTAGTCATTATTTCTGCCTTATGTATTATATTGTTGTGAAGTATGGAGAAATGCATATAAAACAAATATGGAGTGTATATATTTGCTACAGAAGAAAGCAGTAAGAATTGTTTGCAACGCTGTGTATCGAGAGCACACTAATAAGCTGTTCTTTGATCTTCATGTATTACAATTAAAAGACTTGGTTAAGATCAAATCTAGTATGAAAGTTTACAATGCAAACAAAGGGCTACTGCCAAAAAATGTAGTCTTTATTCAAAATAAGTTCAGATCGTAGCCATGACACAAGGCAGAATATCAACCTAAGACAAGTATTTACATGAACAACTTTAAAGTCGATATATGTGGTATACAAATATGGAATTCACTTGACAATAATATCAAATGTTCAAAAAAACATTTATGTTTCAACAAATGTATAAAAAGAAAATATTTAAGCTTTATCAGAGGGAAAACACATAGTAGTCTAGTACATAAATATTGAGATGTAATTTACAGTATTGAGGGTAATGTTGATATGCTTTTAACTTTTATTTTTCTATTGATTATTTCTATGGTGTAAGCAATGTATGTGGGTTATTTTTTAAATGGGGAAATCACCTCATAAGTATTGTACTTTTGCTTTCTCCTTTTTCATGTGAAAAGATTACTGATATATCATACCTAGCATCTATACCCTCTAAAACTTTGCTTGAATTATCAGTGTATTTTCTATTTATTTATCTTTTTTAATTCATTTTATTTATTGTCATTAGTCTAGCAGTGTATTTAGCTCTCTTTTGATTAATGTTTTATATGTTTCTATTGTCCCTGTACTTCTTTCTTCTACTCCCAGTGTGTTCCATTCCCTTTCCTTCATGTACTCGGCACTCCTCTCATATGATCTGTTTTTGGCTCTGTTTATTATCAGTCTGGGGCCATCACTACCTCGTTGCCTTTTTTGTTACCCGCACCCTCCCAGGTTTCCTTGTCTTCCTGAATGCTGCTATTTTGAGATGTGCTTTTCTCCTTTCATTTAGTGTGTTGACTCTTGCTTTCCTATGGAGATCATCAGTTGGGTGTCTATGTTCCACCTTCAGACATATCTTAATTGCTCTATTTTGTAGTCTTTGTAGTTTATCCAACATATTTTTGTTACCGCCAAATATATTACATCACCATAGTTGAAGTATGGTAGTATCATACCTTTATAGACTTTAATAGCCATATTTGTAGTTTGACTTCTTGTGGTTTATGGAAATCTTGTTGAAGTTACACCAATTATCTAAATCTACTAGTTTCTCATTTAGCTTATCTCTGTTCTCTTTTCTGCAATAACTTTTCTGCTATTGCTTGTTGTGTATATCACGGTGTCATCAGCATATAGTTGGAATTTGATTCCCTCTAAGGACTTCTCCAGATCATTGATGTAAATGATGAAGAGGAATGGGCCTAATACTGAACCTTGAGGGACTCTACAGGTTACCTGTATACTTTATGATGTTTTGCCATTTACTTTTGTTCTCCAACTTCTCTCACTGATGTAATTCTTTATCCAGTCTAGTGTTCTTCCTCTTATTCCTACTCTTTCTAGCTTCTTTATTAGTATGTCATGATTCACTGTATCAAATGCCTTGCTAAAATCTAAGAATGTGGCAGTTGTCTGTTCACCTTCATTCATACCTCTCAGTATGTCATTTGTTAGATTAGATATAGTTTTTGTTGTGGAGAATCCCTTTCTGAACCCTCCCTATTATCATTTAGTATTTTCTCACTATCTAGATGTTTCATGATGTGCTTGTACATTAATTTCTCTATCAGCTTGCCTGGCAGAGGTAGAAGTGATATGGGGCAGTAGTTGCCCATGTCCCCACCCTTGTGTATTGGTACCACTGTAGCCTGCTTCCAAGCCGTGGGGGAAAATACCCATCTCAAATGAATTATTGATTTGGTATGGCTAGCATAGCATCTTTAATTATTTTGGCTTTGTTGGTTCTGTATTCCTGATGACTTTCCTTCCTAGATTTATTCTCCTAACTAGTCTAATCACTTCATTCTCTCTTACTCTTGCTGTCTCTGTACTATTTTCAACTGCATCACCTGTGTATTCCCAGCTACCTCTGAATTGTTCTAATTTTGCTCCTATCTCTGTGAAGAGTTTGCCGATACATGTAGGGCAAAACTTTGATTTTATTCAAAATTAATAGAAATACATAATTTGGCATAAACATTTATGCACAATTGCAATATAATGATCTGCTGAAACTAGCCATAGTTAAACATTTTGAGCTAAGAAACAGACAATTTCACACAAAACAATTGGTCACTTTAAGGCTGAAATCCACATCACCATTATTAATTCTTGTTCTAAATATTAAAATGCCAACTGTGTCAACAGACACTGGTTTCACAGAAATATATAACCAATATCTGACTAACCCTACTCATTTTCTAGTTCTACATGTCATTAACCCTAGGATATAAATAAAAACATGAATAAAATAAGTAAAACTGACTCTGGCTATGGCTCTAACACTAGTCTGAGTGCCCAGATTTGTCTAAATCTAAATGCACATGACATAAGATGTGCTGAATATATTGATGTAAATGCAATGCTGGATAAAAGATTCATATCTTAATTTATTATATGTATTTTGGTATTTTATGTTTCAAACAAGAGCTGAGATGAGCTGAAACTGGCACATTTCATAGCTGCACCCAGTGTATTAGCATGTGCTGTGTGCTTCTCGTGGGTTTGTTTTTCTTCCACGCATCCCACAATGCACCGCACGGCTGGAATGGTGATGTAGTCTATTATTAGGTACTCGTGAAATCTGACATAATTGAACCATTCTAAAACCATTTCAATGACCACTAATTCTACTTTGTTTAAAATAAAAATGATATCAGGTGAATGCCTGTTCTTTTGTCTTTTACGGTGTTACATTTTTTAATGAACATGATGAATTAAATTTAGAGTCAATGGACACTTGTTTGGGTGTACCATCAGCTGATCTGTGCATGATTGCCATTCTGTTTGCATCCAGTCTTAGTAGGTATCCCAAGTGCCTTGCCAATCCAATCCACCAATAATCTGTGTGTGGAGCCTTAAAATTCATCATTTTCAATCTGTTGGTGTGTTCTAAGTTCTTCACCAATTGAAATAAAAATCTATCAAATTGTATTGTATATAATGTAAACAGAAAGAGCATATTGAAGGTAGTACAGTGTGAAAATTTCATGCAGTTATCTTGTACGGTTGCTTTTCTGTACCATTTTAAGCCTGCTCAAAGTTGGGCATTTCCTTTTACCGGATTTTATCACTTGTCAAATTGAGCTATGGACCATTTTAAACCTATTTTTTAAAGCTTTTCCCAAGCACATGTAGTCCTGAAAAAAAATAGCAGTGACAAGATTCATCAGTAGGTTAGGGATAAATCAGAATAATTTAATAGGGGCGCCAATCTTTTCCACAACCAAGCCCCCAAACGTGGTCCAAAGCGAAATTTGGAAATTGGTAATTTTTGAAGATGTATATCTTGAAATGTAACCACATCAGACCCCTCGATCTTTTTATTCCCATTGTATAGGCCATGGATTTGAAGGAAAAAATACAGGAAGTCTGCTAGGGTGGTTACTTTTAATTTTTGGGGTCATCAAAAATGCTATCTTTTTAGTTTTGGGTGGGACCAATTAAGTAACAACCTAAAAAAAGTCCATATCTTCTTTAATATTAGAGCGATTTTCACAAATGAGGTGTCATTTTATTTCAAATTAAATACACTAACAGATGAAATCCATTAAATCAAACTCGAAACTATTTTTGAAAATCACTTGGGATACCTAGTCTTAGCCACTCACTTCCCTAAAATTGCTACCTTGCTGAGTATGGTCACCTGAGCTAAAAATAACCCCCAATGAAAGATGGAGAAGAAACCAGGCTTAATTAGCATGTCTTTGAGTGGGAAATTTGATTGAACAGAAGGAGTGAAAACATTCAGGCACTCATTCTCCTTGAAAATGAATCAGGATCGTCCTGAAAATTATATCATCAGAAAGCTCAAGTTTTCCTCTACCTAATCAGTACAATATTTGGTTGAGATTTACATCATACTCGGCAAGGTTGGTCTGAGAAATGACCATGTCTTCATGTTTCCAACACCAGAGCGATGAATATGATGTTGATTGAAGCTTCTGTTTTGGCAGATTTAGAGTATGGAAGGTGCCAGATATTGAAAACATTTCTGAAGCCTATTGTCGCCCGGGAAAATCTGGTTAATCATCTTAATAAAGTTAATGCATTTGTGATCTAGACTTGTACTCAGCTAGCAATGCCTATAAAAGTGAACTTCAGTTTTTGCCTCATATTAATTTAAAACAGGTATGATCATATGCAGATTCGGATTATTTTGGAATAAAAAATAGAGTGATAGTCTAAGTAGAACAGAAGTTATGATGTTTCAAAGGATTTATCATTAACCCTGATGATATTTAGTAGATATTAAGGAATTTAGCAAGTTTAGCATGAAATATCTGACAGAATAACAAAGCTAATGGTCTGGACAAAAAAATGGAGCCTGTTATTTGTGCTATTGCGAGTGAGATTCTTTAATATTGGAAAATTATACGCAACATAGCTTTTGTGTTGGGGCCTTAAAAACCTAGATTTCCCTAATATGGAAATGAGCACAAAAAAGGGGAAAAAAGTGAATCTTTAAAAGCTCATAATTTTGGAACTTTTCAAGAGATCTATATACATTTTATATCACTGGAATCGGTTTTAAAACATCTAATCACCAATTTAACTTATATGAATGTAATCATCATCATCATTATCATGCTGTCAGTCGCAATGCAACAAATACTGCTTTCATTTCTTAACCGCCGCTCTCCATTTATCTCTCTGCTGTGAGAGTGATGTCCATGAGTTGGTCTCTCAGCTTCAGGTTTCTCTTGATAGTATCCTTGAACCGGAGACGTAAAATGAATGTAATTGACACATGGAAATTAAATTATGATGTAAAATATGGAAATTAAATTATGCATATATATATATATAAATACGTTGTAAAATATTCTGATAAACAGTATAGGGGGGAATGTAAATGTTCTAATACTGATCGGTGTACATGACCAGGTGCATGTATACATATATGTAAGGGCTGTGGTGCCTGAGTGGGATGTAAACAGACATAGTGGTGCTGGCAGGTCTGGGTGTGAGCGAACTCAGGGCCTACCCCTTCCCTCTCTGCTGGGAGTGATCACCACACTCGAGGGTCAAGGTTGGTGGTGGCCATGGGGCCATACAGCTTGGTGGTGGTGGGCAGACCACTGGTAGCCATGGGGACCAGGAATGCTGGATCTCTATTGGTAGGGCCAAGAATGCTTGTTTCCCATTGGAGGAAAGGGGTGGGGGTGATACTCTACAATGAACCCATGTAACCATATAAATAATAAACCAGAGGGCTTGACTCTCTCTCCTTCTTTACACTTTATACTCTTCCTTTCTCTTTGTCTGTATTGATTTCACTATAGCCTGCCTACACAACCACAGATTTGAGCTTTAGCCATTTTACAAAACTGGTGACTACAACAGTTATCCACACTATGCGGTTAGTGACATGTTGGTGATTAGACCACGACGAGTTTAAATGTTGGTTCAGTTTTAATTGAATGGGGGATTCAATTTGACAAAAGTGGTGACCACGACGGTTATCGACATTATACGGTTAGTAATATGTTTGTTATTTTACCACAACGGTTATTGAACACGTCGGGTGGTGACTATGTTAGTTACTGACACAATGTTGATTTAAAAGATTAGAAACTTGTGGGCTGATAGTTGTTTGGTGCATTGTGTAGGTAGTTTTTTTCTATTTTATTCGACTCTGTGGGGGTTTGGAATTTATTCGAAATTGGGTTGTCGAGAATTATTTCCAACAATACTACTATTTTAGTAGATCTGCTAGACTTTATTGATGGTATGTCTGTAATGTGCCATCATTGAAGCCTTGCGTCACCACTAAAATATTTTTTCTATGGGACTACTTTTGGCTTTTCTTTAACCTTGTCACAGACGGGTGAGCATCGGATTCTAGGAATACACTACAACGTTGTTTTTTTTACTATTTCTTCTACTTTACAGACATAACTATACTTGGATTAAATTCTGCTAAATCTTTTCTACCACCGCATACAACAGCAGCTTGAAGATGCCAGTGTCACACGCAAAGGAGGAACTATTGCGGAAAGAATTTCAAGTTTGGTTTGGTTTAAAGGTCAGTGTACACTAGGCAATTATTTGACTGTTACGGGAGCGTTAGAAGCATGGTCTAAATTTATGGCACTTAGGCTATATTTTCTTAAAGAGGAAAATGATGAATGTTTGTCTGATTTAAGGGACAGGACAGAAATACGGGAAGAAAGAGAAGAACGTAGGGAAGCATGTGAACTTTTGCAAGTTGAACATAGACAGACAGAGGTATGAAATAGATCATTGAAAGCGTATGGCAAGTCCACATTTTGACAAACAACTATTATAACTCAATGACATAATAACATTAAAGACACACTACCACCACTGAATAACTACATCTTCAACCAGTATTAAAAGACTAACCATTAATAATACCAAATCTAACTGATATACAAATACAGCATATGATTTAAACACTAGTGTACATTACTGCACACTATCTTGATGCATATACTTTGCACTATGTTGAGTACCTATGCTGTACACTATACAGCATAGGTTGCTCCCTCACTTTCTTTTTATGTTCAGAATGGGTTGTGCTGCACACAATGCAACACATTCCACTTCCACTATGTACAAATCAAATGTGATCGCTCCAAAGGCTGGAAGACCAGTGCCTTGGCGCTGACAAAATATGTATTCAGATGAATAAAAATAAAAGTGTTACATTTTTTTTAACTTCACTTTTGATATCAATTTTGACAAAATGACCCCACGATTACAACTCGGCATAAATAAACCCGTGAATACATTTAGATCTTAACATGGCAAGAATGCACTTCCAACATTACAAATAATCTGTATTGCAAATCGCGGCTCATAAAATACCCCCCCCCCCATCTTCCATTTCCATTAAACACTCCAAAAAGGAGTTTCCCATATGGACGACATCTTCCAAAATTACATTTGAAGTGGACAACAGGAAATAAACTTTAACTTCAAAAGTATGTATCTGCTTGCACAGGATTTGTACATCAGACATAGTAGATTAAAAGCAAGACATTTATATATTTAAAAAACAAGAAAACAAAAGAACAAAAAACGCCCCTTGTGGCCATACACACACTGAAAGACAAAACGATTGATGTAAAAACGTCAACTTATCGCAAAAGAAGGGATTATATTACGGTAATATGAATGTATGCCTGGCATCAAAATTAAGGATGAAAGTTGCCTCCTACAATTTAAATAATACTTTTAGGCGGAACCGATCAATTTTCCGTAATTCTCTGACATTTGCCATTCACTTTTCCGTGGAAAAGATTCCAACAACATCTATCACAAAATCGGTTGAAAGGAGTTCAAAGTATTGCAAACAATTGTTCCAATTGTCTAAAGGAACAAACTACCTTTGCTATTTTATATCGTTCAGTTAATTAGCAATGTTCGCGGGTAACTTCACCTATGGTATCAGTACTATCACATATCTTGCTTTTACAATTGTTTATGTACGGTTCAAGTTTTTCAGATCATATTATCACACTTTTGGTGGAAAGGAATATTTATTATTAGTATTATCACCATCATCATCAGTATCAAACATTGTTAATATGCTTAATGTTAGCAACCATTATTAGTACTTTTCCTTATCATTAAATTTAGCAACCATTATGAGTATTTTTCCATAGTATTACATTTAGCAATCATTATTAATTTTGGTATATTATAATCCTAAAGTTTATAAACCATTAACTTCAAATTAAAAGTGCTGTTAATCTACTTCTGCAAGAACTGCATCTTATATCCAATGTACTTGCTAAAATAGTTATACCTAAATTAGCTTTAGGAAGGTATGCCGGTTAATCAATAACTTAGTTATCAATCTACTGTTTGCCCGCCAAATGAGATTTGATGTGAAGGAAGAGGTGCCACGACCCTGTTACAATAACGTTACACCTGACACAGTTATAAGTGAAATCATTATCCTGTCGGATCGCTGTTGGTGTTGCTAGCTGACAATGTTCCGGTGTTAATGTCGGTGGTGCACCAGCATCAAAGTTCAGCACTGCCTTTGCAATGTCTCCGTCTCCACCATTTGACTGTCCTTCTGAGGACATACATGAAGCTGCTTCATCTGCTGATGGAAGGTCAAAATATGCATCCACTGCATCTTCATCTTCATCACCAAGGTCATCAGTGTCCGGAGAACAGCTACACTCCCTTGCCAGTTGTGGAGGAGAGGGAGACAAGCATGCCATACTTGAGCCATTCGATCTGTTTCTGAGGGAATGGTTGTGAGAATGCTTCAGTAACTTCCCTGGATCATTGAAGGTTTGACCACAAAGCGCACAAGTGAACAGTGTGCACATGGAAATACACTTGCTCACAGTGGCAGAGTTTGTTTGTAGGCCTTCTTCTGCAACACTCACACAAGGGCTGTCATTGGAGATTGGTTGGACGGTTTCAGCAGCTTTTGCGCACTTCCTTCGATTATTCTTTGGTTCCACTTTACTTTGCGGAACCCAAGGAGTATTTGTATTGCCTGGCCTGGCTTTTTTATTTTCGTCCTCTTTGTCAGTTGGTGCCCATGGCACACTCCGCTTCCTCTTCTTCGAACATTTGGCTGTTATCTTTTCAGACATGGAAGAACTTTTCTTTTTGACACTAGCATTTGTGTCCACCTTTTCACTTCGCTTAGCAGTTACTAGCTTTTGCTTTCGTCTAGACGCATTTATGTCTGTTTGCTTGGTCTTGTCATTGACCTCAGAATCTTCCTTTTCATTACAACCCGGTGTATCATCGCGCATCTCCGAACGTGACATGGCTCTTTTATTTGAGTTCTGAGTTCCAGTATTTGATTTAGATGCTTCGTTTTCATTATTAGTTTGCATATCAGGAACCTCTTTCTCAGTTCTAGGTATGTCCGTGCTGGTATATTTTCTTGTCAGGGACTGTTGCGCATTCTTCCTTATGAAGGTGGTAGCATTCCTTTTTTGTTTTTTCATCATGCCTTTTTGGTCTTTTCCTTCATTTATGTTGGAAAATAATGCACCATCATTTTGAGATTTTCCCACAGCACTCTCCACACCGTTATCACTTATCAGAGTAGGATCCATCCTCACATCTTCACAGTCATTCTGAACACCATTGATAACATCCGACAGCGTAGCACCTTCAACATCTTCAACACAAGTATCCTCATTGTAACTAGAAGATGCATCACCCTCATCAACCGTAGTCACGTCACCGTAACCACCGATCAATCCGTCCAATATTTTTAATGCAATCAGGTCAATGTTATTAAGACCAATGTTAGTGGTCACCGAAAGATCACTGTTCTTGACTGAATTCCCACCGTTTACCACATCTAAATTAGTACCATTTGGCACATCATTTGGGCTTTCCATAACAACCTCTACCATCACATCATCTTTGGCACTTTTCATTCCATCACCCTTGGTATCCATCATTACATCATCCATAGTAATCTTTGAGTCACCCTCCTCGGTTCTCCTTAATAGTTCATCGTTAGCACTTAGCATATCACCAGTAGCAAATTCCATCAAATTGGCTTGTTCATACTGTGCCGTACTTTTCGCCAAACTTGTGGGAGTGCTTACTTGTTCTGTCCCAGTGGATGTACTCATGAAGTCTATAGGATGTTGCATTTCAAATTGAGCTTGAAAAGCTACTGGGTGTTTTGTGATCATATGTTTGTCAAGTAATATGTTGTCTTTAAACACGCGTACACATTCTGTGCACATTAGAGTCTTTCGTTTCCGCACTTTTTGAGTCTTTTTCCACTTCCGACGTTTCACAGGAGTTTTATCAGGTGTCATTTTCTTCTCCATATGTACCTTCTTGTGGGCGCTTAATTGCTTTCGAAGTTTAAATAGATTTTTGCATATATTACATTTATATGGCCCATCTTCAATGTTTGTTTTTCTTCGCTTTCTGACTGCCGATTTCGGCTTGCTTAATGATTTTGGATTTGCATCCCGATGCTCTTTTATATGTGCTTGCAGTGCACTGATGGTTGGCAGAACAAAGTCACACTCATCACACTTGAATGGCACTTCACAGTGCAACTGCACATGTGCCCGTCGGTCACCTGCAGTTTCGTAAAACTTAAAACACATCTCACACTGGTATGTTGCGGTTAATGTTTTGCATATCAATCCTGGTTTTATTGGATGTGGTAACAATGACAATTGTTCAGAATCTTGAACTGGTTTCATCTTAGCCATGATACACGTCTTTGCTCCACTGTGGGAACAGCAGTTGGTGGAACTTTCATAATCATAATAATAATAATAAAACATGTATATAGCGCCCGATCCCGCAAGCTGTTCTCAGGCGCTTTACATAACAAACAAATATAGGCGGAACAGCAGCTGACATAGTAATTCCAGCAAAAACAGCAGCTGGCGCCAGCTGTGTTACTTTGGCGGCATCTTAACATTAACAATAACCGCTGCTGGCTCAGTTCTCAGTACCACAGTTCCCTTCCTTGTGGTATCTAGTAGAGGTTTAGGAAATTGTTCTCCATTCCCACTGCATGGTATTTTATCACCAGAGCTGCAAGAAAATGCAAAGAAGAATAAATAATCAGCAAGCAAATACATATTAACTGATACAAATGAAAGAAGGGATCAGGGATGAAAGTGGTCTCCGGGGGAAAAAAAGCGGAAATGCATTAGGGGCCTACAGGAAAAATCACGGATATCCATGAAATCGCGGAGATCTTTCATCCCAGAGGGATTAATGTTTTCAAATTCAATGTTCAAAAACCATTTTCTGCATATTTTCATTTCAGTTAGTGGCTGAATCGGTAAAGCGCAGGCCCCGTATGGAAGGTCGGGAGTTTGAATTCCAGCCGAGTCAAACCAATGACTTTTAAAATTGATACTTATCGCTACCTAGCCTGGCGCTCGGCATTAATCGGATAGGACAAGGACTGGTTAGCACAGTATCATGATAATGTTTGTTTGTTGGTTTACGTCCTAGCAACAGATAAGGTCATATCAGGACGGTCATGATAATGGGACTGTGTGGGATATCGGGTCATGGTGCCAGTGACCTGGTCTCCCAGTGGGGCAGCATTATTAAGTGGCCTTGAACGTCCCAATATGACCATAGATGTTCCTAGTCCATAAAACAACACACAACCCAATGAAACTCTATAAGTAGGTACTCCAAAGTGATTTCTATTTTCAACAGGTCAGTATTACATCTTATATATCTGTACAGATCTTTTAAATTGAATCTCAATGATATAAAAATCATTTAGATCGATTGAATAGCTGCAAAGTTATGAGTGTTTAAAGATTGATTTTTTTGCCCTGATTTGTGCACATTTCCAAATTAGCCAAATCTTGGATTTTAGGGTCCCACCTGGAAGCTATTTTGCATATGATCTGTCCAATATTAAAGAATCTCATTCTCTATAGTACAAATAAGAAGCTCAATTTTTTACAGACCATCACTGTTAGTATTCTTTCTGAAATTTCATGTCAAACTTGCTAAATTCCTTAATTTCCAGCAAACACCAATAATAAATTCAGTAAAATATAGAAAAATAGCATAACTCCCGTTCTAATTGTCCTATCACAGCAATCTTTATACCAAAATAACCAGAATCAAAAGCTCTACATGATGACATAATTTTCTAACTGATCAGAGAAAGAAAGACAACATTCAATTTTAGGCATCGCGAGCTGACAATAAAATTAAGAAAAATAGCATAACTCCCATTCTAATTGTCCGATCACTGCACTCTTTATACCAAAGTAACCAGAATTTAAAGCTCTACATGATGACATCATTTTCTAACTGATCAGAGAAAGAAAGACAACATTCACTTTTAAGCATCGCGAGCTGACAATAGCCAAATTCTTGCAGCAGTCACTTCTCAGACCAAGCTTGATGCGCATGATATAAATCTCAACCAAATATTGTTCTGGTTAGGTAGAGGAAGACTTAAGCTTTCTGATGATATAATTTTCAAAACGATCCTGATCAATTTTCAAGGAGGATTAATGTCTTAATGTTTTCACTCCTTCAGTTCAATCAAATTTCCCACTCAGAAACACTCATGCTTGATATGCTAATGAAGCCTAGATTCTTCTCTATCTTTTATTGGTGGTTATTTTTAGCTCAGGTCGATGTACTCACCAAGCCATCAAGTTTAGGGAAGGGAGTAGCTCAGACTGGATGAAAACAAAATCGGCGAGCATGTTCAGAGCTGCCGATGGTACCCACCAACAAGTGTCCATTGACCGTGATTTATTTCATAATGATAATTAAAAATTAGACAGCCTAAAAGACAAAAGAACAAGCTTTAATTTGATATAATTTTTATTTCAAACCACGCAGAATTAGTGGAGATTCAAGCCTTTTTAAAAGGGTTAAAATAGGTCAAATTTCGCGCTGCGGACATCGTATACGCCGACTTTGGAGTACCTACTATAAGGGACAAATTCTTTGACTAAGTGTAACCAAAGCCCCTATAATACTAAGACGGCTCACTCCCTATCTCTCCCATGGTGATGTAAATTTTCCAGTGCCACCTTGTGGTGGGTTTGATCAGCCCGGCTGCTGGTTGGTGTTTCACATGTAAACACATACAATTATATTATACATGAAATAGGTAAGTATGAATACACATCAATATGAAATTGCTATGAACAAACACACATCATCAGCATCATCATCATCGCCATCATCACACATCTTTCACATTCATATATACATTTATACATATAATATAGCATCTGTTTAACAGCCAGCGCACCAAGTGGTGGGTTTGATCATTTTGATTACACAGTACAGGCTGAGTGAGCCGTCTTAGTATTATAGGGCGTAATCGATTAATCGACTCCGGTCACCCGAGCCACTTTTTGGCGCATGCGCACATCCTGCAGACTCGGGTCGAATACGCTTCTCCACGCTTGGGGTGACAAAAATGGTGGCCCTTTTATTTGTTTTTTAATAGCCGATATAATTACAGCAAAATATGATTTAAATATTTTTATGATGGCATAGTTTAGTGATATTTCCATTTCATTAATCTATGATATTATAAAAAAAAAAAATGTATGACTGGTATCGGCGGCTGTTATCCTGCAGGATGGTACCAGCGCAAATGTGACGTCATCGCTCCTTGCAAACCCCAGCCAAGAGGTGGGTTACTGGGGTCGGGTTGTTTTGCACACAGCACGTGTATTTGTCGACTCCACTCGCAGTGTTCTATTTGAAATTCTGACGACTCGGGTGACCGGAGTTGCCCGGGTCGTGTTAATCGATTACGGCCATAGGGTCTTTGGTGTAACCCTTCTAGAAAAAGGCCCTTTACAGCACTAACCACTATGACATAACCCATAAAAGTTCTAAGACTATAATATTTACTACACTCATGTTAGATACCCTACCCAGCAGGTAAATATAAATAGGTATGTGAAGAATATATATTTCTTCTTGGATTAAGAATTGTATATTTTTGTTGGTAAAACAGTTTAATCATCAGAATATACATTTTTCAGCACCGGGGCACTGGTCTTCCAGCCATTTACATTACATTGTAAATAGGTAGATCAGCGGGCACCCCCTAGGGCATATTAGTAGATTGTAAAGGGGGTTAGTGTGTTAACTAGTGTGCTATCCATAATAAGTTCAGTGTTATAGGCTTTGATGTTGGGTCACTGCAAGGACTGTACTGTTATTATGGTATAGCTGAGGTAAGTAATTGAGTGAGGGCAGGGGGGTGGGGGGGTGGACAGGGAGGGAAGGGGAGGGGGAAAGGAGCAAGGCAGGACACAGGATCTACGCTATCGTGCTTGTTCAAGGGCCTGGCCAGTGAGATGCATTCTGACCAGTGACTTAAACCCTTGGTAAGAAGGTGCACTTATAATAGCAGATGGTAGTTTGTTCCACATCTTGCTGCCTTTAAATATTGGTGCCGTAGATAGTTTGTTTGTGCTTGGTCTAGGAACTCTGAGGAGTGGTCCATCTCCCTTTCTTGTCTGCCTGCTCAGTGGATCTCTGTGTTGTGGTTCTTTTGATCTTTTATTCATATGTGACAACAGATGAATGTCCCACCGCTGGGCTAAGATTTCAAGATTTACTTCCATGTACATGTCCTGTACACTCAATATTTTACCCTTAAAGTTAAACACAGTTCAACATGCTCGGTTCTGGACTTTTTGCAGCTTGTTCTGGTGTCTTGTTGCCAGGCTTCAAATTATGTTGTTATACTTATCGTTAAAGATGGGCAGAATTGTGGCCGTGTATAGGAGCAGTGCAGTATTCTTACTAATGTAGTCTCTCATTTTTCTGAAGCTAGTTAATTTGAGGGCCAGGTGTTGGTTGGGCCTGCATATTTGTTGTCTTATATTTAGTGTAGGGTGAATTGTGGTGCCAAAGTATTTGTAGGAGTCAACTTCTTTAAGTTTGACTCCCTCCATTTGTAGTTCAATCTGTTGTGCCTTATTCTTTTTTGATTTTGTGCCATAGACCACATACTCTGTCTTAAATGTGTTTAGTGTTAATTTATTTTCCCGGCACCACTCACCAGTACTTGTCAGTGCCAAAGCTACCAAGTCAGCTGCCAGCCTGACATCTCTACTGCGCACCACAAGTGCTGCATCATCAGCAAATAATGTGATTAATGCTGACTCTGCGATCATGGGCAGGCCATTTATAAATATCACAAATAGGAGTGGCCCTAGGGTTGAGCCCTGTGGCACTCCAGTCTTGACTCCTCTAGGGGGTGACTCCATTCCCCTTATTCTGGTGAACTCCTTTCAGTTTGATATATAATTTGTAAGAAATGCTTGAGTTCTAGGACCTAGGCCAGCTCTTTATGTCTTGTGCAGTAGTATTGGATGGTCTATGGAATCAATTTATCTGGTCATTTCCTTTACCCAGCCTCCCGACATTTGTCCTATTCTAATGGGTTGTTCAGCAGTCCAGCAGACCTGTGCACCCAGGAAAAACACTACCAGTATTCTGAGTTGTTTTCAGTATTTTAGAGTGATTTCAGTATTTTTGTCAGAGACTTTCAGTAATACTTTCAGTATTTGTACAGACCCAATCAGTAACTTTTAGTGCGATAAAAAAATACACGCTCATTCATTTTATGGGCGAATGTTTAAAAACAACAAAATTGATCAACATATCATAATATTACTGGATGCTCGGCCGCATGAACACCAGATAATACCATAAACTCTCCCCCTTCATATCACCTGTGATGCTGTTATTCAAATACCGACTATCAACTCAGTAACCAATACTAAGGAAGAATGAAGACAAGACACACACAGATAAACAGTGGAGAAGTTGTGCTTTATTGGCATCAACTCCTGTCCACCTACCAGTGACCCATCATCCACACTCCTTACCTTCTGTCCACACAGTATCTCATTACTACTTTAGCCTGTATAGAAAGCAGTGCCTACAGCCCATGGGACAGGAGTCCTATGGCTGTGTACACACTCAATTGGAATATCTGAATTTGCCTAGCATCAGACAGAGTGTCTGGGGTTCCTGCTCAAGAGTAGGTGTGTCTCACTCAAGAGCCAGGAGTAGAGTCCTTTCTCTTCAGTGTATCTGAAGCAGAATCTTGAATAATTAATTAATCTCAAAGTGAGGCTAGTGTGGTCAGAGGGCCAAGGTAGATGTGGGTGACTGAGCAGTCCCACAGTCAGCCAATCAGGCACCCCCACAGCCGGGGTGGGAGGCACCCCCAGTGGTGGGGGCTGTCACTCAACTCAGCTGCAGGTGGTGCCCTGGGTGCATATGCAAATGAGGCTTTGGTGGGCCTGCCCAGTGGTCAAGGGTGAACAGGTAGTTGCAACAGTTACAAATATATATATATTTACCCCAAACGTCCCTTTTCTCCAATTTGCATTCTTTATGAATACATAGAGGAACATTTCATCAACCTGGAACTGTTTCTTATATAACCATTTCTTCATTAATCCTAAGCATCATGTATGAACATATATTTCACATAGCTTCTATCATGTCCCAATGGGAGTGGGATTCTATTGCTTTTAGTTTACATAACCTTGTTCCCACTCCGTTGTCCAAGAATAATAATGCTCTCTGCCAATATATAATTCTTAACCGAAAATCCGTATATTTTTACAACGTCCCTCTTCCATTTCTACTTGTGCAAAACGGCCAAGAAAAATGGAAGCCCTTACACATTACGTCTTTTTTGGCTTAAGCCAGAGCGAGTGCCATACAGTGGAGCAATTATGCTTTCAATAGACTTTATAAATTCTGTACCCTTCTTGTTCGAATGCCCACGCATTGTATTTTTACTTAGGTATATTCTCCACCGTATTGGCTACTCCTCCCTTCCCCACTGTCAAAGTTTTTCTTTCAAGTTTTCTGTCTTTCCCCAGTTCTCCACCACCTTGAGGACCATTCCTATCTATATGTTTACAGTAATTGTTTTAGACAAGAACAGCCCCAAAATCTACACTAGAATGGCAGTCCCACAGTAGACGTGGCTTTGAACCGCCTATCTTGCTACTTATCTATACTAGTTCTACTCCCCCTTCATTAATATTACATTTATATTTTCAAAAGATGTCCTTTATCCTCCTGTCACTGTCCAGGTTGTGTCTGCTAATTCTTTTGCGTGCCCAGGCCCCCTTTAAAACTCATGATAAAAAAATAAAAATTAGTTTTAAAAATAGGGTAAGCAGGACAGAATAGCAACACAAGCAGGGAACCATGACAGGTCAGATCTTGCACAAGATAAGCAGAACAACATGTCACTCAGTAGTGATTGATCCCATCAACCAAGTTTAGACTACTGTATAGGATAATCAAACCAATCAGTTCCCAGTAGTGATTGTTCCAATCAATCATCGACCCAATCGGTCCACCGATCGAACATCAATCAAATGACCTGAATCAATCAGATAACTTGAATCAATCACTGACTTGAATCAATCAAATGAAACCAATCATTTCTTCCATCATCGGTTGGCCCCGCCAACCACTGGTCCCAACACTTCAGTGACCCTCACCACTCATTGACCCCGTCAATCCTCGACCCCAAGATCAATCAAATGATCCGAATCAATCAGATGACTCAAATCAATCAAAAATGATCATATCATTAACGCCTACTGTGGCACCCCACCGCCGATGCCCACACCAGTGGTGTGCACACCGTCATGAGCCCACACATCTCTGCAGCCTGTCCGGCACCACTTACCACCGATTGGACGGTCACAAACCGACTAAGGATCCGCGATCCAATCGTGATAACACACGCACCGAGATCAGTGCCTGCACCTTATTGGATTTACCCAAAAACAAATTCTGACTGGTGCTCGGATCACGTCCCTGGCGCACACTAACCTACGAGTACATGTAAATGGGGGGAGGCGGTGAACACACAGCGCGTCACCGTACCGTCTGCCCTACACTAGGTCGTCTTTCTCTCGTATTTCCCCATCGCACACGCGAACTCGTCCCTCCTACACTTAAGTCGTCTTTCTCTCACATTTCCACCATCGTACATGCGGACTCGTCCCTGCCGGACGGCATCGTCCGGTTCGATTACGTGAGCAGCCCGAGGCGCGAACTCGTGTATGGCTCATTCTGCGCCCGATGGGTCAGGTGGCCGCTAGGACCTTCCCATGGCTATAACCACGCCAGTTTCATGCAAGCAGGAATCAGAGAGGTGCATCATTTTTAATTAAATTCTCTCCCCCCTTACTTTGCTACTGCGGGTTCTTCGCATCACCATCCGGTGGTGTAAGGCTCGCTTTGATACATAACCTTCCACCATGCTCTCCAGTTCTTCCACTGCCAGTCTCACGTGCTTCAGCAGCGCCAAGTCATTGGAGATGGCCGTCATGTTTCTTGCCTCTTTTTGTGCTACTGCCATCATTCGCTCCACCACCTAAACATGCTCTGCTAATTGCAGCTGAATATTTCTAGTTTGATTCACAATGGAAAGCATGTTCTCTTGGTTATGCTTCAGGGCATGCGTCTGTAGACTGTGGGGGGTAATAGCCTGTTGCACTTTGTTTAGTTGTGCATGGTTTACCGTACCAAACAGCCATGATGCTGCCACCCCTACTGCATTCACCAGTCCCCTCGTAGGCCGTTTCGCAATTAGCTGCAGAACGTCAGCAGCGTCTTGCTCTAACCTGGCCTTCAGGACCTTGAGCTTCATCTCCCAATGATAAATATTAACATACCACAGGTTCTGAGTCAATTTGTCCATATAGCCCCGCACCTATGAGACCCAGTGCCCCACCAGTGGCCGGTTAGACGGTGTGATCAGCACCACCAGCTGCCACACAGCAGACACCGTCCTCACTTATCCTTGGCCCCGAACTAGGACACCATCTTCCTTAAACAGGTCGGCACTGCTACCCAGAGGCAGACAGCACCAGATGACGCCTATGTGCCAGTACAGTGACCACATGGTAGAAATTGACTTGAATATAAAATTGCAGTTACTGGGTGATATCCCTCGAAGAGATCGTGTCCCGCAGCACTATATGAACAGTGAGACTGGACAGATCCTGATATCAGCCCCAACCGCTATATCCAACGAACACTCACGTGGTATACTTTGAAAATTAAAACCGCTGCAACTCCTGAATGCAATGTAATTGCACCCCGGATGTTCCTGAAGCGATAAAAGCTCACTTTCAGTCTTAAAAACACGCCTTAGCTCCCAGCACAAGCACTCAATAAATCTTCACCAATATTTGTTCAAAACTAACTGCAAGCACTGACTGCCGGTGGCACTTCTTATCACACCGCTCACCGCCCGGCACACTTCAATTCCTGCGTCGTCTTCAGGTGTGCATGGTCCAGTGCACTAGAGGACACTCCTCAGCCTTCCGAACAGCACCTGGATGAGTCTTCACACACAAAATAAAAATATTGTTCACAATAATCAGTCACGGCTGACGGTGTGTGCTACTATCGCACTGGCCTAGCTCAAGTCCCGCGCCGTCTTCAGGCCTGCACACTCGAGGTCACGTCCGTACCCTCCAGGACACCCTAATGAACTTTATCACAAAAACAAACAAAAAATATTATTCAAAATAATCTCTGTCGGCTGGTATCAGACCGGTCACCGACAGGCCTTAGTTCAGGAGGTGTCCGCCTCTGTCAGAACGGTCACCGCACGGCATTAACTCAGGTCCTGGGCCGTGTGCCGACGTGCCGGTCCAGTGCACACAAGGTCAACCACTTAACCTCCCGAACACACACACCAGCCGGCTGCTATAAATGACCACCGTTGCTGTAAATAATCACCTTCTTTAGCAGGAGTCTCACAATGTCTGTGTACAATCCTATCAGTAGGTGATGTTTGTGAAAATGATTTCCTTGGTGCTGGAATCCACACAATGTTCGTGTAAATATGTATCAGCACCTAATGTTTGTTGAAATTATCACCTCTGCTGGTAGTCACATAAAATAATATATTCACCAATATATTCAACTACCTCCTTGCCGATAGGGAACCACTCAATGTTCGCGCACTGTCTATTACCCAGTAGGTCGTTGGCTCCTTTTTGGGGTTTTTCGTCCTAGCCACGCCTCAGGTGCAGTAAACAACACAAAAATAACCGCACACAAAAATTTGCTCAACTTTTCTGTGTCAGGATAGGCCACCAATGTTCGCGTACCTCTCTCTCACTCGGTCGGTCGTGTCGGGAGGGGAAACCACTCAATGTCCGTGCACAGCCTACCATCAGGTGACGCATGTAACTGATTACACCTGGTGCCGAATTACACACAATGTTCGTGTAAATGTCTGTCAACACCCAATTGTGTGTGTAAACGCTCCCCTGCTGCTGGAATTCACCCGATGTCGGCGAATGCTGGGCTGTACACACTATCCGTGGCAACCTCCTCCGACCTGTTATCACGTACCTATGTGTATAACGACACCCTGCCAAAATCAAACAAAATATCAAAAGTAAAAGTTTCAATGTTTTTGCCCCCCCTCCCCAAATCTCATCTCTGCAAAAACTCTTGCATATATATATATATCATCTTCCAAAATACATACAGACTACTGCTTTTTCCTCAAACCTCCACAGAACACCCCCACATAAGCAATGCAGGCGCGTTTTGCTAATTGTTGTTCCTGTGAGTCTGGAATTGTTTCAAGCAGTCTTGTTTTCTCACGGGTGTGAGATCGCAACACTCGGGTGTTGTGGCCCCACACGCACCACCGATCGGCCCGTCAGATACCGGCGTGGGGTGAGTGGGTGGTGGGCGTGTTGGTATGATTTTATATATTATATTTTTTGTTTATACTCGAGTAATATTTTTGTATCTTATCCTTAGGTGTGGGTAGGGTGGGCCCCTGATCCATACCTTCGTATCCGTAGATTCGTAAGAATCTTAGTAATACTTCCAACTTCCAGGTAAGTCTAGTTTTACTAAAATATTCTTAATTCATCTTCCGGATACCGGAAGTTAAGTATCCAGGGAGAGTCTTGGTAGCATGGTTTTTTTATTTCCCGACTTCCCTTCCGTTACTTCCTTCCTTCCTTTCCTTCTTCTTTCGTCCTTCTATTCAACAACAATTCTTGTCTTTCGACATTCTATTCATGCGGAATCAAGATCCATCCCCAAGATTCATAGTTTCTGTGTCTATGGCTTTATTACCACGTTAATCACATGTCAATTAATATATATTAAATACTTGAATTTTTTATATATTCGTTAACAAACACGCTTCTTAACTCCTTCTAATGTTTCTCAATAACAGTCTCTGAACCTCGCCTGGGTCTTCAATTGTTTTATGATAGTGCCTCGCGAAGCTCTTACTGTCCCGCCAGGAAGGTTACGCATAATGGCATTCAAGCTTGCTGCTAGCGCTTTTGCTGACGATGCCAAAGCTACTCTAGTACTGTGACCCTTGTACTTATTCGTATTATTCCCTGCCAGGTCCATTGCCCTTAGTGTCCACCTAGCCAGTGTTGCTCTACTTATGGGTCCATGTGACCCAATATACGAAATCAGTAATTGTTTATTCTGCTTCCTTATATCTGCCGTTCTTAATAAATAGTTTTTAACAGTCCTTACTACACAGTCTTCTATCTCCAGTGTAATTGTGGAATCTTATAGTAGGTATCCCAAGTGATTTGTAAATCAGGTCTGAGCTTAATTTAATGGATTTCATCTGTTAGGATATTTAATTTGAAACAAAATGATACTTTATTTGTCAAAATCGCTCTAATATTAAGGAAGATATAGGCTTTTTTAGGTTGTTACTTAATTGGGCCCATCCAAACCTAAAAAGATAGCATTTTTGATGGTTCCCCAAATTAAAACTAATCACCCTATCTCACTTCAAATGTTTTTTCTGGTGATTCCATGGCCCATATAAAGGGAATCTAGAGATCTAGGGGTATGAGATGGTTATATTTCGAGGTATGGATCTTCAAAAATGCTAAAAACTACAATTTCCCATAAGTCACCATTTTTCAAATTTAACTGTGGAGCACTTTTAGAGGTGGGCTTGTGGAAAAAATATGCACCCCCAGATGGATTATTCTTATTTCTCCCTGACCTATAGGTGAGTCTTGTCACCTCTATTTCTTTTCAGGACCGCATATGATTGGAAAAAGTTGATAGAAATAGGTCCAGAATGCCCCAGAGCTCAATTTTGGCAAGTGATAAAATCTGGTAAAAAATGAAAAAATTTGTGGATGTCTCCGCTCGTGGCAACTTTTGAAAAACCACCTGATTAAATAATGTTCCCCAATGGTGCTCCCATCTGTTTTTGGCAAAATCACGCTAAATGCACATCTGGCCATGTTTATCACTCCATAACCTACTCCCGTTTCAAAATAAATCCTGAAATATTTCAGAACTTCTGCCATCCTAGGGTTTAATACACTGACTCCTCTCTCTATGGCCCAAAGCGCCCATCTATTAATGTGTGTCATGTATCCTTTTTTTACATACGCTAGTGCTGTTGTATTGTCTGTTCTTACTCTTATATGTATATTTTCATACCTGCATAAACTTTTTAATCCGAAATAGACTGCTCTCAGTTCTAGCACATTTATGTGCATTAACTCATCCGGGTGCCAACGTCCACCCGTCTCCTCTGTCTCCGTATGAGCTCCCCAGCCTGCATGTGATGCATCTGTGAGTAGTTCCATCTGTGGATCCTCCCTTCTGATCTTACTATTGTGTATGTTCTCACACCACCAGCTTATGTTCGCCAAACCTTCCTGCAAAATCCACAAGTCACTCTCAAAATTACCCTTGCTCCTCTTCAGGGCTTTAATCTTATCTCTTTCAATACTCTTGAAGTGTACACCTGCATACTCTACTCCCTGCACGTAAGCTACCATTAGGCCTACTAGCCCCGCTATTGTTCTAATCTTGTGTGTTCTTTCCCCTCAAAGTTCTCCTATGACCTCTAGCACCTTAACCTTTTTCTCTACCGGTAGTCTTATCTGCATTGTTTCCGAGTCTAATTCAAACCCCCAAAACATCAACTTTCGTGTAGGTTCCAGAATTTACTTTTCTAGGTTTATTTTAAAACCCAACTTTCTAAAGCTGTCTCTTAATTTCAAAATTGTTTCCCTATATTCCTTTTTTGTTCTACCAATCACGAAGCTATCGTCCAGATATGGATATCCTATAAACCCTTTTTCTGCCAAATCTGCATAAATAGGTTTTAACAATTTTGTAAAAATGTGGTCCTGGTGACAGGCCATTCGGCAATACTCGAAACCTGAGTAACTTCTTTCGTATTCGAAACCTCAAATATTTCTTATGGGTTTTCAATATTGGCACAGAGTAATATGCATCTGTCAGATCTGCACTCGCCATCCAACTTCCATGTTCTATCAGTTCTAGTGCTGTTTTTAAATTATACATCTTGAAATGCTCATAGCTTATTATTTTATTTAGTTTTGTCAGGTCCAAAATCATTCTAAATTTCCCATTCAATTTTGGTCTCAGAAAAATATTCAACACTCATAGATTCGGGCATTCTTCTACTACCCTTAATCTTTTCAATCAACAACTTTACTTCTTCCTGTACAAAGCCTTTTTCTTGCTCCTCCATTTTGAATGGAAAGGGTTCTCTTATCTGGACTGGTGTCTTAATGAATGCTATCGTCAACCCTTCTACACATTTTAAGATGCATTTATCTGAAGTTAATTTCCTCCAACTGCTCAGATAATTAACTATATTACCTGCTATAAACTCTACCTGTTCTTCCCTAGTTTTATTATTATTATTATTGATAATATGAAATGATTCCCCAGGTTCGGTCCTTAACTCTGAGTTACCCACCTGGCTATGGTAGCTCACTTCTGAATACCCCGACTGGAGCCCCTTCTACCTCTCGCACCTCTGGCCACTGACGGAACATTTCCATATTGAGCATAGTCCTCCGAAGTTCTGCCAAAGTGCTTCTCTGGCGCTTGCTACCTAATACCCCAGGATGACGTCTGTCTTCCTCCTCTGTGGGGTCTGAACCTGCCATTTGCCCTTCTGGGATAAGGAGCGCCAGAGCTTCTTGCTTGGTTATCTTGGAAAAATCTTCTTTTCCCTCTGTACTGCCCTGATGTCATACAGATATCTGAGGCTCGCACTGATTTCATCAGTTGTCTGTTTTTCTCGCCGAGATTATCTCCTAACAAATATTCCGATGGTTCTGGTAAATCTCCATACACATCTCTTTTCTCTTTTATAATTTCTTTTCCCAATCATGAATTCACTGCCTTATTAACACTGGCCTTCCATCTGACTGTGTGCATACCAACAGTCTTATTGAGTTCAGCATGTGCATTGCGTGTTCATTTAGCTCAGGATCTGCCGAGCCCCTTTGCAAAATAATGTCCATCACAGGCACTATCGCTGTCAGCGATCCTACAATTCCCTTCGCCGCAGTCAATAGTGAGCACTCACCGTCTTTCCTGCCTTCAGCAAAACGTACCTCTTCATTTAAAGCTTGCACTTGCACCGCCTTGCTATCTCACGTATTGTTTTTAGCGGCTTTGGTCCACTACCATTGGGCCCTTCATAATAATGATTCACTAATTACGATCTTCTGCGCCACCGGCTTCTTCACTGCTTTATATATTTCTTGTATTTCTGTTAACAGTGTGCCCATATGTAGCCCTGTATCCAGCTTAAACTCTCGTCATACTTTTGGTTTTGCCGTAGTCGTATTTGTTGTCCATGTCTTCGACATGGTTACCGTTGCCGGGGTTGTTTCCAACTCGACCGCTGTCACTTTTGGCTTCGCCGGCGCCTTAAAACTGCTGAAAGGCGATGGTTTAATGAGCGTCTCTGTTGTCTTTTGCTTCTCTTTACTCTCAAAACCTGCTCTAAGTAGCCTCAACTGTTCATTTATGTTGATCGCACTCACAGATTCACCATCATCTTCCTCATAATATGCGTAATCTTCATCTTCCTCGGTGTCATACAGCACCTCGTACTCCAAATCATTGCACGCCCCGTCACCATGACCTAGATATGACGTCTGTTGCCATGGCGCCTACTTGTGACTCTCTTGTACGTTCCAAATCCAATCTCTTCTGCTCCACCTCCTTTGCTTCTTTTCTCATTTCCATCAATTCCGCAAACATTATGTTGAACTCTGACATATCAGTCAATTTATCAGTGCTCGTACTCGCAATTGGAGAACTTTGTTCATTATTTTTCAGCCGTTGTTTGGCTTTTGAGTCTAACGACGTTACTTTCTTCTTTTGTTTTGATTTGTTCGTTCGTGAACAATCCACCGATTCAGAATCTGACCCGCTACAATTATGAACAGCAGACTTCACATTTGCTAGGTCTTCAGTAGCCATCATTCGAGCCATTTCAATGTCAAAACCATTTTGATATCTTGCCTTGAGCGACCACACCGTTTACTAGTCACGTAAATGGGTTACGTGCGTTCATTCCGGCTGAGGGGTGAATAGCGCTTGCTCTCGCAGTCTATGTTCTGTAACGACAAGCATTAGAACCATAAGATTAGGCATAAATGCGGTATTTCTTGAAATCAAATACTTCACTTCACATTTTATAACAAAACATTCACTGACAACATTTTTCAAAAACTCCAAATGGTTCGTCAAAAAACCTTACCTCAAAATCTGTCCTCCTCCAACTTGTACTGACTCCTCCGCGGCCGAGTTGTTTACTGAAGCTACTTCCGGCATGCGCGGGACTGTCCTCTCCCCGGATACTTCCGGTATCCGGAAGATGAAGTAAGAACTGTATAGTATGTGTATCAGCTAAATCTGCGACACATTTTGCGACCAAATATAGGTCGCTGAGACACTACCCATACTCCGACAAATGCTCTCCAAGCATTCATTTGCCAGTTTTCAGTTTATGCAACTACATATGTGGGGGGGGGGGGGGGGGGGGGGGGGGGGGAAGTGGGATCTGATGTGGTTGCTTGTTGTGTTTTATTTAGTCCAGCAGCACTGACACTTTTAGACAACCATATAGAGAAAGAAATGTTAGAAATTGCAATCTAAAATGATAAATATAAAGTTCAAATGTTTATTTATCATGACCAGCTACTTTTTGTGTGAATAATTGATTAAATCATGTAGATTAATAGACTTTAAAAGTTGAATTGAGAGCTTTCTGTGGCTGCCATCTTACTATTCTTAGTGGTTGCCATGGCTTCCCCTGTGTGTGGGGAACCCCTCTAGGTCATGTGATGAGGGAATCCCACCTATGATTTCATTCATACATCACAGACCTCAACTCTCCTCCCACATGTTCAGTGGCATGAACTGAACAAACTAAGCAAAGGTTTGGAGAGTTTTGATGCTGGATTCGTTTCTATCTGGGTGAGGTATAACCAGCTACTTTAAAATTATACCAAGTTATGGCTTGCTCTGACTGAGCCTTAGATAGATTACCATTATGATATGTTGGAAGACCGTGCCAAAATAACGCACTCCAAACAACTAAGTATGAATATAGGGTATGCACTGACATCACACTAAGCGGAAGTGCCGCCATGGCAAAGATACAACCACAATAGCAAACCCAACCTGATCAATGCTTTGTCAATGGCAGTGAGCAATCTTTATACACAAAAAGTAAAATATCTCCAAAACCACACCAGCTAGACACAAACCGCTTGGAACAAATATAGAAAACACATTCAACGAACAGATTATATTAAATTTATATGGTTAGGGTTCGGCATTTCTATTAATTTTGACTAAAACTGACGTTTTTCATTGCGCGTACCGGCGAACTCAATGCATTGTCAATGGCCGTGAGCAATCTTCATACAGAAAAAGTGAAATATCTCTAAAACCACATGACCTAGACATAAACCGCTTTGAACACATATAAAAAACATGTTTAACAACAAGATTATATTAAATTTATATGGTTAGGGTTCTGGATTTCTATTAATTTTGACTAAAACTAACGTTTTTCGTTGCACGTAGCGGTGTCGCAGTTTCCGAGGTACGTATCGCTTCTGCGCATGCGTCAAAATTGAACAGGATCGTCACTAACCTAATAAATTTAATATAATGTTTTTGGTAAAGATGTTTTCTATATGTGTACCAAGCGATTTGTTTCTAGTGGTGTGGTTTTAGAGACATAAATTTCACTTTTTCTGTATGAAGATTGCTCACGACCATTGACAATGCCTTGAGTTTGACGGTATGCACAGTGCAAAACATTAGTTTTATTCAAAATTAATAGAAATCAAGAACCTTAACCGTATAAATTTAATATAATCTTTTTGGTAAAGATGTTTTTTATATGTGTACCAAGCTATTTGTTTCTAGGTGGTGTGGTTTTAGAGATATTTAACTTTTTCTGTATGAAGATTGCTCACGGCCATTGACAATGCATTTGCGTCCATGCGTACCGCGGAAACTGGCGAACACCGGTGTCGCGGTTTCAGTTCTAAAGCAGTTGCAGTTCTCAACATCACTTCTGCGCATGCGTCAACATCTAACGGCATCGTCTGCGCATTGTCAATGGTCATGAGCAATCTTCACACAGAAAAAGTGAAATATCTCTAAAACCACCTAGAAACAAATCGTTTGGTACACATATAGAAAACATGTTTACCAACACGATTATATTAAATTGATATGGTTAGGGTTCTGGATTTCTATTAATTTTGAATAATGTTTTGCACTGCGTGTACCGCCAAACTCAAGGCATTGTCAATTGTCGTGAGCAATATCCATGCAGAAAAAGTAAAATATCTCTAAAACCACACCACATAGAAACAAATCGCTTGGTACAGATATAGAAAACATGTTTACCGAAAATATTATATTAAATTTATAAGGTTAGTCACACTGACACTATAGTGACAGCGATTTGCGGCAATCGGCGATGGTTTGAATCAGGCTAATGTTGACACATGTGCAGATGATGCCTTGGCGCATGCGCAGATGCTTTGATGCATGCACAGAAGCAATGTTGAGAACTGCAACTGCTTGAGAACTGAAACCGCGACACCGGAAACTGCGACACCGGCAAACTCAATGCATTGTCAAAGGCCGTGAGCAATCTTCATACAGAAAAAGTTAAATATCTCTAAAAGTAAAACCACACGACATTGAAGCAAATCGCTTGGTACACATATAGAAAACATGTTAAACAACAAGGTTAAATTCATAAGGCTAGGCTTCTGCATTTCTATTAATTTTGAATGAAATAGACGTTTTGCACTGCGCGTACAGACTACGTACAGTACAAGCAAACTCTACTAGTACTAGTAGTAGTAATACGTCTACGAGTATGGGATGTTTACAATTACTGGTTCAGTGGTTGATATCGCCACAAATGACACAATGGCCGCGCATCCGGTTGATGACGTCACGTGAATACCATATACACATAACTAACTGATTCGCTATTCCCACACATGATCCAAACATTGCCAATCCGAATGTCATTGCTTTCGAACTGAATTTGATGTGTCACTGTGTATTACTGTGTATGGCAAAGCAACATGTAAATAAACTGGTTCATTCATGCGCCAAATACACACTACTAAGAGGAACTCGGCGCGCCAAGGCGGACGCCGGCGAGTCGGATTAAACACAGCCTTTGTTCTGTTGCGGAGATCTGACTGTCACTGTCACTATTCTTCACGTTAAGTTATGAAAGTAACCACTGCAGTCCAAGTTTGTAGTGCATAGCTCGAGAGTTGAATGTAGAGAAATGTAGGAAATAACTTACAGGATTCCTCTATGGATAAAAAATGGACGTATTCGACTGGGACCTTTCCGTGCGCAAAATTTAGGCTCCGCCCAACTGCTCAGTAAACTTGCGCCCTAATCGCGTTCCAGTACCTATGTATTCAGCTAGGTGCCGTCTGTGTTCCTGCACAGAGGTAGCCAACCCCTGCCTTTGTTACAATAGAGGTCGCCACTGTGCTAGTTTCAGGGTTTACTTGCTTGGGTAGTTTGTAACCTTACAACGGTTATTCCTCACTTTTTTTGCCACCAATCATGACAATGTCATCAGCAAAATGCACATTTCAGTGCCTGCACAAAGTAATTTATAATGTAATATATAATATGAATAACCTATGCTTAGGACGATGTCGCAGTTTGAGCGCCCTGCCAGTTTGAGCGCCCTTCTGTTGCTTCTGCGCATGCGCGGATAGAGACAACATTAAAACCACCCTAACTATCACAGTAATTTGTGATTTGTGGTGCTTTGAAATCAAATTTCTCTTGTTTCTATTAAATAGTTCAGATCTTTCTCTACAATTTCACATTCAGCTTTTTTTTTTATCAGCCAATTGGAAGTTCTTGAATTTATTTTGCGAAAATAGTTTTTGAGGCCATGATCTGGTAAGGCTAACAGTGTTGAGCCGTGTTCACACGGGCAAAATGTGAGGCGAATCAGACAAATTGAATCAGGTGAGGCGAATTAGCGGACCGTTCACACGGGCAGTACTTGGGCCGGAAATCGATATCTGCGCATGAGCAAGTCCAGTCTGACCAGCGCCAGTTTTCGGTTAGGCGACGTCACCATGAGAGAGTGGGTTCGACCTAGATATGTATGTACTCAATCGTATTGGTTTGGAATGGTCAAAACTTCTGCTGGGCAGTGAAACCCTAAAAATAAATGATGAAAAAAATATCTGTGCCCAGCTAGCGGTTTCATAGACTAAATTATATAATATGCACTTTTGATCGACCGGAAAGTGTGACCTCCTTAATCCGCCTCAGTGTGTCCACACGGGCAAAATAAATCGATTCACAGAAATCGACTCACGTAATCGACCTCCACAAGTGGTTTACAGTATTGGGATCACAGAAATCGATTCAGCCCTAATTCGACTCAAACGCCCGTTCACACGCGAAATGTGCGTCGAACTAGGCAAGTCGATTTCTACGAATCGATTTACATTGCCCGTGTGAACACGGCTTTAATGTTCAAAATGATTCAAACACAACGTTTTTAGGACTGTCTATGACCACTGCACAGACATATGCTTAAATTAGGAGCTATGATAGATCAACATTCATAATTATCATCTTATATAATTTATTTATCATATTAGATTTCAAAATGTTGTGGATATATCAACCCAGCTTCCAACACTTTTTCTAATGGGTTGCTTATACCCCAGTCACACAAGGCCTGCGTTCGCTTACGATCGATTCGCAACGTCAAAACGTCCTACGAATACCCCAGTCACACAAGGCTTGTGTTCGCTTGCACTCGATTTGCGATGTCAAAACGTCCTCATTATGTCCGCCTTGCATGCCGGCACTGCAAGGTCGCCAACCATGCCGGGTCCATTTTGAAAATTTTGGACACAAGGAGGTTGCAGCTGCTGCACTTGCAACCTCCTTGCATCCTCTGCCACCGGCACCATTCAGTTTTGGCTTGAGGTCTCAGTACGGAAACTTACACCCGGCAAACTTAGGTTGAGGTCCACATCGGCAGGGTCGCAGGCGGGGGCGGCCCGTAGGCTGCGGAGGATGCAACACATAAACTTCCTGGCAAGTGGAATGCAGGTGCTGATGTGGGCGAGGCGCCCAACGAATCGCTGGAGTGCCTTCCTGGTGAGGGTCGGACACCTCAGCCAGTGGTTGCAGTCGCGGATGACCTGCTCGAGTTTCTGGTCTGGGATGCAGAGGACCAGCACCTCTGAGTCGAGCTCTATACCAAGCCAGACTAGTTTCACGGTTGTGGAGCAGCACTTGTCGGGGGTGAGGGCCAGCCCGAGAGTGGCACAGATTTTGCGGAGGGCGTCGAAGGCGCGCATTGCATCCAAGTATGACGCCTCGCAGCCCACAAATTCATCCACATACACGAGGCTGAAGTAGCCACGCTGCTGCAGTATCCACCACACCACCACGTTCATGTGGACACAGGCCCCACCAGAGGTGCGGCAGTCGAAGGGCAGGGCGATGTCGAGGTACAGGCGGCCGTCAACGGTGATGCAGAAGAGGGGGCTCCACAGGGGGTGTGCTCGGAGCTGGCGGTAGGCCCGGGACACTTCCACAGAGCAGCAGAAGGCCCCCCTGACCTCTTGCCACAGGGAGCTTATACGTGTTGGGGTGCCCCAAATACTCCCTCCTCCAGATGCCTGAGTTGATGCTTCGAAACGGGGGGGACCACAGGTCCACGATGATTCGGCGTGTCCCCAGGGTGGACTTGGGGCACGTCTTTATGGGCTGCACTGCGGCCAGGGGGAGAAGGGGGGGGACACCACAAAGGGCCCAGCAGGGCGCCTCTGCGAAGCCCCTCCTCCGCATAGGCCGTGACGTGGTGGGCGTGGTCGGGGTCCTCGCGGTGATTCCGGAAGGTGGGCGTCGGCAGCCCGACCAGGAGTGAGTCGTGGTGACCTTGGAGCATCTCTCGCCACGTAAGGATGCTGAGGTCGGACTTGACAGGGACTCCAGGTGGCCAAGTAGTTCAGTAGGGCCGAGTTCTGGGCTGCGGTGTAAGCCACTGCATACTCGGGTACTCGGCCCACCTCTCGTCTGAGAGGAAGGGCCAGAAGCTGTCGAGGGTGCTCTTATATTGGACAGGGGATGGGCCACAGTTGGGGGTGGCCGCCATATACTATGATATAGTCCTGCAGCTTGTGGTTGATGACCTCGTCGACTGGCTCACTTGTGTCGATCTCGCCCCGGCTGCCAGCCTGGGATGCTCCGGTCATGTCACACAGCACGCAGGGGGCTGCTGGTCTAGCCGCCCTCGGGGTGGAGGCATTGCGGTTGTTGTTGGCGTGCTCAGCAAAGCTCTTGGAGGTGAGCATGTTCGGAAGCGTGCCAGGGCTTCTGCGATCTGTGTTATTGTTTACCATCCGGGTGGTGCGGGGCCCGGCGACTGGAGGCAAGCGGCAGGCAGCAGGCGGGTTAGCCGGGAACCAGCTTCATCGAGGGCCGTGACGTCTAGTCTGTTCTGGCCTGTCGGGCGTGTGGCTATGGCCCTGGCCAGAACGCCGGTTCCCGGCTCCGGGCGTGACGTCATTAACGGGGGTTCCCGATGTGGCGTCGGCAGCGGAGATGCCCGACGGGAACCACACGGCCGACCTAAAATGTCAACAAACAGTGGATGGGTGCCAGGGGGGGGGCTGTATGCGGTCAGGGTAGTCGGGCAACAGATGGGGGAATTGTCTCTACTGGCTCGGCGGGGAAGGGTTTTATCATCCCACTGGGGCGCTAAAAACCAGCTGGGATTTCTTACCGGGTCTGTTCCCATACTTCTTAGAGTAGCAGCTGGACTCTGTGTGGTTTGTGACTATCCTCCTGATGTTGGCACAGTAGCCACACATCTGGGCTAGCTTTTCGGCGCCCGAACCGTGCGACTCTCATTTCGCTGCTTTATCGCACGATCCGGGGTCTTTGTTCCAGGCGGGGCAGGGCGCGCCCATCGCCACCTTGTCGTAATCGGTGTTATCGGCGTCCTGTAGCATCGCAGCTGGGGGAGCGGCCGTGGCCCTCGGGGGTTCCTCGGTGCATCCACGGTCACTTCAGTGTTGGGAGAGGGTGACGGTGAGGACCTCAGGCCAAACCGGCTTGCATGTCGAACGTCGCAGCTTGCTAGGGAGCTGGTGCGGCCTCTATGTGTTATCGCCATTGGGGATGTTGGCGACAGCATCCTCGCGTAGTGGGGCGGTGCCGGTCTGTTGATATGGTCCGGGGCCGTGTCGGTGGCGTGAGGGGCGTGGACGGAGAGTGGGTGGCTTCGCGGTGGCGTATGTTGTCAGTAGCGGACAGCAGGGCGGCGGTGGCTTCCGCAAGCACCTTGCTCTGCTCGGCCATTTCTTTGCATTGCTGAGCAACGTGGAGTTCAAGCACATCCCATCGCTTCTCAATCGCGTCGATGGATGCCTGCATCTTTATCATGCCGTTGGCTTGCTTCCCTTTTGCCGACAGCTTCTTGGCGCATGCGAATTGTCTCGGTGTAGGCGACGCCGCCGGCTCGTGATGTGAACGAATCACTCGAGTCGGCTTCGGTAGCTGCTATCGTCTGTTTTGTGACACGCTTCGCCAGTCGGCCTATGGTGTGGGTGGCTCGGCGTGTTCGCTGCATGTTGCTTTTTGATGTGAGTGCCTTTTTAACTGTGTGACGTGTGACTTATAACTTTTAACTGTGTGACGTGTGACTGTGTGACTTTTTAACTTGTGACGTGGGTATTCTTGGGTGGAGACGGAGGTGCCGGTGTGTACAAAGAATAGGCTTTGAAATCGGACCCTGAATGGAGGTCAGGAGGGTGTAGGAAGAGGGGTGGGGGGTGGGGGGGGGGGGGGAGCGCGCATGCGCCGCTTGGTGATGTGAACGTCTCAGGCTTCCTCCACCGGATCAACCAAAATTCGGAATTATGGGCCAATTCAGACTGCGCATGCGCTGATAACAGTGTCGAGAGCAAAACAAATGCCCGCTGTCATTGAATTTGCAGATACTCGCAGTGCAAAACTACAATTCTATTCAAAATTAATAGAAATAAAGAACAATTTGGCTAAACATGGATGCACAAATGCAATATAATAGTCTATTCCGTGGAAACACCAAGCAGGGGTCGGTCCTAAGCATTGCTTATTCATATTACCGACCCACCCAAGGGGGGAGGCTAAGGAGGACCTAACCCGTGTATATATATATATATATATAAGCAATGCCCATACTCATGGAGGTTGAAAATGAATTCACCAGAATCCAGCAACTGGAAACAGAATAGAGGGCTGCCATTTGCAATTGAAAAGAACAGCTCTGATTGGCTGAAACTACTGAAGCCATATAGCTGTAAAATATCTGTAATTAGTTACCCAAACGCTAGCAGACGATAAGCACTACATCACAGGTCACGTGACTGCCGGTAGTTGTACATTGAACCCTAATAAAGAGGCGCTCGCTGTACACCACTCAACATGTCAATACGTCTTGTTTTACATAGTGTCAGATTCTCGCCATGCCGGCTTCTGCACTATCAGAGCTAAAGTCCCTGAGACAGCTCGTAATCACCAACAATGCCAGCAGCAACTGGAAAGCTTGGATAAGGGTATATAATACATATGCTACAGCGGCAGGAGTGACCGGTCGGATGGAACATGTACAATGCTGCACTTTCTTGCATGTAGTGGGCCAGGAGGCGCAAAAGGTGTTCGCCAACATGACTTTCATCCCAGGTGAGGAGGACAACATCGAACCACTGATTAAAGCGTTCAAAACCCACTGTGTGGGTAAGGCGAATTTAGTCATCACCAGATATCAGTTCAACTCACACAGCCAAGCGAGCGAAAACATGTCCACTTATGGCCCTGTCACATTACGGTGTATGGTGGCGGCGTATAGAAAATGTACCGCAAAAAAGCAAAAACCGTTGCAGGACGACGTATGGTGACCTTTGTGCACTGATGTGTCTTTTGGAGCGTATGCGTAACGTATGCATAACGTATGCATAGCGTACCCCTAACATATGACGGCGTATGCACAACCTATGTGAAACCTATGTGTAGCATATGCAAAGCGTATGCTATCGCGGAGAGCAGCAGCTGTCGAAGAGATGGGAAGAGTAGGATAGTCCAAACATGTCCTCCAACCACTATCAAAAGCAACTACCTGTTAGGAAGCAGTCTCCATATGATATATGAAGAAATGGGACTGTGCAAACATGTAGGACAGTCCAAACCTGTCCATTAAACGGGCTCAGATCGATGTTTGTTTGTTGTTGTTTTACGTCCTAGCAACATGGTGCCTTTATATACCGAGACCATAGGTTGGGCATACGCTTTGCATACGCTTTATATACGCTAGAAGTAAGCTCAAATATGTTACACATAGGCTAGGCGTACGCTATATATGCTATAGATATGCCGAAGGCGCGGTTTCAGCATACGCCTAATGTATGCCGGCATACCCCTAACATATGCCGGCATATGCATAGTGTATGCATAGCATATGCATAGCGTATGCATAGCATATGAGCAGCGTATGAGCAGTGTATGAGCCATACGGCGCCATACACCAAAAGTTTTCGGACGGACGCATGGCACTGGCAATCTGAACAGCAGCAAGCATACAACATGTTGAAATGTAAATTGAAGACTATACCAGTGTTATCATATTACAATGTTAACAAACCAATTGTAATCCAGGTCGATTCTTGTCAGTCAGGTTTAGGGGCTGTGATTATGCAAGATGGCAAACCCGTTGCACTTGCCTCGAAGGCGCTAGACAATGCACAGATTGGGTATGCTATAATAGAGAAGGAAATGCTAGCCATATCTTTCGGGTGTCATCGCTTCCACGATTACATTTTCGGCAAGTATATTCAAATACAAACAGTTCACAAGCCTATAATTGTAATAATGCAAAAGCCAATAAACACATTATCCTCCAGAATGCAACGGATGCGCATGCGTCTGCAAAATTATGACTTAACACTAACACATGTTAAAGGATCAATGATGTTCTTTGCAGACACGCTATCCTGGGCACACACTACCAACGTAGATAACTACTGTAATATATGCTAATGAGATGCATAATGTTACAGGCATTGAGTGAGACAAAGGAGTATGTAAATGAGATGACGTCATGGAAAGTTCAGCCGGCGGTTCAGTGAGCCCTGGACGGGAATAAAGCAATCAGTATCCAGAAGTCAAAGTGTTCAGACGTTGTACTTTTACAACTACAACCTGTTTGACAACACATTAAGCTTAGCCGCGATTGAGACATGCTCCTCCAGTCTGCTGAGTAGAATCAGGGAAGCATATGAGGAGGATGTACAAATGAGGGAGATCAAAGACATGATTAAGAATGGCTGGAGAAATACACACACACATGCACCACCATACATGCAACAATGCATACCCATCAAAGATGAGCTAACAGTAGAGAATGACCTCATTATGAAAGGCAGCTGCATACTAAAACCCGAAAATATTAGAAGCATTTTGTTAGAAACTTTTGCGACGAAAACTAAGTAGTTAACTAGGGACTGTATATTTTGGTCTAATATGAACAAACAAATAGAAGAGCGAATAGACAAGTGTGACACACGCCAGAACCACCGAAAAAACTTGCACAAAGAACCTCTGATAAGTTTTGAGTTAGCTTGCACACCATATCACAAAATAGGGGCTGATTTATTTGAGTTAGACCATGACCATTATCTAATAACCGTGGATTATACTAAGTCTCCAGAAGTAGTAAGATTAGACGACACCTCTTCCACTTGCGTGGTAGAGGCGTTGAAAGACATGTTTGCCTGTCATGGTATACCAAACCAAATAATGTCTGACAATGGCCCGCAGTTCAAAAGCCATGAGTACGTGGAGTTCGCTTGATACCATGGCTTCAAACCTATATATTCCAGTACACAATATCCCAGAAGCAACGGGCAGATAGAACGTTTCGTCCAGAATATAAAACTTATGCTAAAAAAATGTAATGAAACACGTAGATTTTCAGCTAGCATTGCTGAATTATAGGAATACACCAATACCAACACTGAATGCATCTCCAGCGCAGCTCCTCATGAGCAGGTGTTTGAGATCACGCATACCCACAACAGAAAAAGCCCTCAAACCGCAAGCGCGTGCAAGGAGACAAAACACAGCAGACCGTACATATACAACAGAAACAGAAACAATTCTATGATGACAAGTGCGGAAGGCCGCACAAACCATTGACAATATAAAATACCAAAATCATCACGGTCAATGGCAAAAGGGAATGATCACGGGAAACGGGGGGAAAACGAGAAGGGTCCACAGCGACGAAAGGAGCAAAAACGGCTGACCACTGGGTCATATTGAGCATACCCTTGCATGATGAGTTTCCCATTCTTTAAGTCCTGATGTTGTGTGATTTAAACAGAAGTCGATGTTGATAAATTTAAAATATACTTCAAGCACTTTAATCTGTGTAAAAGATACATATATATGTGTAAATATGTCTGAACAAGAAACTACTAAAATAATAATGTGATCTTTCCATAATTTTAGCCAATCAGAGCTGTTCTTTTCGATTGCAAATGGCTGCCCCTTATGGGGGCTGCCATTTGCAATATGTTATATGACCATCGTTTCAGTGGAATAAAGTAATAATAAAGTAATAATATTGCATTTGTGCACCATGTTTATGCCAAATTGTTCTTTATTTCTTTTAATTTTGAGTAAATATTCTATGGCAGCGAGCATTTGTTTTTATATATTATTAACCAATTGCTGACCCCGAGTACCTTCATAGCGGAAACAAGTTCAAACGAGTTCAACCATGGCTGGTTGGATCGCAGCCGTGGCTGGTTGGGTAGCAGCCATGGCTGGTTGGGTCGCTCCACAGAGCGCTGAATATGCTTATGGGAAAAACAGGGCGAGAGTATCATGATTGAAGCACAAAACACGCTCCACAGACATGGAATTCAACTGATAAAGATACCCAGCGCTCAGAACCAGGAACATACACAACACACCAGTCATGAAACCCGATACCGATAAAACACCGCACGCAGTGAAAACTTCGAGATATGGCTGAGTACTTAAGCCAACGGGCCGGCTAGACCTTTGAGCCGGTGTCGCAGTTTCAGTTCTCAACCAGACTCAGTTCTCAACATCGCTTCTGTGCATGCGTCAAAGCATCTGCGCATGCGTCAAAGCATTGTCTGTGCATGTGTCAACATTAGCCCGATTTAAACCATCGCCGATCGCCGCAAATCGCTGTCACTATAGTGTCAGTGTGACTAACCTCATAAATTTAATATAATCTTTTCGGTAAACATGTTTTCTATATGTGTACCAAGCGATTTGTTTCTACGTAGTGTTGTTCTAGAGATATTTCACTTTTTCTGTACGAAGATTGCTTGCGACCCAAAACAACAACAAATACAAACTTGAGCTTGCCAGTGTCGCAGTTTCAGTTCTCAACTAGAAATCCACAACCCTAACCATATCATTTTAATATAATCTTGTTGGTAAACATCTTTTCTATATGTCTACAAAGCGATTTGTTTCTAGGTGCTTTGGTTTTAGAGATATTTCACCTTTTCTGTATGAAGATTGCTCACGACCATTGACAATGCACAGACGACGCCTTTAGATTTTGACACATGCGCAGAAGCGATGTTGAGAACTGAGTCTGGTTGAGAACTGAAACTGTGACACCGGTGTTGCAGTTTCCGCGGTATGCCAGTTTGAGAGGTACACATCACTTCTGCGCATGCATCAAAATCGAACAGCATCGTCACTAACCTTATAAATTTAATATAATGTTTTTGGTAAAGATGTTTCCTATATGTGTACCAAGCGATTTGTTTCTAGGTGGTGTAGTTTTAGAGATATTTCACATTTTCTGTATGAAGATTGCTCACGGCCATTGACAATGCCTTTAGTTTGACAGTAGGCCTACGCACAATGCAAAACATTAGTTAAATTCAAAATTAATAGAAATCAAGAACCCTAACCTTATATATTTAATTATCTGTGTAACCCAGTTAAACAACTAGTCTTAAGCCGTGTTTACACGGGGAATTGTGAAACGTTCTAGACAAGGCGATTTATATGTGGCGTTTTTGACGTGCGTTTACACGGACAGAGTTTTAAAAGTGTTTTGGCGCCGGGAACCAGCAGCCTGTGGTTCGCCTGTAGCCGGCAAGCAGTGCTAGGTGTATAGTTTACACTCATCAATTCGACTCAGATGGAGCTGCTACGTTAATAGCGGTTGGAATTTAAGGTTGATTTAATTAAATTTCATTATTTGAGTAGGAAATTCTGTTAAATATGATTGCATTCACTAGATTTCGGCCTAATCGGGCCCTAACACTGCTGGGAACCAGCTGAATCGCTACATCTAGACCACCTCCCGAGGTGGTATAGATGTACCGTTTCATATGAATCGATTCAGCCCTAAAACGCCACAGAGGTGCGTCTACACGGGAAATGTGAATCGATCTAGGCAAATGGATTTATATGAGGCGTTTTAAATGGCCCGTGTAAACACGGCTATAGTT
>CM059200.1:45073896-45654611 GCA_030323885.1 Branchipolynoe longqiensis | reverse complement strand
ATCTCTAATAAAAAATTCTAAAATTCTAAAAACTAATGTTTCCTTGGTACAAGCAACAGTCTAGACGTGGTAGGGTGTGGAGGGTGGGCCCTCACCCACGTCTAGCCGAGGCTTATACCTCGGGAAAACAATAGTTATCCATCATCTATACCAAGGTAAGATTCGTCTAACTAATCTATTTTACCTCGGTATATAGCCTCTGGCTAGCCGCAGGCTAAGGAGACTTTACGTAATATCATTTTATCCTGATATTTAATTGTTATTGTCAGTGTTATGTTATGTTATTTTCTGTTTATGTTTGTGATATTGAACATTATTATTATAATCACGGTTTTTGTGACTAGGCTTATGTTCTCACCTTTTGACGTTTAATGCTGTAGCAGTCGTCGAGCGACCCCACTGGGCTTCTCCAAACGTTTGTTATAATGTCTGGCAAACGATCGTTCGGTCTTCCATCCTGCATGCAATAGTATGCGTTTGACCGAAATACCTAGCAGACGTGCTTTTGACACCATGGCTCCTCTTGTTGAGTGTGACACATATTTGTCCGTATTCACTCCTGCCATTTTTAGCACATTAATTGTCCAACGGGCGAGTGTGTCCCTTGAAATGCCCTTGTGTGGCTTGATAAAGCTTATCAATAATTGTCTTGAGTTACGAACTCCTTGTGTCTTGGATATATATGTTCTAATCGCCGATACTACACACAGTTTCGGATTATCCTTAAATTGTGTTACATTAATTGATGACAAAGGGTCGCCTACGCGATTAGATTTTAACAATGTTGTTAAATCGAAAGTCGCTTGCTTTCTGTCTATTTCCAGTCCATCGAGTGAAAGTGCCACTATAGTTTGGCCTCGATGACCTGTGACTAACAGTAACAGAAGTGCTAACTTAAACCCTAATTGCTTAATATCTAGAAAAGTGTTATGTGGCCAATCCTTAAACATTTTGAACACTAGTGACACATCCCAAAATCGGTCATATTTTCGTTCATAAATCCCCTTTAGCACCCAGTGTATTACATGATGTTTACCTATTGTTTCTCCCCCTAATCTGGGGAGAATGATCGAGAGAGCACACCTAGCAGCATTAATTGCGCCGTAACCTAGCCCTTCTTCTTCTAAGAATCTAAAGAATCTGCACACCTGGGCAATCGTTGGGTTCATAGGTTTAACCTTATTTATAAGACAGTATACGCCCCATTTCTTCAAATATGTGGTATACATTTTTACTGTTCCTTTTCTCCACGCATGCGACACCAACCGTTCTTGTGTAATTTTGTCTAATCCAAATTGTTCTAGGTATTTATTCAGAAAAGGAATGCAAGGAGTGGTGTTGTTGCCACGTTTCTGTGATGTTCCAGAGGGCCTTGGTGAGTTAGATTTCCTCGGAATTTTGGGAATCTGAGGCAGTCTTTGGCTGTCGAGAATAGTCCCGCTAGCCACGGTTGTGTGTCCCATTCGGGGACGATCAGGATGGCGTGGGACCGGTCCATCTTTATCTTTCGTGCCACTCTGGTAATGATATTAAAGGGGGGGAAAATGTAATAAAATTCAGTTTCCCAAATCAGTGAGAAAGCATCTATGTGCCAAGCATATGGTTCTGGGTGCCATGAGACATACTTGTTAATTTTAAAATTATTTCTTGATGCAAATAAGTCTACCGTAGGTGACCCCCAATGTTGACAAATTTATTTGAAAATTTTTGTGTTTAATTTCCATTCTAAGTGATCGTGAAAGACTCTGCTCTTTTTGTCAGCCAGGACGTTTTGCGTGCCTGGGATATGAGCTATGGTTAACCATATTTGGTGTTGTTGCGTCCAGTTCCAAATACTCTGTGCCAAGTTATTGCATTCTTTTGACTTTGTACCTCCCATATTCCTGACATATGCCATAGCTGTAGTGTTATCTGTAAGAATTTGAACACTATTTTTAGGGATTTTGATTAAACTCAAAAGGCCCAAGTAAACCGCTCTTAATTCAAGAACATTTATATGGTCTGATTTCTCGCTTTCTAACCATCTCCCTCCTGTCGCTACATCATTACGATGCGCTCCCCAACCCTGTAATGACGCATCGGTAGTAACTACCGTGTTGGGTTGGTCCATTCGAATGGGATTGGGAGAGTTATTAATATTGTCGATCCACCAAAATATATCTTTACACCCATCTTGGGAAATGTTCATTGGTCTTTCGAAGTTACCTTTCGTGCGTGCTAACGCTCTATTCTTGTCTATTTCTAGAGACTTAAAATGTGCCGCTCCATACAGCACAGCCGGCACATACGAGACCATAATACCGATAAGGACGGCGACCTGTCTAATCTTTGGCCTGGATATGTCAAGTAGCTGGGAGGCCGTGTCATGAAACTTTTGTAGTTTCTGTTCTGTTAGAGATACGGTCATGGTATTGGTGTTAATCAAAAAGCCTAAGCATTTTAATTCCCTATTCGGGACGAAAACAGATTTCTTGTCATGAATGTAGAAACCTAACTCTGTTAACAACTCACACAAATCATTAACTGCTGTTTGGCATTTGTCAAAGGATTCCGCCATAATAAATTAATCATCTATGTAAGGGAACATTGTGTGTCCTATTCTAGCCATGACTGCAAAAACAGGTTTTAATAACTTTGTAAAAAGTCGGGGTGCGCAAGCTAGTCCATTAGGCATGCATGTAAATTGGAAGAGGGTACCGTTCCAAATAAACCTCAGAGATTTTCTGTGTTTTTCACAAATGGAGACTGTGTAATATGCATCTCTTAAGTCTACGCTGGCGAGCCAGGCTTCTGGCGTAATTAAATCTCTGGCTGTTTCTAATGAGAACATTTTAAAATGTTTGTATGTAACCGATTTATTCAATTCTGTTAAATCCAAAATCATGCGAATTTCGCCATTTGGTTTTGGCCTAGAAAAAACATTAGAAATAAACTGTCCTTCCGTGTTTTGTACTCGTTCAATAATTCTTTTTGTTTCAAAAAGAAACCTGAGCATCAATTTGACTCTTTTCTACTGTATTGAATTTATATGGGAACGGAACTCTTTTCTGTTTTGGTATGTTTGTGAACGGTATTTGAACCCCTTTAACAATGTCCAAAATTTCGCTATCAGTTGTAATTTTACACCAGTTTTGTAAACAGTTCAGGTTATTGCCTGCCTTAAACATGCTTACATATGTTTGCGTCTCTTCAGACACCATGTTAAGTGTAGATGTCTGTGTGGTCGACTCTACTTGGCTGCTGGCCGTGGGAACTGGGGTCTGGGTGTAAACTCCCTTTTGTACCCGCGGTTGTCGTTCCACCCCGTGTTCTGTCGTTCTCCTCTGCCTCGTCCTCTGGGACTGAACCCGAAGGAGGGACCTCCTCGTGCCGGCCTGCCGCCTCGGCGGAAGCGAAAATCCGAGCGGGCACGTCGGAATTTGCTGGGGTTGTCAAACTTCTTACTTCTGTCAGTGTTCTTAGCACTTTTAGTGTCTATCTCCACTGCTTTGAAGAGGTGCGCTAGCTGTCCCCCAAACATTTTGGTTTTGTCCAGTGGCTTGCCTTGCACTGGCTTTGGGGGAAGGTAAAGTGTGTACTCTTTACCATCATTGTCTGTTACCTTCTTAGACCTAGCCACTTCTTTGCCAGCATCTGTGGTCACTGACTTATAGATGTTTTCAAAGCGTCGGAAAGTCATAAAGTTCGACGCTGCGGTAAGCAGCGCAATGCCTCTGTCCATGACTCGGGCAAGCGACGAGAATTTATTCTCGGCTTGCATTCTGTTCGCTACCGGAGTTATTGATGTTAGAGCTCCGAGTACTGCTTTATGGATGGTACACAATGCGTTCTCGTAACGCCGTCGTTCATCCAAGAGATGGATGCCTGCATCCATCTCCTTACTGATGGACTCGGGAATGCCTTTGATTCCAGAAATTTGTTCGGTTAGTTTGTTTATCACCTCGGCGGGTTTAAACGTGTGGAAATGTCCCTTTAGCGTTTCCCTCATCATACTTGTAGTGCGCAATCTCTTTGCCTTTCCCAAAGGGCATTTTTTCTTAAGTTTTGCGCCGATTCTCGCATAGACACCCGCTCTTTCTGTCCCTGAGTCGGACTCAGTTGAGGACGAGTCATCTGAATCATCAGATGATGAGCTCTTCTTCTTCTTTTTCTTCTTGTTTTTCTTTGTCTTTTTAACCAACTTCTTGTTGATCTTGGTGAATTCATCACCTGAGCTGCTTGCGAGTCTTTTTCGCTTCTTCACTTTCGGTTTCGGAACCTCAAATGCCGATTCTGTTTCCTCCTCCGAAAGGTCTTCCCAATCATCGTCTGGGAAGGGAGGGGAGGAAGGCCGTGTCATGGGCTGACTGAATTTCTCCATAATTTTAATGATCTTTTGCTCCAAATCATCCTCCCCGCTATCCTTGTCCGAAGGACCAGCTCCTGGCTGTGGTGACGGTGGGCCCGTCTGTGGAGGCGACGAATCGTACCCGGAGGGCACGCGACCCTCTGCCGCTGCCGGCGAAACCTTGCTTCGCTTGGTGGCCATCGGTTTCTGTAACAAAAAAGTTACTTAATACCGGTATCATCTCAACATGGTCACAATGTGAACCCCAGAGTCTGGGTTGAGGTATTATTATTATTATCATGGTATATAGTAACGTGTTTACACCGTTCTGTATACAGGCGTTAAGCTAATGGTATGCCGTAGGTTTTATCGGTAGTGAAACCAACCATACGGAGGGGCGGCCAGTGGCCCGCCCGCTCTCTCTGTTTCGTACACTTCTCCCACCCGCGGCATTCTGCGCCAGCAAGTTGAAGAAAATATTACGAAACTCGGAGGCTCGCCTAAAAAAACCGGTCTGGGGAGTCTATAAAAGAAACCCAGGATCATCCCCAACATAACCCTCTTTAGGGTTCGGAGGAATTTCCTTAGGAGATGCAACTCGGGTTAACATCTCTGCCTGTCTGGATACAGGTTTCGCTATGTCAAGCGGTATCGGTTTCGGTTCTCAACATGAGCGTTATTCTAGCCTTGTGTTTTTTATAAACACGAAAACATGTCCAAATTGGACCTGAGAAAGTTCTAAACTTTCATAATGGGATGCTATAAACCATCCTTAAGAAGTTTCTCGAGAATTCTCAATACTTACAGTTTGTTAAAGTGTTGTAGTAACTAAATCCTGCTGGAGCAGCTCAGCGAACGTCCTCCCGCTGTGAGCTGCTTATGCTAATTGCTGGATGCGGATGTGCTTACCTCTCCCTAGCCAGCGGCTAGCCAGAGGCTATATACCGAGGTATAATTACAAATTAATACAAACTTTAAAAGAGTTAAAATATATTTGTTAAATATATCTATATTAAGACAGTTATGCAATTTTGAATTTAAGAAAAGATTGGCAACCAAGGTGAGTGGCTTTGTTGACATTGTCTGCTGAAATGCATCTGATCATCACTCAATCTTCATGAAAATTGACCAATAAATAGAAAAAAGGTAAGCACAGATGATTATGATAGTTTCAAAAGTTAATATCTTCAAATTTTACTCCTTTAATTTATGTAGTAGTTCATACACATCAGCTCACAGTAGTGTCTCATGGCCATTTCCAATACCGACGCTTACTCAGGCTCGTTCTGATGCCGAATTAGGTCACGTGTGAATAGTGTGAATACCGACGCTTACTCAGACTCGTTCTGATGCCGAATTAGGTCACGCATGAATAGTGTGAATAGACTGCATGCTGAAAATGGCGTAGAGAGCAAAACAAAGACGTACGGCCATTGAGTTTGCCGATATGTACAGTACAAAACTTTGATTTTATTCTAAATTAATAGAAATACATAATTTGGCATATTATGTGATTCAACGCGAGTATATTTATGTAACTACCATAATGCTGAGTCTGAAATAAAGTGTTGAATTGAAATTGAATATATTATTAACCAATCACTCTCGTCCACCCTGTTTGCTGTGGATTCTGGTGAATTCATTTTCCAACTCTATGAGTATGGGTATTGTTTTTGTATATATATATATATACATATATATATATATATATATATATATATATGTATATATATATATATACATAGTATAGTTATACGAGTCTTACCTGGGTATAGATGATGGATAACTGTTGTTTTCCCGAGGTATAAGCCTCGGATAGACGTGGGCTAGGGAGAAGGAAGCACATCCGGGTCCAGCAATCTTTACCTACTTATTCAGGATAAAAATGATCTTTCAATACAATGGATACTATGATTTTCCCGTAATGGTACAATAACGGAATAGACGTGGTAGGGTGTGGTGGGCGGGCCCTAGCCCACGTCTATCCGAGGCTTATACCTCGGGAAAACAACAGTTATCCATCATCTATACCCAGGTAAGACTCGTATAACTATACTATTTTACCTCGGTATACAGCCTCAGGCTAGCCTCAGGCTAGGGAGACTTTTACATAATTCATTTTTATCCTTAATATCATTTTATTCTTATTATTAACATGTTTATGTGTCATTGTATTAGTTATTTGGACATTCAAAGTTTTTTGTTCTCACCTATTCTTGTTACTTGGCGAGCAGGCGCTTTGCAATGCCGGTAGGCTTTTCTAGTCGCTTGTTGTAATGTTTTGCAAACGACTTAGCTGTCTTCCAGCCTGCGTGCGCTAGGATTCTTTTGACAGAAATCCCGAGCAAACGTGCCTTGGAAACCATGGCACCTCTGGTTGAGTGGGAAGCGTATTTTCCCGTATCTACCCCAGCCAATTTCAACACCGTGATCGTCCATCTGGCAAGGGTGTCTCTTGAAATTGCATTAGGTGGCTTTATGAAGCTCACTAACAGTTGTTGTGAGGTACATATGTCCTTAGTCTTGGATATATAAGCCCTTATGGCTGACACAACACATAATTTACGATCCTCTGGGAAGTAGTCTAAGTGAACCGTAGACAAAGGGTCACCTAGCCTGTTTGATTTTAATAATTGTGCTAAATCAAACGTCGCTTGTTTCCTATCTATTTCTAATCCGTCTAAGGATAATGCGACAATGGTTTGTCCTCTGTGTCCTGTTACTAGTAGTAACAAGACAGCTACCTTAAAACCTAATTGTTTTACATCTAAATGAGAGTTGTGAGGCCAAGCCTTAAACAACTTAAATACGATGGAAATATCCCAAAAGCGACTATATTTTGGTTTAGGGGGATTCCTTTGATAAATTGAACGAAGCAACAAGTGAAGGACATAATGTTTACCGACTGTATCTCCCTCGATTCTAGGTAAAATAACCGATAACGCGCATCTGGCTGCATTGACAGCCCCAAACCCTAGTCCTTCATCCTCTAGAGAACTGAGAAAATGGGCCACTTGTGCAATTGTTGGATTTGTTGGTTTGACTTTCATTAGCAAACAATGTACACCCCATTTTCTTAAATATGTCGTGTACATTTTGACAGTTCCTGGCCTCCATGCATCGGATATTATTCTGTCTTCAGTGATCTTATCTAGTCCAAATTGCTGTAAGTGTTTCCTCAAAAAAGGAATGCCAATATGGGTGTCGTTGACACGTCTCCGTGGACCGATAGCGGTCCGTGGTGCATTAGGTTCCCGGATTTTCTTGGGAATCGTATATGTTGTTTTGCCAGTTGTGAAACTGCTGGCAGCCAAGGTTGCATGTCCCAATCGGGCACGATCAGTATGGCGTGTGTCCCCTCCATGCTGATCTTTCTCACTACTCGGCTGATAATGCTAAACGGTGGGAAAATATAGAAATAATTATCTACCCAGGTAATAGCAAAAGCATCAACTTTCCAAGCATCCGGTTTGGGATGCCAAGAAACATAGTGGGGTAACTTGTTATTGTTTCGTGATGCAAACAAGTCAATATCGGGTGTCCCCCATTTGGCACAAATCAAGTTAAACAGGGGTGTAGATAGAGACCATTCTAAATGGTCATGGAATTTTCTACTCTTGTGGTCTGCAAGTGTGTTTTGTGACCCTGGGATATGCGCTACAGTCAGCCAGACTTGTTGGGCCTGCGCCGAGTTCCAAATCAGTTTTGCTAACTGATTGCAAGGCTTCGATTTTGTTCCCCCCATGTTACGGATATATGCCATAGCAGTAGTGTTATCAGTTAGTATTCTAACTTGTGCTTTGGGTACCTTAACTAAGCTACATAGTCCTAGATAAATGACGCGCAATTCTAATGCATTAATGTGGTCTGAGATTTCATCATCCAGCCATCTACCTCCCGTTGCTATCCCATCTTGATGGGCTCCCCAACCTTCTAAAGAGGCATCAGTGGTAATTACTGTATTTGGTTCCGCCATGCGGATTGGATTAGGTGAGTTTGCTATATGTTGCATCCACCATTCAATATCCTGCAAACCCTCTTCGGAAATAAACATTTTTCGTTCAAAATTGCCTTTAGTTCTTGCTAAAGCTAAGTTTTTGTCTATTTCTAGAGATTTAATATGGGCTTTCCCATATAGAATAGCGGGTGCATAAGATATCATTATGCCGATAAGGACCACGACCTGTCTAATTTTAGGTTTCGTTAGATTAAGAATTTGGGTCGCTGTGGTCATAAACTTATTTAGTTTCTGTTCTGTTATCGACACTGTTAGGGATTGTGTATTGAGGATAAAACCTAAACACTTTAGTTGTTTTAAGGACTGACTTATGTGGATGAACATAAAAACCTAATTTAGTGAGTAATGCACATAAATCCATAACTGCGTTTACACACCCAATTTGTGTTAACGCCATTATAAAGGAATCATCTATGTAAGGAAACATTATGTGACCATTTCGAGCCATGACTGAGAAAACAGGTTTTAAAAGATTAGTGAACAAACGAGGGGCACAGGCTAAGCCATTTGGCATGCAGGTGAACTCATAAAGTTGGTCATCCCAAAGAAACCGGAGAAATTTCCGGTGTTGTTCCGCTATGGGAACTGTGTAGTATGCGTCTTGCAAGTCGACACTAGCCATCCACGCATCTGGTGTTATCAGATCTCGTGCTGTCTCTAATGAGAACATCTTAAAATGTCGATATTCTATCATCTTATTTAGGGTTGTTAAATCCAGGATCATTCGAACCTCACCATTAGGTTTCGGTCTCGAGAGGATGTTTGAGATAAACTCTCCTGGGCAGTGCGTCACTTTTTGTATAATTCCTTTATCAAAGAATTTATGAACCTGTTTAGTTAGTGCCTCTCGTTCAAGTGGTTCAATTTTGTACGGAAAAGTAATTCTCCCTCGTACTGGAATGTCTATGAAAGGAATTTGAACACCATTAACTATATCTAAAATATCTTGATCACTCGTAATTTTGTTCCATTCAATAAAATGGTTATTAATATTGCCTGCCACAAAATTGCTTACAGTTTGTGTGGTCTTAGAGGCCGCGGGGACTTGTAGTGTCTGCGTTTGAGCCTCTACCTGGTCCCGCCCCTGGGGAAGGGTCTCTGCAAGTTGAAGCCCCGGCCGATGGGCCGTGCGGTGTTGTCGGTCCAGCCTGGCCGGGAACCCCGGCCCCGGAAGGACTGGCTGTAGCTTGTGCCTGGTCTGGTTCCTCTGGCCAGGCATCGCGGGCGAAAATCCCCACGGGATCTTTTGAAGCGCGGGGCTTCTGGCTTCTTTTTCCCATCCATGTTTTTGCCACTTTTGGCCGCCGTTTCTACCTCTTTAAAGAGATATTGGAGCTGGCCCCCAAACATTTTGGCTTATCCAAAGGTTTCCCTTTGATAGGTTCTGGGGCCAGGAAGAGCGTATACTCTTTCCCATCATTATCTGTGACCTTCTTAGAGCGGGCCACCTCCTTACCGGCGTCTGTGCATACTGACTTGAACACGTTTTCATATCTTCTATATGACAGGTAATTGCCTGCCGCCGTAAGCATGGCGATGCCTTTGTCCATGGTTTTGGCCAGGGATGAGAACTTGTTCTCACGCTGCATCCTATTCGCCACTGGTGTGATGGCAGTAAGAGTACCGAGGACCGCTTTGTGCACTAGATGCAACACCCCTTCGAATCGTTTACGGTCCTGTCATGCTTACGTCCCTATCCATCTCTTTGATGATGGAGTTGGGGACGCCTTTAATGCCAGTAAGTTCATCTCCCAGCTTGGAAATGACTTCCGCAGGTTTGAACGTGCGGAAGTGACCATTAATGGTCTCGCGCATAAGCGTGGTGGTTTTCACACGCTTCACTCTAGGTTTTTCAACCTTCTTAGCCACTTTGCTACCAATGGCAGCATAGACCCCCTCATATTGGGTGTCTGAGTCAGATTCCGTTGATGTGGAATCTGGCGAAGAGTCCGAAGAAGAATCCTTCTTCTTCTTCTTCTTCTTCTTCTTCTTCGACTTTGGCTTCCGCTTTTTGCATAGCCCCGCCTTATTCCGTTCCTTGGTGTAGTCATCACCTGAGGAACTCACTTGCTTCTTCTTCTTCCTCCGTTTGGGAGGAGGAGGAGCAGCCTTAGGCTCAATCGCTGAGTCTGTTTCGGAGAAATCCTCCCAGTCAGACTCAACGTGGAAAACTGGCAAAGGCCGTTTCCGAGACGTAGCAGGCGGTTGTAGTGAGAGTATATGACTCTCCATGGCAGCCCAACGGGCCTCCCAGTCAGGAGCTGCCGGTCCCGTGGGCCTTCCTTCCTCTTCCGGGTCAGAGAGGATGTGCGCCCCGGGCTGTGGTGAAGGCATGGCCGACAACACTGGTGAGGAGTCAGACTCCTGGTCCGAGCCCCTCGGAGCGTGGCCTTCAGCTGACGCTGCAACTCTCTTACTCCGCTTCGTGGCCATCGGGATCTGAAACAATAGTATTGGTCAGTCCCGGTATTTTCTAAACGTCACAATTTTGTTGTTGAAACTTAATTGGACATTTAGTGGTGTTAGAGAACGTGTTCATACCGTTCGAACACAGGCATAGTAAGCTAAATTTTTGGCGTAGGTCAAATTGTGGGTCAAAGCCCAAGCCTAACGCGGGGTCGGGCCCAGTGTATTGGCCCGCCCATCCCTCTGTTCCGCACACTTCTCCCTCCTGCGACTACTGTGCCAGCAAGTTGGAGAAAATGCTACGAAACTCGGAGAAACGCCTGAAAAATGTTGTAGGGAGTCTATAAAAAAAAACCAGGATCATCTCCAACAACACTCTCTATTAGAGTCCGAGAGAATCTCCACAGGAGATGAGGCAGAGCCCACATCTCTACCCATGTAACACGGGTGTTGATAGAACCGCTAAGTATCGGTTTCGTTCGTTAGACAAAGGAATCTAGAGCGTTCTATCCTGGTTTTTTTTAAACCGTTAAACTAGTCCAAAAAGGACAAATGAAAGTTCTGAACTTTCCAATTTGATGCTATAATGCATCATAAATAAGCTAACCACAGTTAATAACATACTTACTGCGTATTAGCTTGTTTGTAGACTAAATTTGCCGGAGCAACTCAACGAACGTAATCCAGTCGTGAGTTGTTTATGCTAATTGCTGGACCCGGATGTGCTTCCTTCTCCCTAGCCTGAGGCGGTATACCGAGTTAAAAAATAAATAAATATATACACATGTGTTAGTCATTAGCCTCCCCCTTGTGGGGGGGGGGGTCAGTATTAAAAATTAATAGAAATAGGGAACACTGAGCTGTCATAGGCATTTAATATACACTGTAATATGTTTGTTAAACATGTTATCTCGTTGTGTGCAAAGCGGTTTGTTTCTATGTGGTCCATTTTGTGGGCTATTTTCCTGGTACAAAACATATCATAATTTTGCTTCTAATTTATCTATTAATTCCATCTATGTCAAATTAAATAGTTCAAAGTACTTTATAAGAATACTTTTTTTTTAAAGCCTAGCTGATAGGCCTATTTGAAATTTGTCTGCAAGTCTACCATTGAATTTGCCGATACGTGCAGTGCAAAATTTTATTCAAAATTAATAGAAATATAGAACAAAAAACACATTTCACCTTTTCTGTGTGAAGATCGCACACAGCCATTGAGTTTACAGTGCACTTGGGTGTTGTTGTGCAGCCAAGTTGCGCGCGCACACAGCTAATTATCTATGCTGACGTCACGTAAAATAGGTCTATTCACCCTGCCAGTTAAGCTAGTGACATCTATCGGAAACACTCTATTTGGGTACTTTCCAGCTTAACTGGCGGATGTAGTGGGTTTGAGTGTTTTTAATGTGTTCGATTTATTAGATTGACAATAATAAGCTATTCTGTTCCACCTTGGTTTAACTCTTATGACAAATGGCTAAGTTTCAAGATTTGTTTAATGTTTTACATGAAAGCATGCTTATTAATTTCAGTGTGCACATCGACGCTTCTGTAGTTGAAGGTGTCAGTGACATCTATCGGCAGAATCTGGAACCACTCTATCCGGATACTTTCCCCTTAACTATTCCTTTATTTTCGCTCTGTATAGGTATTATTTATGTTTATAAACACGTGTTGGTCATTAGCCCCCCCCCCCCTGGGTGGGGTCACAGAAGTACTCATACCAAGTACTTTCCTCTAGACCAACTTTACCTTTCCTGTCTCCCCCTGTATGACGAACACATGTGGCATTAATTACCAAATAAGTTGAGCGTCCGCATCTCATGTGGCAGGTCAACAGGATTGAAATCCTGGGCGAGTCAAACCAATGACTTAAAAATTAATTCTTATCGATACCTAGCCTGACGCTCGGCATTACTGGGAATAGGATATGAGAAGCAGTGGAATGGGGAAGACCAATTCTCTGTGATTTAAATTTATCCTGCTTAATCAATGAATCTAACTAAAAAATAAAATGCAACACAATTTTCTATATATTTTTCGTGAGCATTTGGCTTTTTATTTGGGTACCAAACAACTCCGGTCGTTGCTATCAAAGTATACAATTCCAAAAGGATTTTACACACAACTTGTTTGTGCTGTTGCTTGATACTTCATTCATTATTGCTGGTCAGTGTTATTTTTTGTTCACATTATTTATTTCAAGTTAATTTTTGGGATTTTTTAAAAGTTTATGTTCATACACAGCAGCGTGCTGCCGGATCGCGCGTTCACTGCTACTCCTGCGCGTCTGTGAGTGTGATGAACGCGGTGATGGTGAGACGCGAACATTGCTAGCAATAATCGGGCCTAATTCTCCGGCACGATGACTCACTGACGCGGTAATCGGCCTCCACGGCAGCGAGGCGGGTGACATGATGGATCTGAGCGATGACTCGGGGGGGGCCACGAAGGGGCCATGGTGGCGGTCTTCACTGTGGGTGGTGGTGGAGACGGGGGGGGGGGGGGGACCTCCAAGTGGATCACCACATGGAGAGCGCAAGGAGGAGTCGGTCGGTCATCACCAGCATGGAACTGTCGTGAGGAAAATGCAAACACAATTTGTAATAATGGGTAAGCATTAAAAAAAAGTGGGGGGGGGGGAACATTAAACAACTTTTCTTTTAAACAATTAAACAAATTAATAATAAACCAATTAAAACAACTCCCCCAACCCCCCCAAACAATTAGAGAAAATAACCACAAAAGACCCGTTTATCAGACTACGCTCTTTTTTCCACCTTTTTCCATCCTTTTTTTCTTTGTCCAATTTTGGGGTAGGTAGGCAGTTAACCATTTCTGTTTTTTAAATCGGATAACGAAATTTGGGGTGGTATTATTTTTGTAATTACATTTTCTTTGATCAGAGACATTTGTAGGGGGGGAGGTGATATTTGAACGACAGCAAAGTAAATGAACGCTATTTTAAATCTGTTGGTGCTTTTAAAAAAGGGCTTAAGACACATTTGTTTAAATCTGCTTTTAACTAGGTGAAATTTATTTTCCTGTATATTTGTTTGTTATGTAAAGCGCCTGAGAACGGCTTGCTGGATCGGGCGCTATATAAATGTTTTATTATTATTATTACATAGATAGAGACTAGCTGTTTGTCAGAGGAATCGGATCCATATCTAGGTGTTTAGTTTTAAACCACCACATGGTTCATTCATTATTTACTAAAACGAGAAAGTTTGGATTAGTCAGTTACACGAGCTTCACAATGCTATGGCTTATTGTTTACATCTGGTGAATGTTGAGAGCAAGTAAATAAGCTGACCTGTGCGTGCAGTCGGGATGCTTGAGCAATGGGCGCTAGCCATAATGGGCGTCATCAATGGTCCCCTGGTAGCAGGCTAGCGATGGTGGGGGGGGGGGAGGGGCGGAGTCATAATGATGCGTGTTGTTATGGGTGCTATACTAGCGCCCCTGGTAATGGGGATCATGATGTCGCCCCTGGTAATGGGGATCATGATGGTGCCCCTGGTAATGGGGATCATGATGGCGCCCCTGGTAATGGGCATCATGATGTCGCTCCTGGTAATGGGCATCATGATGGTGCCCCTGGTAATGGGCATCATGATAGGGGCCCTGGTAATGGGGATCATGATGGTGCCCCTGGTAATGGGCATCATGATGTCGCTCCTGGTAATGGGCATCATGATGGTGCCCCTGGTAATGGGCATCATGATAGGGGCCCTGGTAATGGGGATCATGATGGTGCCCCTGGTAATGGGCATCATGATGGCGCCCTGGTAATGGCCATCATGATAGTGCCCTGGTAATGGCCATCATGATAGAGCCCCTGGTGATGGGCATCATGATGGCGCCCCTGGTAATGGGCATCATGATAGCACCCTAGGTATTGGGCATCATGATAGTGCCCTAGTAATGGGCATCATGATAGTGCCCTGGTAATGCGCATCATGATAGTGCCTTGGTAATGGGCATCATGATAGAGCCCCTGGTAATGGGCATCATGATGACACCCCTGGTAATGGGCATCATGATGGCGCCCCTGGTAATGGCCATCACGATGGCACCCCTGGTATTGGGCATCATGATAGAGCCCCCGGATAGTGGGCATCATGATGGCGTCCCTGGTAATGGGCATCATGATAGTGCCCTGGTAATGGCCATCATGATAGAGCCCCTGGTAATGAGCATCATGATGGCACCCCTGGTAATGGGCATCATGATGGCAACCCTGGTAATGGGCATTATGATAGTGCCCTGGTAATGGGCATCATGATAGAGCCCCTGGTAATTGGCATCATGATGGCTCCCCAGGTAATGGGCATCACGATGGCACCCCTGGTAATGGGCATCATGATAGAGCCCTGGGATAATGGGCATCATGATGGCGCCCCTGGTAATGGGCATCATGATAGTGCCCTGGTAATGGGCATCATGATAGAGCCCCTGGTAATGGGCATCATGATGGCACCCCTGGTAATGGGCATCATGATAGAGCCCCTGGATAATGGGCATCATGATGGCACCCATGGTAATGGGCATCATGATGGCGCCCCTGGTACTGGGCATCATGATGGCGCCCCTGGTAATGGGCATCATAATGGCACCCCTGGTAATGGGCATCATGATGTCACTCCTGGTAATGGGCATCATGACAGCGCCCCTGGTAATGGGCGTCATAATGACGTCCCTGGCCTTCCTGGCGATGGGTGCTATATTAGCATACCCTGAAGGTTACAAGCGATGGGCGCTATATTAGCGCACGTAAAGTAATCCAAGTGACGGGTGCTATACTAATGTGCCTAGAGGGATCCAAGCGACGGGTGCGATACGAGTACACCTGGAGTGATCCAAGTGATGGGTGCTCTACTGCATGCTGAGAGCGATCCAACAAAAATGACGGGTGCTGTACTAGCACGTTGGGGTCCAATTGGAGTCTTTGGACAGGTCATCATGGAGGGAGACAAGGGACACCAGAACGCTGGAGCTCTTGGATGGGACGCCAGTATGGGGACCCTTCGATGTGGGCGCTGGAGTGCGGACGCCTAATTGTCAGCTCCTGTCAGCTCCACAAGATGGGTCGCAAACCTGGGACTGCCGACTGGAAAGAGAAAACAAAAATACATTCTATTATTATTTTGATTCTATAAGAAAGGATAACCGGGAACCGACGTGCCACTTGGGGGGGCGGGGGAGAGGGGATGGAGCTGCCTAGGAGCAGAACTCCAGCCTTCCAGGCTTCACACCAACCTCCAGTAACCCCAACAACAAGGAATATATCATTATATGGTTACAGGAGTAAAGGTGACAATAACAATAGATACAGAATAATTAAATACATAACAATATTCACATAAGTACTTTATACCTCACATAAAGAACACAGTTGATCATGTTAACAGAAACAGACCTTCTCTAGAAGCTATAAGTATAACCACCTTGGCTGAACCGAGGTAATCTCCTCAACCTGATAACATGTCGATTGGTGTAGACTGGCATTAGGACATGAGCAAATGAATATCTAGGAGTGATAATAATAATGTAAATTTAATATTATATACAGCGTCCTTAAAGCCCAAGTCACACCTACCCAGACTCGCCCCGGATTTTTAGCCGGATACCCCCGGACCATTCCCCTGGACTGTCCCAGACAGCCCAGGTTATTTGGTCGTTTTTTGGCTTGCTCTCTCACCTACCCGGACAAGCCACAGTGTAGCCATGGACCAGAGTCCGGATCGCCCCGGACTGAGCCGGACCACCCCCTGACTACCCAGTGTATCCACGGAGTAGTCTCGGATCAGTCCCGGACTTGCTCCTTCTTTATATATACAAAAACGGGGTTCATCCTGGGCTGATCCGTCGTAAAGCGGGCTTCCATGGCGATCCGTGGTTAATACGTGGTCATCCAGCCTGTCCGGGTCTTATCTGGGCAGACCGGGAGTGGTCCGTGGCTCTGTCGGGGCTGGTCTGGGGGCTAGCCTGGGCTCAACCGTGGCTAAAACGTGGCTCTTCCGGTGTTGCGGATTCCCAGGGACACCAGTTTGCGAGGGACACATCGCTTATGCACATGCTTCAAAATCGAACATCATTGTCACTAACGTTATAAATTTAATATAATGTTTTTGGTAAAGATCTTTTCTATATGTATACCAAACGATTTGGTTCTAGATGGTGTAATTTGAGAGATATTTGACTTCTTCTGTATTTTCCGTATGAACATTGCTCACGACCATTAACAATGCCTTGAGTTTGATGGTACGCCCAGTGCAAAACGTTAGTTTTATTCAAAATTAATAGAAATCAAGAACCCTAACCTTATCAATTTAATATAGTCTTTATGCTAAAGATGTTTTCTCTATGTCTACCAAGCGATTAGTTTCTAGATGGTGTAATTTGAGAGATATTTGACTTTTTCCGTATGAAGATTTGCTCTCGGCCGTTAACAATGCATTTCAATGGAAGTGTCCCTGGCAAACTGGTGTCCCTCGGAATCCGCCACACCGGTTTCAAAAAGACCCGGACTGCCCCGGACAGGACACGGACTGCCCCGGACAACACCCTGACTACCCGGATGAGTCACGGATTAATCCGTGACTTTAAACATTTTAAAACATCCGGGGCCACCCCTGGATGATGCCGGACCAGCCATGGATCACCAAGGACCAGCCACAGATGAGCCACGGATGACGCCGGATTGCCACAGACCACGCCGGATCACGGGTCGGGGCTCATCCGGCCCCTGATCCTGGTCATTCTAAGGCACTGTAGGAATATGACATTCACAAAAGTTGACGGGTAGAGAAATTTCATTTGCCATAACATAAAATAATATCTTAAAGACATATTTAACTTGGTTACAATAGTTAAAGGGTAGAGAAATTTCATTTACCATAACTGAAAAGATACTTTAAGCAGATGAGTCTTATGGACAGATTAACACCCCCCCCCCCCCCCCCCCCCCCCCCCCATATATATAAATATATATATGGGATGTATAATTAATTATGCGGATATAAATAGGCGGAGTGTTGTTTATTATTTGTTATTCGCTATTACGTTATTCGCAATATATTATGACCAATCGCTGACCTGCCCGAACTTGCCCCGGGTTGCCTACACTGTCGCCACCAACGGGCGTTTTCCTCGGCAAGCTCGGCTGGGCAGTCACTTCTCTGTGCGATTTCAAACTTAGCTGTTCTACCTGTTCTACCTGTTCTACCTCAACACAGTCTACCTGTTGCTACCTGTGTTTCGACGGCCTGTCCTTACAGATTTCGATAAGGATCTCCTAAATACATTGCCAGGACAAGATCTACAGTTACAGGGATACAGATCAGTGTGAGATGACGATGGTACCGTGAGCTAAACTTCCACAATAGTCTTCCTACTTCTAACTTTGTTACAAAGTTCGTCTAAGAAATTCAGTTAGGTCGAATTCCGCCAGCCAGCTGCGCTTTTTCGACACACTCGCCGATCGATGTACCACTAGTATTTATCATGAGATAGGCAATGAATTAATTTAGTTCTATCTAATCGATAGGTAAACTAGAGGCATCGTATATTACATTTATGTAGCTGATTTGGCATTGTTTGACTGTGGTCGCTGTTCATTGAATGGCTTAGTGCGGACCGTAGTACGGCCGATTAGAGACTTTGGTACGGATCACGGCATGCCAGGAACGGGTTACTGCAGTGACTGTGGCGCGCCATACGACAACCATGACCAAGGTTCTTGCTCACGGAAAAGCATCGACAAATTTGCAAGTAAGTCAGGGATGTCCACGCGCAGCGGCAAAGCGTCTGCGAAAACATCGAGATCGGCAGGTGACCAGGACGAAAGCAGCGAAATTGAGTCAACTGCATCTGCTATGGCGGCTCTATCGTTAGAGGAGTGCGAGAAGACTGCAAGGGAAGCGATCGACACACTCAAAGCGGAGATGCGGGTAATGGCCATGGTGGAGGAGTTGGAAGATCTAAGGGCGGAATGGGTCAGGCGACGGATGAGTCACCGGACGACCGTTACACAAGATGGTGGACGACGGTCCGCTAATTTGGCGGGAAACCTTCACGCCGCCATTGACGACCGGCTTCACACGGACGACTACAGACGAACGACTGAACCATCGCTACCGCCTCCAACGTGGACTCAAGGGAGCGAGCACGACGATGGACACTCAACGTTCGGACGATCACGTCGACGGTCGAGTAGGAGGAGGAGACATTCTTTGAGGTCGAGCAGTGACGGCAGCTCGTCCAGACGTCGCAGAAGTAAGTGGTCTTTAAGGAAATACGCGCAGGGGAAGGACGTTCGGAAAATGAACGCGCATGAACTTGTAAAGGCCTCGTGCGGTTGGTGCCTTGACATCCCATGCCTGACAATAGATTCTGGATGCGGGAGGTCCGAGTGTCGATTTTCGCATATCTGCTCGCAATGTGGATCGAAGTCACACACCTGCTCGAAGTGCAAGGATTGACGTGGGAGGATCGGGATGTCAAAGACCGTGCGTTGCCGGACAGCGGAGTTTGACATTGGGACAGCTGATACGGTCCGAGATGTGGCCGTCATCATTAGTAACGGCGCGGGTAGCACCATGGGTGCTGGGAATTGTACGACTGATGAGCGGTCTGGAGGCCCGACTGTCAGTGGAATTGGATGCACTGGTGATTTCGGGAGCCAGGCTGCTGGCTCTGAATCCTTGACTGTTGGTTGTGCATCTGTGCGCGACTGCCCGAGTGACTGTGCGAGATTTGGTCATTTGCTCGCCATCTGCGCATGGCCAGCTGTTCACCCGGGCAGGCGAACATGGACTGTGTTTTGTGTGATTTTCCCAATGACGCTCTTGACTTTTCTGTTGAGAATGTTAACCTAACCTCCTAGCTCACTGCTCAAAAGTCATCAGAGGCGGGAGAACGTTCAGTAGACGTATCTATGATTTAATGGCTAAGCTTAATCAACCTTTTCATAGAGTGAGATTGAATAAGGGAATAAGGGAGGACCTAGACTGGTGGCTTAACTTTGCGAGTTCCTTTAACGGTAAGGCTAAGATCTTGGGCAAGTTCGCTCCTGTCATCTCAACATATAGCGATGCCTCGAACTGGGGGTTCGGTGCTCTCCATGGCCATGATTGGGTAGTCGGTTCATTCAGCGACGGAGTCGGTGAACTCCTCGAGGCTTATGCCGGCCACCACCACTTAAGCCCTCCGTCAGAGGTTGGTGCTTCACACATCAACATACAGGAGATGTGGGCGGTCTATGCGGCCTGGCTTCGCTGGAGTGCTGGTTGGTCCAATAGCACCGTCATGATGGTGATTGATAGTGCCGTGGTTCAGGCAGCACTGAACACTGGCAGGGCCAGGTGTGAGGGCATTATGTTTTTCCTACGCAGATTATTCTGGCTATCAGTTGAAAATAACTTTGAATTTAGCTCTGTGTATATATGTAGCAGTTTAAACGTTGTTTGTGATGCTCTAAGGAGACTAAATGAGGATGATAGTTCTGACAGAATTAGGGCAGTAGACGTTGCTGGCGCGCTTTGTTGTAGCCAGGTTTTTGATGCCTCGTTTATTTCTTTCAGGGATAGCCGTGCTAAAGAACGAGCAGCAGGGATATCAGCGCCAGTTTTACGCCAAGAATTCGGCCATTGCAAGGGGGCTTCAAATTCGAAAGTATTTAGAATATGTTGATTTATTCAATTCCTCTAGGTCACCGATCCCCTGCTACGAGGAGCAAGTAGCGCTCTATGCATCGTGGCTGGCCCGTTTGCTGAAATATGGATCCATCCTGAATTACCTGAGCGGCTTAAATTATTTTTTAAGGCAAAACGGCAAGAGCTCTTTTATCCTCGACGTTAAAGGGAATTCACAGGGTTAAGGGTGATGCGCCTCGCCGCGCAATGCCGCTGCTACCGCACATGTTGCGGAAGAGTTTCGCACTATTGACAAACAACCCTGGCCACATAGCATGGAGGGCGGCAGTCCTTTGTTCTTTTAGGGGGCTTCTGCGTAAATCGCAGGTGACAATGTCGGATTCCACCCTTCGAAGATCTAACTTTGTGTTCTACGACTGGGGTATGGTTCTGATGGTTCGCCATTCTAAAACAATTCAATTCAGGGAGCGGGTCCTAGAGATCCCCATTGCAAGGCGCTGTGACACTAGTGTCTGTGCGGTCTACTGGACTGAGAGGGACTTTAGTCAGATCAGGGCGGAACCATCAGATCCGGCGTTCCGTATGCCATGTTTGGGGGGGGTGCTCCTGTCCTTTTCCTTACTATGTCTATCAGGAGACGGTGAAATTGTTTGCATCAAGGGCAGGGTTTGATGCTTCCACCCTCTCGTCTCATTCACTGAGGAGGGGAGGTTGCACTTTCCTTTCCATGTGTGGTGCAACATTTGAGGAACTGAAAGTCAGGGGTGATTGGGCATCTGAGACCGTGTAAAGCTACCTAGAGACCCCATTAGGGACTCGGATAGTGAATGATATGAGGGCGATTGCGGCACTCTGTGCGGATCAGACGCCTGTTGCGTTGGGGGAGACGCGTAGGCGTTCTCCTTTGGCCTGTTATTGTGCTAGCCAAGACGCTCAATAAAGTGTCCGACCCAACACTCGTCTGTATCCTTCCTTCTCTTTACATAGCCCTACTTTATGGGATGTATAATTAATTATGCGGATATAAATAGGTGGAGTATTGTTTATTATTTGTTCTTTGCTATTATGTTATTCGCAATATATTATGGCCAATCACTGACCTGTCCGAATTTGCCCCGGGTTGCCTACACTAGCGCCACCAACGGGTGGTTTCCTCAGCAACCTTGGCTGGGCAGTCACTTCTCTGTGCGATTTCAAACTTTTACCGGTAAGCCTGTTATTGTGCTAGCCAAGATGCTCAATAAAGTGTCCGACTCAACACTCGTCTGTATCCTTCCTTCTCTTTACATAGCCCTACTTTATATATATATTTGGGGGGAATTTAATTTCAGTCGTTTACAATTATTTGACTGAATGCCTTCCACTTTAGATTTATCTTTAATACAAATCATAATTTAAAAACAAAATTGTAGTCTCCGTTGATATATATTTATTAATCTATCTAGGTGAACGCACAGATAACATATTTCTGTGACAACAATGTGATTAGGAAATATTCATCTCCTCATTAGTAAATGTAATTATCTTTGGTTTTGTGTGCGCGTATATTTTGCTAGTAGAGTAAAACCTCTGTAAATTGACCAAGCTTGGACCAACTTTAAGTGGTCCATTTATGGAGGTGGTCGGTTTAGGGAGTTTGAATATGGTTACAATGGTATTGTAGGGACCCAAATAAAGATATCGATATAGGGGAGTGGTCGATCTGTGGAGGTGGTCGGATAGGGAGGTTTTACTGTATGTTGGTTCACATACAGTCCGGAGGACCGGGCTAGGGCAGCTACTGAGGAAGTATGGATGCCCAGAGAAGTTCACAACTATGATCGAGGCTCTACATAAAGGAATGATGGCGAATGTTAGTGTTGGAGGGGAAGTCTCGGAATTGTTCGGGGTTACCAATGGGGTCAAGCAAGGTTGTGTACTGGCCCCCACGCTCTTCTCCATCTTCCTGTCAGCAATGCTCGACGAGGCTTTCCGAGGCATGGGGGATGGCATCTATATACAGTCCAGACAGAGCGCTGACCAGTTCCATGTCGCACACTTCAGAGCGAAGACCAAGACTACTCGGATACTGGTGAGAGAGCTGCTATTCACAGATGACAGTGCACTGGTTGCCCACTCTGCTGAAGAGATCCAGAAAATAGTGGATGCTTTCTCCGATGCATCAAAGAAGTTCGGCCTGAAGATTAACATCAAGAAGACAGAGGTGCTGTACCAACCCAACTCTACAAGAACTCGAGAGGAGGATATCATGGTTGACGGAAACAACCTGAACTCTGTTCCGGAATTCACCTACCTCGGAAGCACTATATCAAGTGATGGACGCATTGATGCTGAAATACTGAGGAGGATGGCCAAGGCTAGCGCATATTTCAGCCGACTACGCCAGAGACTCTGGAACTACCACCATGTGTCCATGCGGGTCAAAGGCAAGATCTACCGTGCAATCATGCTATCCACCCTACAATACGGAGCCGAGGCCTGGACAGTGTACAGATGACAGGTGAAAAAGCTGCATGCCTTCATGATGCGACATCTGCGTTCAATCATGAGGCTAACCTGGAAGGACAAAGTGACAAATAAGGAGATACTCGAACGGACGGGGCTGCCCTCTATGGAAGATCTTCTGATCAAAAAGAATCTCCGGTGGACTGGACACCTCATGAGGATGTCATCAGACAGGCTACCAAAGCAGATCCTCTACTCTCAACTGTCTTCTGGTTACAGAAAGAGAGGGCGCCCTCGTCTCCGGTTCAAGGATACCATCAAGAGAAACCTGAAGCTGAGAGACATTAAGACTGACTCATGGACATCACTCTCACAGCAGAGAGCTAAATGGAGAGCGGCAGTCAAGTAATGAAAGCAGTCTTTGTCACATCGCGACCGACAGCATGATGATGATGATGGTTCACATGTATTGTTGGAAAACATGAGATGAGAAACTCTTTCGACGATGAAATTGGGAGAAACAATGTCTTCTTCGAAGCCTTTGATGCTTAAAGGTACTTGTTCGTTTTAAGTATCTGTAATTTTTATGAGATAAATATAGTATTTTTTATGAGATAAATATAGTAAATTGATTGTTATAATCTACCTTACTTTTGTTTGAAGTAATTTAATTTTAAATGGTTAGCCTTTGATATATTTGAAGTGCAAACATATTAAATTAATTTGGGCAAGCATGCCAAAACTCTGAGACCATAGTCTTCTGCAGTAACCAGGTAACAGCTTCTATGAAATTGACTCAGTATTCCCATCCATGTAGCAACGAATACTTAATAAATACATCAGTATCTAACTTAGATATGTATAATGAAATCTAAATAATTGTTTTTTGTTTTGAAAATTTGATACTTGATCGGATTATGCAGCTTCAATTAGATAAGAGGAAATGTCACGCTGTCTCGAAAGTGGTTAAATGCAGATACTGATATGTTAATAAATTGAATAAGTACATTTAAGAAACAAATATTGTCATTAATGTCAATATATCGCTGTCTAGTATAGAGTATTTCTCCTTTAGCATCTACAATTAAAGCTGCATAGTCCAATAAAAGTATACAATTTTCAAAACCAAAACACTTACATTATAATTTGATTCTACATATCCAACTCAGATATTGTTGCACTTATTAAACATCTATTGTGCATATTGCCGGTAGCATGCATAATTCAAAGTCACGACCATTGGCTTCATAGTGATGCATACTATAGATACTGGATGCAGTATAGCATTCGGTAACCCTGACCATAGTTAACTTCCGGAGCAACAAGAGATCGAACTGGCATTCCTCGCTGTGATACTGTCCGGTACACATCTATGCTCTGAGCATTTCAAAATTACAGTTCACAAATATTGTATTGCAGTGTGTGGTGATAGTTATCATGCATAAGATTAAATCAAAGCTAGTGAGAGGAAGCGGAAGATTCTCAAGGTAGTTGCTGCGAAGTACAGACCGGGGTGACAGTCCATCGTCTTGCATCCGGCCCAGGTCGCCGATTAGGGTCGATCATCGTCCAGATTCGCCATCAGTTAATCCATCAACATTACCGCCCCTCTGATAGCCCATGTTTCTAGCTTAGAATCAAATTATTCAGATTCGCCATTGCACCTTGAAAGTCTGGATGGGGGCGGATGTGACTTGTTGTGACGTCACCGAAGTTCCAGACCCTGAAGTTATACACACTCGTCGTAAATCCAGTGTATCGAAATGTTGGGTGTGGGGGCAGTAATGTTGAAGTTATAGGAAAAAGTGACAGTTCAGAGTACAGCTTAGTCGTTAGCACGAGTAAGGAGACGGGTCCATGTAGCTCGAATGTTGGAACGTCGCAGCCGTTATCGGCGGACTTGCTCAATGGTGATTCGGATTCTGACTATGAGCTTCTTAAGGATTTGCTGAGAGTAGCAGGAGTCAAAGCAAGGAAGAAGGGTCTCAAAGGTAAATTGTTGCCATATAAATATGTTATTAGAGATGAACAGAAAGGCAAAGTCAGTCAGGGACAGAGTACTTGGTACAAACATTTTGCGGCGATTCGTCGGATGATTCGCCATGGGGATGTTCCTGATAAATGGGTCAATCGGGTTGAAGCACACCAGGATACATTGCTGGATATGGCGCAGCATTATACCTGGGAGACATGTCTTTCTTTCTCCGAAAAAATCTTCAACATGGTGGCGGACAAGCGCTTGCCAAACGGTTGGGATGACGAGGCCCTTATTCAGGATGTAAGAAGAGATGAGGCAGGCTGTGTACCAGCTGGTACCGGGGGAAATTATGTGGTTTCTCGGTTAGCCATGGCCATGGGTCGGAATGTTTCATGCATATATGTACCTGGTGTGCATATCATATCAGAAGGAAGCATTTCCATAAGGAGATTGACTGTAAAAATAAATTGAAAGCTCGTGATCTGAAATCTAGTAATGATAATGATAATGCTTATGCAAAGAATTGTTAGGGTGTGGCCTGGCTGGGGCCGAACCTACAGAGGATGTTGTGCATATACCACTGGTGAACGACCCAGGACGACGGCGGGATACAGAAGATGGCACCACGGGTCGTGACAAACCACACCTTGGACCGTTGCGCCTGGTCGTAACACCATTAAATAAGGTCGGTAAAGGTTTTGTTGATATCCAGAAACCCCCCCTTGTTAATGCTGTACCTATGTTATCTGTGTTCCCCTTGTTGACTCTCCTCATAATAGGTATTGGGATGCATTGTGTGATGAGCATAACAAATTTAGTCTTAAAGAAAACCCCCCTTTGGGCCCCCGGGTGTTTTTGCTTGTGGAAGTTTTGGTATTTTTGGAAAAGAATGCCATACGCCATCTAGCGGGTATAGCCGTGAAAGGAGTTCTATAAAAATTCTGGTATATGGCGTATGTAGTTCAAAAATGAAGAAACGCAATGGGAGCTTAACAGTTTTTGATATTAGGAAGCATAATTACCAGGATAACAAGTTTTCCTGGTATAACCCAGCTTTGAGAAGGTGTGGCAACATTATGGGGAAGTGTCAACAAGGTCGCACAGAGGTTAAATCAACTATGTTGGGTAATCTGGACAAGACACCCTTGGCCACGCATATAGTGACGACTGGGTTCCATAACAGTGATTGCCATGGAAACGCGTCATCACAACTACATAATTACAGGCAACTGAACTCTCAGTATTCCAATAAGCAATATCAATTGTTCCCAATGTTGATGTGAAGTTTAATCAAACTTCTCTGCCTTTACTATTAGTTGGTCCAGCCACCAACTCAGTGCAAACAACTTCTACTGGAAGCACAATATTTGTAGCCGAGAAGCTCGAGCATTTGACATGCTCATGTCATTTTATGAAACCTGTTGCAAAAGTTGATATTAAACCGTTTACCTTTGAATCAAATGTTGCTGTCGCGAGTAAACAAGTTACTATTAATAATGTTAAAAATGTCCCCAAGGTGTTGACCAATACCGGTGTAAAAAATGATAGAAATATTAGTTATTGATGATAGTGTTGTGGATGGTGATTGGAATAGCTGTTTCAGTACCCATTGACAAGCTCAGTACCCATTGACAAGCTCAAGGAAGAGAAGTTGAGATTAAATAAAATAAAAACAAGTCATAATTATAATGCTAAAAATAAAAGTAAAATAATAAAAAGTGACTGAGTAAAATTAGTCGAAGACATAGAGTTCAATACTGACAAAATATCAGAGATAAAAGGATTTTGTGAGAAATCTCCACTTGAATATAAACGTACTTGATTAAAGTTATGGCCTATATTAATAAATAATAGTGGGATGAACATTACATATAATAAAATATACAATACTGTAAGGGAAACAGGGCTTCCAAATTACTTGTCACCTAGAGTTCCGGTGCAATCAGGCTTAAACATACCGGCTTGAAGAATGATGCTAAGTAACTATAAGGATAACAATTTGGTAGATTTTCTAGAATATGGATGGAAAGCCAATTATACCAGGTAAATAGTACCGTCACCAACCGAAACTAATCATTGCTGTGATGAAAAAGATTTATTTTAGATTAATAAGTATGTAAATAGTGAATTAACACATAATGCATTGTTGGGCCCTTTCAATAAGCCACCTTTTTCACCTTGGTCCCAAATTAGCCCCATTATGATCCGCCCAAAAAAGAACACAGAGGAATGAAGAATTATAGTAAACCTTAGCTATCCAAAAGGGAAAGGTGTAAATGCAGGAATAGTAAAAGGGTTCTATCAAAGTATTTTCTTATAATTTACCAACAATAATGGGCTTAGGAAGGGAAGTAACTAGGTTAGGAAAGGATTATTATTACATGTGGTTAATAGATTTATCTAGAGCATATAGGTAGGTAAGGACATGCCCACTGAGTGTACCCGTGTTTGGAATGAAGGTAAATGGGCAATATTATTTTGACATAGCACCTACATTCGGCTGCAAGACAACTAGTATGGCCTGTGCCAGAACCACCACTGCAGTAGTAGAATTAGTATGAAGAAAAGTTTTCTTTGCATTATGCTATTTAGACGATTTTGTAGGGGTGGAAAGCACGTTGGAGAAAGCTAATGCAGCATATGATTACATAATCTTTAATAAAGCAGTGCTTCGGCGAACTGAAGACGGACGTAGACATGTCCGTCAAGAAAAACATAACAAAACTCTGGTCTGATGTAGCTCGAAGCAACATGACCGGGGAAAAAAAAGAGACACATTCCATCTCCAAATCCAGCCCCATAGAGGCAGTTGTGACAAAAGCCATTGTGGCTCAAAAAGTCGTGGAGAAAGCGACTGAAAAAAAATTGCCAAGAGAGGGCCATGAATGTAATCATTCACAGGGCACCTGAAAAAATCAGTAGTGAATCAACACCCAGGAAAACCCATGATCTAGGGTTGGTAGACGATTTGCTACAAGCCATCGGCATAGAAGCGTGACCGAAAAACGCATTCTGACTCGGCCAATATAAGGAGGGTCAGAAATTAAACAGACCTCTCAAAGTTATATTCGACTCAGTTGAAACACAGGAGTCTGTTATGAGCAACTTGAACAAACTCAAGGATGCTCCCGATAAAGTAAAGAACTTAGGAGTATGTTACGATCTCGACAAAGAAGATCGTAAAGCTCTTAGCGAACATGTGCAAGCTGCTAAGGAAAAAACTGATCGGTCAAAAGACTGGATATACAAGGTCCGTGGTCCCCCCTGGAACTTAAAAGAGTTAAAAATAAGAAAGCAAGGTCAGGCAAAATATATCATAGAATAGACTATAAAGTAAACAAAATAAAAACCTTAGAAGTTATGTACACCAACATAGATGTCTTAACTAGCACTAAAAAGACATTACTGGAAGTTGAAATCAGTTCTTTGAGACCTGACATTATATGCGTCAACGAAGTATGAGCAAAAAATAGATTATACGAGATCCCTGCAGCACAACAGCAGAGGTTGGTGCTTGAAATCAATAAGGCTGTGACGTCACTTCAAGACACGGTGAAGATGGCAGAAGAAAAGATACAGTTGAGCTATGCCGATATGGTCAGGAGACTTGACAGCAACATACAAAAGATTGCTGAATCAAAATCGGGTCCGAGTGAAGATAGACCTACATCATTTGATCTGAGAGAGTTACAGGAACGCCAGGAGCGATCGAAGAATCTGGTAATCTATTGCATACCAGAGAGTACTTCGGACAGCCGAGAGAACAGAAAGACACACGATCAAGCCATGTTCCAGTCTATATGTCAGGAGGGACTAAATATTGAGGCGGATGTTATGGATACAGTACGTCTCGGTGAGAAGAAAACTGGAGTGGCCAGACCCCTGAGAGTCAAGCTCACGGAAGAAACTGATGCCAGACGCATACTAAGACAGGCAAAAAACTTAGCACGGTCGGAGGAGGAGATGCTGAGGAAAACATTCATTCGCAAAGACATGACGCCAACCGAACGCAGAGAGGATTACCTACTCCGATTGGAGCTGAATAAGAAGCGAGCAGAGTCCACAGACAAAGAAGACGGAAAACGTTGGATAATCAGACGAGGAAACATTGTGGACGTCAGCAGACGTCTGAGTCAGAGCGAGGAGACCTAGCCACAGGTAGTTTGAACTGTAAATATCTAGATAAATTACATTGTTTTTACACAAATACAGACACCCTAATGAATAAGCGACTAGAACTAGCTGAGGTTATTTCGGAGTATAAACCTGATATCATCGCCTTAACAGAGATTTTAAATAAAAATCGAAGCATGGACCCAGAACAACATGAACTGCTAATTCAAGGCTACGATCACCATACTAACATTGATAGAAATCACAGAAGGGGAGTGATCCTATACACAAGATCTCACCTTAATATATGTGTAAAGGAAATTCCAGGACAAGATGCCTTTGAAGAGTCGCTATGGTGTGAACTGAACTTAAAGGGTACAGACAAACTCCTCCTGGGTGTTGTGTGCAGATCGCCAAGCTGCTCGAAGGAGAACCATTACCACCTGGGGACCCTACTGAAGAATGCTATGGAGTTAGGGACAAGTCATATCCTTGTCGTAGGAGACTTTAACTACAGTGAGATCAACTGGAAAGTGGGGACGATGCCAACTGCAATAACAAATCCAGCTACAGCATTTGTTGAGACACTCAGGGACTTGTACTTACAACAGCATATAATGGATCCAACCCACTACCGGGCAAACCAACAGCCGAATACGCTAGACCTAGTGATCACCAATGAAGAAGGCATGGTGGACAATGTGGCCCTAAATGCACCTGTTGGCAAGAGTCATCATACATGTATCACATTTGATTTCATGTGCTACACAGAACGACCTGCAAAGATAACACCAAAGTTCCAGTACCACAAGGGAAACTACACAGCCATGAGAGAAGATGCTGCCAAAATGGACTGGAATCAGGAAGGTACCGATCTGGATGAAATGTGGCTCAGTTTCATGAACAATATTAAACTTTTGGCACAGAACCACATTCCTAAGTCGAAACCGCATCAGATAAACAGACCTATATATATGACAGCCAAGGCCAGAGAAAAGGTAAAGACAAAGAACAAGACGTTTCGCACTTGGCGCAGAACACGAGACGGTAACGACTACCGAGTGTACACCAAGGCTAGAAACCAGGCCAAGTGGGAATGCCGGAAGGCAGAGAGGGAGTTTGAGAAAAAACTTGCCAAGGATTGTAAGAAAAACCCAAAGGCGTTCTTCAGATATGCAAACTCCAAGATGAAGACAAGATCCGGAATTGCACACCTTACCAGAGAAGATGGCAGTCTCACCGCTACAGATAAGGACAAAGCAGAAGTGTTAAATAAATTCTTCTCTTCAGTTTTTACGAGAGAAGTCATAACCAATATGCCAAACATCCCAGATACTAAAACAGATGTGATCTTGGAAGATACAGATTTTACCATAGACGAGGTAGCTAATAAGTTATCCAGATTGAATCCAAATAAAGCTGCAGGCCCGGATGGAGCATCCCCGAGAATCTTGAAAGAACTACACACTATAATAGCTGAACCACTGGACAATATATATAGAAAATCAATCGACCAAGGGAAACTACCTAGAGACTGGAAGATCGGCTATGTGTCCCCGATCTTCAAGAAAGGCGACCGACATCAGGCTAAAAATTACCGACCCGTTAGTTTAACCTCGGTCATATGTAAAACACTGGAGTCTATAATACATGATAAGATCATGCACCATCTCATCCAGAACCAACTATTGACAAAGTTCCAGCATGGTTTTGTCAAGGGGAGATCTTGTGTAACCCAGATACTGGCAGTTCTAGACAGATGGACAGAAGCACTGGACAATGACAGCAACGTAGATTCAGTGTACTTAGATTTTGCCAAAGGGTTTGACAGTGTGCCCCACAAACGCCTACTCATGAAGATGAAGAGCTTCGGTATTACTGGAAAACTATGGACTTGGATCGAGGATTTCCTTCATGCAAGAATACAGCACGTAGTTATCAATGGTGTGAAATCCCTGGCAGCATTAGTGTTGAGTGGTATTCCGCAAGGAAGTGTTCTGGGCCCCCTACTGTTCATATGTTTCATTAACGACATGCCCGAGGTCATCCATGCATTCATCCAGATGTTTGCGGATGATACAAAGCTGTATATGGAGGTTAACAGCCCTGAAGATCAACAGGCGCTACAAAAAGACCTAACTGCACTTGAAGACTGGGCCAACCTGTGGCAACTACGTTTCAATGCACAGAAGTGCAAGGTCATGCACCTGTGTAACAGAAATGAAAATCTCAGTTACTACATGCACCAAGATGGAGAAGAAGTCCAGCTCCAAGTGACAGAACTAGAGAAAGATCTTGGCATATACATGGACATCGGACTCACCTTCTCATATCACAGTGAACAAAAGGTGATCAAAGCGAACAAGCTTCTAGGCATGATACGCCGCTCGTACACATATCTAGACAATGACACGGTGAAGACACTGTACACGTCACTGATCCGGCCGCACCTTGAGTATGGCAACACGGCTTGGACACCGAAGTTCAAGAAGGACATGTCAATGATCGAGAGTGTACAGAGACATGCTACAAAGTTATCACCAACCATAAGATAACTACCATACGAAGAACGTCTCAGGATTCTCAACCTACCCAGCTTATACTACCGAAGGGCCAGGGGAGACATAATAGAAGCATTCAAACACGTCACTGGAAGATATGCGGTTGATGCTAGATACCTGAAGCTGGCCAACTGTAAAACTAGAAGTCATCGATACAAGCTGAAGAAGGAAAGAGCAATAAAACCTGTCAGACAGCTATTCTTCAGTAACAGGATAGTAAATGCCTGGAACGCATTGCCTGAACATGTCATAGAAGCGCCTTCCGTCAACGCCTTCAAAGGCAGACTGGATAAGCATTGGAGGGGGCTGCAATATTGCACACATCCGGTACTTGATGCATTTAATCCTAGTAAATCAAATTTTGACATGCATCGACCTGATACAGGCTATAAGCCTAACAAAATCAGAAGCGGATGAGTATGAGTATGAGAGTAAATTAAGCTTGGAAATAAATGGATATTATCTAATTACCAACTCATTAGAGAAAAGAGGTATGATAATGCACATTGCAAATCATTTGACAGCAACTCATTTCACCCCAAAAATCGTTTTTGACGAATCCATTTGGTGCGAAATTCTTACTGATGGAGTCATAACCATTTTAGGATGTATTTACCGTAGCCAATCTAGCAGTGAACAAAACAATAATGCTCTTCTAGAATTAGTCAATGAGGTAAAAGAAATGAAACATGATAACCTGGTTATCGTTGGGGATTTTAACTTAACAGAAATTGACTGGGCCACTGGCATCTTACATTGCCGTGATGACCATTATGCGTGGATTATTTTCGACCACCTAAATGACTGTTTCCTACAATGATTTATTCAGGAACCAACCAGGTTCTGAGGAAATGAGACCCCAAATCCCTTGGACTGGGTGATTTCCAATAAGGATAATCTTATAGATAACATCAGAATAGCTGCCCCAATCGGGAAGAGTGACCATGCTGTCATATCCTTCAAAATTGATGTTGAAACAGAAAATGAGACCATCCCACTAACATACTCATATTATAGAGGGGATTACATTGCCATGAGTAATGATATCAGGTCCCAAGGCTTGCTAAACAAATTTAAGGAAAGAAATGTGCAAGAATGCTGGGACCTGTTTCAAAATGTGTTATCAGGTGCTATCAAAAGGCACGACGTACCACTAAGAAAATTCACAACCAGGAAAAAACCTCCTTGGTACTCCAAAGATATTACCACTGCCAGAAAATTGAAAAACAAAGCATGGAATGTCTACTTCAATAATAAGACATTGGGAAATTGGGAAAAATACACTATCGCTAGGAATGCCGCAAATGACATTGTCAGTGAACACAAAGAGACTATTGAGGACAAAATTGTCCAAGACATTAAGAATAACCCGAAAAATTTCTGGATTTATGCTTCACATAAATAACAAAATGGCAATGGCATACCAGCTCTAGCCAATAGTGACGACAAACTAATCGTAGACGATGAGGGCAAAGCTGAACTACTCAATGAGTTCTTCGTCAGTGTGTTTACCAATGAAAATACGGATAATATCCCACCCTCTCCAGATTCAGGAGTCACAGAATTCATCAGTGACGTTGATATAACAGATGGTAAAGTAGAAAAATTAATTGAAAAACTAAATGTCTCCAAGGCACCTGGGCCAGATGGGATCCATGCAAAAATCATCAAAGAGTGTTCTGAACAAATTGGAGCTATTTTGACATCTCTATTCCGTAAAAGCCTATTTGAAAGGAAAATACCCAAACAATGGAAAGATGCTGATGTCAAACCCCTGCATAAAAAGGGACCAAAATGCCTGGCATCAAATTATAGACCCGTGAGTTTAACCTCCCTATGCTGTAAAATGCTAGAAAGAATAATCCGAGATCGTGTCGTAGAACACTTGGAAAAACTAGGATTGGTATCTCCAAACCAACATGGATTCACTGGAGGCAAATCTTGCCTGACACAACTACTAGAACTTAGTAGAAGTGATGGAAATTTTGACTGACTGGCTGGATCATGGCCTGGCATGGGACACCATCTATCTGGACTTCTCCAAAGCCTTTGATAGTGTGCCCCACAAAAGACTATTAAACAAAATCAAAGCTCTGGGAATATCCGGATCAAATTCTGAATGGATACATGACTTCCTGTCTGAGAGAAAGCAAAGGGTAGTCGTAGGTAATAAAAAATCTTCCTTTAAGAATGTCACCTCAGGAATACCTCAGGGAAATGTGATGGGACCAATATTATTTATAATATTTATAAATGACCTGCCAGGCAGTGTCTCATCAAACCTAAAAATATTTGCGGATGATACAAAGGTCTTTCAGGCAATAAAAGATGTAAGAGATAAGAATCTCTTGCAAAAGGATATTCTGAAATTTGCACAATGGTCCGAGAAATGGCAATTGCCCTTCAATGAAAAGAAGTGCAAAATTATTCATTACGGGAAAAATAATCCTCATTATGCCTATAATCTGAAGAACGCTGTCCTGTAACAAGATAGCTATGAAAAGGACTTGGGTGTAACCTTCGACTCCCAACTCTCCTTTCAGAAACACATGAGGACTATCGTCTCAAATGCTAACCAGAGAGTAGGAATAATTAAAAGAACTTTCCATTGCCTCAACAAGAACAATTTTCTCATTCTATTTAAGTCTCTTGTTAGGCCAATTTTGGAATACTGTCCACAAATTTGGAGCCCAATTTTTCGGAAAGATATTCTGGAGATCGAAAAGGTTCAGAGACATGCAACGAAATTAGTTGCAGTTATAAAGGACCTACCCTATGAACAAAGGCTTAGGGAATTAAAACTTCCTACCCTTTCCTACAGAAGGAAAAGAAGTGACATAATTGAAGTATTTAAAATTATGAAGGGTTTTGATGAAATAGATATGAACAAATTTTTCACCTTGAATAAAAGAGAAGGCAGTCGGGGCTATACTCTCAAACTAGTAAAACTCAGAGCCATTTCAAAGTTAAGGCAACATAGTTTCTCAAACAGGATCATAAATATATGGAACAGTCTCCCACAAAATCTTATTGATGCGGAGTCAATTAACTCATTCAAGAACAGATTAGAAAAAGCATGGGCTGATGATCCAGGGAAATTTGACCCCTTATTCACCACATGCTACTAATTACTCCTTATGTTGCTTATTTACTTGCACTCAAGCAAAAATGAGAGACACATAAGTGTTCACACTTCCTGTCTACCATTTGCCATATCGCTATATAATTAATTTGACAAAATTATTGGGGTTAGAGTTGGCTGTTAAAAAATTAACACCACCAGCTAGAGAAACGAAATGGCTAGGGTATGAACTAAATAGTCACTTAATGAAGGTAACGATTCCAGCAGAGAAATTATTAGAAGTACTTAGTGAATGCAAAAAATGGAAATTGGGGGCTAAAGTTACTAGGACAAATTTGCAACAATTAGTAGGGAAGTTACAATTCATTTCTAAATGTGTAATGCACTCTAGAATTTTTATGAATAGAATTACATTAAAAAAAAAGAAATACCCCATTTATAGGAAAGAACTAGTCAGGAACTAGTAAGGGATATAGCTTGGTTTTTGCGTTTTGTGGAAGGGAGTAATGGGTTAATTTTATTGAGGCCTTATCCTAAGGAAAAATGGGTTATTGAATGTGACTCGTCATTGCTTGCAGGTGGAGTATTCAGTAAGACACATTTTATCTCGGAACTATACTCCCCATAATTTATTAATAATAATAACTTTCACATTGCACAATTAGAGGCAATTAACCTAGTTAACTATTTAAAATAAAAGTTCCTTCAAACTAAATGGTCATGATCTCCAAGTGGGGCACACCATAAAAGTTGCCACGGGTGCACACTGTCACAAGTCGGTACCTGTCCTGATATGATTATGAACATAGGCATTGCTAGGACGTAAATCACCAACAAATAAAGGACACAAATGTTTCCAGTGGTACCAGTTATAAAACAATTACATGAATTTATTTTTGTTTAGTCACATACTAATATGTGATTCAGGAGGTGTGAAATGAGGGGTGATAGGTGCGTTTTTGTCTTGTGAGTTTTATAAGCCGTGTTCACACGGGGAATGTAAATCGATTCGTAGAAAGCGACTTGCCTAGTTCGCATCACATTTCTCGTGTGAACGGGTGTCTGATGCGAATTAGGGCTGATTCGATTCACGTGATGCGCATACTGTAAACCACCTAAGCGAGGTAGTCTACGTGAATCGATTCCTGTGATGCGGATAATTTTGCCCGTGTGGACGCACTGATGCGGATTAAGCACCTCACACTCATGCGCAGTCGAGACCTTAGTTTGTTGACTTTCCGGTCGATCAAAAGCACATATTATATAATTTAATTAATGAAACCGCTATCTATGCACAGATATTTTTTTCATCATTTATTTTTAGGGTTTCACTGCCCAGCAGAATTTTGACCGTTCCAAACCAATAAGATCCATTAAATACATATCTAGGTCGAACCCACAATCTCTGGTGTCAGCATCGTCGAACCCAAAATGGCGCTGGTTAGTCTGTACTTGCTCATGCGCAGATATCCACTTCCGCCTCGCGCAGTGTCCGTGTGAACGGGCGCCTAATTCGCCTCACCTGATTCGATTTGCCTGATTCGCCTCACATTTTGCCCGTGTGAACACGGCTTATGTCGTGGAACCATACATTGATACAAAAGTGTCACTAGTGACAGTGTCAGTATGCAAGGTACTAGATAGATTCACCCCGTAGTTTACCTACTACAAGTATGGGGTGAATCTTTTAAGTTGTATCTATGTATGTACCGGTATGGGTACTAATACTACTTAGTAATAGTACTAATACTATGTCTATATGACTGAGTATATCAACTTTGACATTTTTGATTTTAGCACCGCGAATAGTTGAAGTCCCAGTTGAAGTCCCAGTTGCCGATTAAATAATCGGCATACATGAGGAAATCTAGCACATTATTCAAACAATAATACATACACAAATACTTATCCCCTCGTGGTTTGGCGTGGACCGCATCACATGACAGTATAATTTTGATTTACTGTCGAAAGCTGACACCTGAGCGCCATGCCTTTCGGCTCAGATTTTCGGACGTTGCGGCGATCACTGCTATTTGTTTTGTTTACACTCGGCGATTCGACGCTGATCGATCTGCTACGTTAATATCGCTTGGAATTTAAGGTTAATTTAATTAAATTTCATTATTTGAGTATGTAATTCTGTTAAATATGATCGCATTCAATAGATTTCGGCCTAACACAGCCGGGTACCGTGCCTGAGCTTGTAGCCGGCGAGCGCATGGGTCTTTTGCATATGTGTTAAAATCCGCGCATGCGCAGAAGCGACATTTGGCATATCAGCCTTGTGGCATCGGAGACCGCCACACCTGTGGAACTAAGTAACGGTTGCTAAGGGACCAGCTACAAGAAGCTGGTTCCCGGCAGCACGGCCGTAGTTAGTTCGGAGTTTCGAATACGCATGCGCCAGGTCTGGAATTCCCATTTCCGGGTCACAGGTCAAAGCACATAAACAATTCTATGGACAAATTTGTGAGCGAGTCTGGTTTCCTTGATCTTGTTGGACAGGTGTCGTATCGTCAGCGGCCTGTCATCGTCAGCGGCCTGTCGTCGCTTCTGCGCATGCGCAGATTTTCGCACGTTGCGGCGATCACTGCTATTTGTTTTGTTTACACTCGGCGATTCGACGCTGATCGAGCTGCTACGTTAATATCGCTTGGAATTTAAGGTTAATTTAATTAAATTTCATTATTTGGTATGTATTTGTTAAATATGCGCATTCATAGTTTCGGCCTAATCGCCTAACACAGGGTACCGTGCCTGAGCTTGTAGCGCGGGAATGGGTCTTTTGCATATGTCTTAAAATCCGCGCATGCGCAGAAGCGACGACAGGCCGCTGACGATGACAGGCCGCTGACGATACGACACCGGGAGATGTTATTCTCGCAGATCGTAGCTTCACAATACATCCAGAGCATCTGATGGGATAGGCAAAACTGAAATCTCTCCTCCAAGTTCTGGTTGGTATCAACAAACAGCCACCGATGTTGCAAAAACAACTAAAATGGCATTAGTAATGCTCGGATCCACGTTGAAAGGGCTATTAGTATTTGCCTATTGGGGGGATGAAGTGGTACACTGTGCCTATCCGTATTACTCTGATACCCATCCTAGATGAAATTGTCACATTATGTGCTGCATTGTGCAATCTAGTGCCACCTCTTGTTGGACAATAGACTCGTGTTTGATGTATGCTCTTTATTACCTGTACTGTAAAACTAAAGGAAGCTACTTTTTGCACACGGCACGTGTTTTTGTCGACTGTTTTTGTCATGTTAAAGCGCCTGTCACACCTTACCAGATTGAGCAACGGACATAAACCGGACAAAGAATTGTCTAGTGCTGTGGTGTTCGGTATCAAAATGTGTCGAATTGTTGCGCTATCGCGTCAACGGACGCTGGACGAACGGACATGAACGGATAGCCACCGGATGACAACCGAAAATCAACCGGACACATACCGGACTGTTCACAAACGTGCCAACACCATATACTGACCAGATTGTATCATTCCTGAATGCACCAGATTGTTTCCAAAATGCACCAGATTATATCGTTCCTAAATGCAGCAGATTGTATCATTCGTGAATGCAGCAGATTGTATCATTCATGAATGCAGCAGATTGTATCGTTCGTGAATGCAGCAGATTGTATCGTTCCTAAATGCACCAGATTATATCATTCCTAAATGCACCAGATTGTATCATTCCTGAATGCACCAGATTGTATCATTCCTGAATGCACCAGATTGTATCATTCCTACATGCACCAGATTATATCGTTCCTAAATGCACCAAAATCCCACAACACCATCAACGGACACTGCAGGAAGCAAACCAGAGACATAATGGATGGGTACCAGACATGAAACAGACTTAAACCGGACACCAACCATTCACGTCAGTCCGGCAGTGTCCGGTACAAGTTTTGTGCATGTTCAAAACTTGACACCGTACACACCGGATACCACCGGAGTTAGAACGGACATGCCATATGCCAACCATACATTGCCGTATTACACCGGACAGTGTCCGGTTTCTGTCCGGTTCCTCAATCCGGTGATGTGTGACAGAGCCTTAATCGAATATGGCCTTATTGGTGTTTCGGGGCTGTCGGGCTATTCCGATTTATCTAAATCGTCAGCTATTGACTATCGTTTTAGCAGTAGTTTGTATTTAACAAAAAAGAAATAACCTAAACACCCACATATATGTGGGCATATCCGCACTGCACAATCCAGTAGTTTGTTTGTGATATCCTTCCTTGTCTGTCTGTGTTAACCCGTCCTGATATGACCTTAGATGTTGCTAGGACGTAAAACAACAACAAACAAACGTCTGTGTTAACCCTCTGCCTGCCATGTCCCTATGGTTTCCATAATCCTTTGATCCTTGTACTTTGCCTCAGAATCGGAGAATTATACGAGGACATGCATGGGTGACACAATTTTTAAGAACATATTTTGTATATATACTATTATATTATGATTTTACCTTGGTACTAAGCCTTAGGCTACTTGTAGCCGAGGGAGAAGGAAGCCCATCCGGGTCCAGCAATTAGCATAATCAACTCACAATGGGAGGACATTTGTTCAGTTGTTCCGGCAGTTTTCTACTTAGAACTACAATCTAACGAGTAAGTATTGGGTTTTTGGACGGTATTTATGATTAAATGTATGTTAGCAATGTGTTTGCTACAGTTTGTCAATAAAAATCTTCAAAGGCATGGTGCTCCCCTACTTTGACTATGGGGATGTAATCTACATAAGTGCTAAAAAAGAGTTACTTAAAAACTGCAAATACTACAAAATAGGGTCCTGAAAATCTGCCTAAAAGTAGACAAACTACACCCCACCTATGACCTACACAAAAGAACTAAAGTAATCCACCTAAAAACATTAGCATATGGATACAGCCAAGACATTAAGCAGCTAACCCAACCACTAAGGAACACCAGAGCAAGCAAGGCACCACTACTAAGACAGACCAGAAAGCATATCAAAGCCCATGAAAGGAGCACACTGGAAATGGCCACCAAGGTATGGAATGCACAAATGGTGAAAGAAAGACAAATCCCTGACCTTAAAACATACAGAAAATATCTGTGCAAAATAAAAACTGGGAACCCCAACTAAACTGCACCACAAGGGGTCAGGTTATGGACAACTGGACAGCCCATGGCGGGAAACGTGGAAATATAAAAGCCAGATAACATGTCCAACAACAACATAAATCAAATCAAATCCAAACAAGCATAACTCAACCACCTATTACGTACAAGCCTATAATTATGTAAATAAAATAGGCTAATATAGAATTAAGTAGAGAAAAAGTGGAAAACTCTTCCCAAGAAAACCCCAAAACACTAACCTAGATCACTAACCTAATATATAACCCTAAGAAAACAACTAACATAACGATAAAGGCACGACAAATTCCTGACATAGAAACATAAAAATATCTGGGCAGGACAAGGCTAGAAAGCCCCCACTAGGCTGCACTGCAAGAGGGCATGTGATATGTCACGGCCCACCAGCAGGGAGCCTATTGGAAGATAACCATGCCAAAAGTAGCCAGGCAAGCACAACACACAGCTAAGTACACAAGCCTATGATATGTAAATAGGAGTAGGCTAATCTAGTAATAAGAGTAGCACAAAAATAAAATGCCAAAAAAATCCAAAAATATTAACATAGGCTACTAACCATACCAACCAATTATCTATCTGCTACTAAAATGCAGGCAATCAAATAACTTATCAGCAACTACTGTGTGGTAAGATAACACCAACACTACAGCTGGCCAGCATTGAAAACAAGCCTGGGTATCTGGGCTTACATGCTATGGACAGTATAAATACAGACTCAATAAAAGAAAAGTTTTGAAGCTTTTCACAGAGTTTAAAAGTTATTGTACGTGTTTTACTTTTTCGTTATACAACGATAGAACAATGATTTAAGCCACCCATTGCCGAACGAAGAGATGTATGGTTGGAGCCATATATTGTGAGGATTTATTCCTGGGTTTCTTTTTAGATTCCCCATTTTGTGTTACTTAGGCATACCTCCGAATTTCGTAGCATTTTCTCCAACTTGTCGGCAATTTGCGCCACAGGAGGGACAAGTGTACGGGATGGAGAGTGTGGGAGGCTACCGATACACTGGTCCCTACCCCTCATTTGGTTTTGGTTTCGATACCATTAACCTACGACACTCACACATTTTTTCTATCACGCCTAGGTTGAAACGGTTTAAATACGTTTTTTCAACACCAAGTTCTCATCTCTCTGTGGATAAATGGACGGTGGAATTGCGATGCTGACGGCAGCAAGCAATTTTCTGTCTTACAGGCACTTTGAAAATGTTTTCAAGGCCGTCTGCACTGATGCGGGAAAGGATGTTGCCAGATCTAAGAAAGTGGTTGACAATGATGGGAAGGAGTACACCCTCTTTCTTCCTCCCAAACCAATCAAAGTCGAAGCGTTGGATAAATCCAAAATGTTTGGCGAGCAGCTACAGTACCTGTTCAAACAGGTGGAGATGGGCACCAAAGGTGACAAGCACATGGATGCTGACAAAAAGAAGGCTGGTGACACCAGTCCTGCACGCTTCAAGAAAGCCACGCAGGATTTTCTAAACCGTCGAACCAGACGAGGGGGTAGGTCAGGGATGGGCTACGGCTACCAGTCGAGAGGCAGAGGAGCCAGTTCTTCGGGTGGAACAACGGGAACCGACCGTTCAAGAGGGAGTTCGCCCCCCAGAAGCCGTTCCCTCGCCCAGGAAACAAATAGAATTTTCCACACAAGCTCCCATCTCCACAGAAACTCCTGTAATCAAATTTGAGGCAGGAAATATAAAAAATTATCTTAGTGAATGGAGAAAAATTACAGATAATTTAACGATACTTAGTATTGTTGAGAGAGTTAGAATTCCATTAATGGAACAGCCAGTACAGAAAGGAACTCCATTTTTGTACCGCTTTGATTTAACAGAGAGAGAAGTGTTAAATGAACATGTTCTAAAGTTTTGTGACAAAGGGATCATTGATCCAGTACTTCATGTAGTAGGCAAATTTATTTCTAATATTTTTTCTAGACCCAAACCAAATGGGGATATTAGAATGATTTTGGACTTAACTAATTAATTGTATTATACAGTCCCTATTCAGACAGAAAATTTCTTTGGTTTTGTTGTATTGAACAGCTCTATGAGTTTACATGTATGCCAAATGGATTAGCGTGTGTACCACATTTATTTACTAAATTATTAAAACCCATATTTTCGCATATGGCTAGAAAAGGACATATTATGTTCCCTTATATTGATGATTCGTTTATTGTAGCTCAAACACAAACATAATGTCAAACAGCAGTTGATGATTTATGTGCCACATTCACTAAATTAGGTTTTTATATACATAACACAAAGCAGTTAAAGTGTTTGGGATTTTTTGTACATACAATAGACATGACAGTATCACTAACACAACAAATACTAGATAAGTTTGTGACTACGGCAAACCAGTTATTGAAACTAAAATATTAGGCAGGTCACGGTACTGATAGGAATCATGATAGCTTATGCCCCAGCTATTTTATATGGAAAAGCTCACATAAAGTCGCTAGAGATAGATAAGAACTTAGCGATAGCTCGCACTAAAGGTAATTTTGAGCGAAAAATGACTATTTCACCAGAAGGCTTGGAAGATATTATGTGATGGTATTCACACATTGATTCTTCTCCTAACCCATTAGAATGGGTGAACCTAACACCATCGTCACGACAGATGCGTCGTTGGAAGGATGGGGCGCTCATAGAGACCACCAAGCAACTGGGGGATGTTGATTAGAGGATGAAATCTCTGATCATATTAACGTGTTAGAACTTAGAAGTTAGAGCGATTTATCTGGGTTATGCAGCTTAGTGCGCATACCTAAATTTCATGTTAGAGTGTTAACAGATAACACTACAGCTATGGCTTACATTCGTAATATGGGCGGGACCCAATCCAAACCTTGTAACCAGGTAGCCAAACTAATTTGGAACTGGGCTCAACAACATAAGATATGGCTAACAGTGGCGCATATTCCAGGCAGTCAGAATATGTTAGCGGACAGGAAAAGCTGCCATTTTCATGATCATTTAGAATGATCATTGAGTGACAGTATTTTTAAACACATTTGTCTTAAATGGGTAGAACCACAAGTGGACTTGTTTGCATCACGAAACAACAATAAGATATCAAAATATGTATCTTGGCATCCAGAGCCACACACTTGGCGAGTGGATGCCGTTTCTTTGGTTTGGAATAATGAATTCTATTATATAGCCCCACCATTCAGCATTATCAGCAGAGTGGCCAGAAAAATCAGACTGGATCACGCACACGCAATTCTGATAGTACCGGAATGGGACACACAGTCATGGCTGGCGGCAGTGGCATTGGGAGCGAGAGACATGCTCAGATCCCCGAGCGTCACAACAAATCACACTAATTTGTTTCATTACCAACGAAAGTTAGTCTAATTTTAATAATGTTAGATTGCGAAAGGAAAAGCTATTTGTCAGGAGTTATCGAGAATCAGAAAAAGGTAGGCAGGCATCTAACACACGGAAATGGTTATGGTGGGGACAATGTGGGAAGGGGGTAGTGTGAAAGTATGACGTCTGAACACTTTGACTTCTTGATAGTGAATGCTTTATTCACCGTCCAGGGGCCTAAACCCCCGGCACCCTTTACCTCTGATGTCATCTCATTTACATATTCCTTTGTTCTCCCACTCATGCCTGGATGTCTCTTATGCATATATGACATCCCTCCTTCACAAGTATTTTTGAGATGTCTACAAGGTGTACCTGTACCGGTCCCATGGAATATTAAATGTGCACAATAGTGAACTTTCATAGTGCTGTTCGATTTGCCAATACCCTGTCATTGCATCTAAAACTGAGAAATACTGTGCATTCACTGTTTTGGCGATAATTTTGTCAATAGTTTTAGTAGGGAATAGCCCCCTTTTGATAGCTTTGTTCAACTTTGTCGGATCCAGACAGATTCTTATCTTATTAGGTTTTTTAACAATTGTTATAGAATTTACCCATTCGGTAGGTTCATTCTGTTAGACAATTACACCCATATTTACCATGTGGTTTGGACCAGACGGGATGGCCGAATGAGTTAGAGCGTCCATCTCCTGTGCTGGTAGACCGTAGGGTCATGGGTTTCGAACCCTGGTCGAGTCAAACCAATGACATCAAAATTGATACTTGTCGCTTCCTAGCCAGGCTCGGCATTATTAGGATATTGCAAGGACTGGGGTGCTCAGTGTCAGGATAATGTGACTGAGTGGGATACCAGGTCATGGCCTGGTTTCCCAGTGGGACAGCACTATAAAGTCACCATGAGTGTGCACTGTCACAAGTCGGTACACGTCCTGATATGACCTTAGATGTTGCTAGGACATAAACAACAAACAACAAACAAACAAGCAAACCATGCATTTTAGTTTGTCATGCACCTTATTTTGAATCGTGTATAGGATCCTCCTCGGCGGGTAAACAACAGGTTGTACAGATTTGTCAATATGGATGACAGGATTTGATTTTATCAGGCCTAAACCTTGAAAAACATCTTTGTATTTGCTTACCAGATCATCATCGGCTTGCAGGCTGTGGTTGTTGTTCAGGTGGAAATGTTTGTCGGCACGCCAGAGTTCACCTAGTCAACTCGCGCCAACAAGTTCAACACAACACAAGCCTGTTTACACAAGATAGGTTGACAGTCTGGCACCACTTGGAATGTAAAGTTTCAGCCGTCGATCTCGTTTGAAGCCTCTCCGTCGGGAGTGATCCGATGCCCCGAAAATGTCACTAGCGAACACCTGGTGTTCATCAGCCGCACCGATGCGACCCTGTCGAAGATGTTCCTCAGAAGAACGTTCGCCTCCGATCCTGTGTCGAGCTTGAACTTGACTTCTGCTGGATCTGGGTCTTGTTCAGGGTTATGAAGGTCGGGTTCTTCCACGGTCAACTCATTGACCTTCCCGAAATGCCCGACCTTCTTACAGGCAACGCAAGTCTTACCCCTCGCCAGACAGACTCCACACCGGTGTACGTAACCACAGTTTTGACATTGAATCTTGAATTTGCCTGCAGCAGTGTTCTTTCCGGCCTTCCAAGATGGCGATTTCCAAGATGGCTGGCCAGCCAGGCGAACCACTGGTGCACCGGTACGAGTATTTGCATATCTGTTCAGAAAATCGATTTCTTTCACCTCAACATCCGATTTCTTTTCCTCCATCTGGTCAGCACTGAATTCACTGAGCTTGCACATGTTAATGCACTTTTCAAGTGTGAGATCGGCCGTTTTAAGCATTTTGTTTCTCAATGTCATATTCTTGACTCTAGCAACTAAACAAACACGCAACAGCGATTCTTCAACCAGCCCATAGTCACAATCTTTCACTCTGTCGCTGAGGGCCGTGATATATGTACACATGTTTTCGCTGGCTTGATTATGTGAGTTGAAACGGTAACGTATTATTATTAAATTCGATTTACCGGTACAGTATGCTTGAAATGCCTCCATTAGCGGCCCGATCTTGTCCTGCTCGGCAAGTGTGATGGACATGTTGGCGAAAACTTTCTGGGCTTCTTCGCCCACGACGTGAAGGAAGATGCAGCATTGCACTCATTCTGTTTTTATAACGACTCCTGAAGCTGTGGCATATATGTTATATGTTCTGATCCATGTTTTCCAGTTCGATCGTGCGTTGTTACAGAGGACGAGCTGACCTGGCATCCTGAGGCCTGGAAGCGTGTTAGCAGGTGCTATTGTTCTTATCTGACACCATGTGAAAGTACGACGTCTGAACACTTTGACTTCTGGATACTGAATGCTTTATTCACTGTCCAGGGCCTGAACTGCCGGCACCCTTTACCTCTGACCTCATCTCATTTACATATTCCTTTGTTTTCCTACTGGTGCATGGATGTCTTATACGCATATATTACAGGCAGGAGTTCGGACATATACGCAATAGGGTTTAGAGTTTTAAATGATGGCAATGAGGGAAACAAAAATGGTTGTGATGGTGCATGCCAATACTAGATAGATGTGTGAAGTCATGGTAGTACAACAAAACCAAACTATTTCTTTATTCAGTTTTAATTATTAAAAATATTGAGCAGGGTATTTTAGTCTTTACATCAATATTTAGAGTCATCATCATAGATTATGTTTATAATAGGTAAATTATATCTCGACTATCTCGACTAGTGCCATGTGATAGACAATTGATGAGTATATCTGTATCAATTTGATCTATAACGACAAGTATAATAGGGTGCTTGGTGTGGCTTTCTTGTGTTACGGAATGAACTTCTTGAAGTGAAAAAATTTGAATGTTTGTTATTATGTTAGTAGATAATGTGTGAAGGTTGGGATAATATCTATTACTATTAATAGGTGCTTATGGATGTTAGTAACTGGCATACTATGACGTACTTCACGACGGACACGTGGTTGGTGAGACATGTTATAGAATTATTTGATTGTTGTGGGGTATTAACCATTTCATTGTGTTTACAGTTCTAAGTGGGCTGCAGTTAATATCTTTTTTTATTGAAGATTTATACTGCCTATCATGGATAAGTCTGAATAGACTTGTTTTCACCATTAGACAGTTTGTCGATAGAAAGCCCAAGCCTACACTTTTATCGACCCAAGGGATTGTTAAGCTCCCACACCACATAGACATGGTATGAGAGCAACTGGCTTTTGGTGACGCTGTAAGTTATACATAGCAATGGAAATCCAAATTGGCAGAGGTAGGGGCACAGGGAATCGAACCACCAACCTTCAGATTAGGAGTCCAACCTACAAAAAATGTCAGATACTCTAACCACTCTGCCATAGAGAAGACCATTGTTAGAATGTGGATATTTTAAGCTGCAACACATTTACTAATACAGAGAATACAGATAAAAACCAGGTACCAAAATCTTTGACAAGATCATCGCACCAACCCATTTATTAATGATTCCACTAGGTGCCGCCACCTTCCAGGATGCTGCTGTTACGCCTCGAGGTGTATGCAACCCCCATCCGGTAGGTGGCGCCATTTAGTGCCAACCACCTTCTGCCTCACTACGCATCTTTTGCGCGGCGGACACCCCCCCCCCCCCCCCACCCGCCCCCAAATGTGGACTTTCTTTTTCAATGTACAAAACTTACAAACTTTCATTAGACAGTTGCTTCCAAACAGGCCACCTGCTATCCCAGGCCAATATTGGTCATGATACATTATTGCTCTCTCCCTGCATGTCTGCCACGCTGCCCATTGACCCATTCCGTCCCCCTCCCCCCCACCCACCCCCCACCCCAGCCCCCCCCCCCCCCCCCATCCACATTTGACAAACAACTATTATAACTCAATGACTCGAGACCCACTACCACTACTCGAGACCCATTACCACCACTGAATAACTATATCTTCAACCAGCAATGCACACAATATAAACCACTATACATGCACAACATGCCACTATTAAAAGACTAACCATTATTAAAACCAAATCTAACTGATATACAAACACAGCATATGATTTAAACACTAGTGTACATTACTGCACACTCTTGATGCATATACCTTGCACTATGTTGAGTACCTATGCTGTACACTATGCAACATAGGCTGCTCCCCTTCTTTCTCTTTATGTTCAGAATGGGTTGTGCTGCACACAATGCAACACATTTAACTTCCACTATGTATAGATCAAATGCGATCACTCCAACGGCTGAAGACCAGTGCCCCGGCGCTGACAAAATATGTATTCAGATGAATAAAATATTTACAAAAAAAAAATATACAGAGTTGTCTGTTGAAGACATGTATAGATTACCACACAGTGACATCCATCTTTGTACTGGTCGTTATCAAGCGTTATGGCTGGTAGATGGCAGCACACTAGGGGGGGGGGGGGACCTTGAGTGACCACACAAACGCACCCGGCACGTGGCCGAATCCGCAGAACGTGGTCATCGCATGCGGGAGATCGGGATTTCGGGAATTCTGGTCCCAGTCGAGTCAAACCGATGACCAGATACTTGTCACTTCCTAGCCTTGTGCTCGGTATTAATAAGATAGGTCATATCAGGAGGGGTACCGACTTGTGACAGTATACGCTCATAGTGACTTTATACTGCTGCCCCACTAGGAAATCAGGCCACCGGCACCATCACCCGATATCCACTAAGTCACATTTTCCTGACACTGAGCTGACCAATCCTTGCCTGATCCTATTAATGCTGAGTGCCAGGCTAGGAAGCGACAAGTATCAAGTTTGCAAGTCATTGGTTTGACCAGACCGGGAATTGAAATCCCGACCTTCCAAATGGGAAGCCTGTGCTTTACTGATTCGGCTACCGCATCTGGTATATCAGTACATGAAGGGGTAGGTCACTTCTACTGGTGACACCGGTGTGGCGTGCTCAGCCGTGTACCGTGCTCAGCTGTGTGCATAGACTCAAACTCAAAGCATTGTCAATGGTCGTGAGTCACTAACCTTATACATTTAATATAAAGATTTTGGTAAAGATGTTTTCTATATGTGTACCAAGCGATTTGTTTCTAGGTGGGGTTGTTTTAGAGATATTTCACTTTTCCTGGATTTTCTGTCTGAAGATTGCTCACCACCATTGACAATGCTTTGAGTTTGACGGTACGCGCAGTGCAAAACATTAGTTTTAATAGAAATCAAGAACCCTAACCTTATAAATTTAATATAATCTTTTTGGTGAAGATGTTTTATATGTGTACCAAGCGATTTGTTAATAGGTGGTGTGGTTTTAGAGATATTTCACTTGTTCTGTATTTTCTGTATGAAGATTACTCACGACCATTGACAATGCCTTGAGTTTGAGTCTATGCACACGGCTGAGCACGGTACACGGCTGAGCACGCCACACCGGGCGTGGTGACCGAATCGGTAGAGGGCGAGCCTCGCGTGCGGGAGAGCGGGAGTTCGATCCCCGATCGAGTCAAACCAATGACTTCTAAAGGCAATGGCAAGGCCCGGGTAGCTCAGTTTCAGGATAATGTGACTGAGTGAGATATCAGGTCATGGTGCCCATGGCCTGATTTCCCAGTGGGGCATCACTATAGAAGTTACCATGAGCGCACACTGTCACAAGTCGGTTACCTTATATGTAATTAGGATGTAAAACTTCAACAACCAACCAATCTAATGGTGATGAATAAACAAGGGTCAACCCCGACTGAAGCTAGTCATCGGCGTGTCATCTGAATCCTAATATCCTATAAGGAGAATCTGCCTAGTACAGGTCCACAATCATTAAATATTGAAATACTGAAATCTGAAACGCTCCAAAAGCTGAATTTTTTTCGTACAGCATAAAAATATACTGTCATATTATTTATAGTCTTTTTAGTGTGGATACTCGTACGTTTCTTCTAGAGAAATATTAATGTTTGATTTTGATTCGTTTGAAGCTGGGTGTGCTTAGACATGTTTTTGTTTGAGTATTGGAGTATTTATGGTCTATAATAATCCTTTTATTTAATTTATCAGCATATTGCTATATAAATGAACTGTAATAGTATATTTACTCTTATTTATTCCACTAACTATTAGTATCCATATCTTTAATCTGAAATCTGAGACACAACTGGCCGGAAGGATTTCAGATAAGCGATTGCGGACTATGTATTAAACTAGACGTGATGGACAAATGGCAAAGAACACTGACTGGCTTCCCATACAGGAGGTCATCGGTTCAAACCCCGACCGAGTCAAACCAATGACTTACTAAATTAATACTTGCCGACTGGTGCTCAGCACTAATGGCATAGGGGAAGGAATGGCTTGCACAATATCAGGATAATGTGACTGAGTGTGATATCGGGCTATGATGTCTGCGGCCTGGTCTTCCAATGTGGCAACATTGTCCATGTTGATACGCAACATGAGTTATAGAGGAGATCACCGTTCCGACTGCGCACGCGTTAAAAACGGCGCTGGCAGCAAAGCAAAGGCGTCCGGCCATTGAGTTTGACGATACGACTAGGGCAAAACTTCGATTTTATTCAAAATTAATATAAAAAATACATAAGAATTTGGCACAAACATGGGTGGATGGATGCAATATAATAATATAATGAATAAGTTTAAGACACAACTCTCCATGATTAAGCATTTTGAGCTAAGAAACATACAATTTCAGTCACTTTACAGGGTAATGTTTACATCACCAATAACTAGACATAAGTAATTCTTGTTCTAAATATTAAAATTTCAAATGTGTCAACAAAAACTTGTTTCAAAGAAATATATAACCAATATCTGATTAACCCTACTCATTTTCTAGTTCTACATATGTCCTTAACCATAGGATATAAATAAAAACATGAATAAAATAAGTAAAACTGACTCTGGCTATGGCTCTAGCACTAGTCTGAGTGCCAAGATTTCTTTAACTCTAAATGGACATGGCATAGGATGTGCTGATTATATTGATGTAAATGCAATGCTGGATAAAATATCTTAATTTATTATATATATTTTTTTAGTTGGTATTCTATATTTCAAACAAGAGCTGAGATGAGCTGAAACTAGCACATTTCATAACTGCACCAGAGGCGGGTGATGTAAACGACAACGGGTCCAGTGCGGCGGAAGTAAATAGACTCATGAATATTAAGTTTGACCTATATATATATGATGAATCGACCTTGAACTTGGTCTCCGCATCGCTTCTGTGCTTTTAAAATTAATAGAAATCCAGAACCCTAACCTTATCAATTTAATATAATCTTTTTGGTAAACATGTTTTCTATATGTGTACCAAGCGATTTGTTTCTAGGTGGTGTGGTTTTAGAGATATTTCACTTTTTCTGTATGAAGATTGCTCACGACCATTGTCAATGCCTTGAGTTTGTCGGTATGCACAGTGCAAAACCTAGTTTTATTCAAAATTAATAGAAATCCAGAACCCTAACCTTATAAATTTAATATAATCTTTTTGGTAAACATGTTTTATACATGTGTACCAAGCGATTATTTTAATCATTATTTTTGTATCGCTGAGAGGGGGGGGGGGGTATTTTTGGGGATACCTCACTTGACTTGTTGTACATTTACAAAACACAACAGGTGGAGTGTGTTCTAGGATGCCCTCGTGGTTTGTTATTAGAACACATATAACTTACTTCATATTTCATAGCAATCGTATATTTAAGTTCGTTTTTTTATCAAAACATCTTGGTTGAATACTTTTCCCCTAAGTTGTGTGTGGCCGGATGGGTGTGATACATCACATATAGGTCAAACTTAATATTCATGAGTCTATTTACTTCCGCCGCACTGGACCCGTTGTCGTTTACATGCACCCTTTGGGTGGGGTTTTGGTTGTTGGGTTTTTGTTGGGTGTGGGTAGATAAAAGCAGAGAGCGTGTATATAAACAGATGAGAGGGACAACTCCCGCGAAAAACGGTAACACAGGCTACAGTGGCGTTCCTGGCGGTTAGTGTTGAACAAGCTTTGAGTTTGACGGTATGTGCAGTGCAAAACATTTGTTTTTATTCAAAATTAATAGAAATGCAGAAGCCTAACTTTATCAATTTAATATAATCCTTTTGGTAAACATGTTTTCTATGTGTATTCCAATCAGTTTGTTTCTAGGTGTTGTAGTTTTAGAGATATCTAACGTTTTCTGTATGAAGATTGCACACGACCATTGGCAATGCCTTGAGTTTGCCGTACGTGTAGTGAAAAACGTCAGTTTTATTCCAAATTAATAGAAATCCAGAACCCTAACCATATAAATTTAATATAATCTTGTTGGTAAACATGTTTTCTATGTGTATTCCAATCAGTTTGTTTCTAGGTGTTGTAGTTTTAGAGATATTAACGTTTTCTGTTTGTGTTGTTGGTCGTAGTGAAAACTCAGTTTTATTCAAATTAATAGAAATCCAGAACCCTAACCATATCAATTTAATATAATCTTGTTGGTAAACAGTTTTCTATGTGATCATAGTTTGTTTCTAGGTGTTGTAGTTTTAGAGATAATTAACGTTTTCTGTATGAAGATTGCTCACTGCCATTGACAATGCCTTGAGTTTGCCCATTTGTTCAACAACCACCACTTGGAGCGCCACAGTCGGCAGCTGTTGCAGGGTCTAGTATGACAGTTGTCCCTCTCATCTGTTTATATACACGCTCTCTGGTAAAAGGCAGAATTTGTGACGTAAAGCATTCAAAACTCACTTCGACCAGAGCGTTTCAATCCATCGGACTTGTACTTCTCCAGTTCAAATTCACCGGCCACCCAACCCAACTATTAAAAATCAGATTCATGTTAGGATTAAATGCCTGGAAACCTTGAACTCTTAATTTCAAACACTATAACTCACTACTGTAACGATACAAAAACAAAAATTAAACTGCCACTATATATTGATCTGGTCTTGTGTCGCTCAATAATAAATTCGCCATGAATGCGAATTGTTACAAGTTGATATCCACCCTGATATCACCTGATATGTTGCTAGGAACTCAATAAACAATTTGAGTTACCCCACACTGAAGCTAGTTATCAGCGTGTCATCTAAATTTCGATCAAGAGAAGCTGCGTAATATCAAAATCTGATCCTGAATTTTAGTGTTAAACTGCTGACTTTGTTATTTATAGCTGATTCGAATTTCATTTATATTTATCGATTAAAGAAAAATAAAACAAACAAAGAAGTCAAATCTAGTGACACTACTATAAATAGTTATTTATATAACAAAATCTGTGTGTTATTATTTTGTCTCCGCCCTGATATGACCTTAGATGTTGCTATGATGTAAAGTCCAAGCAAATAAGCAATCATTATTATGCCATAATGGTTTCTTAATCAAAGAAGTATTATACCCTTATAATCTAAAGAAGTGTTATACCTTCATGTGAGCAAACTCTCAAAGAAAATGTCCCGTCCTCATATGACCTTAGATGTTGCAAGGACGTAATACTTCAACAAGCAACCAACAAAGAAAATGCACTTTAACCTCCATATTGTTGTACGAATTGGAAAGATCGTCGTTATTGTATGTGTGTCTTGTGTTAATATCTTACTACGTAGATCAACACCTAACAATATCTTTTGTATATATATATTGCTGTGTGTGACTCCTTTTATTTATGATTTGTTAAAAGATGGTGTGCCAGCACCAGCACTTGGTCCCTCTAGACTACTCTGCACCAAGTACACTAAGCCCGTTGTCTTTTCTAAGGATGTTTAGAATCAGTTAGAGGTCACACCATCTCCACGTGTGTATGTGTGTGCGCCCAGGGGTCTGGTGGCCAGATTGCATTTCCCAAGGCCGCATCCAGGGGGGAAGTGATAAGTCCATATCCAAGGGAACGCATTTAGTGGGGTGGTCCATATCCAAGGGCATACACTTGGGGTTTAAGGTCCATATCCAAGGGCACACACTTGGTTGAGGGTGCAGGTCCATATCCAAGGGAACACACTAGGGCTTGCATTTCCCAAGGTCGCATCCCGGGGGAAAGTGAGTAGTGGAATGAGGAAGAGCAATTGTCTGCGATTGAAATTTCTACTGCATAATCAATGAATGTAACAATAATAAATCAAAACAAAAAAGGAGTGTAAAGTCGTTCAAACTCCTTCCTTATGGTGCTGTCACATTAGGATGTTTCTCGCCAACATGCGTCAACATCTGTCACTTTTTGGCGAAACATCAGGAGACGTCAGGAAGAGTTACACGCGCGTTAGGGGCGCGTTGGTATTCGTTGATCTATGGCGACAGTCAGCGGCATGCGTCAGGCGATCGGCGAAGTTTGTGCTTGCACAAAACTTTCAACAACCGACAACGCACGACAATGTGAGGGTGCCAACATTATGGCGACGTCAGAAGCACGTCAACATCACTGGAATAACGTTATGCGAACAATGTGCACACACCGCACGCGCGTGAGGCGCGTTCCTACACGTTGCGCCAAACTGTTGCTTTTTTTATCTGTTGTTGTTTTACGTCCTACCAACATCTAAGGTCATATCAGCTTGACGTTTCTCGATGATTAAAAATGATTTTGCGCGTTGGCGGCACGCCGGCGAGATACGTCGTAGTGTGACAGGGCTATTAGGCCGAGTGAGATAGCAGTGCGGTGGCTATCACTCAAGTATCAGCTATTATAATGCTTGATAGTTCATAGACATTTAACCCTACATGATTACCATCTGAGTGAAAGGTGGTGGGTGGGGTGGGGAGTCAGTTGTCTTGTCCTATCCCAATCATAGTTCATACGCCAGCGGCTCTCGGAGGCCAGCTCTTGATTTTGATTTTGGTCATGGTATTTTGTCCTAAAGAAGGTAATAAAAATGCCAACCCATTACTTCTTGTCTATGTTCTCTTTGTAGCCTCAGTCTATATTATATATATATATTCTATATATTCTATATATAGTATATATTATATACAGTATATATTTAATATATTATCTATTCTATATGTACTATATTTGATGTATTCTATATATTGTATGTATTATACATGATATATATTATTTATATTATATATATATTTCTTATATATATTACTTATATATATTATGTATATATATATATATATTATTATTATTATTATTATCCTATTCTTTGATGCAGGCTTGTTGTAGCCTATACAAAGCTTGTAGCTCTCAGCTCTAGTGGTATGCAGCCTCGAAATCGTACAGGAATGTTTCTCTGGCCCAGGCCCTGTCCCGCGCATTCTTGAATTGATTTATGGTAGCTGCTTCAACTGCTTCTTCCAGTAGCTCATTCCACATGTTTATCACTCGCTTTGAAAAGAAGGCCCCACATTATACTATGCATTATATGTATCGATAAAGTGGATACAAAATAAGCTGTACATTTACTACTGCCATAACTATGCCCTGTCTATCCACCCAACATCATGCACTCACACGGACCTGTTACACAACCATACACACATATATCAACATACGATATAAAAACATCCGATGCAGTGGAGAGGGGGGCTTTTTCCTTCCTTATTATCACGTAACACGAGACGCAAACTCAAACATATAACTTTATTTCAGACTCAGAAAAAACACGAATTGTGTCATCATAGCTCTAGAGCAAGCTGTTATCGTGAAGCTTATCTCGACGAATAAATTAATTTTACTTTAAACATTTTTTAAAGCGTGTACCTGGCTACAATTGTGTAATATAACTATCCTTGTTGCGGTTATGTTCTTGAAGTAAAAGTTTCATATTTTGTGTGTGTTTTGTGAGTGTGTTTATATTTTGTTCAGTGATTATTTTGTTCAGACTTTGAGTACTGGATCTCCCGGTCACAGTACAATTGTGTAAGATGCCGTTCTCGTCATACCTATATATATATATATATACATATATATATATACACATAATTTTCAGCGGTGCAGTGACAGTGTGCAGGGGTGGTGGCGCCATATGGGAGCTGGGGCTGGGGAGGCTGGAGCAGTAGATGACTAGGACAGACTCCATCAGTCCATGGAGCTGAGTGCGTGATGAGGGAAAGGAGGGATATTCCAGGTTATTATGCTCGTATAATTCTTGTGCATCAAATATATAATTCATGACACGACACGGGACTACATAGTATGGAAAATTTATTTTTTATAAAGGTTTGACAAGAATGATCGTGAGTTCAAGTAGGTCAATGTCTGAGAACTTAGGTTTGGATCCCCACGACCCGGCACTCAACCAAATAGTTTTGAGAGTGCCCGGGTCGCAACGGCGAAGGCCCCCGGTGCGACGTATCTCTGTATGGCACCAAATCGCCAGTTCCCAATGTCCTTGACATCCTGGAGCGAAGTGCATGCGCTCGCGCAGGCTTGTGCAGCGCCCCTGTGGAGGCTGTGGAGTGTGTAGTCGTCCGTCGATGCTGGCCAGCATGGGTGAGGGATGCCCGAAGTGCAATGGTTAGTGTCCTAACCATGAGTAGTTCCTCGCGAGGTGTCAGGAAGGCCAGTTGGTGGGGGTGCGTGCCAGTTCTTCACTAGTATGACTGCCAAGCTCGCCCAGGGCAGCATGTGGAGGACGGGATGGAAAGGATCCTCACCTTGTTGGCGTCGGACATAGATTGAGAGGTCTTGGTCGATCGCACATGGACAGTCAGGTACTTCTCTTGGTCGGTGATATCGGAGCCCATCAGGGTGGACCCTGATGCAGGTGAGGTCGAGGTCATCAACGAAGAGGTCTGCCCTCTGCCAGGATGATGTATCAAAGGGTGCCCTACTGAGGGCATCCACAAAGACAAGGTCGACTCCCGGTTTGTGGACCACCTGGACTTCGCAGGAGTTCGGTGCAGCAAACTTCCAGATGGCCCGCATGCAGGCGCCGAGGATGGTGTCCCTGCCGGCGCCGGACGCGAGTATAGCCGGAGAGGCATGGTTGTCGGTTTTGTCTACGATGGCGTAGTCCTGGGGGTTGGGTGGGGTCAGTGCATATAGTGCGATGATGAGGTTGACCGCCTCGAGCTGGTTGATATGGTGTCTGAGCTCTATGAAGTTCTCCTGGTACTCTTCTGTGATATATTCTGCAGGAGAGTATGCCCCTCCGGAGGGAGGAATCATACTCAATCACCCACTCATGACGGAGGAGGATGACACCATTGAAAGCCCGGCATATTCGAGGAACCATGTGATGTCTCGCAGCATCTCCATCTCTGGGTGCCTCCCCATGTATGGGGCTTTCCTCAAGGGGGCAAGGATTCGGTTCATAAGCCTCCTGGCCGGGCAGAGGCACTTCGCGATGTGTTGAAGGCGGCCAACCCATTATTCTACTTGTCCATAATAGCGTGGTGGTTACTAGCCCGCCCAGAGAGAAGGGTTATTCAAAATTACTCATCACGACCATGCCAGAACCCACTCATAATAAATATATTAATATGAACTATCAATAAAAAGTTAACCGTAATGGTTAATATTATAAGGGACCTGTTCGAATAGGGTAAGGAATGCAATGAATGTCTCAGTCACAGTTTAGGAGCTCAGGACATTTCCCATTGAACAGCCATCTAACCTCATCCAATGTCAGCCATATGAATAAATACAATATGTCCAACTTCCTCAGAGTCAAGATACTTTTGATTACTGGATTTAAAGCCGGAATATCGTCCAAAACAGCAGAGTGCACACGAAACACATCTGATGGGTCCGAGCCCGATGACTGAAACCTTCTACATTGCTAGAAGAGTAACACGGGATGCCACGGTGTATCTCCCGGCGACGAGTTACAGCAGTGAACCCTTCCCCGCATTTGATAGCCATTGCGGGCTCGCCTTGCCGAGCAGCCCACACTTAATATGTGGGTCGCTTGCTCCAGGCCCGCAACAGCCACAGCTCGTTTATAGTCTTGCTAACTTCATAAAATGCTCCGATGTGACTGACACTGGTCTACATCTGGTAGAGGTGAGGAGGACGCAGGTGGCCCCCAACCAGTACAGTCTTGGGTATTACGGAGTATTCAAATTTGCGGCCGAAAGGATAGCTGATAGCGACCGCGCCGCGCGAAGTCAACTCACCCGGGCCCCCGGCCCCCTGATTGGCTGGAGTCGAGTGGCCCGGGCCAACCCAGCCGGGTGAGTCTAGGTGGCACAGCGCGCACCAGCCCTACCCTGGCAGGTGATACTAAGGCCCTGCAGCCTAAATAATATGGGCATAACTCGTTATACAATACATAACAATGATGATAATAATTCCCTTACACATCTTTATACTCGCATAATTCATTATACATCACATATATATCGAAATCATTACATCAACGGTGCCTAACAGAACACTACTTGTCTCCTAGATGGTGGCTCCATTCCTGATATGACCTTAGATGTTGCCAGGACGTAAAACCCCAACGAGCAAACACACAAGATGGGGTGACGTCATTCCATTCGAGCGTTGAACGGGAGGGCGACCATCACCAATATACGCAGTCATCACTATCGTCTTACCGCTCGGTCCACTACACCACGTGACTTATCAGTCACGGTTGAGTGAGCAGTTATGGTCACGTGGCTGCGTGTCCTCAGTCACACACGTCCAAACGACACCTTTGTGTGAGTAAGTGTGTGAAAGATGATTGAGTACTGACTGACTACTGTGTAGGTACACGCGACTAAACCGAAGTGTCTCTGACACCAGGTAAGGTGTTGAGTAGATAAAAGATTCATCCCTACGCAGAGTAGGGTGAATGATAACGTAGTCTAAATGCAGGTGAAATTTGCCTTAGTATGGAACAGGAACAGGAAGTGGAATTCCTGGTTCCAGTATCTAATGGCTACTTGTATCTGCACACAGTTGGTGAAATTGGAGCAAAAAGACAAGATAGTGGCCACAGAATGTTGTCGATTTCACTTTTAAAATCGATTAAACTACATATTTTATTATATTTTTCAAATCAAAAGTAACAGATAAATGCGAAGATGTATGTGAAGAATATATTTTGGTTCTTAAATTAAGAATTTATGTGCTCATTTCATTTACCTAGCCTTTCACCACTTTTTCTGACAGGTGGTTTCTACTACACCCCTACCCAGGCTACTGTAGTACAGGATGAATCTTTTATCTGGGTATTGAGGAGTGGACAAATAGGAGTCTTCCGACCAGACGGGATGGCCAAATGAGTTGAGCGTCTGTCTCCTGTTTTGGTGGATGGGAGGATCTGAACCCATGCGTTCGTGGGTTCGAACCCTGGTTTAGTCAAACCAATGCCTTAAAAATTGACATTTGTTGCTTTCTAGCCATGCGCTTGGCATTATTAGGATATGGCACGGATTTGTTTGGCTCAGTGTCAGAATAATGTAACTGAGTGGGATATCAGGTCATGGTGCTGTGGGGAAGCACTATGAAGTCTCCATGAGTGTACACTGTCACAAGTCGGTACCCATCCTGATATGACCTTAGATGTTGCTAGGACGTAAAATAACAACAAACAACATAGGGTCCCGATGTCGCACCGACATAGTTGATGACATTGGGATGATATCGGAATAACGTCATACTTCAGACCGGGAACTAGCTTATCCCTGGAATAACCCAGCGTCGGTAGCTCCCGGTGTGATGTAATCCTTCGAGGATCTGTTGCTTATGTAATGCTGGATTAGGGAAGATGGCTAATGTAGCAGTCACACTACGATGACAAGGGGCGACGACAGCCCAGCGACAGCGACTTCCGGTCTGTCGTCGAGTGTCGTCGGGTGTCGCTATGGTGTCGCTATGGTGTCGCTACGGTGTCGCCGCGACACCCCCGCGACACCTCCACGACACCTCCAGTTTCTCGACTGTCGCCGGGTTGTCATCGGCTTTTTGGACATGTTGAAAAAGTTCGACGACAGCCGATGTCGTTCAGCTGTCACTACGGTGTCGCTACGGTGTCGTTACGGTGTTGTCTTTGCCGTTAAGGTGTCGTCTTTGTCGTCAAGCTGTCGTCGCTTCTCTCTCCATAGCAGCTGTATGTGTGTCTCTGTGTCTATGTGTGTGTCTCTGTGTCTGTGTCTCTGTGTGTGTCTCTGTGTCTCTCTGTGTGTGTCTCTGTGTCTGTGTCTCTATGTGTGTGTCTCTGTGTGTGTATCTCTGTGTCTGTGTGTGTCTCTGTGTCTGTGTGTCTATCTGTGTGTGTCTCTGTGTTTCTGTGTGTGTCTGTGTGTGTGCCTCTGTGTCTGTGTGTGTGTCTCTGTATGTGTATCTGTGTCTGTGTGTCTCAGTGTTGTGTCGGGGTGTCTCTGTGTATGTGTCTCTGTGTTTCTGTGTGTGTCTGTGTGTGTGTCTCTATGTCTGTGTGTGTCTGTGTGTGTGTCTGTGTGTGTGTCTCTCTGTGTGTGTCTGTGTGTGTATCTCTGTGTGTGTCTCTGTGTCCCTGTGTGTGTCTCTGTGTGTGTATCTGTGTCTCTGTGTGTGTCTCTTTGTCTCTTTGTCTCTGTGTGTGTCTGTGTGTGTCTCTGTATGTGTCTCTGTGTGTGTCTGTGTCTGTGTCTCTGTGTGTGTCTCTGTGTTGTGTCTCTGTCTCTGTGTGTGTCTGTGTGTGTGTATCTGTGTCTGTGTGGGTGTCTCTGTGTCTCTGTGTGTGTCTCTTTGTCTCTGTGTGTGTCTGTGTGTATCTGTGTATGTGTGTGTGTCTGTGTGTGTCTCTATATGTGTCTGTGTATGTCTCTTTGTCTCTTTGTCTCTGTGTGTGTCTGTGTGTGTCTCTGTGTGTGTCTCTGTATGTGTCTCTGTGTGTGTCTGTGTGTGTTTCTGTGTTGTGTCTCTGTCTCTGTTTGTGTCTCTGTGTGTGTATTTGTGTCTGTGTGTGTGTCTCAGTGTGTGTCTCTTTGTCTCTGTGTGTGTCTGTGTGTGTGTCTCTGTGTCTTTGTGTCTCTGTTGCTGTGTGTGTGTCTCTGTGTGTATCAGTGTCTGTGTATGTATCTCTGTGTCTCTGTGTGTGTGTCTGTGTGTGTCTCTGTGTCTGTGTGTGTGTCTGTGTGTGTGTCTGTGTGTATCTCTGTGTCTGTGTGTGTGTCTGTGTGTGTCTGTGTGTCTGTGTGTGTGTCTGTGTGTGTCTGTGTGTGTGTCTATGTGTGTGTCTCTGTGTCTCTGTGTGTGTCTTTGTGTGTGTCTCTGTGTGTCTCTGTGTCTTTGTGTCTCTGTTGCAGACACAGAGAGACACAAACAGACACACACAGACACACAGAAACACAGAGACACACACAGAGACACAGTATCTGTGTCTGTGTGTGTCTGTGTGTCTCTGTGTTGTGTCTCTGTGTCTCTGTGTGTGTCTCTGTGTGTGTATCTGTGTCTCTGTGTGTGTCTCTGTGTGGGTCTCTTTGTCTCTTTGTCTGTGTGTGTGTCTGTGTGTGTCTCTGTATGTGTCTCTGTGTGTGTCTGTGTGTGTGTCTCTGTGTGTGTCTCTGTGTTGTGTCTCTGTCTCTGTGTGTGTCTCTGTGTGTGTATCTGTGTCTGTGTCTGTGTCTCTGTGTCTCTGTGTGTGTCTCTTTGTCTCTGTGTGTGTCTGTGTGTGAATCTGTGTATGTGTGTGTGTCTGTGTGTGTCTCTGTGTGTGTATCTGTGTCTCTGTGTGTGTCTCTGTGTGTGTCTCTTTGTCTGTGTGTGTGTCTGTGTGTGTCTCTGTGTGTGTGTGTCTCTGTGTGTGTCTCTGTGTGTGTCTCTGTGTTGTGTCTCTGTCTCTGTGTGTGTCTCTATGTGTGTATTTGTGTCTGTGTGTGTGTCTCTGTGTGTGTCTCTTTGTCTGTGTGTGTGTCTCTTTGTCTCTGTGTGTGTCTGTGTGTGTCTCTGTGTCTTTGTGTCTCTGTTGCTGTGTGTGTGTCTCTGTGTGTGTATCAGTGTCTGTGTGTGTATCTCTGTGTCTCTGTGTCTGTGTCTGTGTGTGTGTCTCTGTGTCTGTGTGTGTCTGTGTGTGTGTCTCTGTGTGTGTCTGTGTGTGTCTGTATGTCTGCGTGTGTCTGTGTGTGTCTGTGTGTGTCTCTGTGTATGTGCGTGTGTCTGTGTGTGTCTGTGTGTGTCTCTGTGTGTGTCTGTGTGTGTCTCTGTGTCTGTGTGTGTCTGTGTGTATGTCTCTGTGTCTCTGTGTGTGTCTTTGTGTGTGTCTCTGTGTCTGTATGTGTGTCTCTGTGTCTCTGTGTGTGTCTCTGTGTGTGTGTCTTTGTGTCTTTGTGTCTCTGTTGCAGACAGAGAGACACAAACAGACACACACGCAGACACACACAGACACACAGAAACACAGAGACACACACAGAGACAGACACACACAGACACACACACATAAACACAGAGACAGACACACACACAGACACACAGAAACACAGAGACACACACAGAGACACAGTATCTGTGTCTGTGTGTGTCTGTGTGTCTCTGTGTGTGTCTCTGTGTCTCTGTGTCTCTGTGTGTGTGCTGTGTTGGTTCTCTGTGTGTCTGTGTGTCTGTGTGTGTGTCTCTTTGTGTGTGTCTGTGTGTGTGTGTCTCTGTGTGTGTCTCTGTGTTTCTGTGTGTCTGTGTGTGTGTTCTGTGTGTCTGTGTGTGTCTGTGTGTGTGTCTCTGTGTGTGTTACTCTGTGTCTCTGTGTGTGTCTGTGTGTGTCTCTGTGTGTGTGTGTGTCTGTGTGTGTGTCTCTGTGTGTGTATCTGTGTGTGTGTCTCTGTGTGTGTATCTGTGTCTCTGTGTGTGTCTCTGTGTGTGTCTCTTTGTCTCTGTGTGTGTCTGTGTGTGTGTGTCTCTGTATGTGTGTGTGTGTCTCTGTGTGTGTCTCTTTGTCTCTGTGTGTGTCTGTGTGTCTCTGTGTCTTTGTGTCTCTGTTCCTGTGTGTGTGTCTCTGTGTGTGTATCAGTGTCTGTGTGTGTGTATCTCTGTGTCTCTGTGTCTGTGTCTCTGTGTGTGTCTCTGTGTCTGTGTGTGTCTGTGTGTGTCTGTGTGTGTCTGTGTGTCTCTGTGTGTCTGTGTGTGTCTGTGTGTGTCTGTGTGTGTCTCTGTGTCTGTGTGTGTCTGTGTGTGTGTCTCTGTGTCTCTGTGTGTGTCTTTGTGTGTGTCTCTGTGTCTATATGTGTGTCTCTGTGTCTATGTGTGTGTCTCTGTGTGTGTCTCTGTGTCTTTGTGTCTCTGTTGCAGACACAGAGAGACACAAACAGACACACACGCAGACACACACAGAAACACAGAGACACACACAGAGACACACACACAGAAACACAGAGACAGACACACACACAGACACACAGAACCACAGAGACACACACACAGACACACACACAGACACACAGACAGACACACATACACACACATAGAGACACAGAGTCACACACACACATACAAACACACAGTCACACACAGACACACACATAGAGACACACAGAGACACAGAGACACACATAGAGACACACAGAGACAGAGTCACACACACAGATACACACACACAGACACACACACAGAAACACAGAGACACACACACACAGAGACACACACACACAGACACACACAGACACAGAGACATAGACACACACATAGAGACACACAGAGACACAGAATCACACACACAGACACACACAGAGACACATAGAGACACAGAGACACAGACACACACATAGAGACACACACAGAGACACAGAGTCACACACACACAGACACTCAGACACAGACACTGTCGTCCCGCTGTCGTCCCGATGTCCTCGGGCTGTCGTCCGGATGTCATCCGATTGTCGTCCAACTTGGCCCGAATTTGCATATGTCATCGGGTTTTCACAAAATCCAAGTCGCTGGGCTGTCGTCACCCCCTTATCATCGTAATGTGACTTCTACATAACCCAAAATATATATGTATGTGTGTGCAGTTCTACCATGTTCGCCATTAGCATCAACTAGGCATCGTTCTTACCACATCAAATCATATAGTTCTTAACATGTAATTGCATAGCCCGATGGTTTTGAGTTTCTATCATATTGTCATGGTCATGAGACTGCCATAATTAGTTTCTTTATTTAACACAGGTTTTTATATTTACACAGTTACAGTCAGTATATATATATTACATATATAATGATAATAATAAAATATTTATTTCCACATGATCAATGTACACGCAAGTTGATATTTATATAAGTAATTTGTTCACATGAAAAAGTAATAAGGAGAAGTACAATACTTATGAGGTGATTTCCCCATTTAAAAATAACACAGATACATTGTTTATACCATAGAAATAATAAATAGAAAAATAAAAGTTAAAAGCATATCAACATTGCCCTCAATACTGTAAATTACATCTCAATATTTTTGTACTAGATTACTATGTGTTTTCCCTCTGGTAAAGCATACATTTTTTTTTTTTAAACATTCGTTGAAACATCTAGATGTTTTTTGAACATTTGATATTATCGTCAAGTCAATTCCATATTTTTATACATATTGAGACTTTAAAGTTGTTCTTGCAAATACTTGTCTTAGGTTGTTACTCTGCCGTCTTAGGTTGTTACTCTGCCTTGTATCATGGCGACTATCTGAACTTATTTTGAATAAAGACTAGATTTTTTGGCAGTAGCCCTTTGTTTGCATTGTAAATTATCATACTAGATTTGATCTTAACCAAGTCTATTAATTGTAGTACATGAAGATCAAAGAACAGCTTATTAGTGTGCTCTCGATATCCAATGTTGCAAACAATTCTCACTGCTTTCTTCTGTAGCAAATAAATACACTCCATATTTGTTTCATATGCGTTTCCCCATACTTCACAACAATACAATACATAAGGCAGAAATAATGAATAATACAATATTAAGCATGCATTTTTGTTTAGTACATCTTTTGCCTTGTGCATAATGGCAATAGTTTTGGACAATTTAGATTTAATCATACTAATATGCTTTTTCCAATTAAGTTCATGATCTATTAGCACCCCTAGAAATTTATTGACATAAACCATTTCAATATCAGTATCATTTATACATACAGTACCATTAGATTGTTCTTTTATAATTACTAAACAGCCTGAAATTAGTTTTTGGTACATTAAGTGATATCTTGTTTGTTGCAAACCGTATGTTCAATTTAATCAATTCTTTGCTTATATCGTTGCCAAGTTGAACTGGGTCATTTCCTGACCTAAAGATAATAGTGTCATCAGCAAATAGAATGAATTTAAGAAGCAATGACACATTACAAATATCATTTATATATCAAATGAATAACTTAGGTCCCAGAATTGAGCCCTGAGGGACACCACATTTCCTAAGTCTGAGTCCTCGTCATCTAAATTTACATAGTGTTGTCTATTTTGTAGATAACTAGTAATGGTGCTGTCACATTTTGACGTATCTCGCTGGCGCGCCACCAACGCGCAAAATCACTTTTAATTGTCGAGAGACATCAAACTTTTCGGCATCAGCGCAACGTATTGGTAGCATGCGGCCGATTTTGTGGTAAAAGTTTGGCGCACCGTCTGATATGACCTTAGATGTTGGTAGGACGTAAAACAACAATAGCAACCGTTTGGTGCAACGTGTGGGAATGAGCCTCATGTGTGCATAATGATCGCATAACGATCACATAATGATCTTCCAGCGCGTTTAACGTATTTCTACGCGCCCCTAACGTTGCCATAACTTTGGCACCCGCGCATTGTCACACGTCCAAAGTTTTGTTCAAGCACCAAACTTTTGACGTGCGATGACGCGTGCCGCCGATCCTCACTGACCGTCGCCGTCCATCAACGAATACCAACGTGCGCCTAACGCGTGCGTAATGCTTCCTGACCTATCCCGACGTTGCAGCAAAAAATCACACAAGTCGACGCGCGTTGGCGAGAAACGTCGTAATGTGACAGCCCCATAAGCCAGTTATCGGCAATGCCTCTGATACCATAGTGATTAAATTTTGTTATTAACAAATTATGGTCAATTATGTCTGATGCGCAGCGAAGGAGGAAGTCAAGGCCGGAGTGGGAAGAACACACTTTATTAAGTAAAGTGGGGGGGCAATGTACAATGGTGGGGAGGTAAATGTACAAGGATAATAAAGTGCAAGGATGTAAGAATGAGTGTCAATGTCAATGTTAGGGGATGGGCCCCGAAGAGCCCTCAGCCAAGAGAGAGGAGAGGGCTCGAGGGGCAGCAGAGGCAGCGAGGCGAGGGAGGTATGCGTGGACCGCGCCGAGGTCCAGGGCCCTGGGGCATGATGTCCTTGAGGGGGAGAGGTAGCCCTCGGCCTGGCAACGAGGATTCCTCCAGGTAGCGGGGCAAGGGCGGGGATCCTAAGTCCGACCAGGGCCGCGACCTCGGACGCGGTGTATCGCAATCAGAGGCTGGGATTGTAGGGGAAGGCGTCGTGGTCTGGGTAGAGGTAGGTGAGCCCGAGGCGAGCCACCTTGGTCCGAGCAACCTCGGCACAGGGCCCGGGGAGGTGGGCGCGGCTGAGGGCATCGGCGAGGATGAGCTCCGCCCCGGGGTTGTGGAGGATGGCGAGGGTGAAGGAGCCCTCGGCAGCCATGAGCCAGAGCTTGCGGGCGCAGGTGCCGAGGGCCACATCGCGGGCCCGGCCGGACTCGAGGGCGGCTGCGGAGGCCAGGTTGTCGTTGTTGATAACAACGGTGGCCCCCGCGACGTCATGGGGGAGGAGGGTCCGGAGGGCAACGATGAGGTTGACGGCCTCGAGCTGGTGGATGGTGGGGTACCACTCCCGAAAGGCCGAGGAGTACCCTCGGGCGTAGCAGTGGGTCGGGGAGTAGGCACCTCGCCCGTGAGACAGGAGTCGCACTCGATCACCACTCGGTGGACCTCAGGGGCGCGGAGGAGGCAGAGGCCGTTAGATGCGCGGCCATAGGCCGCGAACCACCTGAAGTCTCGGAGGGCGTCATCGGGGGGAGGAGGAGCGGTTGTTGTGAGGGAGAGGGAGCTGGAAGTCGGTGGTGGAGGAGGGGAGGGGGGCCCATGGGCCGAGGGGGGGGGGAGGGTCGGCGGCATGGCCGGGGGAGGGCGGGAGGCCGGGGAGGTGGTGGAGGTAGGCGGTGTCGCCGGGGGAGGGCGCGAGGCGGCGACGGCGGCGGCGGGGGTGGTGGTGGGGGGGGCGGTGGTGGTGGAACACTGCTGGCGGGGAGAGGGAGGGGCGGCAGGGGCGGTGGTGGTGGAGCAGTGCTGGCAGGGGGGGGAGGGGCAACAGGGGAGAGAGGGCTGGCCGGGCCGGCAGGGGGAGCAGGGCGAGCAGGGGCGGTGGTGGTGAGACACTGCTGGCGGGGAGCGGGAAGGTTACATAACGGGCTTTGGGATGCGGCGGGTTGGCGGCGGGGCGGGGGAGGTTATGTAACCGGCCGGGCGAGATGAGAGGCGCTGCGGCACGGGAGGTCCCCCAGGTGTTGCGTCGGGCCCGGAGGTGGGCCGGCGGGCGCCCTGTGGGCGGGCAGAGGACTTCCGGTCGCCTAATTGCAGTTTCCGGTTTTGGGCCGTTGGATGGACGGCTTGTGACATCACAGGGATGACGCTGAAGTGTGTGAAGGCGGCAGATGGTCGGGGGATGTGAGGAGCCCTCCCGGGAGGGGGGTCTCCGGTGGGAGCGGTTGGTGCTCAGGCTGCGTGGTGGGGGGGGCGGGCGTTGTGCCGGTCCCTCCTGGTGCGCGCCTCGCCCGAGCCGGGTGGGCTGGTCGCCGCCGACGGACTAAACATCCACCGAGGGGGTCGCGGGGGCGGCGGAGGCGTGTTCCCGGAGGCGCTTTGTGTTGCACACCACCTCACTGTGCATAGTGAGGATGGGCCTCACGTTGGCACAGTAGGCGCAGGTGTGGCGCCTACGGGCGCCTTGCTCCCCGTGCGCCTCACCGGCGGGGGCGAGGTCGCATGAGGCGGCGCCGGTTCCAGGCTGAGCAGGGGACCCCATAGGCTTCTCTGGGGGGCGGCGGCGGGGCGGGCGGCGGCGGAGGCGCGTGATGTGGGTGCCCTGGTACCTGAGACGAAAGTCGCGGGGGCGGTGAGGACGTCCAGACGGACGGCGTTGATGGCGATGGGGTCGAGCCATCCATCCGGGAGGTGCCCGTCGGCGACCCACGCGAAAACTGGCTCGGACCAGCGCCGGACTGTGGGCCAGGGATGCGTGACACAGTCGCGCTGGACCGTCAGGTTGTGGTAGAGGAGGCGGAGGAAGAGAGGGGGGGTACTCCTCCTTCACTGCGAATCAAGCGCAATGCAAGCATTACGACCAATGCTTTTTGAAGGTCAATAAATACATCAATAGTACATTTTTTGTTGTCCAGAGCTGAGGTAATTTCTTCTGTGAGTTCTAATAATGCCAATGATGTAAACATTTTAGATCTGAAACCATATTGACTGCTACACAAGGTATCATGTTTATCATTAAATGCTTCCAGTCTACTATTGAACAGTTTTTTAAATATTTTTGAAAACTGTGGCAAAAGTGATATCGGTCTATAATTAGTGAAAACATTGTTATATTCTTTTTTAAATATAGGAATTACTTTAGCGACTCATTTTATTTGGAAAAACTCCATCCTTAAAGGAGCTGTTACATATATGTTCCATATATATAGTAAAACCTCTAAATCGACCGACCTTGGGACCGACTTTAAGTGGTCCATTTAGGGAGGTGGTCGGTTGAGGGAATTAGAAAATGGTTACAATGTTATTGTTAGGACCCAAATATAGCGATCGATATAGGGGAGGTGGTCGGTTAGAGGTTTTAATGTGTGTATATATATATATATATATATATATATATATATATATATATATATGGGGGGGATGTGGTTTCTTTCCCTGTTCAGGCGCTTTGCGTTGCTACAATGTTTTCCTGATCCTATCATGTCCTGCTTGAGAACCCTTACACAAACACGGCATGAAACGTGAGCCTGCATGGGAAGGGAGGGCGACTGACCCCGAAACGGCCAACCAACACAGCATGGCGCTCCTTAATTGCCGTCAATCATAACAGTTGCGTTGCTCATGGGGTTCGAAACCGGACCTCACTACCCGTCGTCCGTGTATCTAGCGAACATACAGACACCGCCCTCTGGTCCATTGACACTGAACTACGACTTGGCTGGACTGAGAACCCATTGTGTATACAAGCTGGGTGGGTGTCCGTTTGTGATGACATGCTCAGTTAACCCTATTAATGCTGCCTAATCCAAAAAAGCATAAACTTTTCAAAAACAAAACAAGTATCTCAATTTGATTCTACATATCTAACTTAAATACTGGTACACCTGTTAAACATTTGTCACCACATAGAAGGGAATACTGAGGCAATTTAATAGAATCTATTACTGCAGAAACCTATGGTGTCAGAGTTTTGGCAAGCTTGCACTTCAAATATCTTAAAAGTTAGCTATTTAAAATAAAAGTTACTTCAAGTGAAAGTAGGGTAGATTATAAGGATCACCCTAATATGTTTATCTCAGAAAATGACAGAAGCTCAAAACCGATTGGGCTGTGCAACTTTAAGCTGAGGTTCCAGTAATGTGCATGTGCAATGCACGTATTCATATTGTAAAATGCGAAGGGATTTATGCGTAAGTGACATGCAGTTGTAAGATTCTATATATCTGACTTGTCATATCATAGTCAGTGTTCAATTGGAAGGCTTGGTGTAGAACAGTCATACGGATGACTAAATATATGCATCTTTATTATTATTTAATGTATTAATTTATTATTTATTATTTATTTATTATTTATTATTAATATCATTATGGTAGTTGTCTTGTTTTGCTCTATTATTATTATTATTATTATTATTAACGAATCGACACAGAAAAGTCTCTTTTGAGATTGCTCGAACCCCAAAAATACACTAGTTAAGATGTTTTTGATGACAACTCGGACGAATTTTCAGTTTGAATGAATGTGTCAAAACAAGTTATAAACGCTTCTCGCTGTGAATCGACAATTATACATTTTTATGTCATTGAGTTGACTCAACCAGGATTCGAACCCGAACCCGTGGGTTCGAATCCCACGATCTACCAAAACGTGTAAGCGTAGATAGTTGATGAACTCATGTAAGATAGAACTGCTAATGGGGCTCGATTTCCTGAGGGGAAAAAAAGTTAGTTTTATTTGACGACACCTCTAGAGCGCATTGATTTTTATATCATTGGCTATTGAATGTCAAGCATATGGTCATCCTGACATATTTCTTTGAAGGAAACCCGATCCGGCTATATAGGCTACTCTCGTAGCAAGAGGTATTTTTTATATGCACTTTCACACAGACAGGACAGCATACACCACAGTTTTTGATGAACCAGTTGGATTTCACAAGGTGTCAGTTAGTATCCTGGTGGGAGTGTTTTCCAATGGTATTTCTTGGTAAAGGCACACTGCTGTGCGTGACAAGTGTAGTCCATAAATACCAGCGAACATCGCCATATCCGGCAGAAGACATACTGGATTCTATTACTATAAAACCGTTATACCCCTGTCACACTACGACGTAACGAGCAAACGTAAGCCTGACGTGATCACGTTTCGTCATTACGTTGACGTATGTTTGGTTATGCTATGATGACGTCAGAATGACGTTAGACTGACATCGAGCTACGTCACGTTACGTCGTGTTACGTCGGCGTGCGTCAAAGTTTTGAACCTGTTCAAAACTTTCGACGTAAATCGAACGTAAGGGTTTACGTTCGCTGTACGTTCTGTACACGTTCAGCGAACGTCAATGACATTAAACGGATGTTAGTCAAACGCTGCTCACCATGTTCAACTACGTTGACCCACATTAAGCCCGGTGGAAACGTCCACGCGGCATAATGGGAACGTCAGGAGAACGTCAGGAGAATGTACGTTCAACGTACGTTCAACATTTCGCCACAGTGTCATGATGTATGTAACATCACATAACGTAGTTCTGGTGATGGAATAACCTTCATAATGTTCCGTAAGCGTACTGACCTTGTCCTCTCTCGTTGAATGACGGTATCACAACGCTTTACCGACGTTACGCTCTCATCAACTACGCTGCATCCACCTTCAACTTATGCCCAAATTTGCATACTACGCTGAGAAGTTCAACGTTGTTCACGTTCTCCCTATGCTGACGTCGTTACGTCATAGTGTGACAGGGCCTTTAGGGACCGTCCGAAGTTGTCAACATTTTCAACGTAGTACAGAGAGTTCTATTTTTCCAGCCCCCCCCCCCCAAGTTGTACACATCAATATTTTACTACAGACCCAGATGGGGTGGCCACATGAGTTGAGTGCCCGCTTCACATTCTGGGAGGTCATAGGATTCAAACCCCAGTGTTTGAACCGTGGTTACGTCAAACCAATAACTTAAAGACTTACATTGTCTTGCTATCTAGCCTGGGGTACTATCTTGGGGGGTGAGGGGGGGTGATGAAAATGGGAAATATGCTCAGCATTGCTATCATATGGCAAGAAGCAGAGGAAGACCAATTTCCCATGATCGAAATTTGTCCTACCGAATAATTTAATGTAAGATAAAAACACAAGAAGAGATATGATTCTGATACAAAAGAGGACACGCGCATGTGACTTGATAGAAGGGACATGTATCCCAATAGAAGAGGCATGTCCCCGATAGAATATACATGCATCCCAATAGAAGAGATATGCACATGGTAGAAAGGACATGTATCCCAATAGAAAACACATGTCCCTGATAGAAGCGACATGTATCCCAATAGAAGAGATATGTCCCTGATAGAATAGCCATATATCTCAATAGACAAATCATGCCCCCGATAGAAAAGACATGTATCCCAATAGAAGAGATATGTCCCCGATAGAATATACATGTATCCCAATAGAAAAGACATGCACATGGTAGACAGGACATGTGCCCGAATAGAAAACACATGTCCCTGATAGAAGAGACATGTATCCCAATAGAAGAGATATGTCCCCGATAGAATATACATGTATCCCAATAGAAAAGACATGCACATGGTAGACAGGACATGTACCCCAATAGAAGACAAATGTCCCTGATAGAAGAGACATGTATCCCAATAGAAGAGATATGTCCCCGATAGAATATACATCTATCCCAATAGAAAATACATGCACATGGTAGACAGGACATGTACCCCAATAGAAGACACATGTCCCTGATAGAAGAGACATGTATCCCAATAGAAGACACATGTCCCTGATAGAAGAGACATGTATCCCAATAGAAGACACATGCCCCCCGATAGGCAGATAGAAGAGACATGTTTATGCTAATGACACATACTTTAAAACATATACACATATATAAAATACATATCTCATACTGGATATTAATCTATAAGGCGGCAAATTTCTAAATTCTTCAGTTTGAAGTTCTCAGGCAGAGTATTTGTAATAGCATATACAAGAGTCCTTTCAGTTATTGATTTATTTCAAAACAACATATTGCATGTTAGTAGTACTGGTAGTCTGTAAAGTTCACAATGCAATATTCAACCGCTTCTTCATTGATTTGTCCAGGAACACATTGACTAGTATATACAAGAGTCACCCTGTACTCTTCTGTACAGTAGGGGTGAAGAACATCCCATTAGAAAAAGTGACGAAGGGCTGACTGCATTCTATTGTCACCATCTTGTCTTTTTCATTCTCTCCCATTTCACCAAATCTGTGCCAATATAGGTGGTCATTTTACTGGAACCAAGAATTCCGCTTCCTGCAGTTTTCGCTCCTATTTACACTACATTTTCATTCTCCCATTCTGCATATATTTCTCTGAGCAAAAACAAGGGGGGGGGGTGTTGGTACAATTCAATGACACCAGGTGGTGCGATCTGCAGCGCACTGCGGTGAAACTACACTGGTACTCCGCGAACTGCACTCCCCATCCCAGCAAAGTAGTGCGTTGGCACCACCACTATCAGCCATAGGCTACTGGAGCAGTCGGCCCCCTCCCCCCCCCCCCCCCCACCACCACCTTCCAGCCCGGCTTGACTCTGTGCCCGGGGAACCCAGTGACACAGATGTGGAGGTGGGTGACGGAGGAGTAACTGGTCAGAGGGAGGATCCAAAGCCAGTTAGTTTGTTATATATATATTTGCAAGAGAACCTGTGATGCACAAGGTTATATGCTGTCAACATACATCACGCACATATCTACTACATTAACACTGCAGGATACGCCTGGCGCAGTGCATTGTTAGTGTACATTCAGTACACAGGATTTCTTGTGGAAGCACAGCTCAGTGTTGTTTTGATCCTCCTCCTCCTCCTCCAAATCCAGGCAACATGGCACACTTGACACCCCGACTATTAACGCCATTCGTGGTGTTGCTGGTCGCCGTCTCCTTGGTTACGGTAAGATACACTATACATGCCTGTGTAAACCGCTATGCATCCATCCATCCACCCTTCAATCCATTCATCCATCCATCCATCGATACTGTATTATGTATAATTTATTCTAGATCCTGATTACTGCAGCCTCACAGTCGCTAACAGTGGCGCCAACTGCAGCCGTATTTACGTACTAATCCGTTGTGCTTAAAGTTGCACAGTACGGTGGTTTTTAATTTATCTTAATTTAAAAGAAAGATATATATATATACAGTACAACCCCGTTAAACCAAGCTCGGTTAAACCAAACGATCGGTTAATCCTAACTTTTTTCGACGGCCCGGCAAAATACTACTATTTATCATATAAAAAAGTTGGGTAAACCAAAGTCGGCTAAGCCAAAGTATCGGTTAATTCAAACAAAATTGTCGACCCCAGGCCACTTCCGGTACAGTTAAACCAAACTTTCATGTGGTTTTAAGGTCATCTTATACTTTTTATATATGGTCAATGGTAGTATTGTGATGGGTCGGCGAAAAAAGTTTGGACTAACCGATCGCTTGATTTAACCGAGCTTGGTTTAATGGGGTTAAACTGTATATGCATACAAGACAATAATCATAGTGTCCACACACATTGTATATTACATTCAGAATGCACCAAAGTTGTTGCCAAAGCCAAGTCAAAGCTCGGTTAAACCAATGATCGTTTAATCCAAACAAATGTCTAGGGTTCCTTCAAGTTTGGTTTAACGGGGTTATACTGTATTAGGTTGATCGTTATAACCTATCTTACATTGCATTAACTTGAACTAACTTTAAGTTAAACTGGCTGACTTTGGACATATTTGAAAGGTAAGCAAATTAATGTTGGTATGCTTGAGACAATGCTGACCCCATAGGCTTCAGCAGTAACAGGTTCATTTAAACTAATTTAGTATGCCTTTCTGTATAGCAACACATACTACACCGGTATCCAAGTTGGGTATGTAGGGTAAAACATAGATAAGTATTTTGCTTTGTAATATTTTTCTCCTTTTATCAGACTATAGATCTTTAATATGACAATAACCCAGCTGCATAGTCCGATGAGAGCATTACATTTTCGTAGCCAAACCAGTTGCCTACATTTGATCTTAAATATTCAATTTAGATACTAGTGCAGTTTTGGTGCCCCTTGGAAATAAGTAAACAGAACCTATGTCCGACATTTCGATGTGCACACCAACAATATGAGTATCTGCTGGTCCCTCAGTAAGGCTTGAAGCTACGACCCAGCACACCACGTCACAGCTACAACTGACACGAGACGAAGGGTTGGGGTGGGGGTTGGGGGTTTTCCCACCAACCTATATCCTTCACTTTAATGTAATTTAAAGTTGCATAGTCCGATGGTTTTGAGTTTCTGTCATTTTCTGAGATAAATATATTAGATTGGTCAATATAACGTACTTTAGTTTGAAGTAACTTATATATTAAATGGCTAAGTTTGGAGATATTTGAAGTGCAACCATGCAAAATTAATTTTGGCAAGCATACCAACAATTTGCCACTATAGGCTTCTACAGTAACATGTTTTCTTAAATTGCATCAGTATTCCATTCAATGTGGTGACACATCTTTAATAAGTGCACCAGTATCTAAGTTAGATATGTAGAATAAAATCTAGATAATTGTTTCGGTTTTGACAAATTTATATTTTCATCAGACTATGCAGCTTTAAACTCACTTTGCGCTGACAGACTCGGTGCATGCTCCCGTTAATGCGATTATTGTTAGATTATTTTTAGATTATTGTCAAACCTTTGTTTCTGATGTAGGCTGCAGTGAAATTGTCCAAGCAAATATTTCACACAAGATATAGACGTATTTCATGTCCTGTATCAAACTACCATACATGGTGTATGTGTGCTCACCACCCCCCAATCCACCTTCAACAGTGTAAGCTATAGCTGTCACCTGACATCCTGGGTCGTAGCTTCAGTCCTTTCCTAAGGACAACTAGAACTCGAAGTACCTATATTAATTTGGTATCTTTCAAATTCAAATATCTCCAAAGTTAAAGCTGCATAGTCTGAAGAAAACATCAAATTTTCAAAACCAAAGCAATTATCTAGATTTGATTCTTCATATCTATCTTAGATACCAGTGCACATATTAAACATTTGTCGCCACATAAAAGGGAATACTGAGGCAAAGAACCTGTTACTGCAGAAGTCTATGGTGTCAAGAGCTTTGGCGTGCTTGCCGAAATAAATTTGACATGTTTGCACTTCAAATATCTGAAAGGGTACCCACTTAAAATAAAAGTCACTTCAAACTAAAGTATGGGAGATTATAATGATCAAGCTGATATATTTATCCTAAACAAATTACAGGAACATAAAACCATCGGACTAAAGGAAAGTCAATTTTACCAATCATCCCCATATATTTATCTAAAGCAATATGACATGAACTCAAAACCATCGGATTATGAAACTTTAAATGAATATTCTGTATGAGAGAGACGCGGAGTTGGTGAACAACAGTGTGCAGTGGTGCATGACAAACACAGCTGGTGCCAGCAGTGTATATATATATATATATATATATATATATGCAATGAGAGGTGTCTGTTGTCCACGGTTTAACAAGCAAAGTGGTGCAATAATAGGGAATGCAAGAGGTGATGAACAAAAGTGTCACACAATAAATAACATAGCATATATATATACTCTCACAACCCTTCACACACACACACACATATATATATATATGTAATTATAGATCTATAGTGAAATAATGTGACAGTGCTGGAATGTATGTTATAGGAATACTAACCCATATATCTAGGGAGATTCACTTAATACCCAACCTTGCAACTGAAATGCCCCCTTCCCCAGGATATGGGTGGGTGGGAAAAGCACCAACCCTTCGTCTCGTGTCAGCTGCAACTGTGACATGGTGTGCTGGGTCGTAGCTTCAAGCCTTACTAAGGGACCAGCAGATACTCATATTGTTGGTGTGCACATCGAAATGTCAGACATAGGTTCTGTTTACTTATTTCCAAGCATGGCATAGAGGCACCAAAACTGCATTAAATGATTAATGACTGCACTAGTACTTAAATTGAATATTTAAGATCAAATGTAAGCAACTGATTTGGCTTCGAAAATGTAATGCACTCATCGGACTATGCAGCTGGGTTATTGTCCTATTAAAGTTCCATAGTCTGAGAAAAGCATAACATATTACAAAGCAACCCTCCCCATTTGCAAACAAGCAGCTCTCCCCGATCACTACCTCCATCCTTTCTCCCTATCCTTAATTCTAAATAGTCTCATGATGAAGAGCTATACTTTTCACACACGTCCAGTCTTTGCGAAAGAGCTAGTGCCAGTAGTGGTGGTGTTGCATGCGGATGCATTCATATAATGTGTAGAAATGGAATGGAGCTCACTTAGTGACGTTAGGCAGGGTGTCCTATTAGTGTGCGTGTGTGTGCTACATATGTGTAATGGTGGTGAATGCCAAGTTGGACGAATGAAGTGGCACTGTTGCGTCAGAGCCGGATGCAGTACTGGTGCGCATGCAGCAAGCACTGTTGTGTATACAGGACGGTTGGTCATGCTGGACTGATGGTCATGCTGTACTGTCGGTTTTGTTCTGTTAGTCATGCTGCATTGTTGGTCATGGTTTGCTCGTCATGTTTTGCATTGTTGGTCATGGTCTGCTCATCATGTTTTGCATTGTTGGTCATGCTGCATTGTTGGTTATGCTGCATTGTTGGTCATGCTGCATTGTTGGTCATGTACTGTTGGTCATGCTGTATTGTTGGTCATGTTCTGTTGGTCATGCTGCATTGTTTCTCATGCTGCATTGTCATGCTCTGTTGGTCAGAATCTATTGTTGGTCATGTTGTACTGTTGGTCATGTTGTACTGTTGGTCATGCTGTACTGTTGGTCATGTTATACTGTTGGTCATGCTGTACTGTTGGTCATGTTCTGTTGGTCACACTCTATTTTTGGTCATGCTGTACTGTCGGTCATGTTGTACTGTTGGTCATACTGTACTGTTGGTCATGCTGTACTGTTGGTCATGCTCTGCTGGTCACATTCTATTGTTGTACTGTTGGTCATGCTGTACTGTTGGTCATGCTGTCCTGTTGGTCACGCTCTATTGTTGGTCATGTTGTACTGTTGGTCATGCTGTACTGTTGGTCATGCTGCACTGTTCGTCATGCTCTGTTGGTCACACTCTATTGTTGGTCATGCTGTACTGTTGGTCATGTTGTACTGTTGGTCATGATGTACTGTTGGACATACTGTACTGTTGGTCATGTTGTACTGTTGGTCATGCTGTACTGTTGGTCATGATGTACTGTTGGTCATGTTGTACTGTTGGTCATGTTGTACTGTTGGTCATGTTGTAGTGTTGGTCATGCTGTACTGTTGGTCATGTTGTACTGTTGGTCATGTTGTACTGTTGGTCATGTTGTACTGTTGGTCATGCTGTACTGTTGGTCATGTTGTACTGTTGGTCATATTGTATTGTTGGTCATACTGTACTGTTGGTCATGTTGTACTGTTGGTCATGTTGTAATGCTGGTCATGCTGTACTCTTGGTCATGCTCTGTCTGTCATGCTCTATTGTTGGTCATGTTGTACTGTTGGTCATGTTGTACTGTTGGTCATGTTGTACTGTTGGTCATGCTGTACTGTTGGTCATGCTGTACTGTTGGTCATGCTCTGTTGGTCACCCTCTATTGTTGGTCATGCTGAACTGTTGGTCCTGCTGCACTGTTGGTCATGTTGTACTGTTGGTCATGTTGTATTGTTGGTCATGCTGTACTGTTGGTCAGGCTGTACTGTTGGTCATGTTGTACTGTTGGTAAAATATTTGACATTAGGTAAAATAGCACTTCGTAATCCTAGATACGCATATTGGTTCCCCTAGATGTTGTACTTTCAAACCAGCTACTAGCCTTTGACAACGCATGGATATAATATAGATTACAGTATGACTACGAACCCTATCAGTACTTAGATGCCTATCGACCTTCCGATGTGCGTTTGTCATTTGATGGTCTGATTAGAATGAGACTTTATACATTGCTTGGACAGTAACTCGATTAATGGTGTTTACGTGATTGAGTATACGCATATTGCCATCACTATTACTGTATAATTAATACATTCTGAATGTATTTATTTATTAAGCAAGGGACATTTTAAGTACGTAGAACTATTGTCTTCCTCATATCGCTGTAAATCTTTTTAGTGAATGTTACTTATTCTAACAGATACATAAATAGGGGCCTACATATAATGTCCATAGCTTAACTAGGGATAACACATATATTATAATCTTTTCTATGTTGCATGGTCATCGGAGTGTTACGTCCTGGTAACATCTAAGGTCATATCAGGATGGGCACCGACTTGTGGCAGTGTGCACTCATGGTGACTTCATAGTGCTGCTCCACTGGGAAATCAGGCTGCCAGCACCATGACCCGATGTCCCACTCAGTCACATTATCCTGACACTGAGCTAACCAGTCCTTGCCCTATTCTATTAATGCCGAGCACCAGGTTAGCAAGGAGACAAGTATCAATTTTGAATCGACCAGGAATTGAACTCCGATTTCCCACACAGGAGGCCTGCGCTCTATCGATTCGGCCACTGCGCCTGATCTCTTACTATGTAGTATCATCTATATGTTTGATTGATTGATTGATTGGTGGTTGCTTTACGCCATGTCAGCAGCATAGGCCATATTCACGGCGAGAAATTTGTTTTTGTTCAAACCATCGCTTTCACATGTAAAAGCAGACAATCAATTATGTGCCAATAGACACTCATTAAATTAGAAAGCTCACAATCATATATTTGTGGTCAAGGGAAACAAATTCCCATACACAAAGAAAAGTTTGATTAATAATTGATAGAATCTATTTAGTAAACTATATGAGGTGGTACAGTCCGACTGCCCTCAAAAAGGCTAAAATGTTTCCTAGTTTTACTTTAGTAAAAAGGTCATGGATACTGTCTGCAGTGTAGAACCGTTGGCGCAGGGCCAAAAAATCAACACAACTTAGTAAAATGTGTTTGAGTGTCAGCAGCGACTGACACCCAATACATTCAGGGAGAGGTTCCCCCTTGAGCAGAAAAGCATGTGTAAGCCACGAGTGGCCAATACGGCAGCGGCTAAGAACCATTTATTGTCAGTAGTTATTTGCAGCCCATGTAAGTTCTATTGTACTATTATTTGTCATGTAAATTGTCGTGTATGACCTTAGATGTTGCCAGGACGTAAAGCCCCAATAAACAAATCATCTGCATTCCATATAGTACCATCGGAAAATCATTTTTCAAGTTGGCACCTATCCTGATATGACCCATAACCAAGTCAAATCAAAGACTTACAAAATTGATACTAGTGTGTTCAGGGTGGGATCAAAAGTTGCTAATCAGTTGTGTAGTACATAACTCTATCAGTCTATGTAGTGTTTGTTTTTATTCCTTCACCTCATTCCACTAATAGTCTTGCATATGTAGTAAGTAGTCTGCACTGACCTTTCATTCAAGGGACTACCTAGACGGTGATTGCATTAGGGAGTCTAGATAGTGTAGATGGTCAGCATGCTAGGCCTGGAATGAAAAGAAATGTGGGTTCGAAACCTGCTCTAGGCACAATATTTCACATTTTCATCACGATCCTGCATTTCTACAAATCTTCTAATATGTGATATATAAATAATTATATGAGTATAAAATGGGCGGAGTAGGCTTGTGCTATTTATTATATATTTATTACATTATTTATTCATTATGCTTTTATTTCGTCAAATTCTGGACCGTTCTGCCATTTACGGCGTTCCAGGATAGTTTTTCTTCTCCCCACACCAGGTCATATGCCATTCGGCCTGCGCAGGTGTCACATGAGCTGGATTTGAAAACTTTTACGGGTAGGGCTATCTATTGCTCGGCCAAGGGCCTCGGTTAAATAAACTAGGCTTCCCACCACTCCTCGTTCTGTTGTTCCTTACTAGGGCGTAGCCCACCTTTTATATTTAGTATTTCTATGCTATTTTCATGTATTTTGTGTGTGCAGGCTTCTGTGGTTTTGGGTGCTATCCAATACATTACTTCAGAAGTCCTACCTAGAACACAAATTCTTGCTTTTGCCGTCAGAGGGCGGGTTGGTGGCGGACATTGTTTACTATGCAGCCTGGGTGTGTCAGAAACGTCACACACAGATAGTGCATTCACAGACAACTGAAGACAATGCATACTAAGTGCCACGGCATTTGGCAGGCTTTGATCAGAGCAGATTCCTGGGATGGACGCGTAGATTGTCTGGTTGTCGTGTAAGCATTATGCCCGCCCCCTGTGGTGCCAGTCGGAACTAACCGCCACTGTTTACGAAACCTATTCAGCTTATGCAGGATGTCGTACCACAGATTTGTCAACGACTTGTAACCATTTAATAATAATATTGACATATATGTTACATATATATAAACTTAGCCATTGTCTTTAAAGTTGCATTGTCCGATGGTTTTCAATTTCTGTCATTTTTTTTTCTGAAATAAATACATTGAATTGATTGTTATAATCTACCTTATTTTAGTTTGAAGTAACATTTATTTGAAATGGCTAAATTCTGAGATATTTGAAGTGTAAACATGTGAAATTAGTGTTGACAAGCACACCAAAACTCTGACACGATATGCTTCGGCAGTAACAAGTTCTATTCAATTGCCTCCGTCTTCCCTTCTATGTGGCAACAAATGCTTAATTAGTTAATAAGTACATCAGTATCAAAGGTAAATATCTAAAATCAAATCAAGATAATTGTTTTGGTTTTGAAAATATGTCTGTACTATATATGTACATATAGATATATATAATCTTAGCTATTATCTTTAATGGAGATATGGTCCTGGGTTTGCAAGAGTGGAATGTTTAATACTTGTTATTATTAGAACGGCATTGTCATTTCAATGCAAAATCATTCTTATGATGTTATCATACATGTCCAACCTAGATAACTCCACACTCATGTACAAAGCTTTTTGCTGCAAGGCAGGAATACTAAGTCAATTTATTAGACCCTATCACGATTAAAGCATATAAGGTCCAACATTTCGACATGCACACCAACATTATTTGTGCATATTTTCACTTCAAACATTTCCAAAATTAGTCATTTAAACTTATAGTTACCTCAAACTAAAATAAAGTAAAGTATTTGAGACAAATAAGTGTTCACACTTCCAGTCTACCATTCGCTATTTATTTCGCTATTTATTGCGATTAACCTAATATATTTATCTAAAAATATCTGCCAGGGACCCCAAACCCGTCAAACTATTCAACTTTATTGACCGAAGCAGTCTAAAGAAAAAAAACACCCTGCCCTATCGTCCAGGATGTTGTCAATCAGACTGATAACTGCATAGAGGTTGTCGTTTGCTATCAAAGTGTTCGATACTCATAGGGTTAACACGTGATCTGCGTTGTTATGTTCAACCTTGACCTTCTGAGACTGCATGGGATAGCTGAGTGGTTAGTGGATTCGATGTATATGTGTGTGTGGTTTCGATGGTTCGATCCCCGGCCGAGTCAAACCAATGACTTACACAATTAATACTTGTCACTACCTTGACGTACGCTACACTATGCTGTCAAATACTGTGCTCTCAAATACTATGCTGTCAAATACTCTGCTACCATACACCATGCTGTCATAAACCATGCTGTCATACACCATGCTGTCATACACCAAGCTGTCATACACCAATCTGGAATACACCACGTTGCCATACACCACGCTGTCATAAACTATGCTGTCATAAACTTGCTGTCATAAACCATGCTGTCATACACCATGCTGTCATAAACCATGCTGTCATACACCGTGCTGCCATACACCATGCTGCCATACACCACGCTGTCATAAACCATGCTGTCATAAACTTGCTGTCATAAACCATGCTGTCATACACCATGCTGTCATAAACCATGTTGTCATACACCGTGCTGCCATACACCATGCTGCCATACACCATGCTGTCATAAACCATGCTGTCATAAACTTGCTGTCATAAACCATGCTGCCATACACCATGCTGTCATAAATCATGCTGTCATAAACCATGCTGTCATACCCCATGCAGCCATACACCACATTGTCATAAACCATGCTGTCATACACCATGATGTCATACACCATGCTGCCATACACTATGCTGTCATAAACCACGCTGTCATAAACTTGCTATCATAAACCATGCTGTCATACACCATGCTGTCATACATCATGCTGTCATACACCATGCTGTCATACAACATGCTGTCATACATCATGTTGTCATACACCATGCTGTCATACGCCATGTTGTCTGGCACCACACTGTCCGAAATAATGCTACCGGACGATCCTCTCAGACTCAGAGTCATTATGTCAGCAGCATCTTGATAGTCAGGCACCGTCCTGTCGAGGCTCCGTCTTGTCGGGGCTCTGTCTTCTCGGGGCTCCGTTTTGTCGGAGCTCCATCCTGTCGGGCTCTGTCCTGTCAAACTCCATCTTGTCAGGCACCTTCTTGTCGAGCGCCGTCTTGTCGGGCTCAGTCCTATCGGGGCGCCGTCTTGTAGGGCTCCGTCCTGTCGGGCTCTGTCCTGTCAAAGTCCATCTTGTCAGGCACCGTCCTGTCGGGCACCGTCTTGTCGGGCTCGGTCCTGTTGGGGCTCTGTCTTGTCGGGCTTGGTCCTGTCGGGGCTCGATCTTGTTGGGCCTGGTCCAGTCAGGGCTACGTCTTGTCGGGGCTCCGTTTTGTCGGGGCTCCATTTTGTCAGGTCTCCATCCTGTCAAACTCCATCTTGTCGGGCTTGGTCCTGTCAGGGCTCCATCTTGTCAGGCTTGGTCCTGTCGGGGCTCCATCTTGTCGGGCTTGGTCCTGTCAGGGCTCTGTCTTGTCAGGGTGGTCCTGTCAGGGCTCCGTCCTGTCAGACTCCATCCTGTCAAACTCCATCTTGTCGGGCTCCGTCCTGTCGGGCTCTGTCCTGTCGGGCGCCGTCTTGTCGGTCTCAGTCCTGTCAGGGCTCCATCTTGTCAGGCTTGGTTCTGTCGGGGCTCCGTCTTGTCGGGCTTAGTCCTGTCGGAGCTCTGTCCTGTCGGACTCTATCCTGTTGGGGCTCCGTCCTATCGGACTCCATCCTGTCGGGCGCCGTCTCATCGGACTCCGTGTTGTCGGGCTTCGTCCTTTTGGGCATCCTGCTTCATGTCGATCTCTGATTGGAGGAACCCGCCTGATATGATGTGGTTGGGTGAAGAAAAAAACCTAGCCCCAAATGCGTACATAGGCCAGGGCCTGTCTGTACTTTAATAACGCTCCTCTGTTTATTGTTTTCTACACAAGCTCGGCCTCGTTAAACGGGTCTACGAAAACATTGTCTGACCGAGAGTCGCGTGATGGTTGGTTGCTGAAGTTTTAAGTCCTGGCAACATCTAAGGTCATATCAGGACAGATACTGACGTGTGACAGTGCACACTCATGGCGACTTTATAGTGCTGCCCCATTGGGAAAGGGGAAATCAGACCGCCAGCACCATGACCCGATATCCCACTCAGTCACATTATCCTGACACCCAGCTAACCAGTCCTTGCCCTGTCCTAATAATCTTGGGTGCATGGCTAGGAAGCGACAATTACTAATTTTTGTAAGTCATTGGTTTAACTCGACCGAGGGTCAAACTCTCGACCTTCCGCATGGGAAGCCTGCGCTCTATTGATTTTGGCGTGGTGGTGATATGCGGGTCATCTGCAGTGGAAAGGATTTCACCTCACAATTACATATTTAGCTTTGAAAATATTATGATTTCATAGGATTTTGAACACAAGACTCGCTGACCGAATCGGTAGAGAGCAGGCTGGGAGTTTGAATCCCAGCTGAATCAAACCAATGCATGTCACTACGAAACCTGGCACTCTGCATTAATAGGATAGGACAATGACTGGTTAGCATGGCATCAGGATAATCTGATAATGTGATTGTGAGGGATATTGGGTCATGGTGCTGGCGGCCTGATTTCCCAGTGGGACTGCACTATAAAGTCACCATGCGTGCACCGTCACAAGTCGGTACCAATCCTGATGTGACCTTAGATGTTGCTAGGACATAAAAGTAAAAGAATAAACAACAAACAAAACAGATTTTGAAACTAATGCAAATAGATTCATCACGTATTTGAAAGGAGTTTCATATTTTAAGATGTATATATACATTTGAGATATATATGTATATATGTATATATACACACTTAGGCCTACACACATATATCTATGCTTACATAGCTACATCAATATCACACAGCGTGCATGAAGGACTTCCGGTTGGTCCTATCTGCAGTATACCCGGATGTTGGTGACAGAGAGGTTTTGGCATGTGCATCCTTTACATGGTTTGTTTGTTGGCATTTTACGTCCTGGCAACATCTATGGTCATATCAGGACGAGTACTGACTTGTGACAGTGCGCACTCATAGCTCCTTTATTCTGACTGGCTCAAACCGGTTGTAATTGCTTCTACTTGATTCTAATCGGTTCTGGCCTGTTCTGACTGGTTCAAACCGGTTCAGTCAGTTCTGAGTAGTTCAAACTGGGCTCTGTCCACTTCTAATCAGAATCTGACCAATTGTATCCAGTTCTGACTGGTTCTAAGTTTAAACTGGTTAAGCCCGTTTTGACCAGGTTATAACCAGTTCTAACCGGTTCTGACCAGTTCGGTTCTGACCAGCGCAAACAGGTTCTGTCCAGTTCTAACATCTCATAGCCAGTCAGAACCGGCCACACCCAGTCAAAACGGGTTGAAACTCCGATTTGAACCGGTTTGGACTGGTCTGAACCGGTTTGGATCAGATCAGATCAGGTCAGAACCAGTTGCGAACTGGTCAAAATAGGACAAAACCGGAAAAAGCCAAGCAAAACCGGTTAGCACAGGCTTTCACTGGTTCGAACCAGTCAGAACTCTTTCAGAACCGGTCAGAACCGGTTTTGAGGGCTCAGAACTGGTTAGATTAGTTCTGGTTTGTCGTGGTAGTCAACTGGTGACCAGCTGCGACTCAGTGCGAGCCAGTCAGCCCAGACAACAGTGATGGCCCAGATGAGTGACCTGATCCAGGCTGTGTGTTTTGACAGATGTGAAGGCGCCATGTCTTGGTCAGACTGTCGACTGTCAGAACTAATTCCTTCTGTGTGTATGTGACCTGTCCTTCCTTTCCCCCTAAAAAAACCCCCAACAAAACACACAACAAAACAACACCACTGCCTCCACCAGTAAACATAAATACCATGCACTGCAATGCATTTTTTGACTGAATGAGTTGAGCGTCCGTCTCACGTTTAGGTAAATCGGGTTCGAACCCTGGTCGAGTCAAACCTATTACTTAACAATCTGTACTTGTCGCTTCCTACCCAGGCGCTTGGCATTATTAGGATAGGGCAAGGACTGGTTGGCTCAATGTCAGGATAATGTAACTGACTGGGATATCAGGTCATGGTGCTGGCAGCCTCATTTCCCAGTGGCGCAGCATTATAAAGTCGCCATGAGTGTGCACTGTCACAAGTTGGTACTCGTCTATGTATTTGACTTACTACCCCGTCATCTCAAATACACATTTCTTACACATTTCCTGAGAACGACCCCCATATATACAATACATATGAAGAGTTCAGGTGCAAGACCATGTCAATTTCAATCCAAAAATGTAGTTTAAAGTCAAGATTTGTACCTGAAAATAATTGTATTTCTCACTAATTCCACTTTTCATGGGATCATATGGCTATGGAGCAATGAACTAAAAAGTAGGAATATAATTTTTTTTTCAAGGTTTGGTTTCAATGTTTATCTCCATTTTTGAATTGCATTTATGTGGTTTTACACCTGAACTCATCATATATACATATATACACACATATATATAATATATATACATACATAAATATATCTATACGTACACACATACACAGGTACATATATGCATACATACGGATATACATATATACATAGACATACACACATATGCACACACATATATGGGTGGGTGTTTACCAAAATATCCAAAGTTGTTCTACAGGACGACCCTCCGCCTGGCTCCATCTATGGGCGTTTAGCTTCACTAATGCATACCGCAGTTCCCTCCAGATGGCGCCTAAAAACTATAAGTACATCTGCAAAACCTTCACAGCTGGATTATGGCATGATAACCCCCTACGGGGACAATCATCCATGTGTGTGTACCAAATTGCCGTCTGTATTTATGCCAATCCATTTTCCCCAATACAAAACAACATGTTGCATACACAACTCTATTCTATAATGTAGGTCACAAGTGCGACTATAATGCTTAGGCCTACCTTAAGCCCCAGTCACACCTACCCGGATCAGGCCCGGACGAGCCCCGGGCCGTCATCCGGGGTGGTCCGTGGTGATCCGGGGTGATCCGTGGTGGTCCGGAGTGATCCGTGGCCTGGATGTTTTAAAATGTTTAAAACATCCGGGGTGGTCCGGGGCATGTGGGTTCGATCCGGCATGGTAGTAGTAGTCGTAGTAGTAGTAGCGAAACAGCCCCGGACCACCCCCGGACAGCCCGGACAGGCCCCCAAACGGACCGCCCCTGGACCGCACCGGCCGGGTAGGTGTGACCACGAGGCAAAAAACGCCGAAAATAGCGATTTTATCGGGGGCTGTCCGGGACAGTCCAGGCAACTGGTCCGGGGGTGGTCCGGCTCAAAATCCGGGGCTCGTCCGGGTAGGTGTGACTGGGGCTTTACTGAACTGTTCTGCGGTGCATGCGCAGTGAGCTGCAACTCTGGGTTTTGTTATTACGCGATGGCCGAATCGGTATAGCGCAGGCTTCCCATGTGGAAGGTTAGGAGGTCAAATCCTGGTCGAGTCAAACCGATGACTTACAAAATTGATATGTGTCGCTACCTAGCCTGGCGCTCAGCATCACTAGGATAGGGCAAGGAGTATCAGGATAATGTGACTGAGAGGGCCAGCACAATAAAGTCACCATGAGTGTGCACTGTCACAAGTCGATATCCGTCCTGATATGACCTTGGATGTTACCAGGGCATTAAACTCAAACAAACAAACCACCAGACGGTGGGTTGGCAGTGGAAAAAGTCTATTGGTAGGCTATGCCCTAGGGACACACATTAAGTAAGCATGTATTGTCTCAGGCTCGAGTGCATTGACGGACGTGAGACTGTGATCTAAGCACGTGTCCGAGATGGTTGCTTGGTTGGTTGTTGCAGTTTTTCGTCTTGGCAACATCTAATGTCGTATCATGACTGGTACCGACTTGTGACAGTGCGCCCTGATGGCGACTTTATAGTGCTGCCCCACTGGGAAATCAGGCCACCTACACAATGACCCGATATCCCACTCAGTCAAATTATCCTGACACTTTTCTAACAGGTCCTTCTCCCTATCCTATTAATGCCTAGTGCCAGGCTAGGAAGCGACAAGTATCAATTTTATAAGTCATTGGTTTGACTCGACAGGAAACCGAACTCCCGATCTCCCGTACGCGTGTCCAGCGCTCTACCGATTCGGCCACGGCGTCCGGTGTGTCCTAGATGTGATCATCATGTGATGTCATGGATACGATCATCACAGCGAATCTGATGATTCTGACTGAAGGCTAAGTAACTGGCGTATCTAACTTCGTCAAACCAATGACATACACAATTGATTCTCGTCGCTGCCCAGCCTGGCGCTAGACTTTGAAACTCGAATCGAGAGCTTTCTCTGATCGCCATGATATTGTTATTTTGCACTCCCTACACATTTGTCAACTTTATCTCGCTATATATCAACATGGCGCATTAGAACCACAACCTCCACAGTTAATTCCTATTTGAAGCAGTTTTGTTTTGGTTCGGATTTGGGCTGTTGGGTGCCCACTCACATTGGTATTGGAGGTAATGAAAAGGCAAATCTGGCTGTCAAGGCTGCTTTGAAGTTGCCTCGTGCCAACCTGGGCATCCCAAGTACACACCTTAAATTTCACATTGACAAATACATCATGTCTAAAGGGGCTGTCACATTACGATGCATCGTGCCAATGTATGCCGACGTATGTGGTTTTTGGCCGCTACTTCGTTATGCATTATGTGTGCGTTAGGCGCTCATTGGTATACGTCAATGTACGTCGAGGTTCGTTGAGATATGGCGTCACGTGTCAGGGGGTCGGCAACATTTTGTGCATGCACAAAACTTTTGATGTACGACAATGTTCTACAACATGACAATATATGGATAATGTGCATCTATCATACGTCTAACGTACGTTTAGCATTTCTCCAGCGTGTCTTGACATATCTAACATATGGGGCATAGTTCTGGTGATCGAATAACGTATATAATGTTCACCGGCATTCTGTGAACGTACCGTGAGCGTATTTCAAGCGTTTTTCACCCGGAAGCACGTTAGCCATACGTTGGCCATACGCAATGTATACAGTATGTATACTTCCAACTTTACCCCCCCCCCCCCCCCCCACACACTGAAAAGTTCAATGCTTCTCGACGTAAAAAAGTAATTTTATACGTTGGCCGCGCGCTTGCGAGATGCATCGTAATTTGACATGGCCTTAACTGGCAGGATGAATGGAACGATGGGGGAGCGAACAACTTTCGCTCTGTGGAGCCAATCTTGGGAGATTGGCAGTTCTCCTACATACGGTTGAGACGGGTCAACGTTATCCTCTGTCGCTCCCATATCGGTCATACATACTTGACTCATAGTTTTATTTTGACTGGAGACCGTCCACCTCAGTGTGAGCACTTCCTGTTGATACATTTTGTGGGATAGATTAAATACATAAAGTATTGCTAAAATACTTAGTAACAAAACGCAACAATAATTATTTGACTTGCTATTAAAAAAAGAAAGTATCTATTATGTCCAACGTAACATGGATACCAAATATGTGGTACCCAGTTTCAGAGAACGACCCAGAATCATATCTAGGTCATTGTTTTGGTTTTTTAAATTTGGATCTTTCATCGGACTGTGCAGCTTGAACAGAGTGTGCGCAGCTTGAACAGCGCTCTGCCAGTGTGTGATAATAGGATGGGGTAGGGGGTCGTGTTACAATAACCCCCCCCCCCCCCGCTCCCTCCTTAGCTGACATGGCCCTGGGTGTGCGCGAGTGTGTTTGCATGTGTGTGTGTCGGAGGGGGGGGGGTGTATCAACTGTGAGCGACCATTCATGACCACCGATAGGGGTCATTCTGCACTCTCACAACACAATCACATACTCTCCAGATATAGACAATTTGAGTGTTTATGTTTACATCATATATTTTCCGCACATGCGCATTTCCTGGTTGGCAGAAGTAACTAACTAGTAACCATAGCTGATGGTACTAGTAGCTGGGTTCTGTGTAGATACATGATTCATCCGGTACTTGTAGTACACGGGTGAACGACAACATACTGTAAATACACGTGAAAATAGCTTTAGTATGGAACACCAAGTAGAATGCCTGCATCCAGTGTCAAATGGTTACTTATATCGACACAGAATTTGTGAAATGGGAGAGAATGCAAAAAGACAAGATGGCAGCTGCAGAACGCCGTTGATTTCACTTTTAAATCTTATTAAACTAGATATTATATTATATTTTTCAACTCAAAGGTAGTGGGCTATCAATAAGACATATGTAAAGAATAATTGTTGCTTCTTAGATTGTGAAATTAGGCTCTCAATTCATTAAACCGCTTTTTCGACCGTTTTTATATAGGGTTGGTATTCACCCGTGTACTGCGAGTACCGGCTGAATCCTTTATCTATGTTCTGTGTAGATAAAAGATTCACCCTTACACAGAATATGGGTAAATGACAACCATGCTTAAATCTTTGTTTGTTTGTTTGTTTAACGACCTATTTTGGATGTGTTGTGTATGTTTAAAAGGATGCTATGGGATGTGTCTTTAATTGTCATGTTACGTAGGACATTTTAATGGGTTGTTTAATTTGTGTAACATCAAAATCAAAAAGTGAAATAGTATTTCTTCAACTCTGACATATCCACCACATGTAAACCTTCATATGCATATAGATTCTGTTATTATTTTGAATGTTTTCTGCTATTATTTGGAATGTTTTCACTTTTTGCTTCCATGCCACAAAGTGGTACCCGGTTTCAGAGAACGGCCCTTCTACAGATCTAACTTAGATATCAATGCACTTATTATTAAGCATTTGTTGTCACGTAGAAGGGAATACCAAGTAATGTTAACAGAACCTGTTACTGCAGAAGTCTATCGTGTCAAGGGTTTTGGCGCCCATGCCAACATTAATTTGGTCTGTTTGCACTTCAAATATCTCAAAAGTTAGCCATTTAACATGAACGTTACTTCAAACTAAAGTAAGGCACATAATAGTGATCAACCTAATATATTTATCTCAGAAAATGACAGAAACTCAAAACCATCGGACTATGCAACTTTAAGTACACCACTGTTAAAGTGCAACACTGAGTCCTGTCAACAGGCCACATGGTGGTGAATTTACTCCACTGACGCACAGTAGACCCGCAATTGTAAGAAGTGTGGGTTCGGGTCCCACTCTAGGTGCAATAGGTTCCATTTTCATCTCCCCCATGACACTGATTGCTGTGAATTGGATCGCACACAAGCTACACGAATGATCTATGGTCCTTGACCCTACCCTGTGTATGTATATTATGTAAGTGCATTGCCTGTATGTGTGTAAATGTAAGCATTAAATAACTAATGGACATAAACCATTTAAAAGACTACAATTATAGGGGGTTGATTGCAGTAGTCCGCACTGACCTTTCAGGCAGGGAGCCACATAGTCAGGTGGGTGTGGATAGGGCGTGGATGGACAAGCAGCATAGGTGGTGTAGCGGTTATCACACTATTACAGCTCGGTTAGGATCATTTTCGGGGGAGCAGGATGTAGCTCAGGCGGTAGAGTGTTCATGTGTGAAGGTGTTGTTCATCCTATCGATCCTGCTCAGTGGACCCATTTGCAGTTTGGGCTATTTTCCTTTCCAACCAGTGGTCCACAACTGGTTCATCAAATGCTGTGGTATGTGCGGTCCTCTCTGTGGGAAAGTGTAAATAAAGACCCCTTGCTGCTTATCAGAAAGAGTAGCCTATGTGGCAGCAGCAGGTATCCGCCAAAGAAATGTCAGAATGACTATATGTTTGCCGTTCGTTGCTTTGTTGCTGTGAGAGTTTTGATCACCAAGAAGATCGCTCCACACAGGATCGTCACCTGGTTTTCACACAATTCCACATGGAACGTTCGCGTATATGCCGTGTCGTCTCGGCTATATAATCTCTCATGACGACCACTTATTCACCTCTGTGTGTTAAATCTAGGTTAGGATAGGCTAGACTCCCTCTATATGGCAATGCCGGGAATTGTTGAGTAAATCGCACCCATGCGCACACTCCGGCCAGACCGTCCATATATATATATTTTTTACCTCGGTACTCCGTCTCTGGCTACTCGTAGTCCAAGGAGAAGGAAGCACATCTGGGTACAGCAATGAGCATAATCTACTCACAATGGGAGGATGTTTGTTGAGTAGCTCCGGCAGTTTTTCTACATTAACTACTAAACCAACCAGGTTAGTATCGTTTTTGACAGCATACGTTGATATAGTTCATGTTATCATTTACATACATCGAGCTTGTTAACTTTTTGATTGAAGATTAACTTAGTACAGTTGATTTACGATGTGTTGTAACATCGTTAGAACAAGGCTGCCATTGTTCTTATTTTTTTGCTGCCCGTGGCCGCACGGAGAGATGTTTGGCAGGGGCCACTTACATCGTTCTGATTTATTCCTGGGTTTCCTTGAGATTCCCCAAATGTGTTAAGGTATACCTCCGAGTTCCGTAGTATTTTCTCCAACTTGTTGGCCAACAAAGCCACATGTGGGAGAAGTTTATTGGACAGAAAGTGTGGGACGTTACCACTACACTGGTCCCTACCCCTCATTTGGTTTCGGTTGGTCGCCCATATCGTTTACCCATGACGCTCAATTTCCCACATGCCTGTGTTAAAGACGGTTTAAATACACAGTTAACACCTTGATGCACACATGGGGGTAGTTATTATGTTAATTACCAGTGTGACGTTCACTTTCCGCATTGCCAAACTTTTAGTTTGGTCGTTTGCCGAATCACAGCTATGGCCACGAAGCGGGGTAAAGCGGACGCTCCCCGAGAGCGTAGTGAGGATGAAGACCCGTTACTAGTGGGTAGGGTCCAAAGGTCGCCCGAACAACGAGATTCCGAAGAGGTGGGGGGCTCTGAGCCGGACCCCACTGACCTGGATGCGCGGGTCACACAACTTGTCCAACTCAGGTTGGAGCAGATGCTCCCCACAAAGATGCGTGCTGCAAAGGGGGCTATGCAAGCCTCAGGCTCGGAACAGCCAGAGTGGGAGGACTATTCTGATGACTAGAATTCCTCTGATGAGGACTCCCCGCTGGAGGTTTTGGTGGCGCGAAAGCGCAAACACAAAAAGAGAGCAAGTTCATCAGATGGGGATGATTTCACCAGGGCTCGTAAAAATAAGCTGCTGGTGAAGAAAAGGAAGAGCAAGAAAAAGAAGACAAAAGAGAGCAAGAAATCTTCTTCATCCGACTCTTCATCGGATTCCACTTCTACGAAGTCAGACTCAGACACTCAGAGGGCGGACAAGTACGCCAAGATGAGTGGTAAAGTCACCAAAAAGGTGGGAATACGCCCAAAGCCTGTCAAAGGAAAGCACTTGGACAAGACCAAGATGTTCGGAAGCCAGCTCGAGTACTTTTTCAAGCAAGTGGAGACAGGGAGCAAGTGTGGCAAACATATGAAGCCAGAGAAGAAGAAAAGCGATGCCAACCCGGCCCGGTTCAAGAAAGCTAGGCAGGATTTTCGGAACCGCCAAACCGGACAGTGAGGCAGCCACTTTGCGACGGACTACGGCTATCAGGCCAAGGGAAGGGGCCAGAGGCAGTCCTTCGGCTGGAACAATGGGAACCGGCCCTTCAAGAGGGACAACACAAGGGGTTAGGATACTGCTTATGGAGGAGCCCATTCAAAATACCATACCTTTTCCCTGCAGTTTTGATGCTTCTGAGCAGAAAGCATTGAATGAGCAAGTCTTACAATTTTGTGAGGAAGGGGTGATAGAGCCAGTGCTGCATGTTCCAGGGGAGTTTATCTCGAATATCTTTTCGAGACCCAAACCAAGTGGGGACATTTGCCTAATTTTGGATTTAACAAGGTTAAACAAACTGGTGGAGGATAAGCACTTTAAGATGTTTTCAATAGACACAGCTAGAGATTTGGTTACATGCGACTCCAGGCTGGCCAGCGTTGATTTGTGAGATGCATACTATAAAAATTATCGCAAAATTCTCTCAGGTTTTGTTGGGACGACAAGCTTTATGAGTTTACCTGTATGCCGAATGCCCCAGCTTGCGCTCCACACATTTTCACAAGGTTCTTAAAACCTATTCTCTCTCACATGGCTAGGAAAGGACATGTTATGTTTCCCTTCATAGATGATTCCTTTATTGTTGCACAAACACAATAACATTGTCAGACAGCAGTAGACGAGCTATGTGCCACTTTTCAGAAGTTAGGTTTCTACATACATGCCATTCACAAGGGCATTATGGGAATCGCTGGCACAGTCAAAGACGTGAAGAAGCTACAAACTGGACATATTCTGGTGGAGTGTGCTAAGAAAGCGCATGCTGACAATCTGCTACGTGCAAGCATGCTAGCAGGCATCGGGATCAAGGCCTCTCCTCATCGAACTCTCAAATCTAGCAAAGGAGTAATCCGGACTAGAGATCTTGATGATGTTGATGAGGATGAGATAGCACATGAGCTCAAGTCTTAAGGAGTGTTAAACGTACGAAGAATAGTTATAAAGAGGGATAACAAGTCCATAAAAACAGGGACATATATCCTCATGTTTGGCAAGCCTTTTCTGCGCAAGAATTTGAAAATTGGATACCTTAGTGTGAATATGGATGTCTTCATCCCAAACCCACTTTGGTGCTTCCAATGCCAGAAGTTTGGTCATGGCAACGATAGGTGCAAAAATGAAACCATCTGTTTTAAGTGCGGTCAGAAAGGTCATGACAACACCAATTGTCAAAACCAGGCAAAATGTTCCAATGTCTGTCCTGTCTGGAAAAAAGAAAAGCTCATTCAGCAGATCAAGACTGAGAAGCGGCTAAGCTACCCAGAAGCTCGAAGGCTGGCTGAGGCGAATACTCCCTAGCCAACCACCAAGAGTTATGCTGCAGCAGCCATAGTCTCCAACAGGACAATTGAATGCCAGACTGAACTGATGTGGTTGACTGGAGGGAAGCCCTCTGCCTTCATCCCAGTCCCAAATCCAACGCCGGTTTCGACCAAAAGTAATAATAGTAATAATTGTATTGCTGTGCAGACGCTGGCCGAGCCGGCAATGCCCAAAAAGAAGAAGAACAATTTGTCGGTCCGAGTTCCAAAGGGATCTTTGACTCCTGCGGACAAAACATCCAGCGGGTCATCGATCTCTAAAAACTTAACGTCAAGTAGATATCGGGAGCTGGCTGATATTGAGATGCCTGAGACTGTGGAAACCCGCAGTCGAAGTCTCTCCCTCAAACCAAAGGCGAGGGGGAGAACACCTGTCACTGCTCCAAAATGAGAGTGACAGGTGCATCTCTTATTCAATGGAACTGCCAAGGTTTTAGGAGCAACATCGAAGAGTTGTCTCTTCTTTGTTGCAACCTCAATCCACTTGCTGTTTGCCTACAAGAAACTTATATAAAAGCTTCTGAGAGTTGTAGTCTTAAAGGCTACACCATTCATAACAAGCACGCACCAGATGGAGACCGAGCTGCTGGCGGCTCCTCCATCTTGGTCAGACGTGATGTGGTATGTACGCCAGTGGCGTTAGACACGACACTACAGGCTGTAGCTGTTCGTCTGATGCTGCATAAGACTGTAACTCTCTGTTCCATTTACATTCCTCCGAGCTCCGTTCTCACTTTACAAGAACTGGACGCCCTTGTGGACCAGTTACCGTCCCCATATTTACTTATGGGTGACTTTAACGGCCACAACCCATTATGGGGGGGGACAATAGGAACGCTAAAGGCAAGAGAATTGAGGACCTTGTGGCCGGTCATGCTCTGTGTGTATTGAACGATGGTTCATACACATATTTGCATCCCGGCTACGGAACATACTCTGCCATCGATCTCAGCATTGTAGAACCAGAACTGGCGCTGGACTTTTCGTGGAGGGTCTGGGATGACCTCTGCGGGAGCGACCACTTCCCAATTATTCTTAATTGTGGGGGGGCATCTCCCATAGAGCGAGAGAGGAGCTGGCGGCTTTGTAAAGCCGACTGGCCCACCTTCCAGACCCTATGTTGCGAGGAGTTCACTCCAGACATCAGTGACATCGATGCCTTCACTGAGATGCTGAGATGGATCGCGGAGAAAACTGTTCCGAAGACCTCGGCAACTCCCAAGCGTTTGATGCCTCCATGGTTAGATGACGGCTGTAGGAGGGCTATTAAGGAATGAAAGAAAGCTCAGCGTAAATTCCACAGGAGACCGACTGCTGAAAATCTGGCACTCTTTAGAATTCTGCGCGCTCGCGCTCGCAGAACAATCAAAGAAGCACGGCGGCAGTGTTGGAGACAATTTGTTTCTAGCATCACCATGCACACGCCATTGGGCAAGTGTGGACAATGATCACGAGAATCAAACGAAGGGGAGGTGATTCTTTTGTAGTCCAGCACTTGAAACACAACGGCACCATTCTCACATCACTTGACAAAATAAGTGAAGAATTGGCTCGCACCTTTGCTGGAAACTCGTCTTTGGCAAACTGCCTCCCGGGCTTTCGGGCGGTCAAGGAACGCCAAGAGTGAAAGCTCTTGGACTTTTCCTCCGATAGCGAGGAGCACTACAACTCCCCATTCAGTATGGGTGACTTGAGGTGTTCTTTGGAAAGCTTGCATGACACCGCAGTTGGACCTGATGGAATTCATTATCAATTTTTTAAACATCTCCCTGAACATGCACTGAGACTGTTGTTTCAACTCTTCAACAACATCTGGGAGTCAGGTGTTGTCCCCGCCTCTTCGTGGGAGGCGACAGTAATACCGATTCCCAAACCTGGTAAAGACCAGAATGAAACCAACAACTATCCTCTCATAGCCCTCACAAGCTGCATCTGTAAAACCATGGAGCGCATGGTAAACAAACGCCTCGTCTGGCTACTTGAGTCAGGGCACCACCTGTCCAACCTTCAATGTGGCTTCAGACGGGGCCGCAGCACCCTCAACCATTTGGTGCACATGGAGACCTTCGTAAGAGATGCTTCCCTTAAGAAGGAGCATGTTGTGGCTCTCTTTTTCGACCTCGAAAAAGCATATGACACAATGTGGCAGCATGGCATCATGGAGGATCTTCATGCCATTGGCCTTCGTGGCCACATGCCAATTTTCATCAGGAACTTTCTCTCCTTCAGGCATTCCCGCGTCCGTGTCAAGACTACCTATTCCAGCCTACACTCACAGGAACTAGGAGTACCTCAAGGCAGCATACTGGCCGTGACCCTTTTTGGGGTTAAGGTCAATGGTATTGCTGCTGCTGTAAAGCGGGGGGGTCTCCTGTAGTCTTTTCGTGGACGACTTTGTTTTATATTACAGCGGTGCTAACATGAATGTCATAGAGAGACAGCTACTACCAAGCATAAATGGGATCCATCGATGGTCAGTTCTGAACGGTTTCAAATTTTCCAAGACCAAAACAGTCTGCATGCACTTCTGCCTGCTGCGTAGAATGCATGCGGAACCGGAGCTGACCCTGGATGGGGATCCCATTAAAGTCGTTGAGAAAACCAAATTGTTGGGCCTCATTCTTGACGCAAAACTGTCTTTCGTGCCACATATAAAGTACACAAGATGCCTGAAAGCGCTAGATATTCTGAGGGTGCTGTCCAGCTCAGAGGTGGGAGCGGACAGAGATGTTCTGCTCTCCGTTTCCGAACCTTGGTTCGATCACGAGTGGATTACGGCAGCATAGTATACGGTCCGCAAGGAAATCATATTTTGGGCTGCTAGACACGATCCACCACCAGGGACTGCACCTGGCCCTTGGGGCCTTCCGGGCCTCACCGGTTCAGAGCCTCTACGTCGAAGCCAATGAACCATCACTTAACAACAGGAGAATCAAACTGGCCATGCAATATGTAGTCAAGATAAAAACTAGTGCATTGAATCCTGCACACAATTGTCTATTCGAGCAACATCCAGGTATGAAGCCAGGCCGAATTACATCCACCCACTGAGGCTCTGAATGAAACCTCATTTGGAGGCCTTGGGCTTGGATTTGGACATGTTGGAGGATGCCAAAGTCCCAGAACATCCCCCATGGTCGTTGAGGAAGCCATCGGTTATCCTCCGACTCATGGAACTGAGAAAGTCTGGGATATATCCACTCGAGTACCAAGGACTGCAAGCAGAGATTCAAGGCCAGTTTGCAGACCACCTCTCCATATACACTGATGGTTCGAAAGACCAAAGCCGCGTAGCTGCTGCGGCAGTCTGCTGACGGGAAAAAGTTGGCATATGCTTGCCTGATCAGAGCTCGATTTTCACTGCAGAAGCCCAAGCACTCCTTCTCGCATTGGAGTGTATCAAGGTATCCAACCACACTAACTATGTTATATACAGTGATTCGTTCTCTTGCCTCCTGGCTGTTGCTGGACTGAAAACGAATCACCCTATTCTAGCAACGGTCATTTATAAAATGAACCAACTGACAACGGATGGGTATGACATCCACCTGTGCTGGGTGCCTGGCCATACCGGCATACAAGGAAACGAATGAGCTGATCGGGCTGTGAAGAAGGCCCTGAACTGTGATCTTGAACCGTGTCTGATCCCTCACTCTGATCTGAAACCAATAATAGCCACCCACATAAAATCCAAATGGCAACATGAGTGGGATGAAAACATTAATAAACTTAAAGAAATTGAACCATCTGTGGGAAAACCACCACAGACTCATGCAGGAGGTTGGCGGGACCAAGTGGTCCTTAGCTGCTGCTGTTTTGGCCACTCGTGGCTTACACATGATTTTCTGCTCAAGGGGGAACCTCTCACTGAATGTATTGGGTGTCAGTCCCCGCATTTTACTAAGTTGCGTTGATTTGTTGGCCCTGCGCCAACAGTTCTACACTGCAAACAGTATACATGACATTTTTACTAAGGTAAAACAGGAAAACATTTGAGCCTTTTTGAGGGCAGCTGGACTGTACCACCTCATATAGTTTACTAAATAGATTCTATCAATTATTAATAAAACTTTTCTTTTTCTATGCGAGTTTGTTTCCCTTGACTACAAATATTGATTGTGAGCTTTCTAATTTAATGAGTGTCTATTGGCACATAATTGATTGTCTGCTTTTACATGTAAAAGCGATGGCGTGAACAAAAAACAAACATTTCTCGCCGTGAACATGGCCTATGCTGCCGACACGGTGTAAAGCAACCACCAATCTATCAATCAATCAACATATATGCAGAAAAATCAATATTAACACCTACAAAGAAATTGAAATTTCTGGGGTTTGTCATTGACACCACAGGGATGACCATTTCATTAACCACACAGAAAGGCGAAAAATGTACAACTCCGGCAAACCAATTACTAAAGATAAGACAGGTGGCAGTTTTGATAGGGCTGATGATAGCATATGCTCCTGCGATTTTATACGGCAAAGCCCATATACAATCTCTAGAAATAGATAAGAACTTAGCTTTGGCTAGCACTAAAGGCAAATTTGAAAGGCCTATGACCATTTCACAAGAGGGCCTACAGGATATCATGTGGTGGCTATTACACATAGACAATTCACCCAACCCCATTATAATGGGTGAACCCAATACAACAGTTATGACTGATGCTTTGCTAGAAGGATGGGGGGCTCATAGAGACCAACAGGCGACAGGTGGGCGGTGGATGGAAGATGAAATCTCCGACCACATAAATGTACTAGAGCTTAGGGCTATTTACTTAGGGTTACGTAGTCTAGTCCACCTCCCAAAAAATCATGTAAGAGGACTAACGGATAATACAACAGCTATGGCGTATATATGCAATATGGGAGGAACTCTTGACAAGCATGGGGCAAGCCACATATTGATTTGTTTGCATCATGAAACAATAGGAAGTTACCGATAAATGTGTATTGGTTCCCAGAACCAGAAGCCAGGAGAATTGATGCATTTTCTCTGATTTGGAATAATAATAAATTTTATTAAATATTTCCACTATTCAGCATTATCAGCAGAGTGGTCCGGAAGATCAAGATGGATCGCTCACAAGCAGTACTGATAGTACCGGAGTGGGAGACACAGCCATGGCTAGCGGCAGTAATGCAACAAGTGAAAGACATGCTCAGGTTTCCAAGAGAAAGGAACATCCTACAACATCACGGACCACTGACAGTCCACGGGGATGTGTCAACAAGACCGCTTTTGGCCTTCCTTTTATAAGGCAACATTTGCAACAATTTGGATTAGATAAAATTACACTGGAAAGGCTCATTTCACACATGTGGAGAAAGGGAACGGTGAAGCTATATACAAGTTACTTACAGAAATGGGGACTTCACTATTTTATTAAAGGAGTCAAGCCATTAAAACCTACAATAGCTCAGATTGTTAGATTCTTAAGAATGTTAGAGGATAAAGGACTAGGATTTGATTCAATAAATGCAGTACAATGGGTGCTTTCAATCATTCTACCAAGGATAGATGGACAGACGATTGGCAAGCATCAGGTCGTACACTGGTTCATGCAGTCAGTGTATGAGAGAAAGCCAACCAAACCCAAGTATAATAGGTTTTGGGATGTGTCAGTAGTATTAAATTATATAAGTCATGGCCTAATAATAGACATTTAGAGATTAAGGAGCTAGGGTTTATGTTAGCTGTGCTGTTACTACTAGTAACGGGACATAGAGGCCAAACGATTGTGGCATTGTCTGTGGATGGGCTAGAGATGGACAAGACTGAGGCAACCTTCGAGTTGGGGACATTGCTAAAGTCTAACCGTACACGGGACCCACTGTCCATGGTACGGATTTGTGTCGTGTCAGCCATTAGGGCCTATATATCCAAGTCACGAGGAATAAGGAATTTCACACAGCTTTTGACAAGCTATATTAAGCCGCATAAGGCTATCTCGAGAGACACACTCACAAGATAGACCATCAAGGTGCTCAAGGAAGCAGGTGTCGATACAGCACGCTATGAATCCCACTCAATGAGGGGGGCCATGTTCTCGAAAGCAAGACATTTAGGAATCTCAGTGAAGAGAATCCTGGCGCACGCCGGCTGGAAGATGGCTAGGTCATTTGCAAAACATTACAACAAACGACTAGAAAAGTCACGCGGCCTGGTGACGCGCCTGCTCACCGACTAAAAGACGGGTGAGGAACACAACATTATATATTTTGAGGTACTGAAACATTTTATGTTAAGAAATAGTATGAAAGAGGATAAAAAATGATTTTACATAAAGTTCTCCCTAGACTACGAGTAGCCAGAGGTTGAGTACCAAGGTAAAATAGTATAGTTCTACAAATCTTACCTGGGTACAGATGATGGATAACTGTTTATTATCCATAAAATTTGAAGATAATTTTTTATCCGATTAAGTATGTAAAAGATTGCTGGACCCGGATGTGCTTCCTTCTCCCTCACCCATGACTATCCGAGGCTCGTACCTCGGGAAAACAACAGTTATCAACATCTGTACCCAGGTAAGATTCGTATAAATATACTATATATATATATATACATATACAGTAAAACCTTTTTTAAATCGACCGACTATGGGACCAATTTCAAATGGTCCATCTAGGGAAGTGATCGGTTTAGGGAGTTTAACAAAAATCTTTTCAATGGTATTGTATGGGGGCTCTTTTGGGACCCACATAAGGCGATCGATATAGGGGGGTGGTCGATCTGTGGAGGTGGTCGGTTAGAGAAGTTTTACTGTGTATATATATTAGTGATATATAATGGTTATTGACACTGACCACGGTGACTGGACAAGGAGTGTTACCCGGATGTGCTGATTGTACTGATAGCACTGCGCAGACCGACCGGAACCGGATGTGGGCGTTCCTCATCTCCAGCGTTTCACTTGTCTGAAAACCGAACTGAGAAACAAGCCGGTTCAATCATGACTGTTGGAACACGGTTAAATCGGAACTGGACTGACTCCCTGACTCAGTGACTGACTCACTGACACACTGTCTGACTCGCTGACTCACTGACTCACTCAGACACCCATCAGCTACTCACCCACTCACTGACTCACTAGTTAGCTCGTTCCGGTCGTGAGTCACTTACTCACTCACCCACTCACTGACTCATTCACTTACCCGCCCACTCACTGACTCACCCACTCATTGACTGACTCACTGACACACTGACTGACTCACTGACTGACTCATCCTCTCACTCACACACCCACCCACTTACTCACCGACTCACTGACTCACTTACTGACTCACTGACTGACTCACCCACTCACGGACTCACTCACCCACTCACCCACTTACTGACTGACTGACTGACTCACGCACTCACTGACTCACTCTCCGACTCACCCACCTACTGACTGACTGACTGACTGACCCACTCACTGACTCACTCACCCACTCACTCACTTACTGACTGACTGACTCACCAACTCACTCACTTACTGACTGACTGGCTGACTCACACACACACTCACTGACTGACTCACCCACTCACTCACTTACTGATTTACTCACTCACTCACTCACTGACTCACCCACCCACTCACTGACTGACTCGCTGACTGACTCATCCCCTCACTCACACACCCATCCACTCACCCACTCACTGACTCACTCCCTCATCCATCCACTGACTGACTGACTGACTCACTTACTCACTCAGTCACTCACCCACTCACTCACCCAATCACTCTGTATATACACATACACATTTATATATCTGTTTATATATTCTTATATTTTTATATGTATAAATATAGATCCACAATATACAACTTGTAATTATATAAACAGTTGGCCCCTGATAACCAGAATATTAAAAGCCTGGAATGGTTGAGAAAGGGTATACAATCTGAATTTTAATGTTTAAAAATTGACTGTCAGCACATGCCTAAAGGCGATATTGACCAGACACAGCTGCCATCAGGGTGGCCATGGGTCACTTGCAGGTGGCGCCCGTGTGGCCGAATCTGGAACTAAGCCCTGGAGTAGTAGGTAGTATGCAGTAATGCAATGGTCAATATATAGGAGAGAGAACTGAGATGTGATAGTGTCCTTGTTTATATTTCCATACTAGATTATAGAGCACATATATATGTATATATTTGTATGTTTATATATTTATATATGTTCATATATTTACAAATATAGACATATATACACATGCATATATTAATCTATTCATATATATTTTACCATATACATATGCCTATAGAAATATATTTTTTAATTAGCCACTCTTAAATATATTTGTCGAAAAGTGATCGACAAATTGCTTGCAAACCATGTCATGTGGCTCCATCCACAATGGCGGCGGAGGTCAGACGCTGGCGCCGTTGCCATAGTAACTGGACGGTTTGTTTATGCAGGGAGATCATAGGCTCTGTGCACCATGGATGTCATCTAATAAGCATTTTTTGCTGTTTTTGTTTAGATTATTTCTTGTATCGCAACACACATTTTTAGAACACAATTCGCTATCATGGATCAGCGGAATAGTTAATATAAAATGAAATTGGGATGATGCAATGCATCGTTCCAGAATATACTACATCGCCGTTCCAGCTGCATGGTGCATTGTGGGATGAGTCAGAGCAAAACAAACCCAGTAGAAGCACATGGCACATGCTAATACACTGGGTGCAGCTATGAAATGTGCTAGTTTCAGCTCATATCAGCTCTTGTTTGAAACATAGAATACCAACTAAAAAATATATGTAATAAATTAAGATATTCATCTTTTATCCAGCATTGCATTTATCAAAATATAATATGCACATCTTATGCCATGTGCATTTAGATTTAGACAAATCTGGGCACTTAGACTAGTGTTAAAGCCATAGCCAGAGTCAGTTTTACTTATTTTATTTATGTTTTTATTTATATCCTATGGTTAATGACATATGTAGAACTAGAACATTAGTAGGGTTAATCAGATCAATCAATCAATGGGTGCCGTCTTCTCGAAGAAGGTTGGCTGCAATGGACCTCCATCTCTTCCTGTCATTCGTTCCTCTCACGCATTCCGCATAGCTCATTGCTGTCCACTCAGTGATGTTGTTCTCCTTCTCCCTCTTGGTCTTTTCCCTTCTATCTTCCCTTCCAGTATTCTTCTCATGGTCCAGATATTGGTTATATATTTCTCTGAAACAAGTGTATGTTGACATATTTAGAACAAGAATTAACTAAGGTGATGTGGATATCACTGATTGTTTTGTGTGGAATTGTGTGTTTCTTAGCTCAACATGTTTAGCTATGGCTAGTTTCGTCTTAGCTATATTCATCAGATCATTATATTGCATGTGTGCATACATGTTTATGCCAAATTGTTATGTATTTCTATTCATTTTGAATAAAAACTCAATGGCCATTCGCATTTGCTTTGCTGCCAATGCCATTTTCAGCTCATGCGCAGTCGGAACCGTGATCCAGTCTAATGACTAGTACACAGCTGGTTCCTGGTCGTGCCCGTAGGGTGGTGGGTTTAAAGAATGAATACAGTGCTTCGTGTATTCAGCACCCCTCTGCTCATCGAACCCCTGCCTAGTGCGAATAATTTTTATACCTAGATAATGTTGCCACGTCACCGGACGTGGTTGCTGTATCGGTAGAGCGCAGGCTTCCCATGCGGAAGGTCAGGACTTCTGAGTCCCAGTCAAGTCAAACCAACGACTTATAAAATTGATATTTGCTGCTACCTAGCCTGCACTCAGCATTATTAGGATAGGACAAGGACTGGTCCGTCCTGATATGAACTTGGATTTTGCCAGGATGTAAAACTCCAACAACCAACCAAGCAATGGGTAGCATAGTATCAGGTTACCGTGACTGTGTGGGATGTCGGGTCATGATGCCAGCGGCCTAGTCTCCCAGTGGGACAGCACTATAAAGTCACCACGAGTATGCACTGTCACAAGTCGGTACCCATCCTGACATGACCTAAGATGTTGCTAGGAAATACAACAACAGAAATAACCGTTTCCACATGTCATGAATGTGGTCTTGATTGACGATATGGCGTAAAATCACCTACTGCTTGCCTGACTAGCTGACTAGTTCACTCACTGGCTGATTTACCACTCAAGTTCTTTACTCTCTTTATTTCAGACGACTACGCCCCTCACCCGAACCTCCCTCAACGGAGGTAAGTGTGTCCTTGCGTCTTTATTGAACAGTTAATTGAGGGGTTTTACATCCTGACCATAGTTTACGTCATATACCACTGAGTCACATTGCCATTTTATTATCAAAATTGTGTGCAGCCGTTTTGTGCAGGCGTTGCAAATGCACTCCACCTATTTATATCCGATAGATTATACATCCTATATATATTGATGTATCTATTATATACATATATGTATATATGTGTATAACCGTCCGAGTGGGTCGGGAGGCAATAACGGCCAGCACAGCTGGCTTATACAGTGTATATGAATGAGGTCAGAGTCCCTGACAGGTGGCGCCGCGTGGCCAAACCCGGAACTAAACAATGTCATAGACTAGCTATGGTTCCCAATTTAACAATACAGATATAACTGAAGATGGTAGTGTCCTTGTTTATATTCCCATAATAGATTATAGAGCATATATATATATATATATATATATATATATTTATATATATATATTTATATATATATATATATATATCAGTAAAACCTCTCTAATCGACCACCTCCACAGATCGACCACTCCCCTCTATCGATCGCTTTATTTGAGTCCCAACAGTACCATTGTAACCATATTTTAACTCCCTATGCCGACCACCTCCCTAAATGGACCACTTAAAGTCGGTCCCAAGGTCGGTCGATTTAGAGAGGTTTTACTGTATACATCCATACAGTAAAACCTCTCTAAATCCACCGACCATGGGGCCGACTTTAAATGGTCCATTTAGGGAGGTGGTCGGTTTAAGGATTTTTTTTTATCGTTACAATTGTATAGTATGGGCGATAGTTTGGGACCCAACTAAAGCGATTTAGGGGAGGGGTCGATCTGTGGAGGTGGTCGTTAGAGAGGTTTTACCATACACATTTGTTATATTCATATCTATCTTTTGTCAGTGTCGTAGCACTGATCTTCAGACCGTAAGTTTTACAGGTATATATGTATTTACACAAATGCTTTACATGGTTTATATAGTAAACTGAAGTGTGAAGTAAATTCCGAAATAGACCCCTTTCAATGTTTATAAACATTGTGTATGCGCGTGCAGCTTGGCTGCAGAACGAAGGGACACTGCCATTGAGTTTGCCGGTGTGCGCAGTGCAAACCGTTTATTTTATTCAAAATTAATAGAAATGCAGAATCCTAACCATATAAATTTAATATAATCTGTTCATTGAATATGTTTTCTATATGTGTTCCAAACGGTTTGTGTCTAGGTGGTGTGCTTTTAGAGATATTCCACTTTTTCTGTATGAAGATTGCTCACGGCCAATGACAATGCATTGAGATTGCTGGTATGCGCAGTGCAAAACGTCTATTTTATTCAAAATTAATAGAAATGCAGAACTCTAACCGTATAAATTTAATATGATCTATTCATTGAATATGTTTTCTATATGCGTTCCAAGACGTTTGTGTCTAGGTGGTGTGGTTTTAGAGATATTTCACTTCTTCTGTATGAAGATTGCTCATAGCCATTGAGTCTGCAGTGTGACAGTGTGTCGTCCTGCAGCCAAAAGGCGTGGGCACTGACCTAGATACCTATGCTGACGTTATATGAAATAGGTATATATACTAATTCAGGACACGGCACAACTCCGTGGTATACACTGCAACTTAATTTTTTTCTACGTTCTTTCTTAAAAACATTTAAGCACAGATAGATTGGTTCAATCCCCGTCTAGGTGATAACAATTATCAGTACAGTAGGAGAGTAGTCACACACTGAGCTGCTCCGCGCGAGTTGACGCGGCTAACGGGGTTAGTTCTGAAATTCCCCGTGGGTGTCGCATCAGGACGGACGCGGTTGGTCGTTATGTAGGGGGCGCTGTAGTCGCGCGTCCTTAGCTACGGTTTGTCAGTCCCGCGTCCCGAATTGGTTGGTTGGTTGTTGTAGTTTTACGTCCTGGCAACAGCTAGGGTCATATTAGGATGGGTACCGACTTGTGAAGTGCGCACTCATGGCGACTTTATGGTGCTGCCCCATGGGGAACTCAGGCTGCTGGTGCTGAAACCTGATATCCCACTCAGTCACATTATCCTGACACTTGCTCTATCCTATTAATGCTGAGTGCCAAGCTAGGAAGTGACAAGCATCGATTTGATAAGTTATTGGTTTGACTCGACGGGGAACCAAACTTCCGACTTTCCGCATGCGAGGACGGCACCTGGTACGCCGCGAATTACCACCCAAGTTGCTTCCATGAACAATTCAGGGCACAGGACAACTAATTCAGTGGGACTTTATTTTTTACTACGTTCTTTTTCAAAGAGCATACACAGCTGATTTGTTAGCAGTATGTTTTAAGAAAAAAACCAACGTTGTCACGCTCCTTTTCTGCCTACTAGTCTTTAATTGACCATATCTATTTTGTGTGTACATAATATAACTATCTACAATGTAAGCTGGCTGGAAGATCAGAGTAAAGGAATTTTCAGGTGAATACATTATTTTAAAAGTTTTTTTTATTGTAGATTTATACTGCCTATCATGGATAAGTCTGAATAGTCTTGTTTTCACCATTCAAAAGTTGGTCGCTAGAAAGCCCGAGCCTACACTCTTGCCGACCCAAGGTATTTTTTAACCTCCCACACCACATAGACATGGCATGAGAGCAACTGACCTTTGATGAGGCTGTAAGTTATACACTGGTGGAAATCAAAACTGGCAAAGATGATGGCATGGATAATCGACCTTCAGATTAGGAGTCTGACCTAGAAAAACGTGAGGTACTCTAACTACTCCACCACACATAATGCGACAATACATTATTTTTGTAGTGAGAGAGTATGGTGAATGAGTCCGATCTAGTTGTGGTGTTGGTTGTCGCTTCCAGCTCTCCGACTGAACCACCCCTTTGGCTGTGTAACGGAAGGCTACCTGGAGATCAACATCCATGGTCAGTGGGGGACAATCTGCAATGATAACTTTGATGACGTTGATGCTACCGTGAGTATTTCATGCACTGCAGTGTAACTACTGAATAAATACGTTGTCAGTGTTTACAAACTGAAATACGGAATGGCGATACGTAAATACTGAATTCACACTAGCGATGTGTAAATATAGGATATGTATTGATATGCGAATATAAAATATGTACTGATATGCAAACATGAAATATGTATTGATGTGTAAATATTGAATATGCACTGATGTTTAAATATTGAATATGTATGGTTGTATAAATAGAATATGTAATGTTGAAGTATTGAATATTCAATATGTACAAGTGTATACATTTTCAATATGGATTGCTATGTAAATATGTAATATGTAATGTGTAAATATTGAATATCCATTGATATGTACATATTGAATATGTAATATGGGCCTTCCTCATCGCCAACGTTTCACTGATGGATAACCAGCGTAACTTGTCTGAAATGCGAACGGAGAAACCAGTCGGTTCAATAATGACTGTTGGAACATGGTTAACTTGGTACTAATATGTAAATATTGAATATGCACTGATATGTAAATATTGAATATGTACTGATATGTAAATATTGAATATATACTGATATGTAAATATTGAATATGTACTGATATGTAGATATTGAATATGTACTGATATGTAAATATTGAATATATACTGATATGTAAATATTGAATATATACTGATATGTAAATATTGAATATGTACTGATATGTAGATATTGAATATGTACTGATATGTAAATATTGAATATATACTGATATGTAAATATTGAATATATACTGATATGTAAATATTGAATATGTACTGATATGTAAATATTGAATATGTACTGATATGTAAATATTGAATATGTACTGTCGTGTAAATATTGAATATATCCCACTGTATTAAACATAGTCCATCATCCTATTAAAAAAAAAAAAAATTTAAGACAGAAGGAAAAGTGTCGTTTCGGTTTGTGCCTCCAGGTGGCGTGCCGCCAGCACAGTCGCGGCCGGTACCAGCGTGGCACGGTGGTGACAGGGCCGCAGCCGCGCAGCACCGACGACCACATGCCGAATGCGATTCACCTGGACCAGGTGGGCTGCAACGTGGACGACACGGCTATCCTGACATGCGCACACAGCCCCGTCGGCGTCCACGACTGCAGCCACAGGGAGGACGTCTACATTGCATGTCACAGTTGAGTCTGACTTCCGCTTCCGCTTTCGCCTGTTTCCGGTTTGTGACTTTTTAATTTTTTAATTCTTATGTTCCAGCAATGTCAAAATGTTTTTTTGTCTTGAAGATTTATACTGCCTATCATGGATAAGTCTGGATAGTCTCATTTTCACCATTCAACAGTTGGTCAGTAGAAAGTCCAAGCCTACACTTTTACTGACCTAATGTATTTGCTCTGAAGGAAACCTCATTTGGAGGCTTTAGGCATGGATTTGGATGTGTTGGAGGATGCCAAAGTCCCAGAACATCCCTATGGTCATTGAGGAAGCCGTTGGGTATCCTTCGACTTGCGGAACTGAGAAAGTGTGGGACACGTCCGCTTGAATATCAAAGACTACATGCAGAGATTCAAAACCAGTTTGAAGACCACCTCTCCATATACACTGATGGTTCCAAAGACCAGAACCGGGTAGCTGCTGCGGCAGTTTGCCAAGGGAAAAAATTTGGTGTTCGCATGCCCGATCAGAGCTCGATTTTCACTGTAGAAGCCCGAGCACTCTACCTTGCATTGGAGTGTGTCGAGATTTCCAACCACACTAACTATGTTATATACAGTGATTTGTTCTCCTGCCTCCAGACTGTTGCTGGACTGAAAATAGACCACCCTATGGTGGCAAAGGTCATTTATAAAATGAACCAACTGGCAACAGATGGATATGACCTCTACCTCTGCTGGGTGCCTGGCCATGCCAGCATCCGAGGAAATAAACGAGCTGATCAGGCTGTGAAGAAGGCTCTGAACTGTGATGTTGAGTCGTGTCTGATCCCTCACTCTGATCTGAAACCACTAATAGCCACCCACATCAAATCCAAATGGCAACAGGAGTGGGATGAAAACATCAATAAACTGCAAGAAATTGAACCATCTGTGGGAAACCACCACATACCCACACATGCATGACCTTTTCACAAGGGTAAAACAAGAAAACATTTTAGCCTTTTTAACAGCAGCTGGTCTATATCATCACATATAGTCCATTAAACCAATTAGATCAATTAATAACCTTTTACTTTTATCTTAATTCTATTTCCTTTAGCCACAAATTATGTAACTATGAGCTTTTTAAATCCACAGTGTACTGACAGAAAATTGATTCTGTGCTTTTGCATTCTGTAATATGGCCTATGCTGCCGATATGGCGTAAAGAAACCACCAGTCAATCAAACCCACACCACATAGACATGGTAAGAGAGCAACTGGCCTTTGATGAGGCTGTAAGTTATGCACATCGGTGGAAATCCAAATTTCCAGAGGTGATGACATGGGGAAAGGTTCGAATTCCGGCCGAATCAAAGCAATTACTTATTGGCGATGGCCAATATTGTGAACGTGGGTTCAAACCCAGGCGGAGTTAACCTAATGACTTACCGAGTATGATCACATTAGGACGGGTACAGACTTGTGGCGGTGCACACTCATTGGTTTATAGTGTTGCCCCCAAATGGGAGACTGAAGCATTGGCACCATGACCCAATATCCAACCCAATCAAACTATTTTTGTATGTCAATGGCTTGATTTGGCCGGTTGTTCAAACCCATTCACACTATTCACGCCGCCGGCATATTGAAACCAGACCGAGGCCACATACACGTCTGCAAGGCGCCGCTGTATGAAAAGTAATGTGAATACTTTTTCATTGACCAATACCTCTCGAAATCACTCAAATTTGACGATATTCATTTTAGAAACTACCATGTTCATCTTTGCATACCTGTTTTCTATCTATTGGCCAATATTTACGAAGATTGGGTGACCCTTGCATGGTGATTTTCCCATTCTTTAACTACAATGTGACTGTCAACTTCAAGCCTGCATAGTTATGGTGGTATCATGTAATGCAGCACTGTCAGCATAGTTATGTGTGCAACACAGTTAAACAACTAGTCTTAGTAATTACAAATTAATAAAAGCTTTAAAAGGGTTACAATATATTTGTCAAATATATATATATTAAGAAAGTTATGCAATTTTGAATTTAAGAAAAGATTGGCAGCCAAGGTGAGCGACTTTGTTGACATTGCCTACTGAAATCATTCAATCTTTATGAAACTTGACCAATAAATAGAAAAAAGGTATGCAAAAATGAATATGATAGTTTCAAAAGTGAATATCTTCAAATGTTAGTCCTTTAATTTCTGTAGTAGTTCATACACATCAGCACACAACAGTGTCTTATGGCAATTTCCAATACCCGACGCGTACTCAGCCTCGTTCTGATGTCGAATTAGGTCACGCGTGAATAGTGTGAATAGACTTCCCGCACGAGAAGCCAGCCAGCGCACTCACCGACTCGGCCACCACGTCCCGTGTTTTGAACATTCATACATTTGTGAATTTACTAAAAGGGCAGTAACGTGACCTGCACAAAATTACTTTTTAAGAATTTCGATGATCAAAATATTAATGTGACTAGTCATAATCTTGAAAAGAGATATTCTCTGTGAGTTATTTAGGGCCTAAGCAAAGTCTCAGGGTCTCAGTGGTCAAAACCACACTCAAAACCATCCGAGTATGTAACTTCCATACAACAATAAAATAGTGTTCAATAATTGCATTAGCACCTAAGTTGGATATTTCTGGTGTTTTGGGGCTCTTAAATTAAGATTGGAATTTAAATTAACACAATATCATTAAAATTAATAATATGTTATTACGTAGTCAAATAGAAACCTATTTCTGCTCTGATACATTTAGGTTGGAATTTGCCAATTCAACCTGGGATGGTAAATAGATACCTATGAACTAATTATATTATAAGATAAATTGCCATTATTACACCATACAAACAGCTAAACTAGGATAGGGTGAGGACCAGGGCAAATAGGAAAATCACCAGTTTAAAGTTGCATGGTCCAATGGCATTTGAATTTGTTAGTTATATTTAAGATAAATAGCTCAGGTTGACCATTATATCCTAATATTCATTAGTTCCGAGTAACTTTGATGAAAAATAGCTAGTTTTGGAGCAATTTGAGCTTAAAGAACCCAAAATAATTTGGACAAGCTTGCCAAAAGTCCTGTGGCTATGACTCAGATGGACATCTCGCGATGACCATGAGATGTCAGATGACCTACTAATCCTGGAACCTGACAAGGCTGTAGGTAGATATTTCTGTTTGGGGTGTGCACATTTTGGGAACGGATTGGTGCCATAGGCCCGTGGCACTGGGGTTTTTAACCAAATTTTATTTTGGTTAATTTGATCCACCGCAAATACACAGGTTTCCGGGTTTAATGCCATGATGGCAGCAGCTGTTCTGGCCGTGCCTATGCGTTATCATTTGGACGGGATCCTTCGCAAATGTGCTGGGTTCTTGGCTTAACGCTGTAATGGAAGCAGCCGTTCCACAGTGTATGCGCTGGAGCACGCCCAGGGCAGTAGAACCATTTCATTTTCTACACTCACCTATGACAAACTGCACATTCTATGATTCATCGGGGCCTGAGCATTAATGGTTTGACGTGATCCGCCAAAATTGCGCAGGTTTCTGGGTTTAATGCTATGATTGCAGCAGCTGTTCTGGTCATGCCTATGTGTTTTCGTTTGGACGGGATCCATCACAAATGCGCCGTTCCACAGCATATGCAGCGGAGGATGGCCTGGGGTCATACCCCCATATCAGTTTCTACACTCGTCTATGACAGACTGCACGCTCTGCGATCCTGAGCCATCTGTGGGCGCATACTGCAGTTTCGAACTGCACCTTATGGACCCAACATCATTGCTGCGGAATGGCTGCTGCCATCAGAGCGTTAATCCCAGAACCCAGCACATTTGCGATGGATCCCATCCAAACGATATTGCATGACCAGAACAGTTGCTGCCATCATAGCATTAAACCTGGAAATCTGCACATTTGCGGCGGATCCCTTCAAGCCATTAATGCTCAGGTCCGGCTGGATCATAGAATATGGCTGCTGCCATCATAGCATTAAGCCCAGAACCTGGCGCATTTGCGATGGATCCCATCCAAATGATAACGCATAGGCACATCCAGAACGGCTGCTGCCATCATAGCATTAACCTGTGTATTTGCGGCGGATCCCATCAAACTATTAATGATGGTCAGCAGGCTGATGTGGCCAGCATGGAATGGCTGCTGCATTAGCTAATACAAAAGTTTGTAAAGTCAAAAACTTTCAAATGCACATATCTCACTCCATATGGTTCACTCCTTTTATATACAGTGTAACTGACAAATTTCAAACGGATGCATGCAAAACACGTGCATGCGCATCCATACATACAATTAGACTGCCAAGGATATGTGTACTGCTCACATAGGGTATGCATGGACACTATGTATGTGGCACAAATTAGAACTATTCTGAGTTTGTTTGTTTTCCTGGACAGGTATACTGATTCCCTTTAACATTTCGTATTGCTATCTAATGAATTTGCATTTCTCATGTACATATTTTTGCTCTTTTAAAAAGTGCTATTATTTACTGTTATGTCATCCATATGTATCATCCTCCCTAATACCATACATAGTCCCAATGGCAGATGCAATTTTAATTGCCAAATGTAAAAATGTAAAAATTTAAATTACCCAAATTTATTAATTATATTTGTAGAATTGACCAAACAGCATTGAATATCCAACATGAAGGGGAGGGGCAACATCCACCTCATTTCCCCTTCCCTTCTAGGTATGGCCCTGCACAGTAGACCTACTTGGTCGGGGGAGGCTAATGAGGTCACAAGATTGGCCTAATTGGTTATTGGCCTCCCTGCATAATGGGTGTTTCAAAGTGAGTGTCCAAAGGGGTGAGATTATAAATTCAGGGGTTATTCTGTACATGCTGTCCCAAATCATTAGCTAATACACCAGTATCTAAGTTGGAACTACCAGTGTAGTTGTTTAAATTTGTCAAAATTATATTTCATGGGACTTTGCAACTTTAATCAACTGATGTACAAAAAACGTACACACACAAAAAAAACTGGGTATTTTCAGATTTTCAGTCTAACATTGTCCCATCTGAGTTGGAAATATAACATCAAATGTAAGTATGTGGTTTGATTTTGAAAAGAAAATGCTTCATCAGACCATGTAGCTCTAAAACATGGTTCGAATTGATGGGTTCAAATCCCATGACCTACATCAGTAGGTCAGCCCACATCACAAAACAAATGATGGTGCAATGGCATCATCACTAGAACATGCTAGGTGACCAGGCTATTTTTTATTTAGATCATTCAACATCACGTGGTTATCGCGAGATTTCAATACGGGTCATAGCGAGAGGACTTTTGCAAAGCTTGTCAAAAGTATTTTGGGTTCTTTCAGCTCAAATTGCTTCAAAACTAAGCCATGTTTCATCAAAATGACTCCGGACTACTGATTAGTAGGTCATAACGATCAATTTGATATATTTATCTAAAAAATAAGACAAAAATTCAAACGCGATCGGCCTATACAACTTTAATAAGTGCACCAGTATCTAACTTCTTCTAAGTTAGATGTGTAGAATAATATCTAGATAATTGTTTTGGCTTTGAAAATGTGATATTTCATCGGACTATACAGCTTTAAATGTTTTGATTCTGAAAATTGTATGATTTCATCGTATTATGCAGACTTGACGGTTTCTTTGTGATGTAACTAGAATGTTGTTATCTTCCACTCCAGATGGATCAAGTCGAATATACTGCCCAGGTTGGTACACCTTTATAACACCCTCTTTCACAATGTCCAGCTTCACCTTCCCCCCAATACCGCTTGTTCCTCAAGAGGGACTGAAGCTGCGACCCAGCACACCGGATCGCAGCTTCAGCTCATACACAGGGGCCGTAATCGATTAACACGACCCGGGCGACTCGGGTGACCTGAGTCGTCAGAATTTCAAATCGAACACTGCGAGTAGAGTCGACAAATACACGTGCCGTGTGCAAAATGATCCAACCAAGTAACCCACCTCGGAGCTGGGGTTTGCTATGAGCTATGATGTCACATTTGTGCTGGTACCGTCCTGCATGATAACAGCTACCAGTACCAGTCATACATGTTTTTTTTAAAGAATAACTTAGATTAATGAAATGGAAATATAGGTAAACTAGGCCATCATAAAATACTTTAAATCATATTTTGCTGTAGTTTTATTGGTTATTAAAAAATAAAATAATTTTTTTCACCCAAGCGCAGAGAAGCGTATTCGATTATTCGGCCAGAGTCTATAGGATGTGCGCATGCGCCAAAAAGTGGCTCAGGTGACCCGAGTTGATTAATCGATTACGAAAGGGTTTACTGTAGTGTGATCTTTTATTAAGGTATACAGAATATTCATGTGGGGCGTACATAGTAAAATCACATGACCAACTCTTTAATGTCATAGGCTTAAATATATCTACTCCTTCATGGTTGAAAGACCAGTAACGTGATGCCGAAAAAAGATTATATAATTATTCAGATGAATAAATCTTATGACAACTTACTTATACTTTATAGCTAAAATTACCCGCAACTAATTAGCATGTTTAGGGTAAACCAAGTCTTCAAAGGCACATGGTAAGTCATAGGTAGACAGATGACACCTCATTGTAAAATGTCTGCTCAAAATTATCTTATCTAAAGCCGTGTTTACACGGGAGAGTTAAATCGCTTCATATGAATCGCCTTGCCTAGTTCGCCTCACATTCGCCATGTAAACGCGCCACTGAAGCGGATTAGGGCTGATTCGCTTCATATGATTCGCTTTATGTATACCGCGCCGCGAGGTGGTTTATGTGAAGCGATTCAGCTGGTTCCCGGGCGGCGATAGTGTAAAATAGCAGTGCTTGCCGGCTACAAGCTCAGCTGTAACTATCGCTGGTGCCCGGCAGTGTTAGGGACCGATTAGGCCGAAATCTATTAAATGCGATCATATTTAACAGAATTACATACTCAAATAATGAAATTTAATTAAATTAACATTAAATTCCAAGCGATATTAACGTAGCAGCTACATCGGCATCGAATCAACGAGTGTAAACTAAAGCAATAGCAGTGCTCGCCGGCTACAGGCGGACCACTAAGGCTGCTGGTTCCCAGGCGCCGACACACTTTCAAACTCACTACTGTAAACGCACCACTACTTCGCTTCATATAAATCGCTTTGCCTAATTCGCTTCACAATTCCCCGTGTAAACACGGCTTAAGCACATGTATTAATTAGTGAACTAGGTAGTGCTTACCAACACTATTAGCACTACTAACTGTATATACATTCTTTGTTTTTTTACTTTCTCTTTTTCTTCTTCTTTCCTCTTTTCCTTCTTTTCCTTCTTTTTCTTGTTGTTCTTTTCCCCCTTCTTGTTCTCCCATTTTAAATTCTTTTGTGACTTTCTTCTTCCTCTTCTTCTCTTCTTCTTCTCCCCCGTGGTCCTCCCCCTCTTCCTCCTCTTTCTTCCTCCCTCCACTCCTCCTCCCTCTTCTTTTTCTGTTTCCCAACCGTTTTTTGGGGGGTTGTTTTGTTTGTGGGTTTAACAATGATACAATATGGTAGGGCACTTTTTGGTCAGCAACTCCTTCCAAATTCCGCTTTATTGATAATTTGAACACATCTTTATTGGGAAATGCAATAAGAGTATCCCAGTTTCCCTTCAATATGACTATTTACAAGTCGTCTTCAATTTTACTAAATCTATCCCTTAATAATTCTCAGTACTGACATGAAACATCCTTGTTATTTTCAGGTTCTCAAACCCACGCTGAACAGGAAGGAGGTTCGTATTGTATTCTTCTTTGGACATTTCTAATGCTTCATTCCACTTCTTTGCATATTGTGCATTTCATGACAATCATTGTACTAGTCTATTTTACATTGGAGTGTATATTAATATTGCAAGGAGAGTATACATTAGTTAATGACCCATACTTATTGCACGGCCAGGAAACAACAACCAGGAGACATATCCTAATTCAGAGGCATCTTCATTGTAAACATATTCACACACCGTAATCATATTCATGCACTTGGATCATATTCACACACTGTAACCATATTGACACACTAACCATTTTTACATGCTGTAACCATATTCACACTAACCATTTGCACACACTGTAACCATATTCACATACTGACCATATTCACACTGTAACCATATTCACATGCTGCAACCAAATTCATACATTGGCCCATAATTTAGAATTGTGGTTGATCCGGTGGAGGAAGTCCGAGACGCTCACGTCACTAAGCTCACGTCGGGCTCCGGTTTAAAAGAAAATTGTTTCGTAATTGACTTCACACGCTGTACTATTATTTACACACTGCAATCATTCATGCACTGTAATCATATTCACACACTGTAACCATATTCATACTGTAACCATATTCACACACTGTAACCATATTCATACATTGTAACCATATTCACACTGTAACCATATTCATACACTGTAATTGACTTCACACACTGTACTATAATTTAGACACTACAATCATTCATACACTGTGATCATATTCACACACTGTAACCATATTCACACACTGTAACCATATTCATACACTGTAATTGACTTCACACACTGTACTATAATTTAGACACTACAATCATTCATACACTGTGATCATATTCACACACTGTAACCATATTCACACACTGTAACCATGTTCATACACTGTAATTGACTTCACACACTGTACTATAATTTAGACACTACAATCATTCATACACTGTGATCATATTCACACACTGTAACCATATTCACACACTGTAACCATATTCATACACTGTAATTGACTTCACACACTGTACTATAATTTAGACACTACAATCATTCATACACTGTGATCATATTCATACACTGTAACCATATTCACACACTGTAACCATACTCACACACTAACCATATTCACACACTGTAACAATGTTCATATATTGTAATTGTATTCAAACACTGTAAGCATATTTGCACCCTGTACTCATTCACACATTGTAGGCATATTCATGCACTCTAAGCATATTCGCACTGCAATCATATTTACATACTGTAATCATGTCCACACTATGACCATATTCACACACCTTACTTTTTCAAATACTGTAATCACATTCACAGCTGTAACCATATTCACACACTGTAAATATATCCATACACCGTAATCGAATTCACACTGTAAACATATTGACACTCTCCTCACATATTCACACACTGTAGTCGTATTCACACACGTAATAAGATGTATGCACTGTACCCATCTGCTTTGTTTTGCCCATGGTGATCATTCCAATTGCTAATCATGTGACATTGACGTCACTGGTCAATGGTTCTATATAGTCTAGAGCATTTATATATTTTCTCATGAGCAGGATTGGTTGGTCGGTTGTTTGAAGTTTTACGTCCTGGTAACATCTAAGGACGGGCGTGAGCAGGATCCCCACTCCCCACTCCCTGGAGACCCCGCCCCACACAAAGGTTTTTTGTTTGTTTTTGTTGTTACATTCATTGATTAAGCAGGAGGAATCAGCAGCTGGCTAGACTAACTCAATCATTGGCACTAAAAATGACTACAATCAGGAAGATGTGGAGCTTCATAAGCGAAAACACTGCCCTACTGCTATATAAATCAACAGTTCTACCAATAATAGACTATAATGATATAATTTATGGATTGCTCACAAAGCAGCAACTGACTAAGCTACAAAGGATCCAAAACCGGGCGTTAAGAACAATTTATTGGGGCAAAACACTAAGTGTACAGGAAATGCATGACAGAGCAAACCTAGATTACCTAATGGTTAGAAGAGATTCACATCTCCTATCACTTATGTACAGAAGAGCCAGAGATAACCAATATATAGAAAACACAAAAAGAAATACTAGACGGGCTGATTCCACTCTACTCAAAGTCCCCAAGCCTTCCACAAACAAACTAATTAAAGCACCAATTTACAAAGGCAGCATGATGTGGAACAACCTACCAACCAGAACCAGGGCAGCGTCCTCTTACCTAGAATTTAAAAACTCACTAAGAGTACATCGGATTGGGCAGGCCCTTATGCAGTTGCAGTAAAGTATGTTCCATGGCGTCACCATACCGTAAGTGGCAGACCACCAAACCCTCAGCCTCGGTTTCTCCCCCCCCAGCCCCCACTTTTTTAATTTGTTGCTGTTCCTCTGTTATCTCCAGTCAACCATATATGATGACAGAGACAGTCCAGGTAAAAATGTAAAATTTAAGACCTAAATGCACTGGGATTGGTCCCACTGCTTCACTGGTCACAGCTGGTCCAGTGTATTATTAACAACCCCACCCCAACAACATAATTCATAAACTCCCATAACTAACTACATTAGAGTTACACTAGAATTTTCCTAACAAACCAACATTTATATATCGCTTGCCTAACTGCAACTGAACATTAAAACTTACTACAAGTTTACCAATTGAATACAGACGATAACTTCTGCTTACATTCTAAATATTATGTAAATACTCACATTGATCTGACTAATATTGATCTGGTTATATGACACTACTGTACCATATTGTTATCAAACTTTTGGGTTTCAGAATTTCATTGTGTTACATGGTGCAAATTGTGTATTCAACAGGTATTGTACACCTTATTCTATATACCTTTTGTGTAAATAACCCTGAATTGAAAAATGGCTGGAAGACCAGTGCTTTGGCACTGACAAAAGACTTATTCAGCAGAATAAACATATTTACCACAAAAGAAAACAACAACATTAGTTCGAATCGGCTGAGATTCTAATCTGAGCGTTTCAAACGCCAACACTTCTTCAAACCTTGTTGGTAGTCACTCTAAACAATATAAAGACATGACGATGTGGAAGCATGGATTTGATATCCCACTCAGTCAAATTATCCACACACTGAACCAACCAGTCCTTGCCCTATCCTAATAATGCCGAGCGCCTGGCCAGGGAGCAACAAGTATAACTTGTTAAGTCATTTGTTTGACTCGACCAGGGTTTCAAACTGCACCTTATGGACCCAAACTTGCTTTTTGCAGCGATTCGCCTGGTGGATGGCGCATGCTCAGCACAAGGCCGCTTAGAGATCTTCCACAACAACCAGTGGGGCACAATCTGCGACGACGGCTTTGGTAAGCAGTGTACACCACACATTGAACCATTATTGCCCGATATAGGATTCCTCAGATCCTGAGATAATCTGAGAGTAGTATAGTAATTTTCGTCTGTGATGTTCCTCCCTATACTATTGATATTGTAATGCCTATAATGTCACTCCTTATACTACTAACATACACATATATATAGTGATAACCCCCATTATCACCCACACTAACACTAGTAACAGGGACCACACACCGTGCCCTCTATCTGAAAATGGGGTGCTCCAGTTACTTGGTGCTAAGACGCGCCTAAATTACCATTTAACAAATAAAAAGACCAGTGTAGTGCCTCCTGATTTGATATCATACATATTGCTGGATAGAGACCGCTCAGTACAACATCGCCTGGAAGCTGGCATACATATCTGTGCTCTATTTTACATGTTTGATCAAATGTAATTAAAAAAAGGAGTAATATTTTAGTCAGATATGTTTAACCACTGTATGACCCCCAAAAACCGATATTTACTTTTTGTTCTGGGGGGTCGTTAATCAAACAAACAAACAAACAAAAGGAAGCTATTTCCACTTCAAATGGAGGAAAATTGACCTTCATGGCTTTAATTTAGCAGGTAAAAATGCAGCCATTGTGCTGCTCAGACACTTACTGTCGCCATTAGGATAATCGACCATATCCTGTTTCCCTTTTCAGACATGGTTGAAGCGACTATAGTCTGTAAGCAGCTTGGTTACGACACCGGTGTGGCCATAAAGGTATCGTGTGTAACTGTAAAACTATCCTCATGTATCATGTAGTGCTAGAGCCCATTAATCAATACACAATCCCCTCGTCTACTTCCATGAATGTTATTTACCGTTGTCCTGGTTAATCTAGGATCATAATCAATGTAATGCTATCATCTATAATCAATACACATTCCTTGATTGATGTTTATCGTTGACATGGTTAACTCAACATTATGATCAATACAGTACTAGTGTCCTAATCAATGCAAAATCCCATGGCTTATTTCCTTGATTGTTATTCACCATTGTCATGGTTAATCTATCATTATGGTCAATGCAGACTACTGTCCATAATTAGTACACAATCTCATAACCTACCTTCTTGATTGTTATTTACCATTGTCATGGTTAATCTATAATTACGATCAATGCAGTGCTACTGTCCATAATTAGTACACAATCCCATAACCTATCTTCTTGATTGTTATTTACCGTTGTCATGGTTAATCTATACTTACGATCAATGCAGTGCTACTGTCCATAATTAGTACACAATCCCATAACCTGCCTTCTTGATTGTTATTTACCGTTGTCATGGTTAATCTATACTTACGATCAATGCAGTGCTACTGTCCATAATTAGTACACAATCCCATAACCTGCCTTCTTGATTGTTATTTACCATTGTCATAGTTTGTCTATAATTACGATCAATGCAGCCAGAGTTAGTACACAATCCCATAACCTACCTTCTTGATTGTTATTTACCGTTGTCATGGTTAATCTATAATTACAATCAATGCAGTGCTACTGTCCATAATTAGTCCACAATCCCATAACCTGCCTTCTTGATTGTTATTTACCGTTGTCATGGTTAATCTATGCTTACGATCAATGCAGTGCAACTGTCCATAATTAGTACACAATCCCATAACCTGCCTTCTTGATTGTTATTTACCATTGTCATGGTTGACTCCATGTTGTGTGTGCCTTCTGACACTTCATCGCTGCGTCTGTTCGGACAGGCTCCGGTACCGGGGATTGGCCGCATCTGGTTGGACGACCTGATGTGCACCTCACAGCAGGAGTCACTTGCGGAATGTCAGGGGGCAACTTGGGGCCTCGAAGACTGCAGCCACACTGAGGACACCGGCGTGCACTGTTTCAGTAAGTATAGCAGATGTCGTGGGGGTGATGAAAATGGGAAATACTGCGCCTAGAGCGGGACTCGAACCCACATCTCTTTGCATTCCGGGCCAGTGTGCTAACCATTACACCACCTAGGCTCCCTGATATCAATACACTCCCCACGCCTACCTGTCTATGTGGTTACTTGCCTGAGAGGTCAGTGCAGACCACTACACTCGTCCCCCTGGAATTGTAAGTCTTGTAATGCTTACAATTACATACATACAGGCAATGCACTAACACATACATACACAGGGTAGGTTCAACAACCATACAGCGCAAAGCTTGTACAGGATCCTGATCACGGCAACCAGTGTCGTGGGGGTGATGAAAATGGGAAATACTGCGCCTAGAGCGGGACTCGAACCCACATCTCTTTGCATTCCGGGCCAGTGTGCTAACCATTACACCACCTAGGCTCCCTGATATCAATACACTCCCCACGCCTACCTGTCTATGTGGTTACTTGCCTGAGAGGTCAGTGCAGACCACTACAGCAGATAACAAATAAAAATAACAAAAATAACAAATATATATAGGCAACAGGATCACCTCATAGTAAGATTGTATGCATACCACAAATCTCAAACTGACAAAAACAACAGGAGGTTACAAACAAGGTGCACAAGAAGCGACAATGGTGCGTGACTAGTAATGGTAAAATCAAAATGCAATGCATATGATCACAGTGTAGCTAACATGAGTGCCAATATTTGGAATAAACTGCCAGCTACAACACGAAATGCAGAAAACATATCAGTGTTTAAGAAACTACTAACAAGTAATGTAACCTATAAAATCAGATGATGTTTAAATGGATTAACACAAAGTATAATGAAAGCTAGATTTTGGACTTTTGCAATCTACAGTTACAAGCTATAAATAAGAAGCAAGAAAACCAAAATTATTACTAAAACAAAATTCAAAAGACTTGAATCAACTTGGACTAGTGCTGCCCAGCAGTGAAAACAAGTGTCAACACACTTTTCCGTTATGAGCAGGGTCAATAAATTCATCACACACAAAAAATGTATGGCCAGTTCCCCCTGCTCTGTAGCTGACGCAGCACGAAGAGAAGACAAGGAGAGGAATATATGCTTCATGGTTTATTTCCTTCCTCTGCCAACCGCGGCATCAGAGAACTAAATTACCCGTTTCCTGACCAGCCAGGTCATAGCTAACCTCTCGTGGTGGTGGTGGTGGTGGTGGTGGGGGGGGGGGGCATCAGCCAGTTGCAGTAGGGGAGTGTCCACCCAGGGACCCCCCTCCCTCTGGCTCCCTTGCTGCCTGCCGCCTGTAGCCATAGATGGTGCCGATGACCTGGTACTCAGTGGAACATCACTATATAATCGTCATAAGTGTGTACGGCCACAAGTTTGTACCCGTCTTGATATTACCTTAGATGTTGCCAGGATGTAAAACTCCAACAAACAACAACTGACCACATCAGACGGCACCGATTCAGCGCTGGTGATGATGGCGTAAAGGGCTCAGTGCAATTATCTTTTTTATTTACCAGTTATTTATTTATACCGGTATGTGCCTTTTTCTCTTCAGATTCCTTTGATGTCCTTGACTGCTGTGAGTATGGCTATGTTGAGTAAAGTTGCATAATCTGATAGTTTTAAGTTTATGCTATTTTCTGAGATAAATAACTAGATTGGTCTTTATAATCGTATTTACTTTAATTTGAAGTAACTTTTATTTGAAATGGCCAACTTTCAAGATATTCAAGTGCAAACATGATAATTAATTTTGGCAGTGATGTAAAAATTCTGACATGATAAGGTTTCAGCATTAACAGATTCTATTAATGTGTCTTAGTATTCCCTTCTGTGCAGCAGCACATGTTTAATAAGTACACCAGTGTCTAAATTCGATACACCTAATCAAATATAGACCTGTGTTTTGTTTTAAAGAATTTGATGTTTTCATTGGACTATTCAACTTTAAGGTGTCATTACAATATTGTCTGCCTATTCAAATACTTTGTAAAATTATAATGGCGTCATTACTATTTTTATTGAAAAGCAAAGCTTTAGGCTACTTGTCTCCACTACTTCTCTTTGGGAGTTGCAGGTGGGTTCTTCAAATAACTAACTACTTGGGGGCTTAAACATATAGCTATATCATCTTGTCTTATTTATTATTTCACAACAATTACTAACACTAGGTTATCTAATACCCATATTACTAATATCTACTGACAGGTATGATCAGCAAATCAATGAAATATTGTCAAATCAAATGGCCAAACTCCAATCAATTAATAAAACAAGTTTCACCCTAAATATGGACTTTGATGTTGACATGGCATAAAAAACTAATAGTCAGCCAATCACTCAATTAATCAAATATGTAGATTAGCCTCGCCATGATTACGGCTTGTGATATTAACTTGGTGTAAAACATCTATCAATCAATCAATCAGACATGTAGGTTAGCCTCGCCATGATTATGGCTTGTGATATTAACTTGGTGTAAGACATCAATCAATCAATCAATCAATCAGACATGTAGGTTAGCCTCGCCATGATTACGGCTTGTGATATTAACTTGGTGTAAAACATCTATCAATCAAACATGTAGGTTAGCCTCGCCATGATTATGGCTTGTGATATTAACTTGGTGTAAAACATCTATCAATCAATTAATCAAACATGTAGGTTAGCCTCGCCATGATTACGGCTTGTGATATTAACTTGGTGTAAAACAGCTATCAATCAATCAATCAAACATGTAGGTTAGCCTCACCATGATTATGGCTTGCGATATTAACTTGGTGTAAAACATCAATCAATCAATCAATCAGACATGTAGGTTAGCCTCGCCATGATTAGGGCTTGTGATATTAACTTGGTGTAAAACATCAATCAATCAATCAATCAGACATGTAGGTTAGCCTCGCCATGATTACGGCTTGTGATATTAACTTGGTGTAAAACATCTATCAATCAAACATGTAGGTTAGCCTCGCCATGATTACGGCTTGTGATATTAACTTGCTGTAAACCATCTATCAATCAATTAATCAAACATGTAGGTTAGCCTCGCCATGATTACGGCTTGTGATATTAACTTGGTGTAAAACATCTATCAATCAATTAATCAGACATGTAGGTTAGCCTCGCCATGATTACGGCTTGTGATATTAACTTGGTGTAAAACATCTATCAATCAATCAATCACACATGTAGGTTAGCCTCGCCATGATTACGGCTTGTGATATTAACTTGGTGTAAAACATCTATCAATCAATTAATCAAATATGTAGGTTAGCCTCGCCATGATTACGGCTTGTGATATTAACTTGGTGTAAAACATCTATCAATCAATTAATCAAACATGTAGGTTAGCCTCGCCATGATTACGGCTTGTGATATTAACTTGGTGTAAAACATCTATCAATCAATTAATCAGACATGTAGGTTAGCCTCGCCATGATTACGGCTTGTGATATTAACTTGGTGTAAAACATCTATCAATCAATTAATCAAACATGTAGGTTAGCCTCGCCATGATTACGGCTTGTGATATTAACTTGGTGTAAAACATCTATCAATCAATTAATCAGACATGTAGGTTAGCATCGCCATGATTACGGCTTGTGATATTAACTTGGTGTAAAACATCTATCAATCAATTAATCAGACATATAGGTTAGCCTCGCCATGATTACGGCTTGTGATATTAACTTGGTGTAAAACGTCTATCAATCAATCAATCAGACATGTAATTTATATATCATTTGGAGGTGTTGATCTGTGGAGGTGGTCGGTTAGAGAGGTTTTGCTGTACATATACAGCATAATAACCTGTCATACCTGCACCCCAGTGTGATCCTGTCTAGGTTATCACACATGCATTTTGTGTTTGTTTATGCCTCTCAATGTCATTCATTGCCTAATAATTATTGTCTACTGATGCAGTATTCTCACTGATCTTGTTCAATTCTGCTTCACAGTTGGGAAACCCGTGCCGGACGATGGAGGTACGTGTGTGTTAACCATTACAATTGGAGTTGTAGCTCTGTTGTCAATTAACATGACCCATTATAGGTAGTGTTGCAGCTGCAGAGTCAATTAGTGTTAACCATTTTAATTGGAGTTGTAGCTCTGTTGTCAATTAACATGACCCATTATAGGTAGGTTGCAGCTGCATAGTCAATTAGTGTTAACCATTTTAATTGGAGTTGTAGCTCTGTTGTCAATTAACATGACCCATTATAGGTAGGTTGCAGCTGCATAGTCAATTAGTGTTAACCATTTTAATTGGAGTTGTAGCTCTGTTGTCAATTAACATGACCCATTATAGGTAGGTTGCAGCTGCATAGTCAATTAGTGTTAACCATTTTAATTGATGTTGTGGCTGTTGTTGCATAGTCTGATAGTTTTGAGTTTCTCTCATTTTCTGAGATAAACATATTAGGTTGATCATTATAACATACCTTACTTTAATTTGAAGTGATTTTCCTTCAAATGACTAACTTAGGAGATATTTGAAGTGAAAACCTGAAACATTAATTTTGGGATGTTTGTCAAAACTCTCACTCCATAGGGTTCAGCAGTAACCGGTTATATTAAACTGTCTGAGTAGTTCCTTCTATGCAGCAACGCTTGTTTAATAAGTGCACCAGTGTCTAAGTCACATATAGGATGAATTCTAGCTAACTGTGTTGGTTTTGAACATTTGCTGCTCTCTCTGACTGTGCGGCTTTAATTAGTGCTGCCCATTTGTGCTGCAGTTGTACGGCTGGTGAATGGCACCTTTAATGAGTGCTGCCCATTTGTGCTGCAGTTGTACGGCTGGTGAATGGCACCTTTAATTAGTGCTGCCCATTTGTGCTGCAGTTGTATGGCTGGTGAATGGCACCTTTAATGAGTGCTGCCCATTTGTGCTGCAGTTGTATGGCTGGTGAATGGCACCTTAATGAGTGCTGCCCATTTGTGCTGCAGTTGTATGGCTGGTGAATGGCACCTTTAATTAGTGCTGCCCATTTGTGCTGCAGTTGTACGGCTGGTGAATGGCACCTTTAATGAGTGCTGCCCATTTGTGCTGCAGTTGTATGGCTGGTGAATAGCAGCTAAATTAGTGCTGCCCATTTGTGCTGCAGTTGTATGGCTGGTGAATGGCACCTTTAATGAGTGCTGCCCATTTGTGCTGCAGTTGTATGGCTGGTGAATTGCAGCTAAATTAGTGCTGCCCATTTGTGCTGCAGTTGTATGGCTGGTGAATGGCACCTTTAATGAGTGCTGCCCATTTGTGCTGCAGTTGTATGGCTGGTGAATAGCAGCTAAATTAGTGCTGCCCATTTGTGCTGCAGTTGTACGGCTGGTGAATGGCACCTTTAATTAGTGCTGCCCATTTGTGCTGCAGTTGTACGGCTGGTGAATGGCACCTTTAATTAGTGCTGCCCATTTGTGCTGCAGTTGTATGGCTGGTGAATGGCACCTTTAATGAGTGCTGCCCATTTGTGCTGCAGTTGTACGGCTGGTGAATGGCACCTTTAATGAGTGCTGCCCATTTGTGCTGCAGTTGTACGGCTGGTGAATGGCACCTTTAATTAGTGCTGCCCATTTGTGCTGCAGTTGTATGGCTGGTGAATGGCACCTTTAATGAGTGCTGCCCATTTGTGCTGCAGTTGTACGGCTGGTGAATGGCACCTTTAATGAGTGCTGCCCATTTGTGCTGCAGTTGTATGGCTGGTGAATGGCAGCTTTAATTAGTGCTGCCCATTTGTGCTGCAGTTGTACGGCTGGTGAATGGCACCTTTAATGAGTGCTGCCCATTTGTGCTGCAGTTGTATGGCTGGTGAATAGCAGCTAAATTAGTGCTGCCCATTTGTGCTGCAGTTGTATGGCTGGTGAATGGCACCTTTAATGAGTGCTGCCCATTTGTGCTGCAGTTGTATGGCTGGTGAATAGCAGCTAAATTAGTGCTGCCCATTTGTGCTGCAGTTGTATGGCTGGTGAATGGCACCTTTAAGTAGTGCTGCCCATTTGTGCTGCAGTTGTACGGCTGGTGAATCGCACCTTTTTTTTAATTTTTTTTTATTTTTTTTTTTTTATTGAGGCTGTATTTATACTGTCCATAGCATATAAGCCTGGGTATTCAGGCTTGTTTTCAATGCTGGCCAGCTGTAGTGTTGGTGTTGTCTTATCACACAGTAGCTGCTGATAAGGTATTTGATTGCCTGTATTTCAGTAGCAGATAGATAGTTGGTTGGTCTGGTTAGTACTATAGTAGTCTATGTTAATTTTTTTTGATTTTCTTGGCATATATGTGCTTTATTTTTTCTACTCTTATTTCTAGACTAGCCTACTCCTATTTACATATCATAGGCTTGTACGCAGCTGTGAGGTGTGTTATCTGGGTGCTTTTGGTATGGTTACCTTCCATTGGGCGTCTCGCTGGTGGGCCGTGACATGTATCACCTGCCCCTTTGCGGTGCAGCTTAGTTGGGGGTTCCTAGCCTTATTTTGCACAGATATTTTTTGTATGTTTTTAGGTCGGGAATTTGTCGTTCCTTTACTGTTTGGGCATTCCACACCTTGGCAGCCATTTCTAGCGTGCTTCTCTCGTGAGCTTTTATTTGGCTTCTGGTCTGCTTTAGTAGTGGCGCATTATTTGCTCTAGTTGCCCTTTGTGGTTTTGTTAGGAGTTTATTGTCTTGACTATAGCTGTATGCTAATGTTTTCAGATGAATTATTCTCCTATTTTCTAGCAATTTTACTTTGGTTCTTTTGTGTATGTCATAGGTGGGGTGCAGCTTGTCTACTCTGAGGCAGATTTTCAGGGCTCTGTTCTGTAGTGTTTGCAGTTTTTTTAGAAGTTCTTTCTTTGCACCCATGTAGTTTACATCTCCATAGTCAAAATAGGGTAGCACCATGCCCTTGAAGATTTTTATTGACATTTCTTGTGTCATGTAGTCTCTTAGCTTTGCAAATAGCCACAGTTTGTGGTTTACCTTTTGGACAATTTTGTTTATACATAGGTTGTAGTTTAGTTGGCTGTCCAACTCAAGGCCTAGGTATTTGTAATGGTCTACATTTTCTAGTGTTTGGCTTCCTAGCTTACAGTGTAGTTTTCTTTCTGGCATTTGTTTATGCGAGAAGAGAACTGTTTTTGTCTTGCTTGTGTTGATGGTTATTTTGTTGGACTCACACCACTCATCCAGTTTTAGTAGGAGCTTGTTTAGTTTAGTTATTACCTCCTCTTCTGTGGTGCCGTTTGCATATATGACTGTGTCATCTGCATATAGTTGGAGGCATTCGGTTTGTAACCATTTTTCAAGATCGTTTATGTAGATTATAAAGAGCAGTGGCCCTAGCACTGACCCTTGGGGTACACCACATGTGACAGGTTGGTTGTCTGATAGTGTATTGTTTATTTTTGTTCCTTTAATTAGTGCTGCCCATTTGTGCTGCAGTTGTACGGCTGGTGAATGGCACCTTTAATTAGTGCTGCCCATTTGTGCTGCAGTTGTACGGCTGGTGAATGGCACCTTTAATTAGTGCTGCCCATTGTGCTGCAGTTGTACGGCTGGTGAATGGCACGCTTTAATGAGTGCTGCCCTTTGTGCTGGTTGTACGGCTGGTGAATGGCACCTTTAATGAGTGCTGCCCCATTTGTGCTGCAGTTGTATGGCTGGTGAATGGCAGCTTAATGAGTGCTGCCCATTTGTGCTGCAGTTGTACGGCTGGTGAATGGCACCTTTAATGAGTGCTGCCCATTTGTGCTGCAGTTGTATGGCTGGTGAATGGCAGCTTTAATTAGTGCTGCCCATTTGTGCTACAGTTGTATGGCTGGTGAATGGCAGTTTTAATTAGTGCTGCCCATTTGTGCTGCAGTTTTACGGCTGGTGAATGGCACCTTTAATGAGTGCTGCCCATTTGTGCTGTAGTTGTACGACTGGTGAATGGCACCTTTAATGAGTGCTGCCCATTTGTGCTGCAGTTGTATGGCTGGTGAATGGCACCTTTAATGAGTGCTGCCCATTTGTGCTGCAGTTGTATGGCTGGTGAATGGCACCTTTAATGAGTGCTGCCCATTTGTGCTGCAGTTGTACGGCTGGTGAATGGCACCTTTAATTAGTGCTGCCCATTTGTGCTGCAGTTGTACGGCTGGTGAATGGCACCTTTAATGAGTGCTGCCCATTTGTGCTGCAGTTGTATGGCTGGTGAATGGCACCTTTAATGAGTGCTGCCCATTTGTGCTGCAGTTGTATGGCTGGTGAATGGCACCTTTAATTAGTGCTGCCCATTTGTGCTGCAGTTGTACGGCTGGTGAATGGCACCTTTAATGAGTGCTGCCCATTTGTGCTGCAGTTGTACGGCTGGTGAATGGCACCTTTAATTAGTGCTGCCCATTTGTGCTGCAGTTGTATGGCTGGTGAATGGCACCTTTAATTAGTGCTGCCCATTTGTGCTGCAGTTGTATGGCTGGAGAATGGCACCTTTAATGTGTGTGCCCTTTGTGCTGCAGTTATGTGGTGAAGGCACTTTAATGAGTGCGCCCATTTGGCTGCAGTTGTACGGCTGGTGAATGGCACCTTTAATGAGTGCTGCCCATTTGTGCTGCAGTTGTACGGCTGGTGAATGGCACCTTTAATTAGTGCTGCCCATTTGTGCTGCAGTTGTATGGCTGGTGAATGGCACCTTTAATGAGTGCTGCCCATTTGTGCTGCAGTTGTACGGCTGGTGAATGGCACCTTAATTAGTGCTGCCCATTTGTGCTGCAGTTGTACGGCTGGTGAATGGCACCTTTAATTAGTGCTGCCCATTTGTGCTGCAGTTGTATGGCTGGTGAATGGCACCTTTAATGAGTGCTGCCCATTTGTGCTGCAGTTGTATGGCTGGTGAATAGCAGCTAAATTAGTGCTGCATATTTGTGCTGCAGTTGTACGGCTGGTGAATGGCACCTTTAATGAGTGCTGCCCATTTGTGCTGCAGTTGTTCGGCTGGTGAATGGCACCTTTAATTAGTGCTGCATATTTGTGTTGCAGTTGTACGGCTGGTGGATGGCAACTGCCACTTTGAGGGGCGGCTGGAGGTGTGGCATGAGCATCGCTGGGGGACCGTGTGTGATGCTGGCTTTTCAGAATCAGCTGCAAGTGAGTAAACCCCCCCCCCCTCCCCCTGCTCTACTTTACAAACATGGTCCTGCCAATAGCAAAAGCTAAAGAGTAATATCACAATTCACTATGTAACTGGATTAAGTGATTTAAATTTGACGTCCAATAGGCGATGATAAAAATCATTGTGCTCTAGAGGGGTAGTTCAATACCAGAAACTTTAAGGAATTTAAAATGAATAATCTATTGTATTATATAGTGTTTTAGAATGGCTCCTGCTAATGAGTGTGCTCTGGTGCTGACATTATTCAATGAATAAACTACATTTAAAAAAAGAAACCAATCCACCATATTCCATCAATCATTATCCCTCAATCACCATCCATCAATCATCATTCATCCATCAATAATCATCCATTATCCATCATTCAGCAGCACCATAAGCATCCACCACCAGTAGTAGTTGTAGTATACATAGTACATATAGTATATCTATTATTTTACCTCGGTATACAGCCTCAGGCTAGGGAGAAGGAAGCACATCCGGTCCAGCAATTAGCATAAACAACTCACGATTGGATTACGTTTCGTTGAGTTGCTCCCGCAAATTTAGTCTACACACAAGCAAATACGCAGTAAGTATAATAAAAACTGTGGTTAGCTTAATTATGATGCATTATAGCATCATTATGGAAAGTTCAGAACTTTCTTTGGTCCTTTTTGGACTAGTTCATTCGGTTATAAAAAACCAAGGATAGAACGCTCTAGATTCCTTCTCGAAGGAACGAAACCAATACTTAGCGGTTCTGTCAACACCCGTGTGACCATGGGTAGAGATGTGGGCTCTGCCTCATCTCCTGTGGAAATTCTCTCGGACTCTAATAGAGAGTGATGTTGGAGATGCTCCTGGGTTTCTTTTATAGACTCCCCACAATATTTTCAGGCATTTCTCCGAGTTTCGTAGCATTTTCTCCAACCTGCTGGCGTGGTAGTCACAGGGGGGAGAAGTGTGCGGAACAGAGGGATGGGCGAGCCGATACACTGGTCCCGACCCCGCGTAAGATTTGGGCTTGACCCACAATCCACGCACAAATTTAGCTTATTACGCCTGTGTTATAACGGTCTAAACACGTTCTCTAACACCACTAGATGTCCGATTACGTTTTAAACAACAAAATTGTGACATTTATAAATACCGAGACTGACCAAATTGTTTGGTTTCAGCTCCCGATGGCCACGAAGCGGAGTAAGCGCGTTGCTGCAGCAGCCGAGGGACGCGCTCCCAGAGCCTTGGACGAGGAGTACGACTCCTCACCGGTGTTGTCGGCAATGCCTTCACCATAGCCCGGGGCGCATATACTCTCCGAGGCGGAGGAAGAGACAGTGCCTGACGGCCCCACAGTTCCTGACTGGGAGGCTCGGTGGGCGGCTATGGAGAGTCATATCCTGTCTCTCAAACCACCGCCGTCTCTTAAACGGCAAAGGCCGGGTTTCCAAGACAAGTCGGACTGGGAAGATTTCTCGGAGACAGACTCGGCGATCGAGCCGAGGGCTCCTCCTCCTCCTCCTCCTAAACGGAGGAAGAAGAAGAAACAGGTCACTTCTTCTGGTGACGAGTTCACCAAGGAACGTAACAAGACCGGACTTCGCAAGAAGCGAAAGACCAAGTCCAAGAAGAAGAAGAAGAAGAGGAAAGATTCTTCTTCTTCCGATTCCTCCATGGATTCCACTTCCACGGAATCAGACTCAGACACACAATATGAAGGTGTCTATGCTGCCATTGGTGGCAAAGTGTCTAAGAAGGTGGAGAAGCCGAAAGCTAAGCGGTTTAAAACTACCACGCTTATGCACGAGACCATAAATGGTCATTTCCGTACGTTTAAACCGGCGGAAATCATCTCCAAGCTAGGAGATGAATTGACGGGCATTAAAGGTGTCCCCAACTCCATCATTAAAGAGATGGACCGAGATGTCAACATGACGGAAGACCGCAAGAAATTTGAGAGCGTGTTGCACATAGTGCATAAGGCGGTGCTCGGTACCCTAACGGCCATCACCCCGGTGGCAAATCGAATGCAAAGAGAAAACAAGTTCTCGTCCTTGGCAAAAACCATGGACAAAGGCATTGCAATGTTAACGGCGGCAGGTAATTACTTGTCGTACCGAAGATATGAGAATGTCTTTAAGTCGGTTTGCACAGACGCCGGCAAAGAGGTGGCCCACTCAAAGAAGGTCACGGACAATGATGGGAAAGAGTATACGCTCTTTCTGGCCCCAGAGCCGATCAAAGGGAAGCCTTTGGATAAAACGAAAATGTTTGGGGTCAACTACAATACCTCTATAAAGAGGTAGAAACCGCAGCGAAAAGTGGCAAAAACATGGATGGCAAGAAGAAGCAGGAAGCACCACGCTTCAAAAGATCACGAGGGGATTTTCGCCCACGACGGCTCGGCAGGGGAACCAGACCGCTTCCAAAATCCAGCCAGTCTTTCCGGGGTCGGGGCGCCCGCCCAGGCTGGACCGACAACACCGCACGGCCACTGGGCCGAGGCTTCAACTCCCCGAGACTCTTCCCCAGGGGCGGGTCCAAGTAGAGGCCCAAACACAGACTTTACAAGTCCCCGCGGCCTCTAAAGCCACACAAACTGTAAGCAACTTTGTGGCTGGGAATATTCATAATCATATTTCTGAATGGGATAAAATTACCAGTGACCAAGAGATTTTACAAATAGTTAAAGGTGTTCAAATTCCCTTCACACAAATACCCGTACAAGGGAGAGTTCCGTTTCCCTATAAAATTGAACCAATTGAACGAGAGGCACTAACTGAACAGGTACAACATTTTTTTGACAAAGGCATTATACAAATGGTTACACACTGCCCTGGAGAGTTTATTTCAAACATCTTCTCGAGACCGAAACCTAATGGGGACATTCGAATGATCCTGGATTTAACAACCCTTAATAAAATGATCGAATATCGACATTTTAAAATGTTTTCACTAGATACGGCACGAGACCTCATTACACCAAATGCGTGGATGGCTAGTGTTGACTTACAAGATGCATATTACACAGTTCCCATAGCGGAACAACATCGGAAATTTCTCCGTTTTCTTTGGGATAACCAACTCTGAGTTTACCTGTATGCCGAATGGCTTAGCTTGTGCCCCTCGTTTATTCACTAAACTGCTTAAACCTGTTTTCTCACTTATGGCACGGAATGGTCACATAATGTTTCCTTACATAGATGATTCCTTTATCATGGCGTCAACACACATTGATTGTGTAAACGCCGTTTTGGATTTATGTGCAGTACTCACTAAATTGGGGTTTTATGTACATCCACATAAGTCAGTGCTTAAACCAACAAAACAACTAAAATGTTTAGGGTTTATTCTTGATACACAGTCCCTCACAGTGTCGATAACAGAACAAAAACTAACTAAGTTTATGACCACAGCGACCCAGCTTCTTAAGTTACCGAAACCTAAGATTAGACAGGTCGCAGTTCTTATCGGGATAATGATATCGTATGCACCCGCTATTCTATATGGGAAAGCCCATATTAAATCTCTAGAAATAGATAAAAATTTGGGATTAGCACGAACTAAAGGTAATTTTGAACGAAAGATGTTTATTTCTGAAGAAGGGTTACAGGATATTCAATGGTGGATGCAACATATCGCAAATTCACCCAATCCAATCCGCATGGCGGAACCAAATACAGTGATTACCACTGATGCTTCGTTAGAAGGGTGGGGAGCCCATTGTGATGGGCTAGCAACAGGAGGTAGATGGCTACATGATGAAGAGTCAGATCACATTAATGCTCTAGAGTTGCATGCTATTTATTTGGGTCTACGTAGCTTAGTATAGATACCTAAATCACAAGTTAGAATACTAACTGATAACACTACTGCTATGGCATATATCCGTAACATGGGTGGAACCAAATCAAAGCCTTGCAATCGGTTATCTAAACTGATTTGGAACTGGGCACAGGCTCAACAAGTCTGGCTGACTGTAGCGCATATTCCAGGGTCACAAAATACACTTGCAGACCATAAGAGTAGAAAATTCCATGACCATTTAGAATGGTCCCTATCAACACCTTTGTTTAACTTCATTTGTGCAAAATGGGGTACACCTAAAGTTGACTTGTTTGCATCACGAAACAATAACAAGTTACCCTGTTATGTTTCTTGGCATCCCGAACCGGATGCTTGGAAAGTTGATGCATTTGCTATTACCTGGGCAAATAATTATTTCTATATTTTCCCACCGTTTAGCGTTATCAGCCGAGTAGTGAGAAAAATCAGCATGGAGGGGACACACGCCATACTGATTGTGCCCGATTGGGACACGCAACCTTGGCTGCCAGCAGTTACACAACTGGCAAAAGAACATATACGATTCCCAAGAAAACCCGGGAACCTAACGCACCACGGACCGCTAGTGGTTCACGGCGACGTGTCAGCGACACCCCTATTGGCATTCCTTTTTTAAGAAAACAGCTGCAGCAATTTGGGTTAGACAAAATTACGGAAGACAGGATAGTAGCCGATGCTTGGAGGCCAGGAACTGTCAAAATGTACACAACTTATTTAAAGAAATGGGGTGTACATTGTTTGCTAATGAAAGTCAAGCCAACAAATCCAACAATTGCACAGGTAGCTCGTTTTCTTCGTTCGCTAGAGGATGAGGGACTAGCGTTTGGAGCGGTCAATGCGGCAAGATGCGCGTTATCAATTATATTACCTAGAATTGACGGTGAAACAGTTGGTAAACATTATGTCCTTCATTATCTACTTCGGTCAATTTAACAAAGGAATCCTCCAAAACCAAAGTATAGTCGCTTTTGGGATGTTTCTATAGTATTTAAGTTTCAGGCTTGGCCTAACAACTCTTTGTTAGATATAAAACAGTTAGGTTTTAAGGTCGCGGTCTTGTTACTATTAGTAACGGGACACAGAGGACAAACGATTATAGCTTTATCCTTAACGGGATTAGAAATAGACAAGAAACAATCTACGTTTGATTTAGCACAATTGCTCAAATCGAACACGTTAGGTGACCCTTTATCTACGGTTCACTTAGACTACTTCCCAAATGATCGTAAATTATGTATTGTGTCAGCCATACGGGCTTATATATCCAAGACAAAGGAATTACGTGCATCACAACAACTATTAGTGAGCTTCATAAAGCCACATAAGGCAATTTCAAGAGATACCCTTGCCAGATGGACAATTACGGTGTTGAAATTGGCTGGAGTGGATACGGCCAAATACTCGTCCCACTCAACCAGAGGTGCCATGGTGTCCAAGGCACGGTTGCTCGGCATTTCTGTAAAAAGAATACTAGCGCACGCAGGCTGGAAGACGGCTAAGTCGTTTGCAAAACATTACAACAAACGACTAGAAAAGCCTACCGGCATTGCAAAGCGCCTGCTCACCAACTAACAAGAATAGGTGAGAACAAAAACTTTTAATGATACAAATACTAATACAATGATACATAAACATGTTATAATAAGAATGAATAATATTAAGGATAACAAAAAAAAGAATTATGTAAAAGTCTCCCTAGCCTGAGGCTAGCCTGAGGCTGTATACCGCGGTAAACTAGTATAGTTATACGAGTCTTACCTGGGTATAGATGATGGATAACTGTTGTTTTCCCGACGTATAAGCCTCGGGTAGACGTGGGCTAGGGCCCACCCACCACACCCTACCACGTCTATTTCCGTTGGTGTACCATTACGGGAAAATCATAGTATCCATTGTGTTGAAAGATCATTTTTATCCTGAATAAGTAGGTAAAGATTGCTGGACCGGATGTGCTTCCTTCTCCCTAGCCCACGTCTACCCGAGGCTTATACCTCGGGAAAACAACAGTTATCCATCATCTATACCCAGGTAAGACTCGTATAACTATACTATATATGTAACATACATAGTAAATAACGTATATATACTATATATAGTATATGTAGTATATATAGTATTATAGTATATATAGTATATCTATAATATATATAGCATGCATAGTAAATAAAGTATATATAACGTGTATATTGTGTATATACTATATGTAGTATGTGTAGTATATGTAGTATAATAGTATATATAGTATATCTATAATATATATAGCATGCATAGTAAATAAAGTATGTATAGTACGTATATATTGTATATATACTATATGTACTATATATACTAAATAGACTATATATACTATATATAATCTATATATACTATATATACTATATAGTCTATAAGCCTATAGTCTATATAGTATATATAATCTATATATATAGTCTATATATACTATATATAGTATATATAGTAATTATATACATATTATATATAGTACATCTATGATATATATTAATAGATTAAAATTTAAAAATGAAAAGAAATACCGTGCTATTCTAACCATGACGGCGCGCATGCGCTGCCCGTCTCTCCCCACTCCGGCAGTGACCGTGTGCAAGCAGATGGGGCACCGTTACGGTTGGATTCACACGTCGACTGTGGCCGTCCAAGGCGCCAAGATCTGGCTGAAGCAAGTGAGCTGTAACGCTACAGCGACGAGCCTGGCGAGCTGCTCGCACGGTCCCTGGGGCCAGGTGTACGGGTGCGACCACAACCGCGACGTCGGCGTCATCTGCTCCAGTAGGCCAGCACTACTATAATTGAAAGACATGATTTTTACACCCGCGTAGGCATGAGTGGGTGGGCGATGTGATTTCAAACGGGTCGGTGCCGAAGGCTGAGGCCCATTTGAAATCACTCCACCCATCAGTGGTATCGCTTACAATTAAAACATGTTTAATAAATATGTTTGAGACCAGACGGGATGGCCGAATGAGTTGAGCGTCCGTCTCCCGTTTTGGTAGATCGTGGGATTCGAACCCACGGGTTCGAATCCTGGTCAAGTTAAACCAATGACTTATAAATTGATACTTGTCGCTTCCTACCCAGGCACTCGGCATTTTTAGGATAGGGCAAGGACTGGTTGGCTCAGTGTCAGGATAATGTGACTGAGTAGGATATCAGGTCATGGTGCTGGTGGCCTGGTCTCCCAGTGGGGCAGCACTATAAAGTTCTCATGAGTATGCACTGTCACAATTCGGTACCCGTGCTGATAGGATCTCATATGTTGCCAGGACGTAAAACTCCAATAACCAACCCCATAACTTGGTGGGGCAGCACAGGTGACTTTGTAACCATGTTTCTCCAGTTTTCCCTGTTGCTACTGAGACTTGCCAAACTGCGAAGCCTCTTCCTTTGCCCGCCTTGTTTTCTTCCCGTCTTTCACTGCGCCTTGCAAGGTGTTTTTTGGTCAAACGTGATGAATGGGAAAGATGGCCATACCACTGCAGTTTGGCATATAGAACTTGTATCACACTACACACTTCTTTTCCTCGCTGTGAATATGGCCTATGCTGCCAACACGGCGTAATACCCCTGTCACACTACGATGTAACAAGCGAACGTGAGCCTAATGTGGTGATTTTTCATCATTACGTTGATGTATGTTGGATTATGTTATGATGACGTCATAATGACGTTAGACTGACGTCGAGCTACGTCACATTAGGTCGTGTTACGTCAAGGTTTTGGACATGTTCAAAAATTTCGACGTAGCTCGAATGTAAGGGTTTACATTCGCCGTACGTTCTGTTCACGTTCAGCGAAAGTCAATGACGTTAAACGGATGTTAGGCAAACGCTGCTCACTACATTCAACTACGTTCCACTATGTTGACCCACATTAAACCGGGTGGAAATGCCCACGCGGCTTAATGGGAACATCAGGAGAACGTTAGGGGAACGTCAGGAGAACATCAGGAGAACGTACATTCAACGTACGTTCAATGTCTCATGACGTATGTAACGTCACGTAACGTTCTTCTGGCGATGGAATAACATTCATAACGTTCAGTGTGCGTAATGACGTTGTCCTCTCTCATTGAATGACGGTATCACTACGCTTTACCAATGTTACGCTCTCGTCCACTACGCTGCATCCACGTTCAACTTGTGCCCAAATTTGCATACTACACCAAGAAGTTCAACGTTCTTCACGTTCTCCCTACGTTGACGTAGTTACGCCGTAGTGTGACAGAGCCATTAGGAAACCACCAATCAATCTAATCTATTTGTATGGGAGTGAATAATTTATTCGTGGGAGTGATTGTCTTTTCACTGCTTGGAACTGACTGGGCTATGTTTTATTTATGCACAAACTGGATGGTATATCATTTCTCAGTGCTGTTGTATTTAGTTAGGTATATGATTTGAAGTTAATAGCGTTCAGCAATTTTCAAAACCAAACCAATTATCTAGATTTGATTTTACATATCTCATTTAGATACGGATGCACTTATTAAGCATTTGTTTCTGCTTAGAAGGCAATACTGAGTCAATTTAACAGAACCTGTTACTGCAGAAGTCTATGGTTTCAGAGATATCCAATTTTCAAAACCAAGCCAATTATCTAGATTTTATTTTGCATATCTCATTTAATTACTGATGCACTTATTAAGCATTTGTTTCCACATAGAAGGCAATACTGAATCAATTTAACAGAACCTGTTACTACAGAAGTCTATGGTGTCAGAGTTTTGGCAAGCTTGCCAAAACTAATTTGCCATGTTTGCACTTAAAATATCTCAAAAGTTTACCATTTAAAATAAAAGTAACTTTGAACTAATGTAATGTGCTCGATCTAATATATTCAGTGCTCGATCTAATATATTCATCTAGTGCTCGATCTAATATATTCATCTCAGAAAACATACAGAAATTCAAATAAAACCATCGGACTATACAACTTTAATGATTGAGAGTTTGTTTGGTTATGGAGTTTGATGTCCCAGGCGCTCAGCTGGGTAGTTATCAGTTGGGAGGGTGTGCAGGTGGAAAAAGGGTGGAGAGGGGTTGAGGGCCACGTGATAGTGTCGGTCGTTACGGAGACAGTGAACTGCTCAGGGCTGCTCCAAAGGTAAGGCTTAGTTCGCGCGGAAACCACTAGGTGTCCTAGGTGGGTAGGAGCATTGGAAGTGGTAGAAGGCGCCATTGGTCGGTCGGCGTCTGTGACGATGGGTGATTCAGTCCCCCATGTAAAACATTAAAACACCCATGTGGTTTGATGTAAATAAAAAATAACTGTGGGATTCTTTGATCTTTGGTTCTTTACATGCTTGGCGACTGCGCAGAAAAACAGTAACAAGAATTGTCTTTTCTTTCAGACACAACTAGCAAGTTAAACTGCGGTATGTATTGATGAAAATAAGGTATTATTAAAGTAAGTGTAGCTGGAGTGGAAATACATACAAATATGTTGGATATAATATTACTTAGCATTTAGTTGGTAAACAAGAATACATATGACCATCATTAAACATTCATGATAATCAAAATAAGGATATATTATAAATATAAGTATATACAAAATAAAAAATATATATACTATAAATGTACATATAGATTACTTGTTGTGAGCATCAATCCCCCCCAACTCTCCAACCACAATTGTCGCTTCCCTACGCCTGGGTATGTCATGTAAAGGGGCTGTCACATTTTTTTTGGTCCATTAGTTGTTTAAGCAGGGGAAATTTCAGTCATAGACGGCTGGTCTTCCTCATTCCACTGCTGGTCGATAGAAAGCCCGAGCCTACACTTTTACCAACCCCAGGGATTTTTAACCTCCCACACCACATAGACATGGTATGAGAGCAACCGGCCTTTGATGACACTGTAAGTTATACACAGCGGTGGAAATCCAAATTGGCAGAGCTGGGGGCACGGGGAATCGAACCGCCGACCCTCAGATTAGGAGTCTGACCTAGAAAAAAGTCAGACACTCTAACCACTCTGCCACAGAGAACGCCACTCTGCCACAGAGAATGCCACATTAGGGTTTTTTGCGGGAGCGTATGGCGGCGTAGGTGCGTTACGTCATATACGTTGGCATACACCATATACGCTACTCATACGCTACGCATATGCTACTCATACGCTACTCATAAGCCACCAGATGCCGCCAGATGCCGCTTATGAGGCATACGCCACCATACGCTTTCATAAATCCGTCCGTCCCCATTTTTTGGTGCATGCTAAAAAAATCTCGACCTACGGGGGTGTATGGTTCTTACGCTACTCATACGCTTAGCATACGCCGGCATATGCTCCTCGTACACTGGGGGTATGCCGGCATACACTAGGGGTATGCCGGCATATGCTACTCGTACGCTCAAACTTGCGTCACGGGCGTATCACGGGCGTATGCAGCGTACGCAGAACCTACGCGTTGCGTATGAGAGCGTTTTGGTAGCATATGAAAAGCATATGCGTAGCGTATGGCGGCGTATGCCCAACCTATGGTCTCGGTATATAAAGGCGACCCACGCCATTCCTTCGGTCATTCCTGCTCTGCTGCTCATACAGGATGGATGCCCAGGCACTGCAAGTACAGTTCCAGCTTTTCTACAGAGTTGCCCTTTATCACCATGAGCTTACTCTATTCCTCATGGTTCTTCTGGCGTCCTGTATCGAGAGACGAAGGAGGAGGGAGCGGTGGCGACGATCAGTGTGGGTCAGACCCTGGATTGGGAGGCAGCCACAGTTTGGCTTGTTCGACAAGCTGATGGTCGAGCTCCGCAGCGAGGACACCGCATCGTTTGTGAACTTCATGCGGCTGCCTCCCCAGTTGTTTGACGAGATTGTGGCGCGAGTGGGACCGAGGATCCCCCAAAAAACGGACCACATTCAGGGTGCCGCTCGACCCGGCGCTGAAAATAGCACTTACTCTGCGGCACCTGGCATCTGGCACAAAATACTCCTCCATGAAGTTTGGGTGGAGGGTGCCCCACAACACACAGTCGCTGATAGTGCGTGAAGTCTGTAAGGCCATCGTCGACGAGTACATGGCTGAGGTCATGACGTGTCCGACGACTCCAGAAGGGTGGCGTGCCGTCGCAGACCTCTTTTCAGAGAGGTGGAACTTCCCCCATACCTGTGGCGCTCTGGATGGGAAGCACATCGCCTGCCGGTGCCCTCCAAAGAGTGGGTCGCTCTACTACAACTACAAGGGCTTTTTCTCCGTGGTCCTGTTGGCGCTTGTAGATGTGGATTACAAATTTATCTGGGCAGATATTGGCGGTTTGGGCTCCGCGTTCGATGCCCAGATTTACAACGCCTTCGAGCTGAAGGCGGGCACAGAAGGTGGCACCATCGGCTTTCCGAACCCTGAACCGCTCGTCCACGGCCAGAAGGATGTGCCGTATTTTCTGATCGGTGACGACGCCTTTGCCCTGCGGCCGACCATGATGAAGCCGTACGGCAAGAGGGGCTTGACCAATGACGAGCGACTCTTCAACTACCGGCTTTCCCGAGCTAGGAGAGTGGTGGAGAATGCCTTTGGCATTCTAGCCAACCGCTTCCAAGTGCTGCTGATGACTATGCAGCACCACCCCTCCAACGTGAAGATCATCGTCAAGGCGTGCATTGTTCTGCACAACCTCATGAGGACACGCTACCAAGCGCTACATAACATGCAGCTGGATCGTCCCTAGACAGCCAACAACAACTTTGTGCCTGGAGGTTGGCGAGAGGGCCACAACCTTCCTGACATTAACGTTGTACCTGTTAACCCCAACACCGCATCCAAGCTAGGAAAGGAACAGCACAATCTAATTAAAGACTGGGTCATCTCACCTGCCGGAGCACTGTCATGGCAAGACAGGATGATCTGACAAAACATTTTATCAGTCTGTATGCGCTGTGTCTGTCTACTGTTTTTGCAAACATGTCTGTGATGTTGTGACATGTCTCCTGTTATATGAGATGCTAATATGTTTATATGTCTAGTATAAAATAAACGATATCATTTTATAGATATGAAAACACAATTTTACATGTCTGTTATGTTCTTTCGCTCCCTAATTTAAAGTCATCTAGTTAATGTAATTGTAATGAATCTCCTCTCTTTTTACATACATACTAAGAACACAGGGAAAAATAGAGTGACACAGAGACAGAAAGGGGGAGACGAGAGGGAGGGAGGGAGGGAGGGAGGGGAGAAGAGATAGAGTGAGGGAGGGAGAGAAGAGATAAAGGGAGGGAGGGAGAGAAGAGATAGAGGGAGGGAGGGAGGAATGGAGGGAGGGAGAGGGAGGAAGAGAGATAGAGAGAGGGAGGAAGAGAGATAGAGGGAGGGAGGGAGAGGGAGGAGAGAGGGAGGAGGGATGGGATAGAGGGAGGGAGGAGATGGAGGGAGGGGATAGAGGAGGGAGGGGAGGGGAGGGAGGGGATGGAGGGGGAGGGAGGGAGGAGATGAGGGAGGGGATGAGGGGAGGGAGGAGGAGGGGATAGAGGGAGGAGGAGATGGAGGGAGGGGAGGGGATAGAGGGAGGGAGGAGATGGAGGGAGGGGATAGAGGGAGGGAGGGTGCAGGGGAGGGAGGGGATAGAGGGAGGGAGGAGATGGAGGGAGGGGATAGAGGGAGGGAGGTGATGGAGGGAGGGAGGAGATGGAGGGAGGGGATAGAGGGAGGGAGGGAGGAGATGGAGGGAGGGAGGGAGAGAGGGAGGGAGGAAGAGAGATATAGAGAGGAAGAGAGAGGGAGGAAGAGAGCTAGAGAGAGGAAGAGAGAAGGAGGAAGAGAGATAGAGAGAGGAAGAGAGAGGAAGCAAGAGAGATAGAGAGAGGAAGAGAGAGGGAGGAAGAGAGATAGAGGAAGAGAGAGGGAGGAGGAGAGATAGAGAGAAGGAGGAAAGGGAGAAAGGGGAAGGAGGAAAGGAGAAGGAGAAACATTATCATAAATATTATAAATTTAAAGTTTTTATTTATGTTTTAATTTTAATTTTAATGTTAATTGTACTTTAATATATAACAATTAAATGATGGCATGCCTTTACTGAACACGGACACAAAAATTAAAAGTGACAGTATATTTATTGAAACATCTTGACATATAAATGTACAAACAATATATATACATATATACATACAAAGATAAATAAGACTACATATATACATATATACACATACAATCACTTCTCTCCCTTCCCGCTGGCATCAGCTGGCGACTGTGTGGCTGAGGCGAATAAGTCCAAATTGGACCCTAACATGCCAGATATCCCGGATAACCCCGACAAGTTCAAGAGTCCCTCCGGGCTGGCCGACTCAGACAAGTTCACTTCGGGGTCGGCGTGTGTCGGAGTCACCATGTCTGTGGCAGCCCCAGTCCCTGGCCATGGCGGACCCACAGTGGGCTGAGCACCCCCGCGCACCACAACTACAGGAGAGCCCCTCGTGTGCGCCACCATTCCTAAAGTCCGTACTTGTGCGGTGTGCGGTGGTGACGGCCATACCACCAGCGGAGCTGTGGTGGCCTCGTGACCCATGGAGGTTGGAGGCACAGGCTGAGGCGGAAGACTTGGCAGAGGCGGGTGTGGCAGTAGCTGATGAAGACTGTGTGGCTGCCCCATATAGCGGTCCACATACTCGTGTGTCTGCGAAGTCCACTGGTGGGGTTGAGGCTGGTATGCCTGACTTGCAGACACACGAGCAGGTGCAGGAGCCGGTGCAGGAGCAGGAGCAGGTGCAGGAGCAGCCACACAAACCACCGGTGCCACGAATGTTCCTTCCTCCTCCTCCAGATGGTGCGACACCATGCGGTTGAGTGCACCGCAAATGGACACAAACCGCTCCTCTGGCATCGTGAGGATCATGTCCCGCATATAGTTGGCGAATGCCACTCGCTTCGTCACCGTCGGTGGAGGTGGAGGAGGAGGCGGCTGCATCACCTTGAGGATGTCGGCAGACTCATCGAACCTCTTGTGGATGGCAGCGAGGAGGTTGTTGTCGACTGGGGCAGATCGCTTCCCTCTCCCCTTTCCCCGCTCTTGGGATGTAGCGGGAGGAGTGGGTGGAAGATCCTCATCCATCGCCACCTCCACATCGGTCCCGACATTCTCCTCCATGCTGAGATCGAGCTGTGGATCCGCGACAGGAGTGGCCAACTGCAAGACAAAATCATAAAATAACATAAGTAACATGAATGCAAATCGATATTTCGACAAAAGACACGACAAGTCAACAGTCAATCAAAAATACATAATGCAAAAATAATTAACGTTAAATGCAAACATGGATTTATAACGATTATATCATGATACATCTATTGTCAATATCTCAATTTAAGAACAACTACACAACAACTCAACATTAAAGAAATAAATAACATTAACAAATTACTAGAATATTAGATGTTGCTAGGATGTAAAACAACAACAAACAAACATAAATACAACAAAAGCATAACATAACAAACTTAGAATACAAGCGGTTTTAGAAGAATACTAATGGCCACACTTGTCAGAACGAAAAAAGATTATGTACTTACACTCCTGCAGGGCTCCGGTCGGTGACGGACGACGGACCGCAGGAACCCAAACTTGCGCAGGATCCACTGCTCCCGCTCAGTCAGGTCAGCGGCTTCTGGAGATGGAGTGTTGTGGTCCCCAGAAGTGTCGCCTGGTCCTCCCACATCTTGGCCTTTCTGTCTGAGCGGCGGTAATCCGTGAGCTTCATGTTCCACATGATGGGGTTCTCCTGGAGGAAGTCCAACATTTGTTCCTCCTTGAAGACCGACAGAGAACAGTCGCTCTTCTTGGCCCTCCGTCTCTTTGACGCGGAGATGCCACCGGTGCTGGTAGAGGCGGTGGTGGCGGCGGAGGCAGCGGACGACGCCCGTGAGCTGCCCCGAGAGGTAGGAGATGGCGAGCTGGAGCGGGGACGCCAGTGTTGCGTCGTCGACCTCTCCACTTCCATCTCCAGCTCCTCCAGTGGAGAGTGGTGTTCTGGAGAGTAGTGTTCTGGAGAGTGGTTTTCTGGAGAGTGGTGTGGAGAGTGGCGAGGTGGCGAGGCAGGTGAGGAGGCTGGTGATGGAGAGCATTGTAACAAAGTCTGCCTCTTTCTGCCTCTCCCACGGCCTAGCCCTCCTCCTGTAGCTACAGCAGCTCTGGAGGCTGGTGTAGTAGCAGTAGTACTGGTAGTAGTAGTAGCAGTAGCAGAAGCAGCAGCAGCAGCAGTGGTGTTCCTCTTAGCAGGCATGGTGGCAGAGTGAGGGGAGCCTGTTGCTCCAGGCTATATGTACCCAGGAGCCACCAAGCGGCGGACCGCGGAGAGATACCATAGGGCGCGCATAGGTTTGACATACGCTCCTCATACGCTCCTCATACGCTCCTCATACGCTCCTCATATGCTCCTCATACGCTCCTAGAATAATCATACGCTCCTCATACGCTCCTCATACGCTCCACATGCCAATCAAAACCGTCAAAAAATGTCGCAGCACGCTCCCATACGCTCCTCATAGGCTCCTCATACGCTCCTCATAGGTCCCCCCATATGCTCAAACCCACCCGAAAGTTCACTGAAGGTCATCATAGGTCGGCACCAGCATGACTTACGTACGTTTTCAATACGCTCCCGCCATACGCCATAATGTGACAGGGCCTTAAGGAGTTTGTGGGTATTATTTTAATACTACCCCCGTCCCAGCCTACCTGAGTCATACGAACCCTGTCCCTACTTCAGTCCATATGTTTCTAATATTAATTCATCCATCCACTGTGCTCAACATTAAGACACTGAAAATTGCTCATGAGCATGCAACCCTATTCTTGCTAGGGAATCAGCTGGACCTACTTTAAAAGTTATGCCCCCCGGAGAATATGTTTTCACAGAGCATCTCATTGTTTGCATCATTCTGATAAAAATTCTTATTTCTTGCACATTACAGCTGGTGACGAAATCAACTACCAAGATGGTGGTGAGTGGACATGTATTACATAACTCGAATATGGACATTCATGTGTTATAGACGATCTCAGCCACACCAGATTTATTACGGCTTGCGACTTCTTGCGACCAAAAAAACCCCCATCAGTTGGCAACCTTCTTGTGGCCAAAGCAAAAAAACGTAACAAGGAAAAAGGTCAATCGTTGAAGATCAGTGAAGACTGGTAGGCGATCGGTTGGCGATTGGTTGGCGATCGTTTAGCAATCAGTTTGTGGTCAGATTGAGCCATATACACCAGGGTATATCAGTAATTTAATGTGCTATATATTATATATATCATATATATGAAATTAATATATTTAATATATATATATATCAATTATTTAATGTGATATAAATGATATATGTGCTATATATTTCATATCATATATGATATATATATATCACCATGGTATATTGCGCTTTTCTGCCGTGCTCTATTACATGTCTCTGACGTGCTATATACACCGGGGCCGGGTGCTTTCAGACCTCCGGCTGCAGGACGGAGAGTGCCCCTCCCATGGCCGACTCGAGGTCTACCACAGTGGACGATGGGGCACGATCTGCGACGACTCCTTTACCGATCAGGCTGCAGTCGTAAGTCACGCTTAAAGATCTGATGGTTTCTCAGTGGCAGAACCAGGCAGCCGGTTGCCAATTAAGGACCCTAGTATTCCCAGAACCAGGGCCATCTGAAGGTACCCGCAACTTGGGGCAGTTACCCGCAGCGCCCCAAGATTGCTAGACATTCTAAATTTAAAAAAGTGATACTCCTAAGGGTGCTGAAGTTCAGCTTGCATGGCCTGCGAACAACCCGAGGGCCAACACTCCCCGTGCATTTAATTTGGGAGAAGGGTCCTATTTCAGGAGGTCACCCGGCACTGTTTGTATTAATAATTGTGTCAATAACATGCAGCTTTAACTGGACCGGGTGGCCAAATAGTTAGATCGTCTCAAGTGTGTTCTTCTCTTCTTCTCTATTCTTGTATTCCTCAATCTTTTTCTCTATTCTTGTATTACTCGTCCTTCTTCTTCTCTCTCTCCAACAAAAAGGTGGCGTGTAAGCAACTAGGCTACCAGTTTGGCTACACGAAGATAGCGACCGCTGGTTCCGGCATAACCTGGCTGGATAATGTGCAGTGCAGTGGAAACGTCAGCGGAAGGCTGGCGGATGTCTGCCGACACGCCCCCTGGGGGCAGGAGGACTGCGGCCACAGCGAGGACATCGGCATCCAGTGCTACAGTAAGTGGGTTAGGTGGTTGTTGGAGTTTTACATCCTGGCAACAGCTAGGTCATATCAGGATGGGCACCGACTTGTGACAATGCACACTCATGGTGACTTCATAGTGCTGCCCCACTGGGAAATCAAGCCACCGGCACCATGACCTGAAATCCCACTCAGTCACTTTATCCTGACACTGAGGTAACCAGTCCTTGCCCTATCCTATTAATGCCAAGCGCCAAGCTAGGAAGTGATAAGTATCAATTTTGGAAGTCATTGGTTTGACTCGACCTGGAACCAAACTCCCAATCTTCCGCACGCGAAGCCTCCACTCTACCTATTCGGCCACCATGCCCGGTCGCTAGTCAGGACTTGCCCGAATTTCTAAAGCTGTGTAATTGCATGAAAAATATCAAATTTTCAAAACGAGAATTCCTACCTACATTTTATCCTATGTATCCAACTCAGATAGATTTGCACTCGTTAAGCATTGATTGCAGTTTAGTGCTCTTCTGTTTTGTTTCTATGCTAGACAATGGGTAAACAAAGCCTATGTCAAGAATAAATAGATGAACATTCTTTTTAATAACTTCATCACAGTCCACAGAAATAGCAAAAATACATTGATAATTAGCATAAGCTTTAAAACATGCTCTACCATCCTAAAAAATCTCAAAATGATATAAGGCAGTGGAATGTCTACATGTCATTTGATTACAGCTCAACATGTTATTCAAGTGATATATCTTGTTCCTTTGCAGATAATACAGATTGCAGTAAGTATAAAATAAAAATAGCACATTTAAGAATTCTTTATCTTCTACATATACAGTCGACACGGATCTCCTGAATTCTGGAAACAAATACAGGCTTAGTTAGCCTTCTTACAGATTAACTTACAGATCCTCTTCTGGCTGATCTCGGCCCTATTGGGCCTCTAATGCCATCTTGTTATGGTAAAAAGGAACTTTTTTTGTACACATATGGAGGTTGATGGAGCCCTGAAGTCATATAATTGTAGGTGTCCTCTCCAATGTTTATCCAGCATTCTTTCAAATGCTGCTACCATTGGTGCTTCAACCATTTGGTCTTGGAGATTGTTCCATGGATCTGTCACTCAAAAGAAAAATGAGTGTTTCCTGTTTCCTGATGTCAAGTCTGGGCTTCTCCTTGAAGATCTTATACCGCTGGCCTCTGGTGTTATCGTTTATTCTGAGGTTGAACAAACCAGTTGTGACGTCACTGTCATAGACTCCAGTGATCATCTTTTAAGTCTCTATCATATCTCCCCATAGACGATGATATGACAATGTTGGTAACATAAGCCTCCTCAGGTGATCTTCATATGGCATCGCTCCCAATCCTGGGATCATCCTTGTTGTGTGACTTGTACATTTTCCAGAGTTACAATGTGCTTAGCCAGGTGAGGAGCCCAAACTTGATTTGCAAACTCCAGGTGTGGTCTTACGAGAGACTTGTATAATGTGATCAGAGTCTTCTCATACTCTGTGTCCATATGTCAACTGCAGGGTACTGTCAGAACCATTCTAACGGCCATCGCTGCACTCCACACTTCAGCCACGGCGCCCGATCCATACGCGTGGTGTGTGGAGCTGTCCCAACAAAATTTAACCATCCCACTCACCCAAACTGGAAGGCACCAGCAATAGGGTTGATCGTCCTAGGGGCCGCTATCAGAACTGAACTGAGCTTAACTTCATACTGAATAATGATGATTTTGACAAAATAGAGCTCCACTTATATAAATATGGGTTTCGTGTTGCTGAATTATTTAATTAATGCCGAGCTGAATTATTTAAGTAATAATAATTTAGTTGTTAATTAATGCGCGGCTTAAATATTTTAATTAATACATCATCTACTTAAATAATCATACTTTATATGTGTAGTAGGTGAATGATTTAATTGCTTAGTGAGTACATAATAATATGATTCGGTTAATACCTCACTCAGTACATAATTTAATGGTTCATAGGCGCATAGTTGAACTATTTAATCAGTGCACATCTAACCTTGCTCCTTTTTTTTTCCAGAGGGGATTCCTTTTCCACCAGAAGGATGTAAGTTCCTTTAATACTTTACTTTAGAATTCTTCCATGAAATCTAAGACAAGGGAAGCAAAATTTGATTTAGTGACCAATTACGCGGGTCATTCAAAGAGAGAAAGGAAAACTGTATAAGGCGGTTGAGAATAATATATTAATTTCCATTACGTTTTAACACTTAAACATACGATTATGAGCGGGCCCTGATGTGGGACCATTGGTTTATAATGGTAGCACTTTTAAAATGCCACCACCATTTCTACTAGTGCGCATGTCTACTTATTAAACATAATAAGAGAATGCTAAGTCATTTTAATAGAACCTGTTACTGTTCAAGTCAATGGTGGCACAATTTTGACTTTCATGCCCAAATTAGTTTTTTCATGTTTACCTTGAAATAACACCAAAATCAACCATTTAAAATAAAATTGATTTGAAATTAAAATATTCAACATTGCCACATTCTTTGGTCTTCATTCCCCCCCCCCCCCCTTCGTCCGGCTACATCATTTGTTCCCTCCCTCCACGGAAACCTTGTCGCTCCCTCTCCCTCTCCCCACCCGACACGACCCCGGGCGCACAGCCGTCCAGCTGACGGGCACGCCGTGCGCATACTCTGGCCGGCTGGAGGTCTTCCACGCCGGGCGCTGGGGCACCGTGTGTGGCGTGGACTTCAGGAAGACCGACATCAACATGGTGTGCCGGCAGATGGGTCACCAGGACGGGGTGATGGGGTCCACCGAGGTGACCAGCGTGCCCGCCCTGCTGGCGCACAAGCTCATCTGGTTGTCGGTATGTAGCCCTATGTGCGTGTCCGTTCTTAAGCCCCAGTCACATAGCCGTTAGTGGACGTAGTTGAACGTAGTGGAGGATAACGTAGTTGAAGGTAGTTGAAGGTAGTTGAAAGTACCGGCATCTGTACTTGTCTGTGATGTGAACTTGGTAATAACATGGGGGAGCCATGATCTCTGATTAAATTTTTGGACATGTTCAAAAGAGCGGTATGTTTGAGGCTGAATTTGCATCCATGATTCTCTCATACTCTAGCATACTTGGACGAAGCCCTGGTCAAATAGCTGTTAGTGGACATAGGTGAACTTAGTGGAGGCTAACGTAGTTGAACGTACTGGCATCCATACGTAATGTATTTATCCATACTGTAACATATTTATCCGTACCAAAACCTGCCATACCTTAACATATTTCAACATAGTTTATCATACTTACACCACGTTTAACCCACGTTAATCTATCCTATGGATCTCTACGTCCACTAATGGCTATGTGATCGGGCCTTTATGCATCAGGCATGGGTGGGGATCTTGCTAACAAAGCTACATGGACCATTGCAGGGACCAGACGGGATGGCCAAATGAGTTGAGCATCCATCTCCCATTTTGTCAGATCGTATGATTCAAGCCCATGTTAAGTCAAACCAATGACTTAGAAAATCAAACTTGTCGCTTCCTAGCCAGGCGCTTCACATAATTAGGATAGGGCATGGACTGGTTGGCTCAGTGTCAAGATAATGTGACTGAGTGGGGTATCAAGTCATGGTGCTGGCGGCCTGGTCTCGCAGTCGGGTAGCAAATAAAGTTGCCATGAGCGCATACGCCTACTGTCACAAGTTGGTACATGTCCTGATATGAACTTAGATGTTGCTAGGATATAAAACTCCAACAACCAACCATCATCATCACCATCACCGTTGCCACTGTTTGCGTCACCATCATCATTGTCATCATTTTCATCATCATTGTTGTCATCATTGTTATTGTCATCATCATCATCGTCATCATCATTCCCGGCCTCCCTCTGCCGTTATGCAGTTATTCCCGGCCTCTCTCCGCCGTTATTCGGAGCCTCCCCCCGCCGTTATTCCCGGTCTCCCCCCGCCATTATTTCCGCCCTCCCTCCGCCGTTATTCCCAGCCTTCCCCCGCCGTTATTCCTGGCCTGACCCCGCCGTTATTCCCGGCCTCCTTCCTCCGTTATTCCCAGCCTCCCCCTCCCCCCCGCCGTTATTCCCGGCCTCCCCCCGCCGTTATTCCCGGCCTTCCCCCGCCGTTATTTCTGCCCTCCCTCCGCCGTTATTCCCAGCCTTCCGCCGCCGTTATTCGCGGCCTGACCCCACCGTTATGCCCGGCCTACCCCCGCCTTCCGGCCTCATTCCGCCGTTATTCCCAGTCCCCGCCATTATTACTGACCTTCCCCCGCCGTTATTCCTCACCTTCCCCCGCCGTTATCCCGGCCTCCCCCGCGTTATTCCGGCCTCCCCCCGTGCCGTTATTCCCGGCCTCCCCGCCGTTATTCCCGGCATCCCCCCGCCCGTTATTCCCGGCCTCCCCCCGCGTTATTCCCGGCCTCCCCCGCCGTAATTCCCGGCCTCCCGCCGTTATTCCCGGCCTCCCCCCACCGTTTTATTTCCCGGCTCCCCGCCGTTATTCCGGCTCCCCCCGCCGTTATTCCTGGCCTCCCGCCGTTAGTCCCGGCCCCCCGCCGTTATTCCCGGCCTCCCCCGCGTTATTCCTGGCTCCCCCGCCGCTATTCCCGGCCTCCTCGCCGTTATTCCCGGCCTCCCCCGCCGTTATTCCCGGCCTCCCCCGCCGTTATTCATGGCCTCCCCCGCCGTTATTCCTGGCCTCCCCGCGTTATTCCCGGCTCCCCCCGCCCGTTATTCCGGCCTCCCCCGCGTTATTCCCGGCCTCCCTCCGCCGTATTTCCGGCTCCCCCGCCGTTATTCCCGGCCTCCCGCCGTTTATTCCTGGCCTCCCCCGCCGTTATCCCACCCCCACCCGCCGTTATTCCCGGCCTCCCACCGCCGTAATTCCCGGCCTTCCCTCGCCGTTATGTCCCGGCTTCCCCGCCGTTATTCCCGGCCTACCCGGCAGGTTATTCACGCCCCTCCCCCGCGTGATTCCGGCCTTCCCCCGCCGTTATTCCCGGCCTCCTCCGCGTTATTCCCGGCCTCCCCCGCCGTTATTCCGGCCTACCCCCGCGTTATTCCCGGGCCTCCCCGCCGTTATTCCCGGCCTTCCCCCGCCGTTATTTCCCGGTCCTACCCGCCGTTATCTCACGGCCTCCCCCGCTCCCTCCGCCGTTATTGCCAGCCTCCCTCCGCCATTATTGCCGGCCTCCCTCCGCCGTAATTCCCAGCGTCCCTCCGCCGTTATTCCTGGTCTCCGTCCGCCGTTATTCGCAGCCTACCTCTGCCATTATTCCAGCCTCCCTCCGCTGTAATTCCCAGCCTCCCTCCGCCGTTATACCCAGCTTCCATCCGCCATTATTCCTAGCCTCCCCCCGCCGATATTCCCAGCCTCCCTCCGCCGTTATTCCCGGCCTCCCTCCGGGGTTATTCCCAGCCTCCCTCCACCGTTATTCCTGGCTTCAGTCCGCCGTTATTCCCAGCCTCCCTCCGCCGTTATTCCCGGCCTCCCTCCGCTGTTATTCCCGGCCTCCGTCCGCCGTTATTCCCAGCCTCCCTCCGCCTTTATTCCCGGCCTCCCTCCGCCGTTATTCCCGGCCTCCGGCCGCCGTTATTACCAGCCTCCCTCCGCCGTTATCCACCCCCCCCACCCCCCCACCCCACCCCACACCCCCCCCCACCACCCCCCCCACCCCCCACCCCCACCCCCCCCCCCACCCCACCCCTTATTCCCGGCCTCCCACCGCCGTTATTCCCGGCCTCCCCCGCCATTATCCCGGCCTCCCACCGCCGTTAATCCCGGCCTCCCACCGCGTTATTCCCGGCCTCCCCCCCAGCCCTCCCCACCGTTCTTCCCGCCTCCCTCCACAGTTATTACCGGCCTCCGCCGTTATTCCCGGCCTCCCTCCGCCGTTATTCCCGGCCTCCCTCCGCCGTTATTTCCACCTCCCTCCGCTGTTATTCCAGGCCTCCCTCCGCCGTTATTACCGGCCTCCCTCCGCCTTTATTCCCGGCCTCCCTCCGCCGTTATTCCCGGCCTCCCTCCGCCGTTATTCCCGGCCTCCCTCCGCCGTTATTCCCGGCCTCCCTCCGCCATTATTCCCGGCCTCCCTCCGCCGTTATTCCCGGCATACCCCCGCCATTATTCCCGGCCTCCCTCCGCCGTTATTCCCGGCCTCCCCCCGCCGTTATTCCCGGCCTCCCTCCGCCATTATTCCCGGCCTCCCCCCGCCGTTATTCCCGGCCTCCCTCCGCCATTATTCCCGGCCTCCCTCCGCCGTTATTCCCGGCCTTCCCCCGCCGTTATTCCCGGCCTCCCTCCGCCGTTCCGCCTTATTCCCCCGTTATTCCCCGCCTCCCCCCCCCCCCCCACCCATTATTCCCGGCCTCCCCAGCCGTTATTCCTGGCCTCCCCCGCCGTTATTCCCGGCCTCCACCCGCCGTTATTCCCGGCCTCCCCCGCCGTTATTCCAGGCCTCCACCCGCCGTTATTCCCGGCCTCCACCTGCCGTTATTCCCGGCCTCCCCTCGCCGTTATTCCCGGCCTCCCTCCGTCACCCACACCACATCTGGATGGTTCGATTCGTTGGTTGGTCATTGGACTTTTACGTCCTGGCAACAGCTAAGGTCAGCGCAGGTACCAACTTGCGATACTGCACACTCATGGTGATTTATAGTGCTGACCCACTGGGAAATCAAGCCGCCAGTACCATGATCAGATATCCCACTCAGTCACATTATCCTGATACTAAGCTAACCAGTCAGGAAAATGTGACTGGGTGGGATATTGGGTCATTGGGCCAGTGGCCTGATTTCTCAGTGGGGCAGCACTATAAAGTCATCATGAGTGCACACTCACAAGTCAGTACCCGTCCTGATATGACCTTAGGTGTTGCCTGGGCGTAAAACTCCAAGAAGTAACCAACCAGCCCTCACTCATACACCAGCACCCGAACACTGCATGGTGTACGATCTAGTCCTCTTCATCAGCCGGATCGAACCTGCAGGTTCACCGCCCAAACCATTACCCAAACCATCGAGTGGTGATAGTTCTAGCCTTATGTCCTTTCGCCACCCCAGCAAAGGACATTCATACGCGGTAGGGTTTGAGCAACCTGGCACCCTCACTAACAACGTCATGCTGCTCCTACTGTGCAGGGGTCGAACCCATTTGATGCCATTTTGAATAACAGTTTTATATGTACACGATTCAGTTGTTCTGCATCTTGAATTAGTTATTTCAACCAAAATTGGACATATTTGGCAAATATTCAACAATATTTGGGTAATATTTATGCGTATTACTATTAGCTATATTATGGCACATATCACGACTTAGAAATTATGAATGTGCACCATTGACCCCGGTGCAGCATTTGCCCCATGATCATGCACTCTTTACCCCATCATGCACCCTTCGCCCCGGACCTGTGCACCCTTCGCCCCATTTCGGGGTGAAGGGTGCACGCCGTGCACCCTTCACCCCGCTTCGTGCACCCTTCACCCCACACAAATATCATCACCACCACCACCACCATCACCATAATCAATCAAATTATCAACAATACAGCAGCTTGTTTGTTGTCATGCAGCACGTGACATGTTCGCGAGAGCACACTCATCTGACGGAATGTTCACACTCACCCTGGGGCGCCCCCGGGTGTGAGCACAACCAGGACGTGTTCATCACCTGCAAAAGTAAGCACGCCTGCCTTGAATTGTCACACGGAGCGGGACGTAGCCCAGGTGGTAGAGTGTCCACCTATCGGTCCTGCTCTGTAGACACATTTGCAGTTTGGGCTATTTTCCGTTCCAACCAGTGGTCCACAACTGGTTCATCAAAGGCTGTGATCTGCTGTCCTATCTGTGGGAAAGTGCATATACAACTTATTAAAAGACTCCTTGCTGCTTATTGGAAAGAGTAGCCTATGTGGTAGCTGTGGGTTTCCTCCAAAGGAACATGTCAGAATGACCAAATGGTTGACATCCAATAACCAATGATAAAAATAAATGTCCTCTAGAGGCGTCATTAAATAAAACTTTCGTTTTTGAATTGTCACCTTCATTTTGAGCTGGTCAATCCCTGGTCGAGTTGAACTAAAGACTTGCAGAATCGATACTTGTCGCTACTGTTATGGAAATGTTTTTGTTTGTATTTAAAATTTGTTTGTTTTTTTAATGAAGGAAAACATTGCACCTAGAGCGAAACTCGAACACAGAGCACTGTCATTCCGGGACTAGCATCCTAACCATTAAGTGCCTCTAATGCAGTCAACATCCACACCTACCTGTGTTTGTGACATTTCACCTAGTTCACCGGCGTAAAGCAACCACCAATCAATCAATCAACACCTAGTTCGGCTCAAGTTTCGGGATAATATGACTGTGTGGGATATATGGTTATACTGCCGGGTAGTATGGTATCGTAATGGGGGCAGCATTATAAAGCCAGCGTGGGCATACCCTGTCGCAAAGCAGGGCACTATCCAAATGTGACCTCAGATGTTGATAGGACGGAAAGCTCCAAACAGGTCGCTGTGTCTAACGTCTGACACTTATTTCTGAGGTTTGTTTGTTTGTTTGTTGTTGTTTTACGTCCTAGCAACATCTAAGGTCATATCAGGACGGAGGTGTGATATAAAATATATATATATGTGAAACATAGACCATTACTTAAATATAAATTTAATATAGCTATTCCATTATATAAACCACAGCCAACCTCACATAGTCCTAGCGTCATCTCTGTACGGTGTTGGGCACAACTAAACCTTTCCTGTTAGGTTCTTACCCACACAGTGTCAAACCATGCCGTAGTAGTAAATTTGATATTATCAATTTAATTTGTAAAAAAAAAAAAAGCATTATATTTTGGAATAAGGTGATTACATATATTTAGGACTCAAATTTCGCTGCTATGACGTGTTGCTGCATAAACCAAACTGTAAACTGGGGAAAAGGCAGCTTCATCTGGCAATCCTTGTATGGAGAATGTCACTAGGTAACCTCCATTATGCTAAAGTCAGCAAATGATAACCAACGCCGGTATATTGAAAGAATTAAAAAGAATTGAAAGCGGAAGGTCGATACTGTAATAATCAGGACTATGCTATAATAACCAAGTCCATGCTTTAGCAATCAGGTCCATGCTATATCAGGGCCATACTATAATAGCCAGCTCCATACTGTAATAATCAGGGCTATGCTATAATAACCAAGTCCATGCTTTAGCAATCAGGTCCATGCTATATCAGGGCCATGCTATAATAACCAGCTCCATACAATAATAATCAGGGCCATGCTATAATAACCAAGTCCATGCTTTAGCAATCAGGTCCATGCTATATCAGATCCATGCTATAATAACCAGCTCCATACTATAATAATCAGGGCCATGCTATAATAACCAAGTCCATGCTTTAGCAATCAGGTCCATGCTATATCAGGGCCATACTATAATAACCAGCTCCATACTATAATAATCAGGGCCATGCTATAATAACCAAGTCCATGCTTTAGCAATCAGGTCCATGCTATATCAGGGCCATACTATAATAACCAGCTCCATACTGTAATAATCAGGGCCATGCTATAATAACCAAGTCCATGCTTTAGCAATCAGGTCCATGCTATATCAGGGCCATGCTATAATAACCAGCTCCATACTATTATATCAGGGCCATGCTATAATAACCAAGTCCATGCTTTAGCAATCAGGTCCATGCTATATCAGGGCCATACTATAATAACCAGCTCCATACTATAATAATCAGGGCCATGCTATAATAACCAAGTCCATGCTTTAGCAATCAGGTCCATGCTATATCAGGGCCATACTATAATAACCAGCTCCATACTGTAATAATCAGGGCCATGCTATAATAACCAAGTCCATGCTTTAGCAATCAGGTCCATGCTATATCAGGGCCATACTATAATAACCAGCTCCATACTATAATAATCAGGGCCATGCTATAATAACCAAGTCCATGCTTTAGCAATCAGGTCCATGCTATATCAGGGCCATACTATAATAACCAGCTCCATACTATAATAATCAGGGCCATGCTATAATAACCAAGTCCATGCTTTAGCAATCAGGTCCATGCTATATCAGGGCCATACTATAATAACCAGCTCCATACTATAATAATCAGGGCCATGCTATAATAACCAAGTCCATGCTTTAGCAATCAGGTCCACGCTATATCAGATCCATGCTATAATAACCAGCTCCATACAATAATAATCAGGGACATGCTATAATAAACAAGTCCATGCTTTAGCAATCAGGTCCATGCTATATCAGGGCCATACTATAATAACCAGCTCCATACTATAATAATCAGGTTCATACTATAATACTCAAACTCAATTTGGATAAGTATGACCCCTACCGGCCATTTCCCATGGCTGGTCACAATTGAGATAAACATTTCAGTGTTTACATTAAGAGCCCATGCCCATTGACTGAATGTGGAATTAATATTATGTTAACATGGCCCAATGTACATTAACAATTACATACTGAAATGTAAACAAAAGGCCCTTATCTATGTACCTACTCAAATACATGAAATTGTTTGCTAATTAGTATTATGTTTTCATTACTTTCAGACACATCAATAGCTACTGATTGCAGTAAGTATAGCTCATGAAAGAAATAGGCTTCGTATATATCTGAATGGAATATATATATATACATTTTTTTGGGGTAAATATGTTTATTCTGCCGAAGCACTGGTCTTCCAGCCATTTTTCAATTCAGGGTTATTTACACAAGAGGTATATAGAATAAGGTGTACAATACCTGATGAATAGACAATTTACACCATGTAACACAATGAAATTCTGAAACCCAAAAGTTCCATAACAATATGGTACAGTAGTGTCATATAACCAGATCAATATTAGTCAGATCAATGTGAGTATTTACATAGTATTTAGAATGTAAGCAGAAGTTATCTTCTGTATTCAGTTGGTAAACTTGTAGTAAGTTTTAATCTTCAGTTGCAGTTAGGCAAGTGGTATATAAATGTTGGTTTGTTAGGTCTAGTGTAACTCTAATGTAGCTAGTTATGTGACTTTATGAATTATGTTGTTGGGGTGGGGTTGTTAATAATACACTGGACCAGCTGTGACCAGTGAAGCAGTGGAACCAATCCCAGTGCATTTAGGTCTTAAATTTTACATTTTTACCTAGACTGACTCTGTCATTGTATATGGTTGACTGGAGATAACAGAGGAACAGCAACAAATTAAAAAGGTGGGGGGTCGGGGGGGGGGGAAGAACCGAGGCTGAGGGTTTGGTGGTCTGCCACTTACGGTATGGTGAAGTCATGGAACATACTTTACTGCAACTGCATAAGGGCCTGCCCAATCCGATGTACTCTTAGTGAGTTTTTAAATTCTAGGTAAGAGGACACTGCCCTGATTCTGGTTGGTAGGTTGTTCCACATCATGCTGCCTTTGTAAATTGGTGCTTTAATTAGTTTGTTTGTGGAAGGCTTGGGGACTTTGAGTATATATTGATTCTAGGTATATATATGAATGGAATATATATATATATATATATTGATATATATATATATATTGATTCTAGAACTTATACATCAACATGTATAGTCCATATTTTTAGTGATCGTTTGTTTATTCTGCTCAACGCATTAAGTGCCTTCATTCAAATATATATCAAATTATTCAGATATTCTTCGAGTAAAAGTTTGAACTTTAGATATAAACCACAAAGAAACATAACTGTCTATACTATGTTTTTAGACGATTATATGATTACATTCTTTTACAAATATATTATTTCTTTACTTTAAAATACTTTTAATTAAATAGAGCTTTTTCAATGAAAATCACTGCCGATATTGCACATGCGACAAGACACTTAATGAAAATGTCCCTATGTTGTATTGCTACGATCTAAAAGATATAATATGATAGTTATAGTAATAGCTGCAAAACGGAAAGCTCTATGAATGCTCCAATAAGAGGCTTCAGTCAACGTGTCGTAAGTATCACCTTAATGAAACTAGACTAGAGACTAGAGTAAGTTTGACTTATTCACAATTATTATGATAAAATATGACTATTCATACTTTGAACAGCTTGAAACAACATCGTCTCTGGGGGTCATTTAGGGCGTAACGATGTTCTGACCCTCTGTATCGTCAAACTGGGACTGTTACTGTCATTGATCCCTTATGGCTGTCTTCAGTGACATAGGTTAAAGCTGCATAGTCCGATGAAAACATAAGATTGTCAAAATCCAAACAATTTTCTAGATTATATTCTACATATCTAACTTAGATACTGGTGCACTTATTAAACATTTATCGCCACACAGAAGGGAATACTGAGGCAATTGAATAGAACCTGTTACTGCAGAAGCCTATGATTTGGGCGTGCTTGCCAAAATTAAGTTTGCACGGTTGCACTTCAAATATCTCTAAAGTTAACCCATTTAAAATAAAAGTTACTTCAAACTAAAAGTAAGGTAGATTATAATGATCAACCTAATATATTAATCTCAGAAAATGACAGAAACTCAAATTCATCGGACTATGCAACTTTAAGGTATACTACAAACATAGGCTAGGGCAGATTACATACTTGGAAACTAAGGGAGAAGCGGGACGTAGCTCAGATGGTAGCGTGTCCACCTGTGAAGGTGTGAGTCATCCGATCGATCCTTCTCAGTGGACCCATTTGCAGTTTGGGCTATTTTCTGTTCCAACCAGTGATCCACAACTGGTTCATCAAAGGCTGTGGTATGTGTTGTCCTGTCTGTGGGAAAGTGCATATAAAACACCCCTTGCTGCTTATTGGAAGGAGTAGCCTATCTGGCCGCAGTGGATTTCCTCCAAAAAATATGTCAGAATGATCATATATTTGACATCAAATAGCCGATGATAAAAATCAATGTGCTCTAGAGGAGTCGTTAAATAAAACAAGCTGTAATTTTTGTGTGGAAAGTAGTGCAAACCATACTAAATTAGTAAATTTGAAACCTTTTGAGTATGTCTTATAATCTATGTAAGCCCACCCTTCTCAATGTGACGTCACAGAACTACTAATAATAGCCATGAGATACTCAGCGTATAACGCTGCTGGGTAGACCAAACACTACCTATGGCGTTCAAGCTCAAATAACCCATCTTGGTACCTTCTTTAATTAGGATATATGGAACATGGTAAAATCCGATGACCAGATCTTTAAACCTGGCAATGCCAGGATAAGCACATCATAACCATAATTGATACGAACACTATTATTACTATTAATACGCCTACTGATTTAAATTGTGATTTATATATATATTTGTTTGTAGGTGGAGCGAAGATTGATTTTGTAGAAGGACGTAAGTACACACTTAATTGTTTGGCCTGTTCATAATCATAGTCAGAGATCAAAGATCTCCGCAATTTCGCGCAATTTAGCGATTTAATTATTTTAAATTATCTTCGGTTAAAGTTGCATAGTCCGCTGCTTTTGCGTTTTTCTCTTTTTTTTAAGATAAATATATTAGATTGATCGCAGTATGATTTTTCCATACTATTACTATATCCTTTACTACTTTGTGCTTACAATGTTTTAATTTCCTATAAGCATGTACAAACAATTTTGTACTTAACATTTTTTAAATTTCTGGCTATAACCTTGGCTTACACTGTACCAAAGACCCTATAATACTAAGATGGCTCACTCCCGATCTCTCCCATGGTAATGTAAATTTCGCCGTGCCACCTTGTGGTGGGTTTGATCAGCCCAGCTGCTGGTTGGTTGGAAACACATACAATTATATTATACATGAGATAGGTAAGTATGAATACACATCAATATGAAATTGCTATGAACAAATACACACCATCATCAGCATCATCATCAGCATCGCCATCATCACACATCTTTCACATTCATATATACATTTATACATATAATATAGCACCTGTTTAACCAAGAGGTTTAACCAGCACACCAAGTGGTGGGTTTGATCATTTTGATTACGCAGTACAGGCTGAGTGAGCCGTCTTAGTATTATAGGGTCTTTGACTATACACTTGGACCAGTGATATGGTTGTCATAACTACAGTGTAGCCGTATGCATTCTGTTATGCGTATCGTAGTCAATGGTGGATTAACTACCACTCGGGCCCCTAAGCTGAGCTTTAGTATACTCAATTAAATCAGTTTTTTGGGGTGTTTTTTTAGGTGGGGGGGGGGGGGGGTTGTATGTTCAAGGGCGGCCTTTCGTTCAGGACCCATAGGCTCAAGCCGACTCAGCACAAGGGTAATCCGTCACTGACTGTAATGTATGGTAGGGCCTACATCATATATCACATTATCACAACTGCCAATTTGAATTTACACTGCTGTGCATAACTTATAGTGTCATCAAAGGCCAGTTGCTCTCATACCATGTCTATGTGGAGTGGGAGGTTAAAAATCCCTTGGGTCAGTAAAAGTGTAGGCTCGGGCTTTCTATTAACAAACTGTCTAATGGTGAAAACAAGACTATTCAGACTTATCCATGATAGGCAGTATAAATCTTCAAGAAAAGAAAAAAGCCATGTCTTTGAAAAATGAACTTGACTCACTTCACGATTTCTGGGACAGAACTAAGACTGTTCGGAGGCCAAAACACGTCGTCTGGCCGACTGGAAATCTTCCACAGTGGACGCTGGGGGACAGTCTGTGACGACAGCTTCGGACGAACCGACGTCACAATTGCCTGCCGCCAGCTCGGTTTCCACCGCGGTAACCTAGGCAACCAGCTGATCGCTCAGGAGGGTACTGGCCAAACTTGGTTGGACGAGGTGAGATTTAGACGAACACACTTTAATTAGATATTTAAACAACAAAATAAAAGGATTTATGAAAAAAAAGTAAAGGTACTGGGATATGGACTGGCATTGCTTAGTCGGACACATACCATCAAACATTAATTGAAAATGACTAGAAATTTAAATAACTGTGGCATAGCCAGAAATTAAAAAGATTGTAACTTGTAAGCACAACATTGTTCACGTGCTTATACGAAATAAAAAAAGTGCATGTTATAAAATCTTTACTATGGGGAAAATATGACTTTGAGATAGATTGTTTGTACATGCTTACAGTGCGACAATGTAGCTATGCCTCTGCATACACTGACTGCTCTTGCGATCGCTTAAGTCCATTTTGCGACTACAAAAAAGTCAGTTTCGCAAGTAGTCGGTGAAAGGAGTCTATTTGTGTTGACAGAGCACCATGTATGACATCATATTAGTGTTGACACATTGTCATGTGTGGGACAGCCTATTGGTGTTGACATCACTGTCACAAGTGATGTCAACAGATCAGTTAGCCTTATTGGTGTTGACACATCACTGTGTGTGACAGCCCATTGGTGTTAACACATCACTGTGTGTGACAGCCCATTGGTGTTGAGATCGTTTTGTTTGTGACAGCCTATTGGTATTGACACATCACTGTGTGTGGCAGCCTATTGGTGTTGACATCACTGTGTGTGACAGCCTAGTGGTGTTGACACATCACTGTGTGTGACAGCCCATTGGTGTTGACATCATTTTGTTTGTGACAGCCTATTGATGTTGACATCACTGTGTGTGACAGCCTATTGGTGTTGACACATCACTGCGTGTGGCAGACCATTGGTGTTTCACACCTTTGTATGTGTCTGATATTCTGCTGGTGTTGACATCACTATGTATGACAGCATATTGGTGTTGACACATCACTGTGTGTGACAACCTATTGGTGTTGACACATCACTGTCTATGACATCCTATTGGTGTTGACACATCATTGTGTGTATGGCAATCTGTTGCAATGACACATTCTTATGTGTGACAGTATTTGTTTACACATCACTACGTGTGACAGCCTATTGATGGTGACAGTCTGTTAAATTGTTGATGATATTTCAGGTGCGGTGTCTTCCGACTGACACAAAGCTGGGTGACTGTCATCACAACGTATGGGGTCGAGAAGACTGCAGCCACTCAGAGGATGTGAGGCTTCTTTGTGACAGTAAGAACCATTAATTACTACACATTACTACCCTATTCTCAAAAGCAGTTTTCTGGCTAATATGTGGCAATATTTTGTTTGTTTGTTGTTGTTTGACGTCCTAGCAACAATCGCTTTTTTCCGTAGATACACCACTGAGCACAAGTGACAAGACATGGATCTCTGTATCAAAATAACACGTGTGCAATGAAATTAATACTAATAGGCATACGCTCAAGCAGAAATATCTACAAAGAATGATAACACATTCTCAACTGACTATTGCATTACATTAAACAACCCATTATGTTATGTTTTCCCTGTGCAGATACAACCGAATGTGACAGCAATCCGTGCCAAAATGGAGCCTCCTGCATGCCTGGCTTCAACATGTACAAGTGTGACTGTAAACCCGGATATTATGGCGTCAACTGTCACTTGGGTATGTGGACATGTACTACCACTTGTGGTTTCACCACAGTTGTGTGCTCTTTTGCCATACATTACTGTGCTCTATTTGACCTGTTTGAAATGTAATTTTTTAGTCAGATATGACTCCCCAATAGCTGATGTTTACTTTTTGTGCGGGGTGTGGGGGGTTAAACAAACAAACTATATAGATGTGGGCCAACACAAGTTATGGCACGGCGACGATCAAGGTCTGTGGAGGGGGGGGGTGACAGTTTGTGGGCGTGTGGGAATGTGTGACAGTTGGGGGTGGCTAGGAATGTGTGACAGTTTGTGGGCGTGTGGGAATGTGTGACAGTTGGGGGTGGGTAGGAATGTGTGACAGTTTGTGGGCGTGTGGGAATGTGTGACAGTTGGGTGTGTCTGGGAATGTGTGACAGTTGGGGGTGGGTAGGAATGTGTGACAGTTGTGTGTGTCTGGGAACTTGTGACAGTTGGGGGTGGGTAGGAATGTGTGACAGTTGTGTGTGTCTGGGAACTTGTGACAGTTTGGGGTGGGTAGGAATGTGTGACAGTTGTGTGTGTCTGAGAATGTGTGACAGTTGGGGGTGGGTAGGAATGTGTGACAGTTGGGGGTGGGTAGGAATATCTGACAGTTGGGTGTGTCTGGGAATGTGTGACAGTCGGGGGTGGGTAGGAATGTGTGACAGTTGGGTGTGTCTGGGAATGTGTGACAGTTGGTGGTGGGTGTCCAGTGTGACGTTCTCGATGTTACATGCTGGTACCGGTGTGTGTGTGTTTGGTTAAGTGTTTGAGTTAGCGTTAATTAACCCCGCCCCTTTCTCCCCCTTCCTTCCTCTTTCCCCCTCCTTTCTCCCTCCTTTCTCCCCCTGTTGTTCACCCTTCCTCCCCTGTTCCTCCCCCTTGCCCTCCTTCCTCCCCCTTCTCCCCCTTCCCCAGTTCTCCTTATTTCCTCCACTTTCTCCCATTTCCTCCCCCTTCTCCCCTTTTAACCCATTTCTTCTCCTCTCGCTCCTGTCTTGCTCCTTTTCACTCACATCCTTTGCCCGTTTCCCCAGTTTCTCCCATTCTCACTTTCTGCCACTTCCTCCCCCTTCTCTATCTCTAAGTCTAACCCTTTCATCCATTCTGTCGCTTTCTGTTCCCCTTCTCACACTTTCTCCCTCCTTCCCTCCCCCATCCTCTGCTCTTTTCCTCACGTTCTCCGAGTTTCTTTCCCTTCCTTTCCCTTCCCTTCCCCATTCTGCCCCTCTCTCCTCCTTATCTCCCTATTTCTCCTCACATCTCTCTCTCTTTTTCACCCCACAATCTTCTGCTCTTTTCTCCAGTTTCTCACACTTTGTCCTCACTTTCTCCTCCTTCACAATCTCCACCTCTTTCTCCCTTTTTCTAACCCTTTCGCCATTTTCTCCTTCTCTCCTCTCTCTTTTCAACCCTTCTTCCCTCTTTTCTCCCCATTTCCCAAATTTCTCACCTTTTTGTGATATGTACTCCCCTCTTTTCTACCCCTTCCTCGCCCTTTTCACCCGCTTTTCCGATCTTCTCTCCTTTTCTCTCCTTCTTTCTCCCCCCTTCTCTCCCCCCTCCCCCTCTTTCCTCTATGTTATCCATCGATAAATAAGGGTTCGCCGATCACAGGCGCCACTGAAGACAGGTACTATTCAGGGGCGTAGCCATAGAATTAAAATGTGTGAGCACAACATATCACACCAACTTACACTTAAGTTACAGGAAATAAGAAAAGTGCATATTATAAAGGATTTAGTATGGATAAATATGACGTTGAGAGAAATTTGCTTTCGCCCACTATGCAACAACTTAGCTATGCCCCTGCTAGTGCTCCTGTATATTAACTACAATTGAATTATAATTGGGTTATTCCACCCACTTATTATCATCATTATCAACATCATTATTATTAGTTAAAAAAATAAATATTATCACAAAATTACAAGACTTTTAATGTTGTACTTTGTTCTTTGTTCTTTTTCTGATTTCAGATTTCAATGAATGCTTGCTGAATCCGTGTGTTAACGGCGCAACGTGTCAGGATCGAATCAACGACTACACCTGCCTGTGCGTGCCGGGTTACAGCGGAAAGAACTGTTCTTTAGGTGAGGTGCAGCGGGTCGCCACCAGGTGCACATGTAGCGCTGCAGTAGACTACGTTATTATTACTCACCACATGAGGGGTTCACACCGGATTGATTGATTTTTATATATATTTGTTTGGTACATTACTTAAAGTTGCATAGTCCGATGGTTTTGAGTTTCTGTCATTTTACTGAGATAAATATATTAATCTGATTGTTATAATCTACCTTACTTTACATTCAAGTACTGTTTATTTTAAACAGTTAAGTTTTGAAATATTTGAAGTACAAACATGTCAAATTAGTTTTGGCAAGCACGCCCAAACTCTGACACCATAGTCTTTAGCATTAACAGGTTCTATTAAATTGCCTCAGTACTCCCTTACATTTAGCAACAAATGCTTAAAAAGTGCCAATGTATTTAAGTTAGATATGTAGAATTAAATCTAGATAATTATTTTGGTTTTGAAAATTTGAATCTTCATCGGACTATGCAGCTTTAATTCATTAGGAGAAATTTCAATCGCAGATGATTGGTCTTCCTCATTCCATTGCTCCTTGACCTATCCTAGTAATGCTGAGCGCCTGGCTAGGAAGTGACGAGCATAGATTTTGAGGTCATTGGTTTGACTCGACCAGGGTTTAAACCCTTGGGATAGAATCCCACGACCTACCAAAACGGGAGATGGATGCTCAACCCATTCAGCCATCTCGTTTGATTGATTGATTGCTGACGGTTTAATCCTGTGTCGGCAACAAGGGCCATATTCACAGTTAAAAGTTAGTGGTGTTTGTTGTGTCAATTTCACACGAACATTTGAAATGGTCGGATTTGTGTCAAATGACAGTAGAATTAAACTGACAAAACGTAGCTAAAATTAGAGGAGGCGATGCAGTCCAGTTGTTTTTATGAACTCTAACATTTATTTTTCCTTTGCAGTTGTAAAGGGATTTCACGTGCTATTTACATTAAAACATTGTTGGCACCAGGCCATGCAATCCACACACTCGAGCAGACTGTGTATGAGAGTCAAGTGATCGCCGACCTCCTTGCGACCAAAATGGTTGCAAGGAGGTTGCAGCTATTGCACTAAAACCGCCATATGACCAAAATGGTTGCAAGGAGGTAGCACCTGTTGCACTAAAACCTCCATATGACCAAAATGGTTGCAAGGAGGTTGCAGCTATTGCACTAAAACCTCCATATGACCAAAATGGTTGCAAGGAGGTTGCAGCTATTGCACTAAAACCTCCATATGACCAAAATGGTTGCAAGGAGGTTGCAGCCATTGCATTAAAACCTCCATATGACCAAAATGGTTGCAAGGAGTTTGCAGCTATTGCACTAAAACCGCGATATGACCAAAATGGTTGCAAGGAGGTTGCAGCCATTGCATTAAAACCTCCATATGACCAAAATGGTTGCAAGGAGGTTGCAGCTATTGCACTAAAACCTCCATATGACCAAAATGGTTGCAAGCAGGTTGCAGCTATTGCACTAAAACCTCCATATGACCAAAATGGTTGCAAGGAGGTTGCACCTGTTGCACTAAAACCTCCATATGACCAAAATGAGGGCACTGTATTAAATTGACATAATTATCATTGCTTATTTAAGATATTGACGATTGCCTGAACAATCCCTGTGAAAATGGAGCGACGTGCGAGGATCGTCTGAGGGGATTCACCTGTAATTGTTCACCTGGATTCAGGGGCCTCAAGTGTGAAATAAGTAAGTATCAGCATTTAATCATTACTTATAATAGATTTTCATATATCGACAGTAAATACCATCTTTATACTGGGAAAGCACCACTCAGTATGCGATTGTTCGAGCTTGGGGGGGGGGGGGCGGGACGTAGCTCAGGCGGTTGAGTATCCACCTGTGAAGGTGTGAGTCATCCAATCAATCCTGCTCAGTGGACCCATTTGAAGTTTGGGCTATTTTCCATTCCAACCAGTGGTCCACAACTGGTTCATCAAAGGCTGTGGAATGTGCTGTCCTGTCTGTGGGAAAGTGCACATAAACAAACCCTTGTTGCTTATCGGAAAGAATAGCCTATGTGGCGGCAGCAGGTTTCCTCCAAAGAAATATATCAGAATCACCATATGTTTGACGTCCAATAGCCGATTATATGGAAATTGATGTGCTCTTGAGCCATCGTTAAATCAAGCAAGCTTTCCTTTCGAGCTCCTGGAGGGAAGAGAATAATTCAGCACCTGCACTGTTGATGGTAGTCAGATGGGTTTTGAGTTTGTGCCATTTTCTAAGATACACAAATTAGGTTGATCGATATTATCTATTTTACTTTAAATTAAAGTAACTTTTATTTTAAATGACTAACTTTGGAGATATTCTAAGTGAAATCATGCAAACTTATCATGTATTTTGGTAAGCACGTCAGAATTCCAACGCCATAGGCTCCAGCAGTAACATATTCTATTAAATTGTCTTCGTGTTCTCTTCTATGCAGCAGCAATTACCTAATAAGTGCACGAGTATCTAAGTTGGATATATAGAATTAGAATCACATCTACATAAGTGTTTTAGTTTTGGAGCATTCAGGCTTTTATCAGACTATACAACTTTAAGTGTGTTATTATGAAAGTTAACTCACCCACTAAATACATATCTTTTTAGATAGAGACGAATGCGCAGCTATTCCCTGTCAGGCTGGGGGAACATGCAAAGATGGGATAAATGACTTCACATGTAGATGTGTGCCTGGTTTCACTGGCAAGCGATGTCACATAAGTAAGTACTGTAATCTGACAGTAATTGATAGTGATACTGTACCACAGTAATCCGTCTAGCATCAAAGTGAACAATGTAATGCAGCACTGGGGTTGAATGGGCGTAGGGGCGCTCATTCATTGTCATTTCTGGGAGCTTTACTTTTCTAGCAATAGCTATCAATGTCTTAGCTACACTAGATTTTGAGTTTAAAGGCCTCATAACACAGAATGTGACAGATGTAGTCAGTAGAAATGTGCATCTCCTGTCTCAGTACCAATACCTATCGAACTCAGTTATATAAACCAACATTGTCCTTACCTATCAGTTGTCTGTCTTCGAATCAAAGTGAAAGTCAAATAAGACAAAATAATGTGTACTTTGAAAAAAATGTGCTATGACATGGGTTTGTTGATCACAGGGGTCACTGTGGACAGGTACTACTTTAATTGTAAATACAAAACAAATTGATTGATTGATTGATGATGATTCAATGCTGTGTTTACAGCAATGGTCATATTCATGGTGACAACATGAGTAGAATTTAGTTTGTCACTTTGGTTTCGTGAGAAAAAGTGTGTATTCATGCTTACATTAAAATTCACACACACTTTTTAAATAGTCAAACTTGAGTCAAATGACAGAAAAATGTATCTCAGATTTCAGATCAATTTTGAAGTGGTTAAATTTATGTCAAATGATAGCAAGATTCAATTAATGTGACATATCTAAAAGTGCTCTTCATAACTATGTATTTGTGTTTATCTCCCTTTGAAAGACATCGATGAATGCAAGGGAAATCCCTGTAAGAACAATGGAACCTGTCTGGACGGTAATAACTGGTACATCTGTAGGTGTCCCGCTAACTACTATGGCATCAACTGTCAACACAAATGTAAGTCAAGCTAATTATACGATATAATATATGGTCAACTCTCATAGCTAACTACTATGGCATCAACTGTCAACACAAATGTAAGTCAAGCTAATTATATGTTGTAAATGGTCAACTCTCATAGCTAACTACTATGGCATCAACTGTCAACACAAATGTAAGTCAAGCTAATTATACGATATAATATATGGTCAACTCTCATAGCTAACTACTATGGCATCAACTGTCAACACAAATGTAAGTCAAGCTAATTATATGATGTAAATGGTCAACTCTCATAGCTAACTACTATGGTGTGGATTAAAATTTGTATGTAATATTTATTTCTGTGAATAAAACTATTCCCTCATTTCAGCTGATGGTAAGGCCGACCCTGGCCACAACGTGATATATCACACAGGGGGAAAGGCAGCAGGCCAACAAGGATCTGCTCCCAAGGTGGACAGCACGACAAAGGGGGTTGCCATAGCAGCCATATTCCTCTCCATCATCGCACTAATGATCGTCATGGTGATATTTGTCAAGTGAGTGATTCATGTTTACTCATTAATTCTCTTACTTGATTCTATAGCGCAGTTTAATTACCATCATCGATACGCATCAGGAACCCATGGAATCACAATCAATTATATATACTATGTATATGATACTATATCTAGTCTGCGTACCTTCACATTATTTTTTTGCGGAAACCCTGAGATATCAGGTGCCAAACAGGTTCTATGGGGGTGGGAGAATCTCATGGTCTTTGGCATTTTCTATGCTCTACATATTTGAGGTGTTTTTAAATATGGTAAATATTCGATTAATCTCCCAAAATAATTTGAATGTGTATCGGTGGGAAAAAAGATCTATTTGGAGGTAAAACAACAATAACAACAACAAAAGGCCCGGGAAAATTTTTTATTTAAAGAAAAAAAGGAAGAAATGTTGACATATTTGCCACAGCTGAGAATATTTACACTCATTGCTGCCCGGGGAGCTGAGAAGTAGGAAGCAGGATTGGGAAGAACACAACTTTATTTTCATGACACGCTGGGTCTCTGGCTTTCTTGCCCAGCTCTACTTAATGCAGCTGTGAGTAACGAGTAACAACATCCAGCATGCAAATGAAGTTATGGAGTAATATGAACATAATAGCATACATGACATATCACAGTAGAGTTCCATAATAATCACAGTACATTTGATATCATCAATAATCACAATGCACAATTCTACATCAATCAAGTCCATTATAACAACCAGGTCCAATTTTTTATCAGGTCAGTTTCTTAGTTTTTAGTTTTTTTTTCTATTTTGCTTGGGTTTATTTGTTATACCGAGTCAAGTGCATTGGATGTGGGTGGGTGGGTTGAGAATAGGTATTGCTACGACGGTGGTCCGTGTGTGAGTGGCCAGGAGGAGCTTGCTGGTGTGAGGCTGGGGGTGTTGTTGAGGCTGGTTTGTGATTGGTGGTGGGGGTTACAGGGTTGCCCATGTTTTGAGGGCCCTATTTTGTAGTATTTGCAGTTTTTTTAGTAGCTCCTTTTTTACCACCCATGTGATTGGCAGGTGGGAGGGGCTGCTCTCCTGTCCCCTAGACCCCCAACAATGACAACAAATTAGCGCCACCCACTCATTTACTGATTTAGCCTATTGAATATAATCATTAAACAAGAATTACTAACGAATATTTGGACATCTTGTTTTATTTCAACACTCATAACTAACATCGGTTATGAGTGTAAGGACATTTTAGTTAGTTTTACTACTCGTATAATTAAGATACAGGCCTATGTAGGTATTGTCGGGGGTTGATGAAAATGGGAAATATTGCACCTACAGTGGGAATCGAACCCACATATCTTTCATTCTGGGCCAGTGTGCTAACAATTATACGATCTATGCTCCCTGATGATATCACCCTATCCACGCATACCTATCTATGTGGCTCCTTGCCTGAGAGGTCAGTGTAGACTACTACACTCATCCCGCTGGAATTGTAAGTCTTTTAAACATCATTTAATGCTTACAATTACATACATACAGGCAATGCACTTACAGATACATACACAGGTTGGTTAAACAACCATACAGCGTGTAACTTGTACAAGATCTTGGTCATGGCGCCAGAATCACACATTCAGTGTAATGCATTTGTGTGTAAGAGGTGCTTTAGGTAGTTTTCTATGCAGGATTATGTCAGAATAATCTGAGTTTAGGTGTAATTCAAATTGAACTAACTAATTGGTTGTGATGTATAGATCTAGTTTGTAGCTAGCATTGTATGCGCATTAGTATAGGAGAGTCTGGATTTGGGTAAAATGCTAAGGGATGTATGAAATTAGTTGGTTGGTTAAAATGAGTGTATGTACAATAAAACCTCTCTAACCGACCACCTCCACAGATCGACCACTCCCCTATATCGATCACTTTATTTGGGTTCCAAACGATCATCCATACAATACCAATGTAGCAATAAAAAAAACTCCCTAAACCGACCACCTCCGTAAATGGACCATTTAAAGTGGGTCCCATGATCGGTCGATTTAAAGAGGGTTGGCTGTATATATATATATTCATGTCATTCTCAGAAACTGTACTACTTTTGTGACATGGCAACCCAAAATGAAAATATTCCAAAGAATAGCAGAAAACATTCCAAAGAATAACAATTCATGTTGCTACGAATGTTTACATGTTGTGTATATGTCAAAGTGGCAGAAACAAATTTTCACTTTTTAATTTTCAGAAAAGGATATTGTGTCAAATTACCGTCACCCACTTACGCAGTTTGAACAATGTTGGATGAGGTTGAATGGGGGGGGGGGGGGGGGAGATGGTGGAGGTGCAGGGTGGTAGGGGGTTGGCAGTAGGGGTGGGGGATATAACCCATGAAGAGTAGGACCACAACTTTCCAATTCACAACAAAGACATTCCAACATCTACAGTTCTTTCGTTATTAAATTAATTCTTTTCTTTTTTAGATTAAGAAAGAAAGAAAACTATTCAATTTCCCACCCGCCTATTCAAATATTGATTTGTTTGGAGTAGATATCCGAGAGGATCAGAACGAACCAAGAAGGCCTCACTGGGTGATCAGCGTAGAAAAGACATCAGGTGGACAATTTAATATCAGTAGTGAAATAATCCAAGTGTAGCTTCACTAAGCCTAGTTAAGTCTGTGGTTGGTGGTGTTGTGAACTCTTCTAGAGAGAAGAATTCCAACAATTTCTCTCAAGCTACATATCCATGAGCTACCTTTAGAACAAAACTGCTTTTCCTCTCTTTTCATGAGCCTTTCTTGATCTTATTGTGAACTATAAGACCTTATGACCTCAGAGTAGTGTAGTTTGTACACTTGGAGTTCATCGCTTTATAATATCTGGTGACTTAATTGATTTAATTTTCTCAATGTGCACTCAATCATTCTCCAAGTGTTAATTATTCAGTATTTATTTAATGGATATTTCCAGTGCATTTTGGTCAAAATTTGCTGCTCAAAATCTATTGGGGTTTTTCCCCTATCTAGCTATTAGATTTTTCTTCTCTCTGAGGAAAGTTTACTTTTTAGTGTAAAACCCCTATTGTATGTGTCCTGTTTTACAGACAGGGATGAAAGATCGCCGTGTCTTTATTCAGTTAGCAATTTTTCGTGAAATATAAATACATTATATTAATATTATTAACGGAGTGCCTGGTGTCTCGTCCACCGAATGCGACTATTGCACAAACCGCTGAAGGCAGCGGCCTGGGCGACTTGGATTTGCACGCAAACCCACCGCGAGTAGCCGCCGAGCTGGCACGAGCACCACTATCGCTATCACTCCCATTGGAAATATTGACCATAAGAAATAAACGGTAGGCTAGAATTGTTGGCCAGCAAGAGTTAATGTTCTCAACCAAATAATTGTGTCTGTGTTATGTATCACGGAGTGTCAAATAATATTAAACAAAATAAAAGCAGACCAAACCCTCATACTGAGAGAGAATCACGACAAATTTACCAGATTAAAGATTTGTGCAATTTGATTTTGTCAAAGGCGACTTTCACCCCCGTTGTACAGTGTCAACAAAGATATCATGCTGCAGGTATAGGCCTACACACCTCTTCTCAGTGTATAAATGGAAAGTCTCCATCAATAGATCTGGTTCTTGATAGTCCATGCAAGTCCCTATGATACACCTATTGGATTGAGTAATTGATTGATTGGTTGGTTATGGTCTAACGCTAGAAAGTGGAAGCCAAATAAAGTCTGTTGCCCCAGTTAAAGCTACATAATTGGATTAAAGCATCAAATTTCCAAAACAAAAACTCTCATATGGATTTGATCCAACATATTCAACTTAGATTCTAGCGTACTTAACAACATTTATTGCTGCATAGAAGGAATAGTAAGTAAATTTAAAGCAGCCTATGCCATCCAACATTTCGATGTGCATGCCAAATTTAATTTGTCATATTTTCACTTTAAGGATCTCCACAGGTACCACTTTAAAAAAAACTTAAAGTTAACTTCAAACTAAGCGAAGGTAGATTACATAATATATTTATTTAAAGGAATTTTAGCCGAAATTCAAAACGAGTGGATTATGCACCTTTAAATACGTCTGTGGGCTGTAGCAGAATTAATCCCATCTGGTCCACTCTGAAAGAGGCATTGATTTCTAGCAAGCCCCTTAACATAGCATGTAAGGTCTTCTGACCTACATTTTGGGTTTGCTACAAAGCATGTGTTCAGTGATACCAAGGATTTTATATATAAGGATGGCAAAGCGAGGCTGTTTGAGGCTCTCCCAGCGTGAAATCCGAAAATACGGCCATCATATTGGAAGCGTGATAATGAGTGATGATAGGGGCAACATACTGGCCAATTATCATGCTTTCATGACGTCACTTAACCTCTGCTATCTGTGGTACTACGACTAGGGATGTTGGTCATTTTTCTAAATTGTTATGGCTGCATTTCTATGGCATCATAAACCATGTCGGTTTAATACAAAATAAAAGCACCAAAGAAGCCTAGCAATTGGATATAGCATATGAATCGCCAATTATCACGCTTTCATGACGTCACGTAACCATCTATCCTTCTACTATCTGTGATGATACTACAAGGGAATGATGCTCTTTGCAGGGAGTGTTGTACTGGGTCGTTCTCAGAAGTTGTGTACCAATAGTGTGACATCAGTACCTCAAAATCAAAATGCTGCCAAAGTCCTATAAACAAGTTTCCTCAATGTGTATGTCCTTTTGCATCTGAATAATTGAAAATAAACATATTCTGGCATTTTTAAGTAGGTCAAATGATGCTCACACCCAATAAATAGCAGTGTAGCATGGAAACCAATCTGACTCCAAAATCAAATATTTTCCACACAAAACTTGACATTTTTAGGACATTTCACATGCCACTTGCTTTATAAATAGTACTAATAATAATTTGAAACCTCATTGCTATGGTTTTGTCTTATTTGTGAATATTAAAGAGAAAAGCAAAAAATATTAGCAAGGTAACAGTCAAAGTGGAAACAACAATTTTACACAAATGTTCGGCTCAAATTTCAATGTTTAGGGGCAATTTCAGGATTTATCTTTTACTATACCATAACTGGGTCCATGCATAGAGTGTCAAATGGTGAAAATAGTTCTTGTACTGTATCTGTACTCAGCGTTTGATACAGAGTTTCATAGTACTTGCAAGTGGAAACAAAATGTTACGATGTTAATGGCTCCAGAAAAGGTTAACTATTTCATAATTTTAAATCTTTTTTTAGAAATAAATGTCTTCAACTTAATGAAGACATTGTATATGACCATTTGAAGTGAAATGAGCTGTTGTTCAGAGGTTTTCATTAAGTTTGTGACACTTTATTTTCAATGCTGTTGACAATGTCACAAATTAGTGATGTAATTTTCTATGTATTTAGCTACATCCATCCCAATAAGATACATAATACACAATATTAACATTTACTTTTGATCTAAAATATCTCCCACATTATTGGGCTAAATGATGAAATCTAAATATTGACACTCCAATAATGGGTTTCTTTGAAATATGCATTTCAAGTAGACTACCTCAAGTGGTACACAGTTTCTGAGAACGACCCTACTCCCAACAATCTGCATAACCCGACGCTAATCTTCTAATTGATCCTCACACCTCCTCTCTATCCTGCATGTGTGTGCAAACCATATCCACACACCAGCTGGGATTTCTGGTACTGAATACACTGATTAAACCCAATTCACAATTCGTCTAGCGAATCAAGTCATCGCGCCCCCTACCCCCATCCCAGCCACTCTCCGAACAGAGTCACCTGACTCGTAACGTCAGCTCAAACCATAGTCGAAACCCTTCAGGCTTGATGGATGGTCACATTTTTCAGACACGGCCAAGAGACTGTGTTACAGTGGAGCAATTTGATCCATTAGCTCGTTCTGATTGTGCTATGCAAAGTTTAGAATTAGTGAGAATGTTGGATATATTCTTTAAAAAAAAGCATTGTTCCCTTAACCAATGACCGTGACCGATTAGATTGCATATTAATGATAACATCGGCTCAAACCATAGTTGAAACCCTTCAGGATTAACGGATGGCCACAGTTTTCAGACACGGCCATGTGACTGTGTTATGGTGAAGCAATTTGATCCATTCACTCGTTCTGATTGTGCTTTGCAAAGTTTAGAATTACTGAGAATGTTGGATATATTCTTTTAAAAAAAGCATTGTTCCCTTAACCAATGACTGTGACCGATTAGATTGCATATTAATGATAACATCGGCTCAAACCATAGTTGAAACCCTTCGGGATTAACGGATGGCCACAGTTTTCAGACACGGCCATGTGACTGTGTTATGGTGAAGCAATTTGATCCATTCACTCGTTCTGAATGTGCTTTGCAAAGTTTAGAGTTAGTGAGAACAGAGAACGGTGGATCTCTTCTTTAAAAGAAAAAGAGCCATTGTTCCGTTAACCAATGACCATGACCGATTAGATTGCATATTATAACATGACTAATATTGGACAAAACGTCTTGACTAAATAGGTAACTAGGCTTAATATGCTTGACCTAATTCCCATTGAAACCAGTGTTATAGTGACCTACTATCGTGACTAAGCCTCTGCGTGAGTGGTTAGAACATCCAATCGCTGACTCCCTGCCCCTTCCTCTGGTATCTGGTGCCAGCTGGACTTTTCTCCCAACCCCCGCCCTCAACTCTACTTAATTGTTAGTTCTTAAAGGACCTTGCCCTTGCAGCTTGGATCCATTTATACACTATTCACCTCCCTGTTACTGCGGACTCGCCAAAGCCACATAAAGATGTTTGGAGGCTCCTGGGTAATACCATTAAATACAATTAGACCCTTGGTTAATACCAGATTAAAGCCGTGTTCACACGGGGGAAAATGTAAAGCGATTTAGACAAGGCGAATCATATGAATTGATTTAGGCACCCGTTCACACGGGCAGTACTTGGGCCGGAAATCGATATCAGCGCATCAGCAAGTCCAGTCTGACCAGCGCCAGTTTTCGGTTAGGCGACGTCACCACGAGAGAGTGCGTTCGACCTAGATATGTATGGACTGAATCGTATTGGTTTGGAACGATCAAAACTTCGGCTGGGCAGTGAAAACATTAAAATAAATGATGAAAAAAATATCTGTGCCCAGCTAGCGGTTTCATAGACTAAATTATATAATATGCACTTTTGATCGACCGGAAAGTCAACAAACTAAGGTCTCGACTGCGCATGCGTGTGACGTCCTTAATCCGCCTCAGTGCGTCCACACGGCAAAATAAATCGCTTCACAGAAATCGACTCACGTAATCGACCTCCACAGGTGGTTTACAGTATCCTCATCACAGAAATTGATTCAGCCGTAATCCGCCTCAGATGCCCGTTCACACGCGAAATGTAACCCAAACTATACAAGTCGATTTCTACGAATCGATTTACATCACCCGTGTGAACACGGCTTAAGAGTTGGCAGGCTCCTAGGATAAACAACAATATTGATACTTGTAGCTAGCCAGCCTGAGATGTGGCATATTAGGGTAGGGCAAAGACTGGTTTGCTCAGTACAAGGATAATGTCACTTGAGTGGTATATCGGGTCATGGTGCTAATGGTATGGTCTCCTAGTGGGGCAGCAGTATAAAATCACCATGAGTCAGTACCAATCCTTCTACAACCTTAAATGTTGTTAGGAAATAAAACCTCAACTAACAAACCGCTAACAGTACTAGTCCTTGTATTTCTTTCTAATTGGTTCTACTTTGTATTTCGACGAGGTCTAATTATGTACTATACTAATGCTCCACAATCTCTTGATTTGCTCAGTAAGCAATAATATCTCTGCCACTAAGCACTGCTATTTGTTCCTGCTTAGTAGCATGAGGCGTTTTTTTGTTGTTGTTGTTGTTGTTGTGATGGGTGTATTTATGCTGCCCATAACTGCTAAGTCTAATGACTTGTTTTCGCCGCTAGACAGTAATACCCTTGTGACTCCCCTTCTTTTTATCACTTTTGCTTGTTGTGTAGCTAACTACTGCATACATTCTTTCTGTTAGTAAGCATTCTCCCACATCCCCCAAACATCTGTGAGTTTGTTCGTCCTACAATTGGATAATTGTTTGGTTACCAATAGTTAATTTCTCTGAATGACTTCACCTTGCTGTGTTAGTGGTCATTAGGTTTTGATTTTAAGTTTAAAGTTTACCTTTTGTATGTATCATACGTAGCATCTATAGCCTCTAAAATGTTGCTTGAATTATCAGTGTATTTTATATTTATTTATTTATCTATCTATCTTTCTTTTTCTTTTTTAATTCATTTTATTTGTTGTTGTCATTAGTCTAGCAGTGCATTGAGCTCTCTTTTGATTAATGTTTTATATGTTTCTATTGTCCCTGTACTTCTTTCTTCTACTCCCAGTGTATTCCATTCCGTTGCCTTCATGTACTTAGTACTCCTCTCATATGATCTATTTTTAGCTCTGTTTATTATCAGTCTGGGGCCATCACTTGCTTTCCTATGGAGATCATCAGTTGGATGTCCATGTTCCACCTTCAGACATATCTTAAGTGCTCTATTTTGTAGTATTTGTAGTTTATATAACATATTTTTGTTACCCCCCATATATATTACATCACCATAGTCAAAGTATGGTAGTAGCATACCGTTATAGATTTTAATAGCCATATTTGTAGTTAGGTATTTTCGGGTATTCCCTAATATCCAGATTTTGTGGTTTGCCTTCTTGATAACTTCTTTTATGTTATCATTGTAGTTTAGTTTCCTATCAAGATTCATCCCTAGATATCTGTAGTTGGTCTGATAATCAAGAACCTTTCCTCCCGATATTATTGGCTCCTCATTGCCATAGTTGATTTTCCCACTGCCAAGCACTAGGACCTTTGACTTCTTGTGGTTTATGGAAATCTTGTTGGAGTTACACCAATTATCTAAAGCTACTAGTTTCTCATTTAGCTTATCTCTGTTCTCTTTTCTACTATTGCTTGTTGTGTATATCACGGTGTCATCGTTGGTGTCAATATGAATGTGTGCATGGTGTACTAAGAAGTCAGTGTTGAGTTTGTGAAACCAAACAACGTAACAAATAATTAAATGTTTTTTCCCCCTGCCATTGACAGTAGGCTACAGGACCTTTTCTTGTGCACTGCTTCAAATAGTTTGATATCAATCCGCGATCGACGAATGATCTGAACAATGGACAAAAAAATAGGCCTACTGGCTAAATATATTATGTAGGCCTCTTATCTGTAATCTGCAGTAGGTGTGTCCTGTAATCCTAAAAGTGGAATGACGTCGTAAAGTAAATAACATACAAATAAATAAAATTGATAAAGCAGAATTGACAAATACGGGAACAGTTGAAATGACGGATGAAACTGTTATGAAGTTTGACAGGTATGTTCATGTCTGTCGATAACAAATAGTTTAAAATATAATGTGGTCACACCAGTTATTAAGAAATTGCATTGGTTTCTAGTAAAACTGCGTGCCATAGGTAAGTCTTTTTTTCACCAACTGTGGCTAAGATATAGAGGTAGTGTGTCATCAATGAAACATAACAGCTACGTGCAAACAACGACGGAAGAGCGATTTACTAAGTCAGCCTAATAGTAGGTGGTAAACAGTTGTAAAGCACAATGCAACAAACAATTGTGGAGATGATCATTTCTACTACCTATTTGTCCTGTGTGATCTTTTCGTATTTCTGTCTTCCTTTCATTATGTGATGTATAAGTATTGTGCGAGTATAAAGGGAAGTGTGTTATTATGGTGAATATATTATCTCACACCTTCCTTTTGTCCCTTTGTACCGTAACCGGCCTTTATATGTATATAATGAATATATATATATATATATATATATATATATATCTCTTCTAGGTTGTCTATCTGTGGTGGTGATGACAGACGTTGTCTATATATATATGTATATATATATAGGATATATAATTTATTACTATGAGTATAAAGGGGCGGAGCTATATTCCTATATCCTCCAGGATCCTAGCATTTAATGCTGCCTTTTATTATTAACCCACAATATTTATTGTTATATTCGCTGCGGGCCGGTTCCTGCTTCGCTTTCCTGGCACCCCACCATGTTGCCAGATGTCAGTCAGCGCTTGTTAGGTGCACATCGGCGCCAGTTTAAATTTGTTCTTGGTAGGGCGGTTATTGCTCAGCCAGATGGGCCTCAGCAAATAAACTAGGCTTCCACCACTTCCCGTCTTGTCTCTTATTCTCCTACGTCGTAGCCCAATTTATATATATATATATATATATATATATATAGAAATATATATATATATATATATATTGGTATATACATGTATATACCAATATACATATTCAGCACATACATGTACTTTTCCTAACTTTTGACTACATGACAAACCAATATTCTCCAGCCATACCACAGAGGTTTAAAAAAAAAATATATATAGACATTTAATGAAAAATCCATACAACTTGCAGATGGCGCTTAGTTGGTCAGTCATCATCATCGGCAACAGCAGAAGCGCCATCTGACGGCCGTGAGGATGAGGCGGCATTCTACAGTGAGTAATGAAGGGGGGGGGGGGCTCCCTTTATAATATCTACTTTTCAAAATTGAAGCTTCACATTTGAAATTGACCAGCCGGGATGGCCGAATGAGTTAGAGCGTCCGTCTCCCGTGTTGGTAGATCATGGGGTCGTGGGTTCGAACCCTGGTCGAGTCAAAACAATGACTTAAAAATGTATACTTGTCGCTTCCTATCCTGGCGCTCGGCATTATTCGGATAGGGCAAGGACTGGTTGGCTCAGTGTCAGGATAATGTGACCGAGTGGGATATCAGGTCATGGTGCTAGCGGCCTGGTCTTCCAGTGGGGCAGCACTATAAAGTCACCATAAGTGTGCACTGTCACAAGTCGACACCCGTCCTGATATGCCCTTAGATGTTGCTAGGACGTAAGACAACAACAAACAAACAAACATTTGAAATGACCATCTCCTGTCTCCAACTTAATCAGGGAAATATGGATCGCTGCAATTGTCTGTACCAGATGCTATCAACAAAGTATCATGGTTTACTTGAGGTATTTCCTGTTAGTATTTTATTAGGAGATATCCTACATGTTATATATATGAATGTATTTAACTAAATGATCGATTTGATTTGATATGACAATTTAGTAATGCATACCAAATCTAAATGAACAGATAATATAAATGTGTAGTATGACACTCACATAGCATAAGTCGAAATTATTACTTTTAAATAGTATGGGAAATGTGCGCACTTTTAGTAAATAATCTATCACACAATATGTGTAGTGGGTAATAAGGGGTTGCCGATAGAACAACTAATTTCATTTTAGAATTTTGGGTAAGCACATTATAATGTCGCATGTATGATTTTGAAACTATGCACGCTTGAACAAAGTGTTGGATTTGATTGACTTCAAAATGAAACTCATTCACTTCATGATTTCCTTTTTGTTTGTTTTCCAGATAACTCTTCAGATAAAGTGAACCTGGTTCCCTGAGTGGATCAGAAATGCTGACGCAGCATTACCGCCGCCTTTTGTTATAGGGTTATATCCATATTGTAAGGTCATTGGGGACCCGTTTACTAACTTTCACAACTGTTTTTGCCTTCCCAACCCAATGACTTTAGACAGAGAATCTGCAAACCGACTGGTAACTATTGGTTAATATCTATTAGTTAGTAGCTATTGGTTGGTAGTTGTTGGTTGGTAGCTATTGGTTGTTAGCTATTGGTTGTTAGCTATTGGTTGGTAATTATTTGTTGGTAGCTACTGGTTGGTAGCTATTGGTTGGTAGATATTGGTTGGTAGCTATTGGTTGGTAGCTATTGTTTGGTAGCTATTGGTTGGTAGCTATTGGTTGGTAGCTGTTGGTTGGTAGCTATTGGTTGGTAGCTATTGGTTGGTACCTGTTGGTTGGTAGCTATTGGTTGGTAGAGGTTGGTTAGTAGCTATTGGTTGGTAGCTGTTGGTAGCTATTGGTTGGTAGCTGTTGGTTGGTAGCTATTGGTTGGTAGATGTTGGTTAGTAGCTATTGGTTGGTAGCTATTGATTGGTACCTGTTGGTAGCTATTAGTTGGTAGCTATTGGTTGGGAGCTGTTGGTAGCTGTTGGTTGGTAGCTATTGGTTGGTAGCTATTGGTTAGTAGCTATTGGTTGGTAGCTATTGGTTGGTAGCTATTAATTGGTAGCTATTAGTTGGTAGCTGTTGGTTGGTAGCTATTGGTAGCTGTTGGTTGGTAGCTATTGGTTAGTAGCTATTGGTTAGTAGCTATTGGGTGGTAGCTATTGGTTAGTAGCTATTAGTTGGTACCTGTTGGTTGGTAGCTGTTGGTAGTTGTCGGTTGGTTAATATCTATTGGTTAGTAGCTATTGGTTGGTAGCTATTGGTTGGTAGCTATTGGTTGGTAGATGTTGGTTGGTAGATATTGGTTAGCAGCTATTGGTTAGCAGCTATTGGTTGGTAGTTATTTGTTTTTAGCTATTGGTTGGTAGCTATTGGTTGGTAGCTATTGGTTGGTAGTTATTTGTTTGTAGCTATTGGTTGGTAGCTATTGGTTAGTAGTTATTTGTTGGTAGCTATTGTTTAGTAGTTATTTGTTGGTAGCTATAGGTTGGTAGCTATTGGTTGGCAGCTATTGCTTAGTAGCTATTGGTTGGTAGTTATTTGTTTGTAGCAATTTGTTGGTAGCTATTGTTTGGTAGCTATTGGTTGGTAGTTATTTGTTTGTAACTATTGGTTGTTAGCTATTGGTGGTTAGCTATTGGTTTTTTGTTATTTGTTGGTAGCTATTGGTTGGTAGCTGTTGGTTGGTAGCTGTTGGTTGGTAGATATTGGTTGGCAGTTAATTGTTTGTAGCTATTGGTTAGTAGCTATTGGTTGGTAGCTCTTGATTGTTAGCTGTTGGTTGGAAGCTATTGGTTAGTAGTTATTTGTTGGTAGTTATTTGTTGGTAGCTATAGGTTGGTAGCTATTGGTTAGTAGCTATTGGTTGATAGTTATTTGCTTGTAGCGATTGGTTGGTAGCTATTGGTCGGTAGCTATTGGTTGGTAGCTATTTGATCATAGCTATTTGTTGATAGCTATTCTTTGATAGCTATTTGATGAGAGTTACTAGTTGATAGCATTTAGCTGGTAGCTATTTGTTGGTAGCTGGTAGCTATGATTGGGAGAGATTGGTTTGTAACTATTGGCTGATGGCTATGGCTGATGGCTATGACTGTTAGGTTAGTAGCTATGACTAACAACTATTGATTTGTAGCTATTGGTTGATGGCTCTTGGTTGGTAGCTATTGGTTGGTAGCTATTGGTGGGTAGCTATTGGTTGCTAGCTGTTCGTTGGTAGCTATTGGTTGGTAGCTCTTCAGTGTTGGTAAGTATTGTTTGGTAACTATTGGTTGGAAACTAGTGATTAGTAACTATTTGCCAGTAACTATTGGTTGGTAATTATAAGCTGATAGCTATTAGTTGGTAGCTATTGGGGAGCTAGCTGTTGGTTGATAGATGTTGGTTAGTAGCTATTGGTTGAGAGCCATTGGTTGATAGCTATTGTTGATCGCTATTTGTTGAGAACCATTAGTTGATAGCCACTAGTTGATAGTCATTGGTTGATAGCTATTTGATCGTAGCTATTTGTTGATAGCTATTCTTTGATAGCTATTTGATGAGAGTTACTAGTTGATAGGTAGCTATTATTTGGTAGCTGGTAGCTATGATTGGGAGAGATTGGTTTGTAACTATTGGCTGGTGGCTATGGCTGATAGCTATGACTGTTAGGTTAGTAGCTATGGCTAACAGCTATTAATTTATAGCTCTTGGTTGATGGCTCTTGGTCGGTAGCTATTGGGTGATACCTATTGGTTGGTTGCTATGACTGGTAGCTATTGGTTGGTTGCTATGGCTGGTAGCCTGGGTGCTATTTGTTGGGTAATATTGATTGTATTCTAGACTACACTTGACAACTGTTACCTTTAATTTATGCATGCAGTGTGACTTACAAAACTGACCAACTGAAATTTCAGTGTTGTCAAAATGTTGTCTGTGCATGTTCTGACTACCGTGACTTGCCCAAGTCATCAGTGACGTTAGTACTTAGATCGTAGCCATATGAGATTCTTTTGTTGTGTTATATATGTGTATATATATTATATATATATATATATATATATATATATATATCCTCCCAAGGGTACAAAGATGACTTCTTTTTAGACGCTGGGAGGGTTGCGTCCTAGCAACATATCAAATTATATCACGAGGGCTAACGACGTGTGACAGTAACAATGCACATTGATGGTAATTTAATAGTATTGCCCTACTGAGATACCAGGCAACTGACACAACTGCATGGTATCCCACTCAGTCGAGGTATTCTTGCATCAAGCCAACCCAATCCTTGCCCTACCCAAGTAGTAATGTTGAGGGTCAGGTGTCATGCCAATTGTGTAAGTGATTGAATGTAGACAATGTGTCAGAGAGGGATATCGCATTAAGGTGCCGGTGGCATGGTATCCTAGTGGAGCAGCACTATGAACTCTAAAGCCACTATGAGTGTACACTATCACAAATCGGTGCCCACCAACATATGACCTTAGATGTTGGGAGGACGTAACACCCCAGCACGCATCTTGTCCTTATTTTATAATCCAAATGCGATTATCATTTATCAGTTCCCAGAGCGCTAAAAAGAGACTGTTAGAGACTTTAAATTACACACACATTTGTCTTATCTCCCCACCCCATTGCCATTTGCAGTACTACATAGGGTACTCTGATCTAATTACCCCTGGCGACACTCGGTAGTTGAGTGTAAAGGGGCTGTCACACTACGACGTAACGACGTCAACGTAGGGAGAACGTGAAGAACGTTGAACTTCTCGGCGTAGTATGCAAATTTGGGCAGAAGTTGAACGTGGATGCAGCGTAGTGGACGAGAGAGTAACGTCGGTAAAGCGTAGTGATACCGTCGTTCGACGAGAGAGGTGAACGTAATGACGCTGATGGAACGTTACGAACGTTATTCCATCGTCAGAAGAACGTTATGTGACGTTAGCTACGTCATGAGACGTTGAACGTACGTTGAATGCACGTTCTCCTGACGTTCTCCTGACGTTCTCCTGACCTTGTCCTGACGTTCCCATTACGCCCCGTGGGCATTTGCACTTGGTTTAATGGGGGTCAACGTAGTGGAACGTAGTTGAACGTAGTGAGGAGCATTGGAATAACGTCCGTTTAACGTCATTGACGTTCGCTGAACGTGAACAGAACGTACGGCGAACGTAAACCCTTACGTTCGACCTACGTCGAAACTTTTGAACATGTCCAAAACCTCGACGTATCTCGACGTAACACGACGTAATGTGACGTAGCTCGACGTCACTCTAACGTCATTATGACGTCATCATAACGTAATCCAACGTACATCAACGTAATGACGAAATATCACCACGTTAGGCTCACGTTGGCTCATTACGTCATAGTGTGACAGGGGTATAACGCTGCAGTTTCGTGTTGAAATGACCCGTTGTTGCCTGTGTGAGTGAGCTGATTTTTGCGCTGCAGTTTCGTGTTGAAATGACCCGTTGTTGCCTGTGTGAGTGAGCCGATTTACTAAAGGAACGCCAAGGGGCAGAGCTCCAGCCACAAAAGGTTCGATTGAAATGAGACAATAACACTCGAGCCCAGCCGTATGTGGGAAAAAAAACCCACAAAGTAAATACATATAAAAGCAACGCAGTCAGTAGGGTGGGTGGGCGGAAAAAGTCGGCACATCGCCATCTTGCCAAGAAGTGATAAGATGTCGGCGAGCTGCACTACAGTCGACAGTTGTAAAGGTGGCAATCGGGTGGATAGGAGATGAATTCGCCCATACACCGGAAGTAGAGTCCAATGTGCAGCGGGGGTCGGGTGAGGGGTGACGGGGGGGGGGGGGGCATTGTGGTCCATGTCAGATGGGTTCAGTCATTAAGTAGTTTTATTTTCATTAAATATCTTCAAAATATAATTGTGTATTTTTAGAGAATGTTGAAATGATGTTAGCATTGCTATATTATATGCTGGTGATGATACATACCTGGAAGGGATTGATGGGTCGATGCGTTGCACCGGGTTCCAAACATGGTTGTGGGTTAGAACCCGATGCAACACACTGGATTGGTTTATTGATTTGGGGGATTAGAAATAACTTTGGGCTCAGCCCAACTAATGGGGCTGTCACACTACAACGTTTCTCCCGGCGACCCGTCAGCGTTGAAAATAAAATCTTGCGCGTCGAGAAACGTCAAACTTTTCGGCGGTTTGGGGGAAAAGATCGGCGTCAGCACGGCGCGTTATGCGCGCGCGGCCAACGTGTGTCGACGCGCTGGGGAAAAAAAAAAAAAAGTTTGGCGCGACGTCTTCATTTAACCTTAAATGTTGCTAGGGCGTAAAACAAAAACGGCCCAGTTTGCGCAACGCGTGAGCAACGACCCTCCGGCGCGCGCGCCGTCTTCCTAGCATTCCCATAACGTTATTCCGGCGCGTCCAACGCAGCGCGACGCGCGCCTAACGTCCTTACCCATATATTTGCGCGCGCTGGCGGTCGTTGGGTTGTTTTTGACATGTTGAAAACCTTGGGCGATAGGGAACGCGCGCCAGCGTTTCGCGCCGACCATCAACGTCAAAGATAATGTACCGACGTGTACCGACGGGCGCATAACGCGCCCCCAGCGCGTCTTGATATTTCACTAATTATCGCCCAAAAACACCACACGTTGACGGGTCGCCGGCGAGAAGCGTCGTAGTGTGACAGCCCCATTACACATGGTGACCATATAAGTAAGTTCCATCAGAATCTTATCAGCTTATTGCCGCATCGTCTGCATCTGATAACCCAATTTTTCTGTACCGATTCTTCAGTCAAACTAAGTTCAAGGGACAGTAATGTTGTGGACAGCAGAACCATTACACAGGAATTATACTAGTTGCTAACGCTTGTTTAGAATTGTATAAATGTCTGATTTATCTCTAGAGGTTGTACTCTATATTTAACGAAGGTGACCTACTTGACGCGGTCACGTGAGGTTGACTCCAATGTTGATGCTTATTATGAACTTGGCTTGTCAGGGCAGTGATTACACTTCTGACTTGCTCCCCTTCAATGTGACTCATGACCATGTGACATGTGTTTACAACACCATGAAGGCATGTCAATCACTGCGTATAATATAACCGCTCTGCTAGGTTTAACAGTCTTTAGAACTGGAGTTCCAGATCAACAATCAAGAAAGTTTAGATATCAGATCCACACCTCATCGGAATGGTTATCAAGAATTGCTTGTTGCGCTGGCTGCTTGTTTAAAGTTGTGGAAATGTTTTAACTTATCCCCGGGGGTTGCCAAGTGTACTCAGGTTGCAATGAAGTAATCCCGTAAGGCTTGGCTAGTCAGACAAATCATTCATAGGCCTATACTGCGGACAACAGTGGGACTCATTGTATCGTGAAAGGCAATGCGGTTGATTGGTTGGTTGTTGAAATTTTATGTCCTGGCAACATCTAAGGTCATATCAGGACAGGTACCGACTTGTGACAGTGCACACTCATAGTGACTTCATAGTGCTGCCCCACTTGGAAATCAGGCCACCAGCAGCATGACCTGATATCCCACTCAGTCACATTATCCTGACACTGAACTAATCAGTCCTTGCCCTATCTTATTAATGTCGACTGCCAAGCTAGGAAGCAACAAGTATCAATTGTATAAGTCATTGATTTGACTCGACAGGGAATCAAACTCCCGTCTCCCGCATGGGAGGAAGCTATATACATAATTATGGTGAACTGGTTTAATGTTAAAAATCGGAATGCATTTCAAGACAATTATTGTGATGAATCTTTAGAAGTAACTTTTTTTTGGTCAATGATACAGTTTTCTTGCAATTTAAGTGTTAATCACATGAAAACATCCAATGAGATACAGGAGAGATTGCCTTTAAATATCGAGTCGCCTAATTTCAACATGTATTTTTTACCTGAACAATCACTATATTTTAACCAACAAATTAATTCTAGATATATTAATAGTTGCATTGCACTTAGAACTCCTAAGAACAGTTCTAAACGGTTAGAAGGGTCATTGCAGATGAATGTTACTAATACTAATAGTCTTAGCTTGACTATAGAGGTCTTCAGTCTTAATTGGGTTGAAAATAACTCGCAGCAAATAAGTTGTTTCAAGCTATAGTAAAACCTCTCTAACCAATCACCTCCGCATATCAACCCCTCCGCTATATTGATCGCTTTATTTGGGTCCCAAACGATCGCCCGTACAATACCATTGTAACAATAAAAACAACTCCCTGAACCGACCACCCCCCTGAATGGACCATTTAACGTCGGTCCCATGGTCAGTATATTTACAGAGGTTTTACCGTATTTCAACCAGGAAGGATCTTATTTGATCATCGGTAGTCCTGATTAAGTGAAGTTGTGTTAGTCATGTCACTGCCCCTTTCAGTAAGTTGAACCCGGCTTTTACTTTTACTCAAGTTGAGGGAGACGAGAAATCCCTAACTAGTGATGGTTGTTTCTGGTTATGTTAAATATTTAAATAACACATCACGTGACATGCTTTTATACTGTTGCATTTCAGTTGTTCATCTGTGGCTCTTTGTATATGTGTCTATAGTTAGTCAGGAGCTAAGTAGCTACAACGCTCAATTGAGAGATTGTTATTGTTGTGTTATGTGAGGCTATAGTTGGCAAACTCTGGCTTCTTTGTTGACACAACTATTCACTCAATTGTAATATATTATGTATAGTGATAATCACACATTATCGCCTTCCATAAGGGCAGTGTCTAGTGGCAACCTGCTCATCCCCACGTGCGCCTTATTAGTTTGGGCGGTAATGTAAGGCATCACTTCCAAATTATTACATATGCATCATATACAATTGATATATTTATATATGTAGGATATATATATACATATATGTTTTATATATCAATTAATATATGTGTATGGAATATGTACAATTTATATATATATATAACTTTTATATATATATTACAATCATATATATGTAGGGTATATATATATATATTTATATGCATATATTACAATTCACATATATATAGGGTATGTATATATTTTATGTATATATACATATGCATGTATATCTAACTATATACATATGTGTGTATATGTGTATATATGTATAGATCACCATATATATATGTATATATATAAATATATATATGTGTATAAATGTATGTATATTCTTTAAAGGCCCGCTCCTTATTTGACAAAGTGGACCTACTTGAATCGGTTATGTGGTGCTGCCTCCTAGTGTTAATGTTTATTATAGACCTTACTTGTCAATGCAGTGATTACACTTCTGATTTACTCCCTTGCAATTTGATTTATGGCCATGTGACGTCTGTAATTTACAAAACAATGAAGTCCTGTCGGTATGGCAACTGACCTGTCAAACACTAGATATAACGGTTCTGCTGATTTGGAGTTAATATGTAGGCAGTTTGGATTTATAAGCATTTTGATAAAATATTAGCTTCTCATTCTGTAATTATTTGCTTGTACTGAATATTCATTAGCATGCTGTGTTTATATGTAGATGGATAGGGATTCCATCTGAGGCTAATCCTGAATATATTTGGGAAAATGAGGATTGAAGAGGAACCTTGAAGGCCCCAATCCGCAGTTCATTGCAGGCATGTTTTCTTAAAGTTGCATAGTCCGATGGTTTAAAGTTGTTGCCATTTTCAGAGATAAATTGGCTAACATTGGAGATATTTGATGTAAAGAAAAGGCTAGGGTTTACAGTGTTGAAGTCCTCACTGTAAAAAAAAAGCTGTTTAATAAGTGCACCAACTTGTAAATGTATAATCAAATCAAGATAAGTAGTTTGGTCTTGAAAGTTTTATGTTTTCATCGGACTCCGCAACTTTAAGGTATTTTGTTCATATGTTGTTTTGCTTTACGGCGAAAGCGCCATAGAATATATTTTATTCTATATTTTATATTATCAATTCTAAGTATTGTACCCTTAACTTCCAGAATGCGATGGTTTTGTGTTTTTACCTATTTTGTTTTTGTTTTCATAGATTAATATATTTTTAGGTTGATCATTATATTTTACTTTACTTTAGTTTAAAGAAACTTTTATTTTAAAGGATCAACTTTGGGGAGATTTGAAGTGAAAACATGTTAGATTAATGTTTGGTTTGCATGCCGAAATGCTGGACATAGGCTTTGTTTACCTGTTGTAGAACACAGCAGCAAAGTGCTACAGGAACCTCAAACACTGTAATACATGTTCAATGAATGCATCAGCTGTTTACAAGTATCTAAATCTAGATCTAGATAAGTGTTGGTTCTACAACATTTGCCACCCGCTATTTGCCAGCCGATAATTGCCACCCTGCACTTTCCCGACTGTGATTTTGCCAGCTGAGACTTTTGAAACCTGAATAGATTCCCGCACGATGACCAAGGGTATCCCTACAGACTCTAAGTGACATTTAATATCCCTAAGCTACATTTGATATCCCTAAATTGCATTTGATATCCATAAATGACATTTATTATGCCTGAATGACATTTGATATCCCTAAGCTACATTTGATATCCCTAAGCTACATTTGATATCCCTAAATTGCATTTGATATCCCTAAATTGCATTTGATATCCCTAAATGACATTTGGTATCCCTAAATGACATTTAATATCCCTAAATGACATTTAATATCCCTAAATTACATTTAATATCCCTAAATTACATTTGATATCCTAAGCTACAGTTGATTTCCCTAAGCTACATTTGATATCCCTAAATTGCATTTTATATCCCTAAATGACATTTAATATCCCTAAATGACATTTGATATCCCTAAATGACATTTGATATCCTAAGCTACATTTGAATTTCCTAAGTTGCATTTGATAACAAAAATTACATTTGATATCCCTAATTGATTTTTAATGTCCCTAAATTACATTTGATATCCCTAAATTACATTTATAACCTCACGGTAACACGTCCGATTTTAAATGTTACTAAGGGTTTTAAATCCACTGTAACCTACATACAACATTTAATCAGAGTATGTTATCTCCTAATTGACTATATTGAATCAAATATATTCTGAGTGCTCTGATTGCATGGCTGGCAAAAGTCAAGGCTGCGAAAGTGTTGCTTGGCAACTAGTGGGTGGCAAATGGCGGGTTGTAAATGTCATAACAGTGAAGATGTTCTGGGTTTGATAATTGTATATGGTCACGGGATTATGCAGCTTTAAGCTAAGGTTCTATATACGCGGTATGCAGTATGCGAATGTGGCAACAAATTGAAAAGCATGTAAATGAATAGTGGTGCTTCCATGTATCCGAATGCGAATTCAAATGCGAATGTGGCAAATGGATCGATCCATAGACCGATCGATGCGAATGCGAATACGGTTGCATTTGCCATAGAAAACAACAATAACTTTGACGTTTCTTCACAAATTTGGAGCAAAAATACAACAACATGCCATGGGTATCTTATTTGTTGTTTTTGTTTATTTAACGACACCCCAGCGCAAAAAGTAGACATCGGCTATTGGGGGTCGGCATGGGTAACTATGCCGCATACCACATTCACATTGGCAGGCCACATGCTGTATACCGCATATATGGAACTTTAGCTTCAAAGATGATTCCAGAGGATTTCATGTTTGTTTGTTTGAATTTCCGTTCATAGTAACATTTAAGCTCATTTAAGCTGATTATATAATCAAATCAATGTGCAATCAATATTGGACAGAATTGTTGGAGTAAATCAATTCTTTATTCTAGTCTATGTCTAGCAGTTTTTCTGGTTGATTGCACCCACGCTTAATCATCCGACTGTAATTTAAGTGCCTAAATAGTGCAGTGTTGATAAATCATTCTATGTTATGTGTGTTGGGGTTTCACATCCTAGGAACATCGAAGATCATATCAGGACAGCTACTGACTTTTGACAATGCATACTCATGGTAACTTTATAGTGTTGTCCCAGTGGGAGAGCAGGCTGCTGTACCATGACCTGATATTCTACTAAATCACATGATCTTGATACAAAGATGACCAGTCTTAGTAATGTCCAGCGTCAGACCAGATATTAAGGCACTTTTTGCATGTGGACAGTCGATGATGTTTTGAAGCCGTAATAACTGATTAAAGATCTCCGAAATCTCCTCTGTGAAAGATTTGTGTAGTATGGGTCACCTTGCATAAATTTAGACCAAATTTGAATAATTACATTTGCATGCTTGCATCTGCAAAATATCAGGCCACATAATAATAATAATAATAATTATAATTATAACAAGAATATCCACCCTGCTGTGAGTCATTAAGAGTCACTGAATCTCGGCAGGTGGCAGTAGGAGGCGTATTATTTAACGGAAATGTTATACTGACCCATTTTGGCCAATGTCCCATATTACACAACGGACGAAGCTATTCACTGAGCTGTTTTGCTCTGCGAATTAGCAGAAAAATGATTATTATTCGCAGAGCTGTTCTGTTGTAGTCCCGGACCGTCATCCGGGGTGGTCCGTGGCGATCCGGGGTGATCCGTGGATCGTCCGTGGTGATCCGGCGTGATCCCTGGCTGGTCTGGGGTCCGCCCCGGATGTTTTAAAATGTTTAAAACATCCGGGGCGGTCCAGGGCATCCTGGCTCGATCCGGCATGGTAGTAGTAGTAGTAGTAGTAGCGAAACAGCCCAGGACCACCCCCGGACAGCCCAGACAGGCCCCGGTTCACCAAAGGACTACCCGGACCACCCCCGGATCGCACGGCCAGGTACGTGTGATCACAAGGCAAAAAACGACGAAAACAGCGATTTTATCTGGGGCGGTCCGGGACAGTCCGGCCGACTGGTCCGGGGGATGGTCCGGCTCAAAATCTGGGGCTCGTCCGGGTAGGTGTTACTGGGGCTTACCTAACCGCCTCTGAGCCGTGTTGTGTTGCCAGTCGCAGGGAAAGATCATTTGTTATGCTTAGAATGTGTCTATAAATAATTAAATAATAATCATATACATATTATACATACAGGTAATAATGTCATCACTCCTTTCCGATCATCCAATATTTTATTTGTATTCCACTACGCCTTGCGCAGGCTTGTGTACTTCATAATCAACATCCACGTCATTATTTCAACATCGCTGGAATGTTCACACAATGCCCCAGAATGGCTTTTAAAGATTTGCCAATGTTGCTGTCATCTAGTTATTTCATTATTAATTATGTTTTAGTTAAGGAATGCTTATCATTGTCTTAATTTCTTGTATGAATTTGATGCCACATTCTCAGTGATGTGTGTGGGTATATATATATATATATATATATATATATATATATATAATACATATATTGCAGTATACCTGTCCAGTGGAATAACATTCATATCCGACTGGCTATAGCCTGATATCACTATGTTTGCTTTGCTTTTGTCAATAGTCAATTTTATTCGTAAAATATGTTTTATGGTAGATTCAGCCATTCAAAATAATTAAAGTTTGAAAGCATGAATAACATTTGTTTCCCACCATGACATCATGGTATTGGCGTCCTTACATAGGACCTTGTGTATCGTTGACCTCGGGTTCACATCAGTCAAGATTTATCCGAGATAACCCAAAGCCTCAAACCCCATATCAACCAATAAATGGTTAATGCCAGTAAACAATAAAGGGCGTTTTATAAACTTTTAGCAAGTTGTTAGATTTCGATGTTATATCATGATATATGTCATAACCCCATTTAAGGTAAATATATTAAGTTGATTGTTATAATCAACTTTACTTTATATACATTTAGTTAAAGGTTTAAGTGAAAATATGCAAAATTAAATTTAACTGCGATGTCGACACCAAGATGCTGGACATGTGTTTTGTTTATCGAGTTTACAGTGTAGCAACATAACAGGGGCAATGAGCTGTGATACATGTTTAATGAGTGCACTTAAGCCCAAGTCACACCTACCCGGACGAGCCCCGGATTTTTAGCCGGAACACCCCCGGACCACTCCCCCGGACTGTCCCGGACAGCCCCGGATAAAATCGCTATTTTTGCCTCGCTCTCACACCTACCCGGACGAGCCACGGACTACAAGCCTAGATCACCGCAGATGATCACCAGACAACCCCTGGATGAGCCCCGGACGAGCCCCGGACAACCCCCGGATGATAGCCTGAAAGGCGGGACTCATCCTGGGGTAGTCCGTGAGTAATATGTGGCTATCTGTGGCGATCCGTGGTTAATATGTGGTCATCCGGCCTGTCCGGGTCTTATCCAGGCAGTCCGGGAGTGCTCCGTGGCTCTGTCGGGGCTAGTCCGGGCTAAATCATGGCTAATACATGGCTCTTCCGGTTTAAAAATGACCCGGACGGGACACAGGCTACCCCCGAACCACCCCCGGACTATCCAGACCACCCCCGGATTACACCCGGATGATGCCGGATCGAGCCCGGATTGCAATATTCCCCGGATCACCCCGGATGTTTTTAACATTTTAAAACATCTGGGGCTGACCCCGGATGAGGGCGGACCAGCCAAGGATATCCAAGGATCACCAATGACCACCAAGGACCAGCCACAGATGAGCCACGGTTCACCACAGACCACGCGGGATCACAGGTCGGGGCTCACCAGGCCCCTGATCCGGGTAGGTGTGACCTAGGTTTAAGTTAGATGTGTATTAGCAAATGTACATAAGTATGTTTGTTTGAAATTGTTCATCAGATTATGCAGCTTTAAAACTCCCTATTCTGATGAAATCATCAAATTCTTGAAACAAAAACACTTATGTAGATTTGATTCTACATATTCAACTTAGACACTGGTGCACCTTTCCAATATTTGTTACTGCACAGAAGGGAAGAGAACATCGATTTAACAGAACCTGTTATTGCTGAAGTCTGTCATATCCAGCATTTCAAAGTGCATTCCAAGTGTAAATTTGCATATTTTCACTTTCAAAATACTTCCAAAGTTGGCGATTTGTAACAAAAGTAACTTTGAACTAAAATAATGTAAACCCATCCAGCCTGACCGCATCACGGAGACAGGCGAATGTAAAGAACGTCGGCAAAATCCTGAAAGATAAAAACCATTATCTGCCAAGGTCTTTGCTCAACTAGTGTACCGATGCTGGCACTGGTATAGAGATTGAGAAAGCAGAAGTGGAAAAGAGTCATTTTCTAAACTAGCCACCACATCTTTGGCTTCCATGTTTCGATGGTGATTTAACAAATATATTTTTATAGCATGTCAAATAATTATTGTTAGCTCTGTGTATTAAGTATGTCAGTAATACTGCATGTATTTAATATATCCCACAGCATGTATCAACATTGTGCTTGTATGATTTTGTGCTAAAGAGAAGATGTGAACATTTACAAATTGGGACTGTACATTTACTGAAATTTGTTTCCAACTTTTTTCTTATAAAACATAATCTTGGTTGCTTACATGTAATCAATAAAATCTTGTTAAAATTTGTTGTGTATGCTAAAATGATGTTCTGAATGTCTGTTTGATTTCCTTGTTACACAAGTGATATTAACATTTTGCTCAATTTGTATAAGATCAAAATCAAAAAGTGAAATAGCTTTTTATCATCTCTGACATATCCACAACATGTCAACCTTCATATGTACATGGCTTCTGCTATTATTTGCGATGTCTTTGGCTGTCATTTGGAACTTTTCACTTTTGGTTTCGGTGTCACACTTTAATGCCCTGTTTCAGACAATCACCCAATAACTACACAACTTTATTCCCAACTGTTATGTACTTTGACGTGCATACCGCTCGTTAGCGATGTCATGATGTTTTAAGAGAGGTCGTGGGTGAGGAGTACATGGATCTGACTCACTTAAGCCCAGCTCCTTTTTCCAGAGTCTAGCCTTTTTTCTTATTTTTCGTTAAAAAAGAGCAAACAAGTAGTGTCAAATACTGTTCTTGATGACGTCACAAGTGCCCAGTGCCGCTGTGTGTGCTGTATCACATGTCGTGTACTCGTACACCTTTCTGCACAGGTAGTCCGCAGGGTCCATGTCTTCCACTTTCCGCGCACTCTGTTCCTTAAGTGCCGGTCACACTTTACCGGATTGAGTACCGGACACCATCGGATAAACAATTTTCTAGTCCGGTGGTGTTCGGTATCAAAATGTACCGAAATGTACCGGACGAAACAAGCGCTAAACAGACAAGGAACGTACATTAACGAATAGCCACCGGACGATAACCGGACGATAACCGGACGACAACCGAATATCTAACGGACGGACCGGACACCAACCATTATGGCCCTGTCACATTATGACGCTTCTCGCCGGCGCGCCACCAATGCACAAAATCACTTTTTAAAGTCGAGACACGTCAAACTTTTCGGCGCGGTGGGATAAGTTCCACGTAGTGGTAGCGGGCGGCCGACGTTGTGTTAACGTATATTGACCCGTGAAAAAAAACACAAAAAAAGGTGGGCGCAACGTGTGGGAATGAGCCTCACGCGCGCGCGGCGTATGTATAGTGATCACATATCGTTATTCCAGCGGTCCGCTAGCGACCGGCCGACGTGTTACACAACGTAAGAGAGCGGGTGATCGACGCATGATCGACACGCAACCAACGACACTCCAGTGCGTTTCGGCGCGTGTCGGCATGGCGCCCGTGTGCTATCAGCACGCCAACGTTAAGCGAGTGGCAGACGCATGGCCAACACGTCCAAAACGTCGAGAAACGGTGGAGAAAGGCCAAGAGCGCGTCGGCCGTACATTATGCATACATCAGTGCTACATTACCGACGCGCTCACGGAACGCTCGCCATTGTTGGAAAAAAAGTCAACATCACACAACGTCAGAACAATGTTCCTCCAACGCGTGTCTAACGTATCTCGACGTGCTCCTAACGTCGCCATAACGTTGGCACCCGCGTGTTGTCACACATCAAAAGTTTTTTGCAAGCACAAAATTTCACCCATCCCCTGATGCGCGCCGCCGACCGTCGCCAACCGTCGCCGTGCATCAACGAATACCAATGCGCGCCTGATGCGCGCAGAACGCTTCCTGATGTATCCTGACATTGCACCAAAAAATCACATATGTTGACGTGCGTTGGCGAGAAGCATCGTAATATGACAGCACCATAACAAATTCAAAGTGGTTTATTATTCAAAAAACTAATCTGTAGGCCTACTCAAGGAGCGTATATCAGCGGGTGGGCTACAGTGCCTTCTATAGTCGTTTAACTTCAATAACAATTATCGTAGTAGAAGAACAGGAAAATCATCAGGATAATCATCGCCGTGTCAAGTATGGTCAGCGGGGATGTGCTGTGTGCTCAGTCGACCGTGGAGGCCCGAGACAAGTACTAGTAGAAATAAGAGAGCGGAACATGTTAACAACGTGACAAAATAGGATAATAGTACATAATATTATGAACTATTATCCTTTATTATTAATAAACATGATGGGGAAACTAAACTACTAGCACTGCAGTGCTCAACCCAAGAGGAGAGAGTGCTGCTGGAGCGGCGCTTATATGTACAGTATAATCCCGTTAAACCAAACTTGAAGGGACCCTAGAAATTTGTTTGGATTAACCGATCATTGGGTTAACGGAGCTTTGGCTTCGACTTTGACTTGGCTTTGGCAAAAACATGGGTGCATCATGAATGTAATATACAATGTATGTGGACATTTTGATTATTGTTTTTTATGTATATACAGTATAACCCTGTTAAACCAAGCTCAGTTAAACCAAACGATCGGTTAATCCTAACTTTTGTTGGTGGCCTGGCAAAATACTACCATTTATCATATAAAAAAAGTCGGTGGGGTCTCAGATGACCTCATAACCACATGAAAGTTTGGTTTAACCATACCGGAAGAGGCCTGTGGTCCGACAATTTTGTTTGGATTAACCGATAATTTGGATTAACCAGTTTTGGTTTAACAAACTTTTTTATATGATAAATGGTAGTATTTTGCCGGGAAACCGAAAAAAGTTTGGATTAACCGATTGTTTGGTTTAACCGAGATTGGTTTAATGGGGTTATACTGTATTGGTTTAAGGTAAAGTTGGATCGCATTTGATTTCCAGGTACCAGCTGACATTATATTATCAATAGTTAAGCCAGATCCTTGGCACGCTTGAGCGGCTCCACGTCTGAGACTATGCAATGTAAAGCCATTATCCTTACCGACTACTGCCGCGGAGGTATACAGAGCTCTAACTAGCGCACTGGCGGTCAGTGGTAGACCCGATGGTAATAAGAACGCTGGCGCGCCTGGCTCTGGGGTTACAGTTTTAACATAATTGTTCCAGGCCCGTAAAGCCCTGTCATATTACGACGCATCTCGCAAGCGCGCAGCCAACGCATAGAATCACCTTTTTACGTTGAGAAGCATCAAAGTTTTCGGCGTGGGGGGGGGGGGGGGGGCAAAGTTGGGCGTATACATACCATATACAGAGCATATGGCCAACGTATGACCAATGTATGGCTAATATGCTTCCGTGCGAAAAATGCTCGAATTACGCTCAAGGTATGTTTGCAGAACGCTGGTGAACATTATATACGTTATTCGATCACCAGAACTACGCCTCATATGTTACATACGTCAAGACACGCTGGAGAAACACTAAACGTACATTAGACATACGTTATCCATATGTTGTCAGTACGCAGACTGTACGTTCCCACTGCCTTTAATGTAGGTCAACGTAATGCAACGTAGTGAACAATGTTTGTCTAATGTATGTCTAATGTACATCGACGTATGCCTAACATATACATAACGTACGGCCGACGTAAAATCCACACGTTGTCGAACGTTGTCGTATGTCGAAAGTTTTGTGCATGCACAAAACTTTGCCGACCACCTGACGTGTGACGCCATATCTTGACGAACGTTGATGTACATTGACGTATACCAACAAGCGCCTAATGCACACATATCCCGAAATAGCTGGCAACAATCACATACGTCAGCGTACATTGGCGTGATGCGGCGTAATGTGACAGCCCCTTAATGGACAACAAATATAGCTTTCAATAGCAGGCAATCTAAATACAATAGGCGAGGCGGGAATGGCCCTAGTTTTAGTCGATCTTATAGTAACGAAGGGTGCGTCATGAGCAGCTTTGACATCAGCGGATTTCAGGACATGTTGAGCGATTGGTACAGTTTGCGAACTTACGACGCGATTACTCTGCCTTATCATGGTCATGTAGCTTAGGATTAGCAGGTGGCGTTCAGTCAAGGAGGAACGCAGTTATGCGTTTAAGATCTGTAGGTGTAAGGGCAGGGACTCTTAACGGCACCGAATTGTCTCCAGAGGCTGCAGCGACCCACATCCTTACTGAGCTGAATTAGTTTAGGATTCCGCCTGGGGACTTAAAGTTGCATAGTCCGATGGTTTTGAGTTTCTGTAATTTTTCTGAGATTAATATATTAATTTGATTGTTATAAGTCTAGCTTACTTTAGTTTGAGGTAACTTTTAATTTAAATGGCTAACTTTTGAGATATTTGAAGCGTAAACATGTAAACTTAGTTTTGGCAGCACACCAAAACTCTGACTCCATATTCTTCTGCAGTAACAAGTTCTATTAAATTGATTCAGTATTCCAATCAAATCCAGATAATTGTTTTGGGTTAGAAAATTGGTGCTTCATCGGACTATGCAGCTTTAATACCCCTGTCACACTACGATGTAACGAGCCAACGTGAGCCTAACGTGGGCATTTTTCGTCATGACGTTGGGTTACGTCATGATGACGTCAGAATGACGTTAGAATGACGTCGAGCTACGTCACATTACGTCGTGTTACGTCGAGTTGCGTCAAGGTTTTGGACATGTTCAAAACTTTCGACGTAGGTCGAACGTAAGGGTTTACGTTCGCCGTACGTTCTGTTCACGTTCAGTGAACGTCAATGACGTTAAATGGACGTTATTTCAACGCTGCTCACTACGTTCCACTACGTTGACCCACATTAAACCAAGTGCAAAAGCCTACGAGGCTTAATGGGAACGTCAGGAGAACGTCAGAGAACGTCAGGAGAACGTCAGGAGAACGTCAGGAGAACGTGCATTCAACGTACGTTCAACGTGTCACGACATAGCTAACGTCATGTAACGTTCTTCTGGCGATGGAATAACGTTCATAACGTTCCGTGAACGTAGTGACGTTGTCCTCTCTCGGGGATTGACGGTATCACTACGCTTTACCAACGTTACGCTCTCGTCCACTACGCTGCATCCACGTTCAACTTCTGCCCAAATTTGCATACTACGCCGAGAAGTTCAACGTTCTTCACGTTCTCCCTACGTTGACGTCGTTACGTCGTAGTGTGACAGCCCCAAAAGATGGTCACCGAGAAAGAGAAGAAATGACAGTAAATATGAACAGTGACATTATGTATGTTAGTTGTTACAGAACTTTATATAGAAGTTGATGTGTGACACTTTATTTGTCCATATCCTTGTAGCTAGTGTGCTGGAGTATGTGTTGAGCAGTCGCTGATGATGCGTCACCCAGTGGCCTGGAAGATAGAGCCAAACATAGTACTATCTTCCAGGCAAATCGCGAACTACAGTGAGAAATCTAGTGTTTTTAACTCGAATTCTATGGAGCTCCTCTTTAAATTGAGTAATTCGCATAATTGGTTGGATTTTTCTTTGCTAGTTGTTGAGTGTAATGATCTGCTTAAGGCGTCATCCAGAATTAAGGTTTCTCCTGCTGCATGCTTTATCTCAATGTCAAAGGTCAACTTTGTTGCCAGCAGCCAAACCTGTCTCGCGCATGCACAGAGAATGGGGTCTTTACCTTTACCTGTTTCCAGCACCTACTGAGACGTGCAGTTGTCTGTGTTGACTTTATTCAGGAACTTATGTGGGTTAAGGGGAATGAGGTTAACTACTGCGTGAACTAAATTCAGTGCTTCTAGTTGGGCTATAGTTAGATTTAAGGCTAGCAGTTCTTCTGGGCATTCGGCTGTATAATAGTTCAGTTTTGAGAAAGCCCCCTCCCCCTGGTTTTAGTGCTTTTAATGTGGAGTCGCACTCGATACAATAACCTATTGTTCTCTTGGTGCTTTAGGGATTAGCTGTACTCCGTTAGGTTTCTGCAAATTTGTAAAACCACTCGAGATCGAGTAGTATATCTTTGTTAAACACCTGGAGGCCAGTGGAAGGGGAAGTTTGTAATGCTGCTAGAATACACGATATTCACACGCAAGTGATGTGGCAACGGTCCCACAACTGTAGTGTTCATCGTCGCCATCATATATCACATGCGTTGTTGATATTGTGTATTAATAGTGACTGACTATTTTGGTACCCTCCTAAGATTTTCAAAAGGGTCCAAACATGAAAATTGTATTTTTCTTGGAAGCTCCAATGATCCAAAAGCAATATACTTATGGAATTTTCAAAATATCCCCAAATTTGAGAATCTTCTTGCTGGCTTTATTCATTTAGAAAGGTGCTGGAGTTTCCCTGCTAAGCTTTGAAATTGTTTCTTTGACGCTTTTGTTTTAGTTGACCATAGTGTGCATTCGTTCAGTACTTCTCTTATCTTTTCTTGTGTGAGGGTGACTGTCATATTCACTGTGTCAGTCACAAAACCTAGCCATGTAATTACAGTTGCAGGAGCGGTGCATTTATCCGATGCTAAAGCCAAGCCTAAAGGGGCTGTCACATTAGGGTTTTTTGCGGCGGCGTAGGCGCTTTACGTCATATACGTCGGCATACGCCGTCATACGCCACCATATGCTACACATACACTACGCGCACATTATGCGTATGCTCTGCAAATGCCATCATGTGCCGGCTTATGCCGGCCTATGCCGCTGTACGCCGCCATACGCTTTCTCCCGTCCATCCATCCAAATTTGTTTGTGCATGCTCAAAAAATCTCGACCTATGGGGGTGTATGGTTCATACTCTATTCATATGCTTCTCATACGCCAGCATACGCTCCTCGTATGCTAGGGGTACGCCGGCGTATGCTACTCATACGCTCAACTTGCGTCACGGGCGTATCTCGGGTATATCTCGGGCGTGTGCAGCGTACGCAGAACCTATGAGTTGCGTATGGGAGCGTATGCAAAGCGTATGAGTAGCATATGCCCAACCTATGGTCTCGGTATATAAAGGCGACGCATGCCTTCTTCGGTCATTCCTGCTCTGCTGCTCATACAGGATGGATGCCCAGGCACTGCAAGTACAGTTCCAGCTTTTCTACAGTGTTGCCCTTTATCACCATGAGCTTGGTCTATACCTCATGGTTCTTCTGGCGTCCTGTATCGAGAGACGAAGGAGGAGGGAGTGGCAGCGACGATCAGTGTGGGTCAGACCATGGATTGGGAGGCGGCCACAGTTTGGCTTGTTCGACAAGCTGATGGTCGAGCTCCGCAGCGAGGACAGCGCGTCGTTTGTGAACTTCATGCGGCTGCCTCCCCAGTTGTTTGACGAGATTGTGGTGCGAGTGGGACTGAGGATCGCCAAAAAATGGACAACATTCAGGGTGCCGCTCGAGCCGGCGCTGAAAATAGCACTTACTCTGCGGCACCTGGCATCTGGCACAAAATACTCCTCCATGAAGTTCGGGTGGAGGGTGCCCCACAACGCACAGTCGCTGATAGTGCGTGAAGTCTGTAAGGCCATCGTCGATGAGTACATGGCTGAGGTCATGACGTGTCCGACAACTCCAGAAGGGTGGCGTGCCATCGCGGACCTCTTTTCAGAGAGGTGGAACTTCCCCCATACCTGTGGCGCTCTGGATGGGAAGCAAATCGCCTGCCGGTGCCCTCCAAAGAGTGGGTCGCTCTACTACAACTACAAGGGCTTTTTCTCCGTGGTCCTGTTGGCACTTGTAGATGCGGATTACAAATTTATCTGGGCAGATATTGGCGGTTTGGGCTCCGCGTCCGATGCCCAGATTTACAACGCCTCCGAGCTGAAGGCGGGCACAGAAGGTGGCACCATCGGCTTTCCGAACCCTGAACCGCTCGTCCACGGCCAGAAGGATGTGCTGTATTTTCTGATCGGTGACGACGCCTTTGCCCTGCGGCCAACCATGATGAAGCCGTACGGCAAGAGGGGCTTGACCAATGACGAGCGACTCTTCAACTACCGGCTTTCCCGAGCTAGGAGAGTGGTGGAGAATGCCTTTGGCATTCTAGCCAACCGCTTCCAAGTGCTGCTGACGACTATGCAGCACCACCCCTCCAATGTGAAGATCATCGTCAAGGCGTGCATTGTTCTGCACAACCTCATGAGGACACGCTACCCAGCACTACAGAACATGCAGCTGGATCGTCCCGAGACAGCCAACAACAACTTTGTGCCTGGAGGTTGGCGAGAGGGCCACAACCTTCCTGACATTGACGTTCTACCTGTTAACCCCAACACCGCATCCAAGCTAGGAAAGGAACAGCGCAATCTAATTAAAGACTGGGTCGTCTCACCCGCCGGAGCACTGTCATGGCAAGACAGGATGATCTGACAAAACATTTTATCAGTCTGTATGCGCTGTGTCTGTCTACTGTTTTTGCAAACTTATGTGCTTTTCTTGACACTGTACTGTTATCGCTTTTTACATGTCTGTGATGTTGTGACATATCTCCTGTTATATGAGATGCTAATATGTTTATATGTCTAGTAAAATAAATGATATCATTTTATAGATATGAAAACACAATTTTACATGTCTGTTACGTTCTTTCGCTCCCTAATTTAAAGTCATCTAGTTAATGTAATTGTAATGAATCTCCTCTCTTTCTACATGAATTAATCGTTTACATACATACTAAGAACACAGGGAAAAATAGAGTGACACAGAGACAGAAAGGGGGAGACGAGTTAGAGGGAGGGAGGGAGGGGGAGACAAGATAGAGGGAGGGAGGGAGGGAGAGAAGAGATGGAGGGAGAGAGGGAGGGAAGGGGGGGAGGGAGGAAGAGAGATAGAGAGAGGGAGGAAGAAAGATAGAGAGAGGAAGAGAGATAGAGAGAGAGGAATAGAGATAGAGAGAGGGAGGAAGAGAGATAGAGAGAGAAGAAGAGATATAGAGAGAGGGAGGAAGAGAGATAGAGAGAGAGGAAGAGAAATAGAGAGAGGGAGGAAGAGAGATATAGAGAGCGGAAGAGAGATAGAGAGAGGGAGGAAGAGAGATAGAGAGAGGGAGGAAGAGAGATAGAGAGAGAGGAAGAGAGATAGAGAGAGGGAGGGAGGGAAGGGAGAAAGGGGAAGGAGAAAGATTATTATAAATATTTTAAATTTAAAGTTTTTATTTATGTTTTAATTTTAATTTTAATTGTACCTTAATGTATAACAATTAAATGATGGTATGCCTTTACTGAACGCAGACACAAAAAAATTTAAATTGACAGTATATTTATTTATTTATTTATCTTGCCATATTTACATATATAAATAAAAATGTACAAACAATATATAAACATTCAATATATATACATATATACATACAAATGTACAAAGATAAATAAAAACTAAGACTACATATCTACACATATTTACAATCACTTCTCTCCCTTGCCATTAGAAGTGGCATCAGCTGGCGACTGTATGGCTGACGAGGGGAATAGGTCCAAATTTGCGCCCAACATGCCAGATATCCCGGACAGCCCCGACAAGTTCAATAGTCCTTCTGGGCTGGCCGACTCAGACAAGTTCACTTAGGTGGGGTCGCCGCGTGTCGGAGTCGCGATGTCTGCGGCAGTGCAAGTCCCCGGCAATGCCGCACCCACAGTGGGCGGAGCACCCGCATGCACCACGACTCCGGGAGAGCCCCTCGTGTGCCCCACCATCCCTAATGTCCGTACCACCAGCAGAGCTGCGTCCGCCTCGTGACCCACAGAGGTTGGAGGTAGAGGCTGAGGTGGAAGACTTGGCAGAGGCGGCTGTGGCTGTGGCTGATGAGGAATGTGCGGCTGCCCCATATAGCACTGCACATACTCGTGTGTCTGTGAAGCCCATGGTGATGCCGGTGGTGGCTGGTGAGTCCACTGGTGGAGTTGAGGCTGGTATGCCTCACTTGCAGACACACAAGCAGGTGCAGGAGCAGGTGCAGGAGCAGGTGCAGGAGCAGGAGCAGCCACACGAACCACCGGGCCCACGAATGTTCCTTCCTCCTCCTCCAGATGGTGCGACACCATGTGGTTGAGTGGACCGCAAACGGACACAAACCGCTCCTCTGGCATCGTGAGGATCATGTCCCGCACATAGTTGGCGAATGCCACTCGCTTCGTCACCGTCACCGTCGGTGTCGGAGGCAGCTACATCACCTGGAGGATGTCCCCAGACTCGTCGAACCTCTTTTGGATGGCAGCGAGGAGGTTGTCGTCCACTGGGGCAGATCGCTTCCCTCTCCCCTTTCCCCGCTCTCGGGATGTAGCGGGGGGAGTGGGTGGAAGCTCCTCGTCCATCGCCACCTCCACATCGGTCGGGACATTCTCCTCCACACTGAGATCGAGCTGCGGAGATGCGACAGGAGCAGCCAACTGCATTACAAAATCATAAAATAACATAAGTAACATGAACGCAAATCGATATTTCGACAAAAGACACAAGTCAACAGTAAATCAAAAGCGGCGGTAATCCATCAGCTTCATGTTCCACATGATGGGGTTCTCCTGGAGGAAGTCCAGCATTTGATCCTCCTTGAAGACCGACAGAGAACAGTCGCTCTTCTTGGCCCTCCGTTTCTTTGACGCGGAGAGGCCACCGGTGCTGGTGGAGGCGTTGAAGGCGGTGGTGGCGGCGGAGGCAGCGGACGCTGCCGTGAGCTGCCCCAAGAGGCAGGAGATGGCGAACTGGAGCGGGGACGCCAGCGTTGCATCATCGACCTCTCCACTTCCATCTCCAGCTCCTCCAGTGGATAGTGGTGTTCTGGCGAGTGGTGTTCTGGAGAGTGGTGTGGAGAGTGGCGAGGTGGCGAGGCAGGTGAGGAGGCTGGTGATGGAGAGCATTGTAAAGTCTGCCTCTTTTTGCCTCTCCCACGGCCTAGTCCTCCTCTTGTAGTTACATCAGCTCTGGAGGCTGGTGTAGTAGCAGTAGTACTAGTAGTAGTAGTAGTAGTAGTAGCAGTAGCAGAAGCAGCAGCAGCAGTGGTGTTCCTCTTAGCAGGCATGGTGGCAGAGTGAGGGGAGACTGTTGCTGCAGGCTATATATACCCAGGAGCCATCAGGCGGTGGACCGCGCAGAGATAACATAGGTCGTACATAGGTTTCACGTACGCTCCTCAAATAGTCCTCATACGCTCCTCATACACTCCTCATACGCTCCTAAAATAATCATAGGCTCCTCATACGCTCCTCATAGGCTCCTCATACGCTCCACATGCCAATCAAAACCGTAAAAAAATGTCACAGCACGCTCCCATACGCTCCTCACACGCTCCTCGTATGCTCCTCATAGGTTCCACATACGTTCAAAACCACCCGAGAGGTCACCAAAGGTCATCATAGGCCGGCATGTGCAGGACTTACGTAGGTTTTCAATACGCTCCCGCCATACGCCGTAATGTGACAGGGTCTTGAACCGTCTCTTTGTAAGGCAGTCTTGCTCCCTGTGTGAGAGTTGTCACTTGAACTTGTATGCGCACCAGGCACAGATGTGGGGATAGCGCTCAGGTTGAGTGCCATGCGAGGACAAAAACCAGCACTCCTTTCCCCCAATTCCAGAGATAACAATTAACATGGCTTGCCGTCTGCCTCTTTGGAATACGCCGTCCTGATATGACCTTAGATGTTGCTAGGATGCAAAACGACAATAAACAAACATCTTTGGAATACTATTAATAGGGGCGACTGAAGTTGCTGCGGCGGGTGCTGGGGCAGAAGTGAGGGGGGGGGGGGGAGCTATGGACTGACTGACGGGAGGTGTCTGCCCTGTAGTACGGGTTGGTTCTTGCTTGGAGGGCGTGAACTGGTTTAGTGCACACGTCCCGGTGAATACTCTTAATGGCCGCTATATCATGCCACCCTTCTTTCAATCTCCCGTCTACCACTATTTGGAAAATGTTCTCTGACCACCTTCTACATATTGGCCAATCCCAAGTTATTGCCATGGTGGCAATGGTGGTGTTGTAATCAAGCAGAGACCCAGTGTTGTGGGAACGTGGGCTGGGCAGCAAGTGCCGTGGGGGTTGAACCTCTCATATATTTACGTAGAACTTTGTTATGAAGGGGTTTGAGTATGATCGTTTATAAAAATCAAAACGATATGAGTGTGGGGTTGATACTCTCTTGACTGCCATCTAGTGGAATTCCCGAACATCAGATTGCCCTTCTGTTTCAAGCCTCAGACTGTAGCCTGGTCCCCATTTCCATGGGGACCAGGCGATTTCAGGTGAACAGGCCCTTTCTTCTTGGATCCTCACACATCCTTCAGTCCACTGTAGAAGCCCTTCATTTCATTTTTATCTGCGACTCTCTGCCACTCCTCTGGCTTCATTTCCCACCAGTCTGATTTCAGGGCACGAATGCATTTTTGCAGCAGTCTGCAGGCATCTTGGATGGCGGATCCAGTGCTCCTGGTCTGCAACACTCTCTGGTGGGCTTGGTCTCTTCTACTCATAATATTCTGTAGCTCATGGTTATTGGGGTCAAACCAGCCTTTGTGTTTTCTGTCTGGCTTGCCAAGAAATGTCTTAGATTGTGTTGTGTACTATCTGCTGCAGAGTTGCCCATTCCTCATCTGTTGTTGAGCTTTCCTCCTCTTCCCATTTGGCGAGAGCGCTATACTTACTGTACCAATATGGGATACCGCAGATTGCTCAGCACATCCACGAGCTGTGCCCCCCAGTGTCTATAAGTATAACCAGAGAGCGTGTATATAAACAGATGAGAGGGACAACTCCCATACTAGACCGTGTAACAACTGCCGACTGTGGCGCTCCAAGTGGTGGTTGTTGAACAGTTTATGCATATGGGCAAACTCAAGGCATTGTCAATGGTCGTGTGCAATCTTGCTACAGAAAAAGTGAAATATCTCTAAAACTACTCCACCTAGAAGCAAATCGCATGGTACACATATAGAAAACATGTTTACCGAAAGGATTATATTAAATTTATAAGGTTACAGTTCTGGATTTCTATTAATTTTGAATAAAATACACGTTTTGCACTACACATACGGCAAACTCAAGGCATTGTCAATGGCGGTGAGCAATCTTCATACAGAAAAAGTGAAATATCTCTAAAACCACATGACCTAGACACAAACCGCTTGGAACACATATAGAAAACATGTTTACCAAAAGGATTATATTAAATTGATAAGGTTAGGCTTCTGCATTTCTATTAATTTTGAATAAAAACAAATGTTTTGCACTGCACGTACCGGCAAACTCAAAGCTTGTTCAACACTAACCGCCAGGAACGCCACTGTAGCCTGTGTTACCGATTTTCGCGGGAGTTGTCCCTCTCATCTGTTTATATACACGCTCTCTGGTATAACATAATGGGGCTGTCACACTACGACGCTTCTCGCCGGCGACCCGTCAACGTGTGGTGTATTTGGGCGAAAATGGGTGAAATATCGAGAAACGCTGGGGGCGCGTTATGCGCGCGTCGGTACACGTCGGTACACTATCTTTGACGTTGACGGTCGGCGGAGAAAGTCGGCGCGCGTTATTGGTCGCTGAGTGTTTTCAACATGTCAAAAACAACCCAACGACCGCCAGCGCGCGCAAATATATGGGTAAGGACGTTAGGCGCGCGTCGCGATGCGTTGGACGCGCCGGAATAACGTTATGGGAACGCTAGGAAGACGGCGCGCGCGCGGGAGGGTCGTTGCTCACACGTTGCTGTGTTTGTGTCTCTGTGTGTGTCTCTGGGTGTGTCTGTGTGTGTCTCTGTGTGTGTCTCTGTGTGTGTCTCTGTCTGTGTCTCTGTGTCTGTCTCTGTATGTGTCTCTGTGTCTCTGTGTATGTCTCTGTATGTGTCTCTGTCTGTGTCTCTGTGTGTGTCTCTGTCTGTGTCTCTGTCTGTGTATCTGTTTGTGTCTCTGTCTGTGTCTCTGTATGTGTATTTGTATTTGTCTCTGTATGTGTCTCTGTCTGTGTCTATGTTTGTGTATGTGTCTCTGTATGTGTATATGTATGTGTCTCTGTTTGTGTCTCTGTCTGTGTCTATGTATGTGTCTCTGTGTCTGTGTGTGTGTCTGTGTGTCTCTGTGTGTCTGAGTCTGTGTGTGTGTCTGTGTGTCTGTGTGTGTGTCTCTGTGTCTGTGTGTGTGTCTCTGTGTCTCTGTGTGTCTGAGTCTCTGTGTGTGTCTCTGTGTCTCGGTGTGTGTCTCTGTGTCTCTGTGTATCTGTGTGTGTGTCTATGTGTGTCTATGTCTCTGTGTCTCAGAGAGAGAGAGAAACAGAGACACAGACACAGACAGAGACATACAGAGACACATACAGAGACACATACAGAGACACACACAGAGACACACACACAAACACAGACAGAGACACAGACAGAGACACAGACAGAGACACATACAGAGACACATACAGAGACACACACACAGACACAGACAGAGACACAGACAGAGACACAGACAGAGACACAGACAGAGACACAGCCAGAGACAGAGACACATACACAGAGACACAGACAGAGACACAGACACAGACACACAGACAGAGACACATACACAGAGACACAGACAGAGACAGACACAGACAGAGACACAGACAGAGACACAGACAGAGACACAGACACAGCGCGCCGATATACGTTACCACAACGTTGGCCGCGCGCTACTAACACGCTGCGCCAACATCCAATTTCCCCATATTTCCCCTAAATCTTTAACGTTTCTCGACGCGCAAGATAGTACTTTCAACGCTGACGGGTCGCCGGGAGAAACGTCGTAGTGTGACAGCCCCATAAACCAAAGCTCTGCCTAGTACCCATCTTAGCCGCTAGGTGCCATCTGTGCGCATCCAGTGGCGACCTCTGTTGAAACAAAGGCCAGGGTACCAGGCTAAGACTTTACACCATTGTAACCGGGTCCCCTGGCCTACTTGACGGATGTCGTCAAACTAAGACAAAAGTAGGGATTCAAACTATATACATTGCTGTAACTGCAATGATAATTATCGCTAACACATTAAGCATACATACGCTTAGTCGTCACCGACACATAACGACATATATTCGCAAACACATTTCTTCTCCACATTAACATAAATGGTCGCAATGGACGGTTTCCAGGGGGTCGTGACAAACGCACAATAACTGTTGACTTTGTAAGGAAGTGAAATACTCATATCGGGGGGAAAACCCGTCGAAATGGATATGTCTTCACAGAAGAGGAAACAGACTGAATGGAAGTTTTGCTTTCAACGACTGGAGAATACTCCGGAATACCCGAAGCAGGTTCGCCCGGTGCCAAAGGTGTGGGTGCCGAGGCTGAACCTGGACTTCATTAAGCAGGAGGAGGAGTTGGTGGAGTCAAGAAGAGCTGCAAGAAAAGCTGCCGAGAGAGAGCGCCTCCGACAAAAGGGGTAAGGCCTAGTAATGATTATATTTCTATATTTAAAGCGTGAGTTCTCACTTCTAATATCTTGATTCTACTCATTGTCTTCAGAAAAAAGCACGCTCCTTTCGGGCTGCTTCAACTAGAAATTAGAAGTTCTAGTAAGAGGCAATCAGGGGCGTAGCTAGGCGCACGCGCGTACGCCAAAACTTCCACATCGTTTTGTCAACAACAAAAAATAGAAAAATAAAGAGAGAGAGCCCAGAAGAACCCCTAACCCCCCTGCCAAAATTAGGAGTACACATCGTTAAAGGTCTAGCTACGCCCTGGCTATTTATTGTCCCATGAACAAAATACTCTGTCATTTTCTGACGGACACTCGCAGCTTTGCGATTCATGTTTTGTAGCCTTAAGGGCGCATTCCATATACACGTAATGCGTAATGCGTTATGCGTTACGCGTTATGCGTTATGCAAATGCCAGCATTCCATATACGCGTAATGCGTAATGCGTTATGTGGCGCACGACTGGCTATATTTAAAAAATAAAAATAAACAATTATTCTCCATACTGCTCTGTATGTGACCAAATATTGCATGTATATCTATGTAACTTTTTGTATGTCACATGGGGGTTCCTACCTTTATTATAGCCAAATTATAGATAAGTATTCATATTTCTGTGCATATGGTAGCATTTTTAGCTTTCCCCTAACCCTATGTCTCCCTGGTGCCCAGCTCACCATGTGTTTCCAATTAGCACCCCTCTGTGAGGCCGTTCCGTAATGCTCAGTCGCCTCTCCTGGTGTTAAACTAATGGAGACATCAGACTCAGGTTTCTATTCACATCCAGCTTGACGCATAACGCATTACGTACCGATCGCTACAGGGACCGATCGGGATAATGAATTTCTGATGCATTCGCATTCGCATTACGCATTACGCGTGTATGGAATGTAGCTCATAGGTTTCAAGGCGTTTTGATTTTTTGTCGCATTCGCATTCGCATTCGCATTACGCATTACGCGTATATGGAATGCGCCCTTTACAATATGATGCTGCCGTATTGTATAAAATAACATCAACCACAATTCTAACAACATAAAATAAATGACTATCTATGCCAACCCAAGTCTCAATATAGTGAGACTCGAGATCAAAAGGATTTCTGTGTGCTACATCCTGTAAGACTTTGCCTTGCAGTGTCATTGACTTAAAGTTGCATTTGCTTTATCAAGCACTGTCAATTTCCGCCAATGTTTTTCTGAATACTTTATAATTTCAATTACGCCATTAGACGGCACACAAAGTCCACTATTATTCCCCAGATTCAACATGATGTGTGCTTAATATCTCATGTGGTGCTCATACCATGGCTGCCTGCACTCATCACAAGTGATGCACCTCAGGGCTTTGCACACAACATAGTGTGAAATGTAACCTAGCACATTTTCTACGAGAAGGCCCAGAGATTTATTGCTGGGGAAGAACTCTTCATCCAGGTTTTCAGCAACATCATACTTGTTTCTTTGTAGAGTCGGCGGGACATACGTTGCAGTGGCAGCATGCATGAACTCTGTGTCATCCTTTGACTGAACATTCCCAGATGTCCCACATGCATCAGCACCAACATGGGATATTAACCGACGAAATGATGCCTTGCAATGAACAGCAGTCGGATTATTGTTCCAACCTCCTGAAATATACAAGCAAAAAAGAGGATAGCTGTTGAAAAAGTCTATTTTCATCTATATTACATAATATAAATTTTAAAATTATCCTGTATTTTACTATAGTTGCTTGTCCTGTTTATATCATACTCCTGCTAGTGATACCAATATTATGGTGTTCTTACATAACTACTACAGTGCCACCACTTGCATATCTAATAAAACACACCAGATGGGATGGCCAAATGAGTAGAGCGTCCGCCTCCTGTTTTGGGAAATCAGGAAATCCGAAACAATGAGTTTGTGGGTTCGAATCCTGGTTGAGTCAAACCAATGACATAATTGATAATTTGTCGCTTCCTAGCCAGGCACTCCGCATTAATAGTATATGGCAAGGACTGGTTGGCTCAGTGTCAGGATAATGTGACTGAGTGGGATATCAGGTCATGGTGCTGGTGGCCTGGTGTCCCAGTGGGGCAGCGCTATAAAGTTGCCATGAGTGCGCACTGTCACAAGTCGGTACCCATCCTGATATGACCATAGATGTTGCAAGGATGTAAAACAACAACAAACAAATAACATTTTAAAATATATATATTCGTATATTTACCCATTCTTCGCACAGCATTGAAGAAAAGTTCTATGTGGTCCTGGCTGAATGTGAGGACATACTGAAGCGGCTGCTCATTGGCATTCAGTATGTCTATGGCAACCCCAACTAAACTTTCACAGTTGACCAGCATACCAAGAAAACCAATATGCCTAAAAGAAGTAGAACAAATGTACTGATTCATGCTTGCCATAATATTATTTGATCTTGTTTTTATATTTCCATATAGAAATGGTATCATTTAATAGGTAGTCCAAACAAAGGACTGGTTGCTGATGCTGACTGGCCACTGGAAAAATAGGAGGCTTGCTGTAAGACGCGACCCCTCTTTGAATGTTATGTGCTGCAAGTGAGTGTATCACTATCAGAGCTAAAAATAATTACTTTCACAGTAAAGTAGACACCACTAGCTTTATTTGTGTGTCCATTGTGTTCGACTTCTGGTGGGAAATACTTTTTAAAATAGAGGTTTAGCAACTTTAGAATGATCGTAAAACCTGAATTTACTAAATATTTTTCATGAAAAATATAAAATTACCTAGAAAAATCATTTCTCCACAAAAGTGTGTAGATTGTATACCATTAAGTACTAATTCAGCAGTTTCTAGTTAACTTTATGGGTGTGCTAATTAGAGCAAGCAATTTTTTACAGATTTGTTTAAATGTGGATATATATAGCTTAAAGAGAATGTAATGACATACATGTTTGCATTCTGATCTTCTTGGCACAAATGCCCAGATGGGATGACCGAATCGGTTCTAGCGTCCGTCTCCCGTGTTGGTATGTGTGTTTGAACCCTGGTCGAGTCAAACCAGTGGTTAAAAACTGATACTTGTCACTTCCTAGCCAGGCGCTCTGCATTATTAGGATAGGGCAAGGACTGGTTGGCTCAGTGTCAGGATAATGTGACTGAGTGTGCTATCAGGTCACGGTGCTGGTGGCCTAGTGTCCCAGTGGGGCAGCGCTATAAAGTTGCCATTAGTGCACACTGTCACAAGTCAGTACACGTCCTGATATGACCTTAGATGTTGCTAGGATGTAAAACAACAAACAAACAAACATCTTGGAACAAAAAGCAAGTCAATATCTTAAATAGAACCAGATATATTCATTTTTTAAAGATTTGATCAAGGACGGTTCGTGAAAATCACATTTGCCATGTTTGATATCAAATTGCCCAACAAACATTTATTTGTATGGTCTGGACAAAATAGAATTTGTACTAGACACAACAAGGTAAACAAATAATGATGTAACCAGACGGGATGGCCGAATGAGTTAGAGCGTCCGACTCCCGTGCTGGTAGATCGTGGGGTCGTGGGTTCGAATCCTGGTTGAGTCAAACCAATGACTTAGAAATTGATACTTGTCACTTCCTAGCCAGACGCTCGGCATTACTAGGATAGGGCAAGGAGCAATGGAATGAGGAAGACCAGTCGTCTGCGACTGAAATTTTCCCTGCTTAAACAACTAATCTAAAAAAAAACACTAAAAATGTAATTTGCCTTTATCAGACAGCCTAAAAAAAAATCAGGATTTAAGCATAAATTTGCATAATCATGAAAAATGTTTGTAAAATTAGGGGCAAAGTTACATATTAAAAGATAAACTCAGTGATTAGTAGACTAACTTACTTTTATTATATATATTTGTAATCAGACTGATAAGATCTTTCCAACTCCATCATTTGAGAATTTGCTTCATGAAAGGCAAAGAATCTGTTTGGAATGCCTACATTTAATTAACACATTTATTCATGCAAAAAAAGTAATTTTTGCTTTCTGTAAAAAAATTAACATACATAAACATGAAAATTATGCCTTCTGAAATTATACTTCATTAAACGAAACAATATAAACGTAACCAGAGTCAGTTGTTAATGGGAGGTTAAATAAATACATCAACATGATAAACAACATGAATGAACAAATGATTCTGAGCAACAAAGTTTGCATGCTGTCACCTCTTGCAATGTACTAATGGGATACCATCCATTGATTTTAGGGATAACAGAAAGCTGGATACAAAACGCATGTTTTCCTTATGCAATGCCTGTTTTATGTCTAGGTCATGCAATGCATAATTGGATTTTAATGATACATTAAAAATATTGAAGATATTCTAAGTGACTGGTTTGTACCCATAATACACGATATTCACATGCATGCGCTGATCATAAGCCAGTCTGACTGGGGCTTTACATGGTGGAAGGTGAGGGAGGTGGCGCATATACATACGTGAAAGAATATTTTATAAATGTAAAGTAGGCCTAATACACAATATTCACATGCATGCGCTGTGGCAACGGTCTGACAACGGTAATGTTCATCGCCGCTGTCAGATCTCGCATGCGTTGTGGATATTGTGTATTAATAGTGACTGACTAGTTTGGTAGCCTCCTAAAATTTTCAAAAGGGGCCAAACATGAAAATTAAACTTTTCTTGCAAGCTCCAAAGACCCAAAAGAATATACTTTTGGAATTTTCAAAATATCCCAAATTTGACTGACATACGTGCATTTGAAAGTTAGTAATTTCCATAGCTTTTGTATGACTATGAGCTGTGGCAACGGTCACACAACTGTAGTGTTTGTCGTCGCCATCAGATGTTGCATGCATTGTGGATATTGTGTATTGTATTTTAAAGTGTTCAAAAGTGTTAATGTGTTTACTGGCTTATATAAGTCTACATAAGTAACCACAACTTGGGTAATACAATATTTAAATTTAGCAAGGGTCAAAAGTACCATTTGCATGTTTGTCATAAACTATCAACTTTGGCTTTTGGCAATAAAATATCACACGTAGCTTGTCTGACATTGTTTCATATCAATAGTGAAAAGAATTAATTGTAACATGAATTATCAACAATGTTTCCTCCTGTACAGTTTTTTTTAACATCAACAAATTTTCACATCAAATGTAGTTGTTGTATGAGAGATTGCTCGGATCTTGTTCTCTTCAGAACTTTAAGGCGTACATTGCATAATGCAAAGATAAGAGTTATAGAATGCACTGTTACATTGCTTGGCTATCAACCTGGCATTTACTTAAGACACATTGCTTTAAATACAATGCATATCTCACCTGGACAAACTCAATTGTTGATTGACAGCTTTCTATACCTTGTACACCAAGTTCTTGTGCAGTTTTCAAGGCAACTGCCACAGAATTTGAGAAAGTCTGAACAGCGAGGGAAACCTATAAACATATAAACAAAAATTCAAAACTTGTTACATAAATTTAGTTTTAAAGGACACATAATACTTAATATCCATGATTAGTTTATTTTAATTTAAACTACATCACAGAAAACATGTAATTGTTGAACATGTACCTAGCATTGCTCATTAGATGTCTTGAGGTAGCAGATAAACCAACCTTCATCTTCTGCGGATGAAACCTCATGTGACGGTCAGATTACTTGTTACCACATCTGATCCCCATAGTGTTTTGAATCTCATGTAGTGTCTGAATATCCTGCAATCTTATCAATCCTCCAGGGGCGACAAAGGATCCCATAGCTTGGAGGGCATTATGCAGCAGCTTTAGCATATGGCAGGCGTCCATTACAATCCAGACCCTTGTGCTTTGTTCAGGCAAACAAAACCATGTTTTTAGGTTACCAACATCCAAATTACACCCAAACAGTGTACACATCCCCAAATTTGTAGCGTGACCATCCATCGTAATTGCATGTATCACTAAACCACATTCAATGAGCTTTTCCAGGCACATCTTCAGCAGTGTGTATTGTGTCTCAGCAGATAGACCTTTAGTCAGATAATAAGCTATTGTTGCTTTCCATTTTGACTTCAAGCCAACAGCCATGACCACAAGTGATTCCTTTGCAGTCCATTCATCTTCTTCATGTAAACCAAGATCGGTGTACCCCACAAGCTTGCCTGCATGTCCATCAAAGAATAGCTACTGTCAAATGGACATCGCATCCAGCATGACCCAACAAAATATCCATCATGAAACAAGCCCTGTCAAGATGAAGCTCACCACATTTAGTAGGGACATTTTTAGCATGCCTCAAATATAAAAAGAGGGGATATTAGTACGGCTTGACAAAAACAAAGGGAAATATAGAGGCACCTGACTGGCTGAAACTGCCCTAATTGATGTCTTCCCCAACCACAAATATTTCAGGGCAGAAATATGCTCAGGCATACAACACACAATGTTTTGCTCTTACTGTGTGTAATCCGAAGGGTTTTCCTGTTTCTTCTGGCTAAGGGTTTCTATCATGGGAGTCGAAAGCCCTGGTTCAGCATCTATCTTCTCCAACCATCTATATTGAATAAATATTCATTGATTATCCAAAATATGAATACTGTATCACAAACTATAAATATAATCAACCATTTCAACTATGTTCAATTTAAAATAAGATTACAATATATTTGTGAAGATTACACCATGAGTAGGTAAACTGACTGAATTGATGCACTGCATGACATAAATCACCATTTATCACAAAGTAAGATTATATTTCAATATCTGATGTTAGAGCCTCAATAAACAATGGAATATTTCTGTAAACCTGTGAAGTGAACGAGCAGCAGGTAGACACAACTTCTTTCTCAAATATTCATAAGCTTTTGGGGAGTACATATGTAATGTCATTGAACATTTTCTGTTCTTGCGTGTACAAAATATTGTTTATACATCTAAATGCAAGAAACTTAAAAGTAAAATTGAGAATCTATTAAATGAAATAAGTATTAATTTTGACATTATTGCAATATCAGAAACATGGTTGGAAGTGAAGGACAGTCAAGAGACTACTAAAACTAGAGGGCTATACATTGAATCATATTGCAAGAGTAAATCGAAAAGGAGGCAGAGTTGCTATATGTACCTAATTCAGGACATGAGGCGGACTACATAGTATGGCAATTTATTCAAGAGGCATGTAACAGTGAAGTAATGTAATCAGAGGTAGTAGATCAAATTAAGAATAGGTCGTTAAGGCAATGTAAGCGTAATGTATAAAAGTGAATGTTCAAGGTCAATTGTCATATCGGTAAGTCATTATCGTTAGTTAGAGTCTTAAGTGACCCGGGCCTCAACCTCATTGGAGAGTTGGGTGGGTGGGACGGTGAGAGTAGGTCTTGTCGGTGTGGTGGCAGGAGGAGAAGTGGGCTAGGTGATGGGGAGGCGGAAGGAGGAGGGGGGGGGGGTACCAGCGGTGGGACCAGCGGCGGGACCAGCGGCGGGACCAGGGGGGAGGGAGGTTGTGGTGGCGGCATCTGGTGGGAGTGGGGTGAGTGAGGGAATGGAGGTGGTGGCGCCATCTATGTGGGAGGGGGGTGAAAGGGAGCGGGTGAGTGAGGGGGAGGCGGTAGGGGGAGGGAAAGGGGGTGTGTGTGGGGAGTGGGTGAGGAGTAGGAGGGGCGGTAGGGCCGGGGGAGGGTGGTCGTCCGCCTCCCCCGAATTACCCATATTGCCACAGCAATATGGACAATTCCATAGATTATAAGGTCATAAATGTTATGTCTTTGACTGTTAATGGCATAATTGATAGCATCTCGGTTGAACTCTGTATTAATAACAGAAGAAATGTGATTGTTAATTGTACATATAGAACACCAGGCTCAGATTTACAAACCTTCATTGACCAAATTGAAATGTTAATAAAACAGGTAAATAAAAGAAAATCACTCTTTCTGTGCGGTGATCTTAAAATTGACCTTCTAAAATATAATGATAACAAAGGAACAACAACATTTGTGGACATGATGTTCAGTGTAGGGCTCTATCAATTAATAGTGTAGTGGTCTGCACTGACCTCTCAGGCAAGGAGCCGCATAGACAGGTAGGCGTGGGTAGTGTGTTGATATCAGGGAGCCTAGGTGGTGTAATGGTTAGCACACTGGCCCAGAATGCAAAGAGATGTGGGTTTGAGTCCCGCTCTAGGCACAATATTTCCCATTTTCATCACCCCCATGACACTGGTTGCCGTGACCATGATCCTGTACAAGCTACGCGCTGTATAGTTGTTGAACCTACCCTGGGTATGTATGTAAGTGCATTGCCTGTATGTATGTAATTGTAAGTATTAAAAGACTTACAATTCCAGGGGGACGAGTGTAGTGGTCTGCACTGACACCTCAGGCAAGGAGCCGCATAGACAGGTAGGCGTGGGTAGTGTGTTGATATCAGGGAGCCTAGGTGGTCTAATGGTTAGCACACTGGCCCAGAATGCAAAGAGATGTGGGTTCGAGTCCCGCTCTAGGCACAATATTTCCCATTTTCATCACCCCCATGACAATAGCTAAACCAACTAGGATAACATATCACAGTGCTACCCTAATTGACAACATGTTCACTAATGAATTGGATCACAACATTAGCAGTGGATTACTTATAAGTGATATCAGTGACCATTTACCTATATTTACGAGAAAATCGGTTGAAAATTGTATATGCTGCATTGAAAAATGATCTATTATTACAAGATTGGAATGGTGTCATAGATACAAATGATCTAAATAGTGCTTATGATAATCTTATAAAAACATTTGTTGACCTATACAATAAACATTGTCCGATCAAAAAAGTGTGTGCTAAAGACGTCAGTAACAAAACAAAACATGGATTACTTATGGTCTTCGTAATGCATGCAAAAAAAAGAACAACTTATACAGAAAGTATCTACGATGTAGAACAAAGAGTGCAGAAAATAATTATAAGACATAAAAATAAATTGACATAAATTCTAAGAGATAGTGAAAAAAGCTATTATAATAAGCTATTGGCTCAACAAAGAAATAACATAAAAGGAACTTGGAAAATACTAAATACTGTTATAAGGAAAAGACAACAACATTTGTGGTGTTCTCTGTGGCGGAGTGGTTAGAGTGTCTGACTTTTTTCTAGGTCAGACTCCTAATGTGAAGGTCGATGGTTCGATTCCCCGTCCCCCCACCTCTGCCAATTTGGATTTCCACTGCTGTGTACAACTTACAGCGTCATCAAAGGCCGGTTGCTCTCGTACCATGTCTATGTGGTGTGGGAGGTTAAAAATACCTTGGGTCGGTAAAAGTGTAGGCTCGGGATTTCTATCGACAAACTGTCTAATGGTGAAAACAAGTCTATTCAGACTTATCCATGATAGGTAATATAAATCTGTTAACAATACAGGGTTATACAGGAGCATAATCTGCATCGATACAAGACAACTCAGTAAAGTGAAGCCGAGACCAAGCAGTGATGCCTGAACAGAGTTCTCACTTTACATGATGTTACTAGTATTATTTTTAACATTAGATAAAACCTATGTAAATTACTAAATCCAATGCTGTCATGGACATGTCTTCCATTCTAAGTCAATATAATTGGTTAATAAATTTCAGATTTCCTAACAAAGTAAACGAGCCAGAGATATATGCTGTGTGGCTGTGAAATTGCCGTAGGCAGGGTGGTGCACCTTCTGATCCACAGCGAAGGAGGAAGACAAATGCAAGAGTGGAAAAAGAGCACTTTATTGGTGCGAGGGTAACAAAGTGCAGCTGGTAACGTACAATGAAGAGGTAGAAGGAACAATAAAAAGCTAACTACACAAGGTAAAGCTAACTAAACAATGGAAGTGAGGTAATGTCAGTGTTCAGGGGGAGGAGGCCCCGAAGAACCCTCCACCCTAGGAAGGGTGTGTGGGTGGAAGAAAAAAAGGAGGGGAGCGCTACTGGAGGCGGATGGAGGCGGGGTGGCTGGATGCAGCAGCAGGCCCAGGTTATAAGGGCTGGGAGGGGGGGGGTATTACATAACCCCAACGGTCAGATGAGGGACGCAGGAGGAGGGAGAGGGGGGGCACTCCTCCTTCACCAAGAATCAAACGTAATGCAAGCATTACGACCGATCCGCAGCGAAGGAGGAAGACAAAGGCAAGCGTGGAAAAAGAGCACTTTATTGGTGCGACGGTAACAAAGTGCAGCTGGTAATGTACAATGAAGAGGTAGAAGGAACAATAAAAAGCTAACTAAACAATGGAAGTGAGGTAATGTCAGTGTTCAGGGGGAGGAGGCCCCGAAGAGCCCTCCACCAAAACGGTGGAGAGGGCTCGAGGGGCGGCTGCGGGGTCAAGGCGGGGCAGCTAGGTGTGTACCGCCCCCGAGGTCCATGTGCCCTGGGCCATGATATCGGCGAGAGGGACCCCTGCGCGCTGACAGGCCTGGATGGCGCCCCGCCGTACGCTGTGGAGGGTGAATGTCTCGGAGGCGAACACGGCAAGGGCCCGCAGCGTGCCCCGAAGGAGGACGGTGAGGGTCTGAGGGTCCAGGGGGTGGCCGGAGGGCATGATGAAGGCCGGGTCGGCCGATCCCGCAGGGACATGGGCGACAGAGGCGTCCCAGGCTGTGACCGGGCACAGGCGAGGCGGGAATGAAGAAGGCGACCGCCCCCCAGGGTGATGACATCGTCTTAGAGCTCCGGAGGGTTACTCGGAGCCCCCCAGGGGCGGGCTCGACATCAGCGCGGGTGATGGTGTGGGGGCCGCCCCACCCCTCGGGGTTGGGGGAGAGCAGGTTAGATTGTCTTAGCATCCCGTAGTACCCGAGCAGAGCACCGGCTGAGGCACGACTCCCGAGGCGCCGGCGGCATCAAGGCGAGGGGTGGCGGCCACAAGGAGCTGTGGAGTGAGCGGCGGGGTGGGGTGCGGGACATGTGCAGAGGCTCGCTCGCCCCCATGACACGTCTCGGGCGAGGCGGGAGGTGAAGGCCGAGGGGTCGTTCCCGGCCGCCTCGACCCAGGAACGCGCCCCGGACATCTCGTACCGCACCGGCATGGGGGCCATGGCGCCAGCGTACAGGGATGTGGCGTAGGCGGCGACATCGAAGTCCGAGGGCACGAGAGGGTCAAGGCCATGGCCCGAGGCGAAGGTGACGTAGCCCTCGGCCTGGCATCGGCAGTTCCTCCAGGTAGAGGGGGCCAGGGCGGCCAGTCGTTGGCCGTCGACCGCGGCCATCTCTAGCTGGGTATAACCTACAATTAGAGGCCCGGGTTGTAGGGGAAGTCATCGTGGCAGGGGTACAGGTAGGTAAGCCCAAGGCGCGCCACCTCGGTCCGGGCCAGGTCCGCCCAGGGGCCGACGAGCGCGGTTGAGGGTGTCGGCGAGGACAAGGTCGGCGCCAGTCTTGTGGAGGATGGCGAGCGTGAAGGAGCCCTCGGCCGCCATGAGCCAAAGCTCGCGGGCGCACGTCCCGAGGGTCGGATCGCGGGCGTAGAAGGCACATGGCTGGATGGGAAGAAGGCCCACCGCAATAATACTGACTGACGACAGTATACAGCAAAGACACGGATGGGAAGCCATGCCCGAAATGGAACTGGGGCGACGAGTGTGGCTTCACCACATCACACAATATACAGCCTCACCGAAAATGTCACCTATGCACATGGTGCACCACTAAATACGCGAAGGCTAACCCACACGCCGAGAAGGACTGCCAGAACAAAAGGAGGTTCTTTGATCGGAAGAACGGCACAAAGAAGGCAGCGCCCAAAGCGTTTTTTAGTGGGCGGCCGACCAGTCGGATTAACTGACGACGGCACGGAAACCCCCGACAGTTGACGGCGCGCCACATGGCGAGCCAGTCGGCCAATATTACACCAACCAGCAGCTCGGCGCACCGGACACCCTCCCCGCACCGCATGGTGGCTGCTGGTGCCACGGCCGGCCGCACGCCCGCCATCAGCCTGCCGTCAACAAAACACCGGAATGTCCACTCCCACCCGCCCAGCTCCCCTGACCTACATGTTGAACCATTTGTTGTTGCTGGAGGCGCTGGCACTGAAACCACCGACGCACATGGTTGCCTCGCCCTGTCGACATGTGGCGACGCTGTGCCGGTCCTCTGGCCAGATGCTGTTGTTGTCGTGTGTGGCGCTGGAGACGAAGCCACCGCTGCACGTGGTTGCCCCGCTCCCACACTAGGTGGTGACGCTGTACCGGGCCGGCAGACGGGCCTGCCGCTACACGGCTTCGCCCACGAGACACTGGGTGGCACCACCTCCACCGCTGCTGCCAGCTGCACTGATGTCAACAAGCGGGCGACATCTTCGACACATGGCCCACGATCGGGGCCCCTGATGGTGCCATGCCCACACACCGACATGCTCGCCCACTCAACGTCACCACATGCCACGACCTGCAGTCCGATCAGGCCTACCGCGGTAACTACACCAACCGTGAACCACGCCCACATCACAACAGCAGACGCAGATACCCACCCACCCACCATCCCGACGCCTGCAGCCCCCACCGACTCCTTCGGCAAAATGAGCAATGACTACCTCCTCCAAACTGACGGCATACTACGAGATGCTAGCCAGAGTGGGTCCGTGGATAACAACAAAATACACTACCTACAGGGAGCCACTGGAGCCTGTCCTGAAGCTTGCCCTCACTCTGCATCACCTAGCCTTGGGGAACAGGTATGCTTCCATGAAGTTTGGGTGGAGGGTGCCACACAACACCCAATCTCTCATTGTGAGAGAGGTGGGTAAGGCCATCATCGCAGAGTACATCGACACGGTGATGACCTGCCCCACCACTCCAGAGGGATGGTGTGCCATCTCCGACAACTTCTTGGAGAGATGGAACTTCCTCCCTACTTGCGGGGCACTTGATGGGAAGCGTGTTGCCTCCGATGTCCCCCAAAGAGTGGATCCCTGTAATACAACTATAAGGGATTCTACTCCATATTTCTCATGGCACTCGTCGATGCTGACTACAAGTTCATCTGGGCCGATGTCGGTGGTAAAGGTTCCTCATCAGACAGGTTTTCAATGCCCCTGAGCTGAAGGCGAGCACTGAAGATGGTTTGATAGGTTTCCCGGAACCTGAGCCCATTGTGAATGGCCAGAGGAAGGTACCATACTTCCTGATCGGTGACAATGCCTTTGGCCTACACCCGACAATGATGAAGCCATACGGCAAGAGGGGTATGACGCATGAGGAATGTATCTTCAACTACAGGATTTCCAGAGCTAGGAGAGACATACAGAATGCGTTCGGCATCCTGGCAAACCGATTTCAGGTTCTACTCAGCATGATGCAGCACTACCCGTCCACCGTCAAGCTCATCGTCACAGCATGCATGGTCATACACAACATGATGAGGATGTGATATCCCACCCTCCGGAATCAGCAGCTAGACCCTCCAGAGAATGTCAACCAAAATTTCATCCCCGGACAATGGAGAGAGGGCGGAAACCTGCCAGACATAGCCACACAAAGCTACCTGGCCAGAACACTGGCTCCAGGGCAAGAAGGGAGCAGCGCTATCTCCTCAAGGACTGGGTCAGCTCCCCAGCCGGTTTAGTTGAATGGCAGGAGAATATGATCTAATGATGTGTGTGCGCTGTGATATTTCTGTACTGTGGTCTCACCATTTGTGAAATGTACTTACTGTGTGATATGTAAAAATGTGATATGTACAAATCTGACAGCTCGTTAGGTTTAAATAAGAGGTATCAATCTGTTGTTGATATCCAACCCAAATTTACATGTCCGTTATTATTTTGGGTGGGTGGGGTAGATTACTTTAAGGGGAATATTACTGTTTTTAAGGGGGACATTTAATACTGACAAATTTACATGTCAGTTATACACTTGGTTGGGGAGTAGCACTTTTTATGGGGGACATTTAACACTGACAAATTGATATGTCAATTATAAATTTGGGTGGGGACCATTTTACACTGACAAATTTACATGTCAGTTATAAATTTGGGTGGGGAAGATTACTTTATGGCGAACATTACTATATGGGGAAGATTACTTTCTGGGGAAGATTACTTTATGGGGAAGATTACTTAATATTTTAAAGGGCACACTTTCCACTGACAAATATACATGTCAGTTATTTTAAGGGGGCAGGGGGGGTGGAGGAATGTGTTTTTAGGGACAAAGTTACATGTCAGAATAATTCTATTAAGTATGCCAAATGGGCAAAGCCTTGATTCAGAGGAAGGAAGCCAGAGACAGGTTGGGAAAGGAAGGTTTCTTTTTATGGACTGAGAGAGCAATTAGTTAATGTCTTCCAAGTCGAGGGGGACGCTCTGGCTGATGACCTGGACTTTGGAGGAGGACGCCGGAGCCGACACTGACAAAGTAGAAAATTAAAATAGAGGGTGTGTGGGCATGGTAAAATGGAGTCTCTACTCTGGAGTAAGTAGGCTGAATGGCTAGTGAGGGAGGGGGGTGCCGGTTCACTGCAGTGTTCATCCCACCTGCTTGGTGGTGTGGTAGGTACCTAGCTTCCCTCCCCGAATCAACCACAATTAGAAAATTATGCACCGATTTGGAGGAAGGAAGCCAGAGACAGGTTTGGGAAATGAAGGTTTATTTTTTATGCAATGAGAGGGCAATTAGTGAATGTCTTCCAATTCGAGGGGGGCATCCTGGCTGATGACCTGGACTTCAGAGGAGGGCGCCAGAGCGGACCCAAAGCACAGTGCTCAGGGGGCATCCGAGGTGACCTGTTGGGGGACGTAGTTGAAGGGTGTTCATCTCCCAAGCGGCATTATCGCCAAGAGGTCGATCCCCCTCAATGTGCATGCTTGTGCTGTGCCCTTGTGAAGCCTGTAGGGTGAACCTCGACACCCCTGGCATATCAGCTGCCTGCAGCACCTTCGGAGCAGGGGGATGAGCACCTGCAGGGTTAGGGGTTCCCCCTATGTGGGAGATGACTGTTGTCGCATTGGACGGGGCCGGGACCCGACCGACCAACTGGTTCAGGCAGGTCGGGACGGCGGGGGGAATACATCTGCTGATGGACCAGCCTCCCGATGAGCCTCTGCAGGGGGGTGTGTGAGCCAGTGATCACACTCCGTGATCACCTCTTCGGGTCTGTGCTGGGGGATTCGAATCACATGCTTTCAGAGCATATCTCAAACCCAGCGGTGATAGCTTGACAGTGTGGGTTGGGACTTATCAGGGGCTAGATCAAGGCCCAGGTCTCTGCAGAGTTCTGTCATTCCAGAATTGGAGGCACTGAGGGCACGGGAGATATGACCAACATTCCTATGCCCAGAATTCAATCACAACGAGATCTGTCCAAATACGGAAATATTTTGAGTTTCTTGACCAGTTCTCACAGGACGGCCCGACACTTCCATGCTCTTCTGAGCGTGTGGGGCTGTATGCCACCTGGCTCGCGAGAACGCTCACGTACTGGTCGGTGGTGAATTATTTATCAGGACTAAGTTTCTTTCTGTGCCAGAATGGCGCTCAGGGTATCAGATACAATGACTATGTAGTGCAAGCAACAATTAATGGCATCAGGTGCCAGAAGGGGGACACGCCAGGGCAGGCCGCCCCAATGCTTCCTTCCATGCTGTTGAGGGTCTTTGCTCTATTGACTTCAAGTACCGGGCATGTTGCTTGGAGGGCAGCGATGCTCTGCTCTTTTCGACCCTTGTTGAGGAAGTCACAAGTGACTGAGTCGGACTCAACATTGCATAGGTGTGACTTTACCTTTTTCGACTGGGGGATGCTAATTAGGGTCAGGCACTCAAAAACTATTCAGTTTGCAGAGCACATTGTCCTAACAGAGCGTTGTGCGCAGTGTACTGGACATTGCATCATTTCAAGGAACTGCCAGCTGAATTAGGGGAGTTGGCCTTTAGGATTCCGGTGGGAGGGCAGGAGTCTGACTTGTAAGGAGTATGACCTATAAGACTTATCAGGGTATGCTGAAATTATTCGCAAATCAAGCAGGGCTGGGTGAGCGATACTTCACCTCGCACTCCTTGAGGAGAGGGGGGTGCACCTTTTTGGCTATGTCCGGTGCTTCTATTGAAGAAATTAAAGTAAGGGGGGACTGGGCCTCTGAGACTGTTTATTCTTATTTGAAAAAGCCTTTGCAAACCAGGATTCTGAATGACCTATGGGTGGCCTTAAGGCTGATGGCTTTGGAGGAATGGCCTGAGGAGTGGTTGGGGCCTGGGCCAGCGTAGCCGGCTGAGGTTTGGCTGTTTATTGCTCAACCATATGGGCCTCGGAAATAAAGGTATGCTTCCACCACTCCTTGTCTTGTCTCTTCATTTTATCCTCCTGAGTCGTAACCTATTTTATGTGCTATATAATTTATTATATGAATATAAAGTGGCAGAGTTTATACCCTATCCGGTTTTATCGAACTTTAATTAATTCCTCGCTATTTATTATGTATGTCTTATTTATTTGTTGGTATTTGCTGCGGGCTGGATCCCACTCTGCCTGGCGGACGCCACTCTGTGTAGCCATAGCCCAGCCAGCGCGCGTCATGATCACATGAGCTCCGAATTTTTTCCTTTTTTTTTTCTAGTTAGGGCTGTTTATTGCTGGGCCATATGGGCCTCGGAAATAAAGGTAGGCTTCCACCACTCCTCGTCTCTTCTCTTTATTTTATCCTCCTGAGTTGTAGCTCCTGAGTTGTGAAAGCAATGGTTGAATAAAAAACAAACAATTCTCGCCGTGAATATGGCCTATGCTGCTGACACGGCGTAAAGAAACCACCAATCAATCAATCAATCTACTGACAAGAGCCTGAGGCTGAACGAGGTGCGGGTCGAGCGGCCTGGATAACCAGGGGACTGCATGCAAACAGTCAAATTATTTGGTTCTTTCAGCGTCCGCCAGGATTGCTCTGCTCGCGACTTATTTCCATCCGAAATTTAAATAACTAATTGTTCGGTCTCCTGATATCCAGGGGTGTGAATAAATAATAAGAAAATGTGACGGAGTGGGATATCGGTTTATGGTTGGTTGGTTGTTGGAGTTTTACCTCTTGGCAACATCTAAGGTAATATCAGGACGGGATATCGGTTTATGGTGCCAGCAGCTGGTCTTCCCAGTGGGGCAGCACTATAAAGTAGTCATGAGCAGTGATGAGTGCACACTGTCACATGTCGGTACCGATCTTGATTATGACCTTAGTTGTTGCTATGATGTAAAACCTTAACAAACAATAACATATATTTAATGCAAACCTTGTAGACGGAATGATCATATGATTTGTTTAAAAGAATGACAATCGAAACATTAACAATAAGTTCATTTATTGTCCATTCACATTGCCAATTGACAGTTACACTTTGTCCAATCTCTTTCTTCTTAACCTGCCACTTGATGTACCAGAGGGCAAGTAGATAATATCCCCACAGAATGGTCCACTTCTCGTCCACACCACCACGCCCCTCCCACCATACCAGCATTTCTAATTCACACACTGTCAAGAACAGGTGCATGAATAAATGCTGACCGTGCAAATTGCGGATATACGTATATCTACATGAACTGGGGTAGTTTTGAAATGCGCCCTGATACAAGATCATTCTGTCATAAATGATGTATATTGTTTGCAAAGAGTGACACTAAGCTTATCATATTGGACACATAATTCCCAACGCGCAGACGGACTGCTATAACATGTCCTTTAATAGCTATCAATGTAGTTACAAGTTAAACTAATCAGAGGTAGTCTAAACAAAGTCTTACTTCTTATGCAATAATAGCGGTTAACAGCAACATTAGGTTGTCTACTGACCTAGTCTAATCAATCGTTACTCAGTTATCAAGAAGTTACGTTTTGTCTAATGTCGTAGTCTACCCAATCTGAGTCACGGCAATCGTTTCAACCAAGTCCCGGTGTGTCCGCCCTGTATTCCAGGCACTCAATCCTCCCCGATCTCTGCCCTGAATGTGGGCGGAGGGTGGGGGGGGGGGAAATAGGTAAGGGGGGGCAGCTCGTGTTGTCCGAGCGGCGTCTTGAGGCTAAGTGCAGGTCAGCCGTAGCCCGCCGAGAGGTGGCGTTCAGGCCAGTTCTCCGCATGCCCGCTAGGGTCGGTAGTTCGAATCCAATCCGAGAGGTGGCGCCACCAGCAGTCCCCTCTCGCGCCAGAACTACGCATGTTACAGTCGCTACATGGACAATGTCGTACACATATTGTCACCCTTCGCTTAGTGTCACTCTTTGTAAATTATCATTATCAGACACATAGATTCTATGTAATATTTCGTGAACTATCATGTCATATACGTAGGTTTAATGTAACACTTGATTCATTCTCATATCAGACCCATGGGTTAAATGTTGCTCTTCGTGAACTCTCGTATCAGATAGATAGGTTGAATGTTGCTTTTCATGAAATACCATATCAGACACATTGGTTTAATGTCACTCTTTCTAAACTCTCATCTCAGACACATAGGCTTAGTGGCACTCTTCATGAACAATCATATCACATTTAATGTTGCTCTTTCTGAATACGATATACACAAGTGTAATGTCATTCTTCATGTACTATCATATTATACACATATATTTAATGTCGCTTTTTGTGAACAATCATACCAGCCACACACGTTTAATGTCAGTCTTCATAGACTCATATCATATCCATATTTAGTGTTGCTCTTTGTGAACTATTATACCATACACACAAGTTTAATGTCACTATTCATGAACTGTCATTAATACACATATAGTCAATGTTGCTTTTTGTGAACAATTATAACATACACACAAGTTTAATGTCAGTCTTCATGAATTATCATATCATACACATATATTAAATGTCACTTTTTGTGAACCGTTATACCATACACACAAGTTTAATAATATCACTCTTCATGAATTATCATATCATACACATCTATTTAGTGTCGTTCTTTGTGAACTATTATACCATACACACAAGTTTAACATCACTCATCATGAATTATCATATCATACACATATAGTAAATGTCACTTTTTGTGAACAATTATACCATACACACAAGTTTAAACATCACTCATCATGAATTATCATATCATACACATATATTCAATATTTCTCTTTGTGAACTATTATACCATACACACAAGTTTAATCACTGTTAATGTCGGTCATTGAGAATTATCAAATCATACACATATATATTTATTGCCATTCTTTTTAACCGATCATAAAATGATCCCAGACAAACGCTTCCGTATGTAATTATCAACTACCCTAGCACTGTCATGTACTGATATATTCGGAGTGTGCACTAGAGATTTGATGTACTCTCCAAAATGATGTTCACGATTGTCAACAGCAGGTCTGTCGACTATAACGATAATCAGTGAATTTGGAATGACTTGGTGGATACTGTTTGACTAACCATGCTAAATGGCCAGTATGGTTATAATTGTCATATACATGTGATAATATTACAATTTTGTGACAGTAGATAAAGCTGTATAATAGAATGAAATCATGACATTTTGGAAACCAAAGCACTTATGTGGATTTGACCACACATTCAAAACCATTGGATTAAGGAACTTTAATACGATTCATAGTTTGCCACCATTTGTATTTGAAATTAGACAAGTAAGACATTCTTGAACAAATGCTTAAATTAAACATCTTAGGTGCAATAGATAGTACTTAGTACCCCCTTTAAAAAAAAAAAGGAAAAAAAAAGACCAGACGCCAAAAAACCTACTCGCACATTTTGCCAGAATTTGGAGAAGTGGTATACCTACGTTTGATCCTACAGATCCACCTTGTGCATTCAAACATTTATTGCAGTTTTGTCTTGCTGTGCAGAGTAAGAATACCACCTTGTTGACAGCAATACTTATCTATCAGAGCATCAGTTGAAATCTGACAGGGCACTTAACATTTTCTTTTAAAATTGGACTTTTTCTTGAAATTATTTTAATATAAAAATGACTGGGCGGGATTAAATAATTGATGTTGCGATTAAGTAAAGCTAAAAGATATGTATTTTTTGTTTTAGTCTTAGTATGGTTTGACTTTACCAGTGTATTCCATCGAGTTTCTTGTTCCTAAGACACCAAATAGAATCAGTCGTTGACAGCATATCCTCATGTTCTTTTGCACTGTTTTCAGACCACCCTTCTGTTATTTTCGTTTTGTTTTTAATTCCGTTATATAGCAGGTATTTTCATACAGTGTTCATAACTTTGAAATAATATCCGTATTTAGTCGGCGACCCGTGCGGAAACACACCAACACACAAGTATGATAGCATACATTCTGTGTACGGTGAAATGTACGTCACCCTCTGCGTACACATTATCCACAAATACACTTCATGAATGCACAGGACATGTACAGAACCATACATGATATATGAAGACACAAATCTCTGAAAATGTCCATCATACAAACGCACATATCCTAAAATAGCGGTAAAAACCTACGTAACGTTCTTCGACATAAAGTATATATATTTCCGAAAACTTAAATGTAATATATGTACAGGAAAAAAAAGTGGAAATGCAAATTTTCTGACACGACACAAAATAAACGCATAATGTACAAACATATAGTTTGCTAGATACATTCAAAGAACGGGCAAGTATATCTGTTTGCAAATGTACATGATATTGACAGGTCGGTGATATTTATACTTGGACCTAGCTATTACATGTATGTTTGTAGTGTATGAAGTTATACTTATTATTTACATAGTTATTATACATGCCTGACAAATACACGCACACGCCCACACACGCACACACGCTGACAGATGAGCTGAGGAGACCCGTAGTGAACTGTGTTGCCAAGGTAACATGGCAAAGGTATATAATCTAAGTGTAATATGTAAATGTTCGAGTAAAGTGAATAGAGCACCTTTTCTAACGACCAAGGCAACGAGATCACGCCACGTCACGTGATGCAGGCACGTGAGTAAACCCGGTATGTACGTCATCATAGAATCATCCCAAACTAGGCCGGTTTACTTCAGTGTCGTATAACTGGTACACACCTACCGTTTGTGCGCACCCACCTACTGTATACGATCTAAAACTGCCCGTTTCGCACACCTAGCTCCCCGCGCACACCTAGCAATTGCGATTCGCGCATAAAACCTCAGTTTTAGGGCTAAAACTGGCCGATTACGATTGCGATTCACGATTTGAAAAATGAATCGGCCCGTTTTCAGTTTTAAGTGGGTCGGGTCGAGTCGCGAGTTTTAGTGCGCGAATCGTAAACGGTAGGTGTGTTCCAGGCCTAAGAGGTAATGCTGTCGCGATACATGTATATATCACATATATATATATATACATATATTACAAATGTGTATATGTAAGCATATATAATAAGTGTGTTTAAATATATATATATATATATATATATATATATATATATTTACATATGCACACTTACATATAAGGATATATATTATATTTGAATATACTCGCTTATGTATAAGAGTCTACATATAAACTCAGATATACTTATATATATATATATTTAAAGATATATATTTACATATATACACGTATATATACATATGTACATATCCATATACATATATGCACATGCATACATACGTATATGTCCATGTATATATAATTATAGTGAGTGAGTAATTTGGGGGTTTTACACCATGTTGGCAGCTATGACCATATCGAGTGTGTGTGTGTATATATATATATATATATATATATATATATATATATATATATATATATATATATGTATATGCAATTTTCTAACCAGAACACCAAGTGGCCTGAAATCCCAATTCTTGTTAGAGACTTGTCTATGATGACTTCCTTTGCTTTGTTCAATTTTAAGATTACAACTTGTTAGAATGCAACAAGTGCCCCATAATTGTTGATCAAGTCTAGTAAGCAGAAAAAAAGGACAGCTTTGCCATCCCCGACACAAACAGAAAAGCCCGTTACACTATCATGTATCAACCCCCACCCCGAATAAATAAAACAACATTGCTGTGTTAATCAATTGAGGCTAACGCATGCAAGGCAATTTTAAAATTATTTTAATTGATATAATACAGTACATATATGGTTTATGAGAATGAGGTAGGTGTAGGATTGGTACATCTATTAAGCTGGTAATACTTCGGTTAGAAAGGTTTTCAACAACTGTTTAACAATTGAGTGTGTCCTCTCTCTGTCTGTCTGTCCTTACAGCTGATGTATGTTTGTGGCATTCTTAAAAAGCCTGCTTTGTAAGCATGCGCCGTACATACACCTGTTACCGGAGCAGTCAGCTGGAGCAGTAACAGCGCCTGTAGGACGTGCGCATTACGTACTTGTGACTAGAGTGGACCCTCGTTACTTTGGACAACTGATTCCACAATACGCAATGTCAAAACCTCGTTAATTCAGACTGCACGGTTCACAGGATCCAATCTCAAACCTTCGTTAACTCAGACTACTTTGTCCCCAGCATCCAATGTCGAGGACCAGACGGGGTGGCCGAATGAGTTGAGGATCCGTCTCCTGTTTTTTGAGATCGGGGGATCCGAACCCATGGGTTCGTGCATTAGAACCCTGGTCAAGTCAAACCAATGACTTAAAAATTGATACTTGTCCCTTCCTAGCCTGGCGCTTGCCATTATTAGGATAGGGCAAGGATTGGTTGGCTCAGTATCAGGATAATGTTGCTGAGTGGTATATCAGGTCATGGTGCTGGTGGCCTGATCTCCCATTGGGGCATCATTATAAAGTCGCCATGAGTGCGCGCTGTCACAAGTCGGTACCCGTCCTGATATGACCTTAGATGTTGCTAGGACGTAAAAGAACAATAAACAAACAAACAAATCCAATGTCGAACCCTCGATAATCTATGCTACTGTGTCCACAGGACCCAATATCAAACCCTCATTAATTGAGACTACTTTGTCCACACTACCCAATCATAAACCCTCATTAATTGAGAATACTTTGTCCCCAGTATCCAATGTAAGAACCCTGATTAATCTGGCTTACTTTGTCCGCAGCATCCAATGTTGAACCCATGTCAATATGCACTACTGTGTCCGCACTACCCTATGTCAAACCCTCATTAATTGAGACTACGTTGTCCATAGTACACAATGTTTAACTTGTGATGAATCCAGACTACTCTTGTCTCCAGTATCCAATCTCAAACTCTCGTTAATTCGGAATATTCTGTCACCAGCACTCAATGTTGAACCCTTGTTAATCTGTACTACTGCAATGTTGAACTTTTGATAACTGGGACTATTCTGTGGCACCCAATGTCAAACCCTGTTAATTCGGACTACTCTCTCCCCAATTGAGAGGGATGAACTGAACTGTGGACAATTTGTACCGCAGAAGGTTTTGGTAGGATAGCAACATTTTCGGATCAAATAGAGTCTGTTTAACGTGGGTTAACTACAACCAACACAGTAGAATACGATCCCGCGCAGAACAAAAGAAAGGGTAAAATTACAATCTAATCAGGTCGATTCTATTTAAACACATTTGTGTATGTAGTTATATAATCCAATCCACTTGCTTCAGTGGTCAGAATCTGTCATGCAATGATTAATTGACTGATAGAGGTTTTACAGTGGCTTGTAATGTTCTTAAGGGGAGGGGGGGGGGCGGCCCCCTGGCCCCTGCCCCCACACTCCCCACAAAGGATGAATGAGGTCACCAGTATCCAAGGTGAATATGTAGGATCAAATCTAGGTTGATGTTTTGAATTTGAAAGTATTATGGTTTTATCGGCTTATACAACTTTAAGCCTTCAATACTGATCTTACAATTCCCTGGGCTTCAAACCTTATGGCCCTGTCACATTACGACGCATCTCGCCAACGCGTAAAATCACTTTTTTACGTCAAGAAGCATCAAACCTTTCAGCGTGGGGGGCAAAGTTGGACGTATACATACCATATACACAGTGTATGGCCAACATATGACCAACGTTTGGCTAACATACCTCCCGGTGAAAAATGCTCGAATTACGCTCATGGTATGTTCACAGAACGCCAGTGAACATTATATACATTATTCGATTGCCAGAACTACGCGTCATATGTTACATATGTCAAGATACGCTGGAGAAAACCTAAACATACATTAGACATACGTTAGGCATATGTTATCCATACGTTGTCAGTACACAGACTGTACGTTCCCACTGCCTTTAAAGTAGGTCAACATAGTGCAACGTAGTGAACAACATTTGACTAATGGATGTCTAACGTACATCAACATATGCCTACCGCATACATAATGTAATGCGGACATAAAATCCACATGTTGTCGAATGTTGTTATACGTCAAAAGTTTTGTGCATGCACACAACTTTGCCGAACCCCTGATGTGAGATGCCGTATCCCGACGAATGTCGACGTACATTGATGTATACCAACAAGCGCCTAACGCATGCATAACGCATAACGACATATCCCAACGTAGCGGCAAAAAATCTCATATGTCGACGTACATTTGCGAAATGCATTGTAATGTGACAGCACCATCATATTAGTTAATAATTGCTTATTATTAAACGAACGAATGGTTGAATCCAACATATATTTCTGTTCGCTATCCGAAATCTCATGTACCAGAACTGTTGAATTAAGATAACAGTCGGAACAGGATATCCATGTGAGGCAAAGAGCACTGAAGAGGGGCTAACTGTAAACAACTGGTATATGTACTGGGGTGGCGCCCTATGTAGGGGAAACTGGAACTAAAAGTGGCACACAGGAGAATGACAGTTGAGAAGAGCTGATGCTTGCAGGACTAATCAAGCAAACAAATATTTTCATTTATAATATTTAGCACAATCATGTCAAAATGCACACAGTTTAAAGGTGCGCAGTCCGATGACAGCATCTTTAAAAAAGAAAATCAAAGCATGTACCTAGATTTTGATCAGACATATACAACTTAGGTACTAGTGCATTTGTTAATCATTCATTGCTGCGTAAAAGGAATAAGTCTAGACTCATTTAACGTGGCATGTTACAGCTGAAGTCTGCGGTGTCCACAATGTTGGTCTGCATGCCAAAATAAGCTTGTATGTTGCCACTTCAAAATATCTCCAAAGTCAGCTATTAATAATTTTAAAAAGTTACTCCACAACTAAAGTAGCATATTATGATCATCGACTTAATTCATTTATCTATAAAACATGGCAGAACATCAAAACCATGGACTAGGCAAATTTAACCAAAACGATCGCATGATTCACCCCCCCCCCCCACCTCCAGTTATAATTGTGTCCATGACCTATATAGTTGGGGTTTGTAAGGCATCTTTATATATATCCAGTGGGTAGAAGTGTTTTTGGTACACCACAGATAATATCATTGACATCAGTTACATCCTTTGTTATCACATGACTTCGATTACAAGACACCAACGCCATATTCCACATTATTTCAAATTAATGCCTAAGTACCGGACGGGGAAGCCAAGGAATGAGAGAGTTTGCATCCAGTGTGGGGAGTCCGGGGTACGAACCCTCGTCAAAGCAAAGGCTTACAAAATCTACGCTTGTCACTACCTTACTTGCTGCTTACTAGGACAGGGCAAGGACTGGTTGGCAAAGTGTCAAGATAATGTGACTGAGAGGGATATCGTATTATGGTACATGTAACACTGTGTCCAAGTGGGGCAGCACTATAAAGCCAACATGAGTGTTGCACACTAGTCAATGGTGATACATCTTTCATGCAATGCATTTCTTTGACCATCTTTAGTTTTCAATCAATAGTCAGAGATTAGATATCCATGACCATATTTATTCTGTTGACTTCACATACACTTGATGTCCATAGTTCTCTGTACATTCCTCAAGGTAAGATTTCTTTGATTATATTTTACCTTGCTCAATTGATTGAACACCAGATTTCATTTTACGATCTGGAGCCTTCAAGAAATTGTCCGTGCACTATATTTCCTCGATGATCCATAATCTTATTTTGTCTGGGCACCATATTTCTTAATCTTTTATCTTTATGTTGTGCCTATCTTGTTCAACCAGTAGATCTAGTGGGTGATATCTAGATCCTCCAGTTAATTTTCAAAACCTGACATTTCCTTGACGATATTTAACCTCCACAGGTTAGTACAATAGTTTGTCTTTACGGTCATTGAGCCTTCAGGTACATTCTTTGGACACCAGATCTCCATGAGTAATGATCCTGAGGATGTGGAGAAATGTTCAAGTCACTAGATTTCCTGGACTAGGTCAATAACCTTCAATGAATTTCCTCGGCTTGTCTACAGTCATTGCTACCACTCTAGCACATATGTAACCTCCATTTCTTATTCCTGCACCAAACTATCTCATCACAAATATGGAATCTGTTGCCAAAGTGATGTTCAGCCTCTATCACTCTTTTACTCTCACTCCAAATTTCCATGACTATTTTGTACCTCCATTGAATAATTCATACAGCCGCTTTTTCACAACTATCTTAAGCCTTCGTTGACTATGTCAGACAGGAGCTTTTCGCGACTATCTTGAGTAATCACTAGATTTCCTTGACTATCTTGAGCTTTCAGTAATTAGTTCAGATACAAGATTTCTTGGACTCCATTCATTATCTCGTTGGTCTTTATCAGTATCTATGGAACTTTCAGTGAAAAGTTCGTCATATATAAGACTTCCAAGACTACATCTTGCTGACTGTGTGTGCTGACTGTGTGTAGATATCCTTCAGGCACCAGAGCTCATTCACTATATACACATATAAAACACTGTGCTATTTATAACTTACAGCGATGTTTTGAGGATGGGTGAGGGGATGAGCTTGTGAGTTTCGTCGTCAAACTGTCTGTTCTTGGTCATCTCCATGGTCTCCTCATCTGGTATGCTCCGAAAGTTCCCCACTGCAGAGAGCTTGTTTAATGCAGTGGACCAGCGGGATGTGGCAATCTGCAGAGACATGAAATGGAAGAAAATGATTTTAATGAACTCATTGATTTGATTAGTAATATTATTAGTATTCTTTTTAAAGAATTACCACTACTATTGACATTATTATATGACCCAACCAGGAAAGGGTTGATCAGACATATCCAACTTATGTACTAGTGCACTTTTTATGCATTCATTGCTGCATAAAAGAATAATACTAGGGTAATTTAATGTTTTGTCCCAGTAAAGAATGCTCTGCTGAAAATATATCATGGACATAGAATGCTATTATTTACTGAGTCAGTTTCTAACAGGTAATGCGCTGTGGGCGCTTTGTAACAGAATAATTTACTTTCCCAGCAAAGTGTTATTATTTACTGAGTCAGTTTCTAACAGGTAATGCGCTGTGTGCACTTTGTAACAGAATGATTTACTTTCCCAGCAAAGTGTTATTATTTACTGAGTCAGTTTCTAATAGGTAATGCGCTGTGTGCACTTTGTAACAGAATGATTTACTTTCCCAGCAAAGTATTATTATTTACTGAGTCAGTTTCTAACAGGTAATGCGCTGTGTGCGCTTTGTAACAGAATGATTTACTTTCCCAGCAAAGTGTTATTATTTACTGAGTCAGTTTCTAACAGGTAATGCGGTGTGTGCCCTTTGTAACAGAATGATTTACTTTCCCAGCAAAGTGTTATTATTTACTGAGTCAGTTTCTAACAGGTAATGCGCTGTGTGCGCTTTGTAACAGAATGATTTACTTTCCCAGCAAAGTGTTATTATTTACTGAGTCAGTTTCTAACAGGTAATGCGGTGTGTGCCCTTTGTAACAGAATGATTTACTTTCCCAGCAAAGTGTTATTATTTACTGAGTCAGTTTCTAACAGGTAATGCGCTGTGTGCGCTTTGTAACAGAATGATTTACTTTCCCAGCAAAGTGTTATTATTTACTGAGTCAGTTTCTAATAGGTAATGCGCTGCGTGCGCTTTGTAACAGAATGATTTACTTTCCCAGCAAAGTGTTATTATTTACTGAGTCAGTTTCTAATAGGTAACCCATACCTTAGGTGCTAAAAAACCTCAGGGAGTCTGATGCCCCTGCCTTGCAAAGTTGCAAACCACTGCCTTGTGGTACAAGTTCTGGTTCTTGATAAAATCAAAGGCTAAGGGAGCAAACCCTAACATAAAACCATGTTCTCGTGGCAGCATTAAGGTCGGTTGATGTATGGAACTCCCAACATCTCCCGACCAGCCACTGCAGGGACAAATAGTTTGCGCCTGTCTTGACATGTTCTTGTCAGTGTGAAATCTCTATTTGCTCTCTGAGAGAGTGCCGCTAGTAACTTGCAAAAGCCAGCAGCACTTCAACATGGTGCAAGCAGCTTTTATGAAATGTACAACCGCACAAAGCGGTGGTTAAGTAATGAAAGCAGTCTTTGTTGCATTGCGACTGACAGCATGATGATGATGATGAGATACTAGATTACATGTATTCTAGAATTGCAACTATATCTCTAATGCATCGTCTCGAGGATATTCTTCTTGACAGGAACATCTTCATTTCTATTTTTCTATCACACAGTTGACATCGAATTTAAAACGTTTACATTGGAATTTAAGAGTATATTCTAAATGTGCGATCTCTTTTTGACAATTATAAATGATACATAGTAAATGTATCTTGTAACTCATGTGACTAAGGATTTATTGACACTAGTTCATACAAATAGCTGTTCGCTAGTATTATAATATGATTGGACGGAGCGGCTGAATCATGTACGACCACTGGCAGCTTCATGGGTTCAAACCTCGGCTGAGTTAAACCAATGACTTTCAAAATTGGTACTTGTTGCTACTTAGCCTGACACTCGGCGTCAGTAGGGTAGGACAATGACTGGTTTGCTCAGTATCAGGATAATATTACTGAGTGGGATATTGGGTCATGGTGCTGGTCTGGTCTCCCAGTGAGGCAGCACTATAAAGTCGCCTTGAATGCATACTATCACAATTTTCTACCCTTCCTGATATGATCATAAATGTTGCTAGGATGTAAATGAACTGTACATGAACTCCTAGGATCAATCCTTGGCCGAGTCAAACCAAAGGCTTTCAAAATTTATACTTGTCTGTACCTTGCCTGGTTCTTGACATTACTAGTATCGGGCAAGGACTGATTGATGACTCCATATCTAGGTAGTGCCACTGAGTGGGATATCGCGTCATGGTGCCCTCCTGTCATAGTGCGCAGTGGAGCAGCAGTGTAAAGTCGTCATAGGTGCGCACTGGCACAAGTTGGTAACCATTGTGATGTGATCTTATATGCTGGTGGGACGTGAAACACCTCTAAACCGAATCCAAATGTCGCTCCGTCTTTCACATGCGGCCATCTTCTCTTCTGTTCGTGGCGATTTAAGTGTATAGCACGGTACCAATGGCCAGATAAGGCATATCACCAGGCGCCGTGGCCGAATCGGTAAAGCCGGGCCTCGCATGCGGAAGGTAGGGAGATCAGTTCCTGGTCGAGTCAATCCAATGACTTATAAAATAGATACTTGTCGCTTCCTAGCCTGGTGCTTGGCATTAATAGGATAGGGTAAGGACTGGTTAGTGTCAGGATAATGTAACTGAGTGGGATATCAGGTCATGGTGCTGGTGGCCTGGTCTCCCAGTGGGGCAGCACTATAAAGTCGCCATGAGTCTGCACTGTCACAAGTCGGTACCCATCCTGATATGACCTTAACTGTTGGCAGGACATAAAACTCCAACAACCAACCAACCAACTGGCAGTATGTGTAAGACACTGTATGAATGGAATGCCCCCCCCCCCCCCCCCCCCCCTCCCCCTCTGGAAATCCACGTTCTAAAACTGGAATGAGACAAAATTGTAGGCACAGCATAAAGCTGCCATAAACAGTGCTTGGCATGGGCTTGCCGATCACAGGGGTCGTTGAAGACAGGGCATGGTTACTGCTTCATAGTGCACACTATCGACAGGTTCAGACCTATGCATATGTTTCTACCTCCAATTTAGAGAGTTCCTTAAAGTCCTGCACGGTCCCGACGCATCCTGCATTGAATTCAGTACCCTCATTTCAGAGACTATCTCTGTTTACTGAAAGCGCTGCAAGATTCCCTCAGTAGTACATATTACCCCCCCCCCCCCCCCCCCCGCCCCCAACCCATAGTTGAGATGTTTGTTGATTTTGTTTGCCCTAGCAACATCTCAGGTCATATACCGGACGTGGTGGGCGAATCGTTAAGATCTCTGGCTTCCCATGCAGAAGGCGACCAGTGGTCCACAACTGGTTCATCAAAGGCTGTCGTATGTGCTTTTCTGTCTGTGGGAAAGTGTATGTATAAGAACCCTTGCTGCTTATTGGAAAGAGTAGCGTATGTGGTGGCAGCGGGTTTCCTCCAAAGAAATATGTCAGAATGAACATATGCTTGACGTCCAATAGCCAATGATGAAAATCAATGTGCTCTAGAAGCATCGTTAAATCAAATAAGTTTTTTTCCCATGCGGAAGGGAGGGGATTCGAATCCCGGCCGAGCCAGACTAATGACTTACAAGTGTAGTGGTTGTGCACAGATATCTCAGACAAGGAGCCACATAGACAGGTGGGTGTAGATAAGGTGGTGAGATCAGGTAACCTACGTGGTGTAATGGTTATCACACTGTCCCGGATTGCAAGAGGTGTGGGTTTGATTCCCACTCGAGGTGCAATATTTGCCATTTTAATCCTTCCTCTCATGACACAAGTAGCCATTTTTTAAAGTAATTGTTTTGACTCGGTTTTGGCTCTTACTGATTGAGCCACTGTATCTAGTCGGACGGAACAGGGATACATAGGGTTCGGACGGGTCCTGGAAAACCAGGAACCTTCTTGAATTTGATAACTCAGGATTCCAGGACAGGAAAGTCATGCAATTTGTCTAAATACCCTTAAAAATCCTGGAAAATGGAAATTCATGACTATATAATATATTTGTTAAGCCTATATACAGGCCTGAAAACTTTGCATATATTCATTGTTATTCCTTATGCTTATGTACAATTCACATCTTACACAGTAAATCGATTATGAAAATGGATGTGTTGCAGGGTACCTTAATTTAATAAACTTCTTAAAAACATCCTGGAATGTTGCAGTGAAAGGCCCTTGAAACTCGTAGGAATTCCTGGAATTTGAAATGTCAAAATGGGTATGAACCTGAATATATAAAAACTTGGCTGAGCTTTCAACATTAATTCTGCTCAAGTCTTGAGGTGTGATCTATGTGTGAAGGGCATTGTGCTGTGTGTGAATTGAGGTGTGTGTGTGAATGGGCCTGTGTGTGTCAGGGATGAAAGATCTCCGCGATTCTGCGGATTTTTGGGATTTTTCAATCCCACAGCACTATCAGCGTATACTAATATGTGATGCAGTCTCTGCAGCACTATCAGCTACTACTACTAATAAATGCTCTAAGCGCCACATCACTGTCAGCATACACTACTAATACATGCTTCAAATGGTGCAGCACTATCAATGTATACCAATATATATGAAACCCGACTTCCGGGAATTTTCCGTGATTCCCTGACAATGATAAACCTATGGGAGAATATCAGCATTTCCACTTTTTTTCCCAGAGACCATTTTCATCCCTGTTGTGTGAATGGGCGTGTGTGTGTGAATGGGCGTGTGTGTGAATGGGCGGGCGTGTGTAAATGGGCGTGTGTGTGAATGGGCGGGCGTGTGTAAATGGGCGGTGTGTGTGAATGGGCGTGTATGTGAATGGGCGTATGTATGTGAATGTGTGTGTGTGAATGGGCGGGTGTGTGTGAATGTGCGTGTGTGTGAATGGGCATATGCATGTGAATGGGCGTGTGTGTGTGAATGGGTGATGTGTGAATGGGCATGTGTGTGAATCGGCATATGTGTGAATGGGCGTGTGTGGGTGACTGGGCAGTTGTGTGTGTATGGGCGGGTGTGTGTGAATGGGCGGGTGTGAGTGAATGGGTGTGTGTGTGAATGGGCATGTGTGTGAATGTGTGTGTGTGAATGGGCATGTGTGTGAATGGGCATGTGTGTGAATGGGCGGATATGTGAATGGGTGTGTGTGAATGGGCGTGTGTGTGACTGGGCGGGTATGTGAATGGGCGGATGTGTGAATGGGCGGGTGTGTGTGACTGGGCCGTTGTGTGTGTATGGGCGGGTGTGTGTGACTGGGCGGTTGTTTGTGTATGGGCGGGTGTGTGTGACTGGGCGGTTGTGTGTGTATGGGCGGGGGTGTGTGAATGGGCGGTTGTGTGTGAATGGGTGTGTGTGTGTGACTGGGCGGTTGTTTGTGTATGGGCGGGTGTGTGTGACTGGGCGGTTGTGTGTGTGAATGGGCGGGCAGGGATGGTGGGAGGGGGCTGGGGGCAGGTCAGAAGAAACGCAGCGGAAGGCAGTGGTCATGATTGAATTGAGAAGATTGTGATTGAGCACCAATCAGCCAACCAGGGCTGTGTAATTGCCATTGGACTTGGATGCTGCACGGTTTAGGTATGTTGCCAGTTTAAAGGCTCCACGCAGCCTATATTATATAGTAGAGGGCTCGTTCACACAATCTGGAAGCCCCCCCCACCCCCACCCCCACCCCTTGGGCTTTCAGATCCTGTTTGTCATTGTCAACCAAACCTCCACCTTATATTTATCTATCTATCTGTCAATCTATCTATCTATATTTCTATATAATTGCTTATACATCACATATATAGATATAGATATATATCTATATATAAACAATTGCTTTTATATCATCTATATATATATATATTGGAAATTAGTCCAGAATTAACTGTCGAGTCATGCTTATATTAGTTCCGCTTATTTGAGGTGGGTTTCAAGGTTTGATATACGCAGTACAAATGGAAATAAGTCAAGGTCTGTAGTAATGGAGGCGCAATGGTCAGCTTGGGTATTATATAACCATAGTTGGAAAATGTGCTTGAGGCCAGTTGGTGGCTATGGTTTTATTGAACCACATCAGTCACCACAGTCACAATGGAAGCTGACAGCTAGATAGAGCTACAGCTAAAGGTGTTTTTTTAATGGACACAGGGTATGTCCACAAGCCAAACTGATCTCAACCTTGATAACTAAGGGGGAGGGGCGGAGGGGGAGGTTATAAACAACAATGCGTCAGGCAGCGTCACGTGACTTGTCCAGTAAGCGACATCCTACAAATAAGGAGTTGGGAGAAGGATGGGTCTCAATTGACAACCACCCTAAAAATGCTGACTCTTGAGAAGCTCGCCTTTAATGGCCCTGTCATATTACAACGTTTCTCGCCAGCGCGCTGCCAACGCACAAAATAAGTTGTACGCGTCGAGACACGTCCAAATTTTCGGCGGAAGTTCGACGTCAGCGCAGCATGTTAGTAGCGCGTGGCCAACAGGTGTCGACGTGTGGCGAAAAAAAACAAAAAGAGGTTGGCGTGCCGTCCTGATATGATGTAGCTAGATTAGATGTAGCTAGGGCATAAAACAACAATGCACCAGTTTGGCGCAACGTGTGGGAATGACCCTCCCACGCGCGCGGCGTCTGCCTAGCGTTCGCATAACGTTATTCCAGCGATGGCGACGTGCTTCTGACATTCCCATAACGGTCGCACCCAGACGTTGGCGTGCGTCGGTGCGCGTCGAAAGTTTTCTGCAAGCACAAAACATTCGACACCCACCGACGCGCGCCAACGTCTGGGTGCGACCGTCGCTGTCACCCAAAGTGGACCGACGTGTACCGACACGCGACCAACGCGCGCGTAACGCTTCCCGACGTGGCCTGTCGTTTCGCCAAAAAGTGACACACATCGACACACGTTGGAGAGAAACGTCGTAATGTGACAGCACCATTAGAAAGGTCATCGCAGATCTGGGAGCTAGCGAGAGGTATACCGGGTTCTTGTGGTTTATGCAGCGGTAGTGTAGTATGGAGGCATTGAGGCATTGTAGTGTAGTAATGGAGGCACTGACCTCTCAGACAAGGAGCTACATAGATAGATAGGCATGGATTGGGTGGTGATATCAGGGAGCCTAGGTGGTGTAATGGTTAGCACACTGGCCTGGAATGCAAGATATGTGGGTTCGATTCCCACTGTAGGCGCAATATTTCCAATTTTCGTCATCTCCCCACGACAGCAGAATCAAGGCCGGCTGATGGTACCGGTAACTTGGGAAGTCGCCCGGGGCGCCACATGCTAGGGGGCGCCACATCGGTGTTCAATTTGTTAAGATTATACTTGTAAGGGCGCAGAAGTTCAGCGTGCACATGGCGCCATCAACCCCATCTAAGGTCATATCAAGATTGGTACCGAGTTGTGACAGTGCACACATATGAGGACTTTTACAGTGTAAAAGATCCCTCTAGCTGTCTAGCCAATCTGCCGGTCTAGAAACACATTAGATGTAATGCTACCCCACTGGCTGTGCTACCCCACTGACTGTGCTACCCCACTGGCTGTGCTACCCCACTGGCTGTGCTATCCCACTGGCTGTGCTACCCCACTAGCAGTACTGCCCTGCTGACCGGGCCACTGGTACCATGTCCTGGTATTTCACTCAGGCACATTATTTTGATACTGACCTAACTATTTCTTGCCCTATCCTAGTAATGCCGAGCGCCAGTATAAGTAGCAGCAAATATCAATTGTGTAAATCATCGGTTTGACTCGGCTTGGCTTAGAACTCCGACCTTCCATGCAGGAAGCCAGTGCTTTACTGATTCGCTCACCGCGCACAAGAAAAATAAGCGCCATAAAAGCATTCATTTTTAATTAAAAAAAAATATATACTTATACTGTAGGGAATGTTGGATGCTTCTGCACTTGAACCAGTATATTTAGCTTAGATATCTTTCACTCTGAGCTCCAAGTGAACTGGTTAATAGAAGAATTCCACCATCAATGCGCCCTCTGACGGCAGTGGAAGAACTAATGTTGTGGGTAGCAGCTCAGTGGGTAGCATGATCTACAGAAAAGGGTGCTATAGAAGATTTCCACTATCAACCATCACATTGATGCCAATGACGAGAACTAATGATGCATCCATTGCTGATCACTGTGCATTTCCGCCACCAATCTTGCCTCTGATGACAATAACTAATGTTGTGGGTAGCTGTTCACTTTGTGGGCAGAGGGCAGGTTTGTGATGGATGTCCTCTATGAGACTGTTTCCACACAGCATGCTGCAATGACAATGACTAATGTTGTGGGTAACTAACTGCTCATTTTGCTCTGCTCTGTAGAAACAGCCTAATAGAGGATTTCCACCACCAATCTTCCCTTTAATGGCAATAACAATAATTAATGTCTTGGGTAGCTGTTCACTTTGCAGCATGCTTTGTGGAACATGTCTACTACGCTTGTACTGGGACTGGAGGTTTGGTGCTAAGAAGATCCTGGGCACAGTCGCTGGTTGTATTGTTTGCCGTCTAACCCCAGATCACCTGATCACTGCGTCAGTAGTCAGTAGTTAGTTTCATTCTTTGCTTGTTAGGGGAACATACATAGATGATAGAGATGAAAGGTGTACCAACGCTGTAGATCAGACATGGATTATGGATTAACAACTGCATACACCCATGTTTATGGTTGTGCAGTGTAATTTATTATGTGCATGTAAACAATAAGGATTCTCCTCTCATTTACTCAGTGTCTGCTGTTGTCACGTTCTTTGCCGATACCTGCCCTTTTGACGCCACCGCCACCAGGTGGGGATGTTGCTAATTCCTGTACCACTACCAGGTTGGGGAGCTTATGTTTGTCCGAAGGATGCGAAGCAAGGCTGAATTTTATATAAGGATAATGTGATATCTGGTTTATATATATATATAGTCCGGTATATGACCTTAGATATATATATATATATATATATACATTATATATATGTGTGTACTATAGGAAATATGTAATATAAACATGTAATATCATCATCATCATCATGCTGTCGGTCACGATGCGACAAAGACTGCTTTCATTAGTTGACTGCCGCTCTCCATTTAGCTCTCTGCTGTGAGAGTTGCGTCCATGAGTTGGTCTTAATGTTTCTCAGCTTCAGGTTTCTCTTGATGGTATCCTTGAACCGGAGACGAGGGCGCCCTCTCTTTCTGTAACCAGAAGACAGTTGAGAATAGAGGATCTGCTTTGGTAGCCTGTCTGATGACATCCTCATGAGGTGTCCAGTCCACCGGAGATTCTTTTTGATAAAAAAATCTTCCATAGAGGTCAGCCCCGTCCGTTCGAGTATATTTCATGAAAGCTGCCTGCAAAAGTGTTGAAGTGCTGCTGGCTTTTGCAAGTTACCAACGACACTCTCTCGGGGAACAATAGAAGTTTCACACCGGCAAGAACATGTCCAGACAGGCGCAAAACTATTTGTCCCTGCAGTGGCTGGTCGGGAGATGTTGGGAGTGTCATACATCAACCGCCTTAATGCTGCCACAGTGACATGGTTTTCTGTTTAGGGTTTGCTCCCTTAGCCTTCGGTTCTGTCAAAAACCTGTACCACAAGGCAGTGGTTTACAACTCTGCAGGGCAGGGGCATCAAACTCCCTGAGGTATTGCAATACCTGCAATACCTGCATACCCATGTATGCAAGTATTGCAGGTATTATATATATATATCTTACATGTAATATAGGATATATATATATTTCCTATATTATATGTTTGGGGGTTATAATGCAATGAGTTGTGACCAATTTTCCTCATGGAATATATCACTGGAAAGCAAAAGTTTACGTTAAGCTACATGAATAATTCCAAATTATGTATGTAGTGGTCTGCACTGACCTCTCAGACAAGGAGCTGCATAGACAGGTAGGCGTGGGTAGTATGGTGATATCAGGGAGCCCAGGGGTGTAATGGATAGCACACTGGCCCAGAATGCAAAGAGATGTGGGTTTGAGTCCCGCTCTAGGCGCAATATTTCCCCTTTGCATCACCCCCACGACACTGGTGGCATGACCAGGATCCTGTACAAGCTACACGCTGTATAGTTGTTGAACCTACCCTGTGTATGTATATATGTAAGTGCATTGCCTGTATGTATGTAATTGTAAGCATTAAAAGACTTAAAATTCCATGGGGGCCGAGTGTAGTGGTCTGCACTGACCTCTCAGGCAAGGAGCTGCATAGACAGGTAGGCGTGGGTAGTATGGTGATACCAGGGAGCCTAGGTGGTGTAATGGTTAGGGCACTGGCTCGGAATGCAAAGAGATGTGGGTTCGAGTCCCGCTCTAGGCGCAATATTTCCCATTTTCATCACCCCACGACATATAGTTAGCTGGTCATCAACTGGACGTTGACTGGTTGTCGAGCTGTGAAAATGGTCAATGACCATTTGGTCGCAAGGACGTTTTTGGTGCAGCAGCTGCAATCTGCTTGTGACCAAAATGGTCACATGGAGGTTGGTGACCACGGGGGACTACTTTGCGACCACTTGCGACCATTTGCGACCATTTTGTGGCCACTTGCGATCACTTGTGACCATTTTGCGACCATTTAAGACCATTTTGCAACCACCCGATTGTTGTGGTCGGAAAGCAGTCAGAAGCATAGTGTGACTGGAGTATAATCTGTAGGGCCTACATACTCAATTTGTCAACTAAAGTGTATTCGAGTAATCAACTCGGGCCACCCGACCTACGTTTTGGCACATACGCACATCCTACAGACTCGGGTTGAATAATTGAATACGCTTCTCCATGCTTGGGGTGGAAAGAAATAGTGGCTTAATCCAAACTTTAAAAAAAAAACCTATATAACTACAGCAAAATAGGATTTTAAGTATTTTTTGATTGCATAGTTTAGTTATATTTCCATTTCATTAATCTGATTTATTAAAAAAATAAAAACAAAAATAAACAAACATAGGACTTGTACTGCTACAGGATGGTACCAGCACAAATGTGACGTCATCGCTCCTAGCCAGCCCCATCGAAGAGGTGGGTTACTGGGGTCGGGACTTTTTGCACACGGCAGGTGTTTTTGTCAACTCAACTCACGGTGTTCTATTTGAAATTCTAGCAACTCGGATGACCCGAGTCGCCCGGTGTGGCGGTTTCAGCCGTGCGCCAGTTTCAGCCGTGCGCATACTCAAACTCAAGGCATTGTCAATGGTCGAGCAATCTTCATATAGAAAATACAGAAAAAGTGAAATATCTCTAAAACCACACAACCTATTAACAAATCGCTTGGTACGCATATAGAAAACATCTTTACCAAAAACATCATATTACATTTCTAAGGTTAGGGTTCTTGATTTCTATTAATTTTGAATAAAACTAATGTTTTGCACTGCACGTACCGTCAAACTCAAGGCATTGTCAATGGTGGTGAGCAATCTTCATACAGAAAATCCAGGAAAAGTGAAATATCTCTAAAACCACACAACCTAGAAACAAATCGCTTGGTACACATATAGAAAACATCTTTACCAAAAACATTATATTAAATTTATAAGGTTAGTGACTCACGATCATTGACAACTGGTGCATGGCTGAAACCGCCACACCGAGTAGTGTTAATCGAACATGGCCATTGAGGTAACCCTATTGTTATTCCGGCTATACATACACACTAATTAGCATTGGGGAGCCCCTGTGCTTAACCATTGGACCGACATTTTCAAATGTTTGTCACGTATTCACTACCCATTTACAAAATAGTTTCCCACTGAATTTATTGATCTTTTTGACATAATTATTTAGCTGTCTAATGGTATATTGCACGAAGAAAACCGGTTGTAACTGAGTGAATCTATAGATATCTATAGACATATGAATATTCAACGATCTATGAATATCTATGAATACAAAACATTATTATTATTATTATTGTAGATATATATATACTTTTATATATATATATAAAGTATATATATATATATATATATATATATATATATATATATATATGAAGAGTTCAGGCGCAAAACTACGTAAAGGCCAATCCACAAAATCTACTTTAAATACAAGATTTTTCCCTGAAAATAATTTTAATTCTCACTAATTCCACTTTTCATAAGATAATATGGTTATGGAGCAATTAACAAAAAAAGTAGCAATGTAAAGAAATGTACTTTTTGTAGGTTTGATTCCAATGTTTATCTCCATTTTTGAATTGGCGTTTACGTGGTTTTGCGCCTGAACTATGTATATACTTTTTCAAACGTGAATTCGACGGAAGCAGACATTGATAATCCATCATCGATCAATTCAAAATATAAGTCTCCCCTCCCACACCACTTCCTCGAAACCTTCCATTCCCTTACAACACACATCATAGAGATCAATCCCTTTCTCCATTTTCAAAATAACACAATCTGCTTAGTGACCTCAAACAAACCAAGGTCAGTAGCCCCCCCCCCCCCCCCCTAGTCTAATTACAATGAAGTTAGCGGGGCGGCGTGGGGGGAAGCTGTACTAGGAAAAGTCATCGTCCTCTGTTAATTACACGTAGGGATTTGGACCGGGTAATTAATTACACCCAGCATTTGCGGAAGATTGGGCACATGGTAGGCTGCAAAGATGTCTAAGGAAGTCCAGCTGATTGGCTGGTATGACTGTGCATTCAGTCCAGTCTGGCCCTTTACAAATTGGGAACTTTATGAGTGTATGAGTGGGTGGGTGAGTGATTGGGTGTAAGTGCGTTGATGTGTGAGTGAGTGGGTGAGTGGATGGCTGTGAGTGGGTGAGTGAGTATAAGTGTTTGGGTGAGTGAGTGTGAGTTGGTGTGAGTGAGTGGCTGAGTGAATGATTGGATGAGTATGAATGGGTAAGTGAGTGGGTGAATGTGAGTCGACATCAGTTGGTGAGTGAGTAATTTGATGAGTGTGAGTGGGTAAGTGAGTGGGTGACTGCATGGGTAAGTGAGTGAGTAGGTTAGTGTGAGTGGATGTAAGTTAGTGAGTTGGTGAGTGAGTGGATAGGCGAGTGTGGGTGGGGACGGTGAGTGTGAGTTTGTGAGTATGAGTGTGTGAGTGTGAGTGTGTGGGTGTGAGTGGGTGAGTGAGTGGGTGAGTGTGGGTAGGTGAGTGAGTACGTGTGAGTGGGCAAGTGAAAATTGGTGAGGGGGTGAGTGAATGTGAATGGGCGGGTGCGTAGATGAGTGGGTAAATGAATGGGTGAGTTAGTGGGTGAGTAGATGAGTGAGTAAGTTTCTTGCCTGAGATTTTTTGTACTGTGTTCGTAGAAAGACACATACATTTGTTGGGACGCATACACTACTTGGAGACCAGACCTTTGGCATGGGATTGCTATGTGTGTTTGTTGCATCCTTGGGTGTGCACTGACTTGGGATAGAGCACACTCGTAGTGGATTTATAGTGCTGCCTCACTGGGATGCCATCCCGCCAGCGCCATGAACGACGTCTCACTCAGTCACATTATCCTGACACTGAGCACGCCAGTCCTTGCCCGATTCCACTGCAGTCGACAGCTGGGTGAGGATGACAAACACCGATTTTTAATTTAAGCCACTGGTTTGACTAGGTTATGCCAACTGTTGTTTGGACACTAGTGTCTTAAAGGCTGCTGGAGTAATTCACCATCCAGACCTTCCATCTTCTACTGGTTGAGCTTACACACGTCGATTAGATCTGCCCAACCATCTTTTTCACCAGGTTCATACCAGGCCAAGACCTTTACAGCTGCCTCAATCTCCCAAAGCGCGACAAGTTCTGCCCTCCCTTATATTGCATCGGATTTGTCATTTTAAGGATCATGCATCTTTGACACAAAAATGGTGACTGTATTCTTATCCCTATATCATTGCACCTGGATATATGTGTCCTACATCAAATGTAATCATCATCATCATGCTGTCGGTCGCGATGCGACAAAGACTGCTTTCATTACTCTCCATTTAGCTCTCTGCTGTGAGAGTCGGTCTTAATGTCTCTCAGATTCAGGTTTCTCTTGATGGTATCCTTGAACTGGAGACGAGGGTGCCCTCTCTTTCTGTAACCAGAAGACAGTTGAGAATAGAGGATCTGCTTTGGTAGCCTGTCTGATGACATCCTCATGAGGTGCCCAGCCCATCGGAGATGCTTTTTGATCAGAAGATCTTCCATAGAGGGCAGCCCCGTCCCTTCTAGTATTTCCGTATTTGTCACTTTGTCCTTCAAATGTAACACTAGCACTAATAATATTCCACTCGATAATTAATTGATTATATGCAATGTTAATAATAGTTTGATAGGTCAGCACAATTTGAGTATTTATAATTATACTCAGTACTCAATGATTTAATTCCAGAATGTGAACAAACTACTGATGCCACCTTAATTCAAACTTCTACAAAAAAGACTATTCCCTGATTCCTCCAAAGAATCCGTAATGCTAAAATTTGATATACTGTCTGAATGATTGGATGAATATTAGATTTGTTTTCGTATGCATAATTTGTAGAGCAAATAAGTTTGTTAAATTTATATTTCTATACCTTTTTACTGTTGGTACATTTGTTAATTAAGACATGACAAATTCCAACATGGACAATTGATCTAGTAATGCTGAACCCCAGGCTAGCTAGCGACACATGTAAATTTGTAAGCCATTGGTTTGACTCTGGTCAAGGATTGAACCCAGGAGCGGGACCTGTGAAGGTCTGGGTCATCTGATCGATCCTGCTCAGTGGACACATGTGCAGTTTGAGCTATTTCCCATTCCAACCAGTGGTCCATAACTGTTTCATCAAAGGTTGTGGTATGTGCGGTCCTCTCTGTGGGAAAGTGCATATAAAATACCCCTTGCTGCTTATCGGAAAGAGTAGCCTATGTGGCGGCAGCAGGTTTCTTCAAAAGAAATATGTCAGAATTACCATATGTTTGATGTCCAATAGCCAATGATAAAAATCAATGTGCTCTCTAGAGGCATCACTAAATAAAACAAACTCTTTTAGGATTGAACCCATAACCTACCACATAGGAAACGAGCAATCAGCTCATTCTGCCATCACGGTTGGTATAGATAATGAGTAAGCTGTGTTGTGTAGCTTATTATAACAATATGACTTGAACAGAAATGCATTCATTGTTGTCTGTACCTATTCTGATCTCCGAATATTCACCGTATTCAACCCCGAGTGGCCTGGTCAGCGGCCCACATGCACTAAGCAGCCTAGGAGCATTGGGGCATGCTTTTGGAGACTAACAGAGCTGACTAATGCATCTCCTTAATAAGCCGAGTCCATGTGATCCCTTTTCTAATGTTACCGGCGGTACTTACTACTAACTAGAGTATGGCTTGTCAGAGTGGCTCGTTTGGCGGTCAGTGTAAATGTAACCTGATGTGTCCCCAATTGCTCTCACTGCCCATTTCGGGCTCACGCATGCGCAGTAGAGGCGAGGTTCCATTAGAACGCATGTCTTCATTTATTGGGGACTTACATCCTAGCACCATCTAAGGTTTTGTTCTGTGAGAGTACACACTCATGGCACTTATATAGTGTTGCTCCACTGGAAGACCAGACCTTTGGCACCATGATCCGATAACCCACTCAGACATATTATCCTGATAGTGAGCAAACCGATGCTTGCCATATCATAGTTCTGCTACCGGACGCGGTGGCCGAATCGGTAGAGCGCATGCTTCCCGTGCGGAAGGTCGAGAGTTCGAATCCCAGTCGAGTTAAACCAATGACTTATGAAATTGCAACTTGTCGCTACCTAGCCTGGTACTCGGCATTACTTGGATAGGACAAGGAATGGTTAACACAGTGTTAGGATAATGTGACTGAGTGGGATATCAGGTCATGGTGCTGGCGGCCTGGTTCCCTAGTGGGGCAACACTATAAAGTCGTCATGAGTGCTCATTGTCACAAGTCGGTAGCCATTCTGATATGAGCCCGCGCTTTACCGATTAGGCCACCGCACCTGGTAGGCAGGAGTAGAAATCGTGGTTGTACTGTCCCCGTGTGTTGGAGGTTGGGTATGAGGTGAAGGTCATTACAACCACATTTATGTCTGCTTAATTGCGCCCCTTAATTGCACCCTTACCACACGGCTGGACTCATTTCTTTAATGTTTGGTCATATGAAGATCGCCTGAGGAGACTAATGCCTAGTTTTAGTTTTAGTCGTTAGGTGTGCGACCCCCGCGCACACTAGACGCTTGTGATTCGCATATAAAACTCACTTTTAGGGCTTACAACTCAAATCGCAACCGATTCGAAAAACGAATCGGCCCGTTCAAGAATCGGTATATGTGAGCGGTCAGTCGTATCGTATACGGTAGGTGTGTGCTAGTAGGTGATCGATCGCGTCGGGGTTTTAACGCGTCAGCCAATCGCCGGGCCGGGAAGGGTCATGTGACCGTGTCCATACAAAAACAATAAAAATGGCGGACTGGACGAACGAGGCGGAGGTTGCGATGGTCGAGATGTGGCAAACTCTGCCGTGTCTGTTCGATGTGTCGTGTCAAGATTATTCTAACCGAGTCAAGAAGGTTGGTGCGTTGGCGGCGATCTCCGCAGAAGTCGGACAGTCAGGTAGGCCCGTTTTTCCCGATAATATTGTAGTTTTTGTTTGTCATCATTGTTGTGAAATGAGCCGGTGGCTGAAAATGGCTTCTGCGTATTATGTCGTCGCTCTGACATGAAAATTACATTAAGTTATTGGTTTTCCACTCAAAGTTAGTGGGGGTATCAATAACACATCGGTAGAGAATAAATGTTCTTTCTTTATTTGTCTTATTCACGAACCGGCCAGTTTTTGTGTCGTATACAGTGTGCTGAGTTTAACCACAAGATGTCAGGCGCAAGAAATTCAACTGCAAATTAGAACTAATCGCGAAACGTAATCGCGGAACGGCCATAATGGCGATAAATAATCAGATAAATGACCCTGGATAAGTTTTCTAATCGCGAAACGGCTCGCATTGTATGTCAAAGCACCGAATACAATATGGGGTGCCAGGTTGTAGCATTTATTATTTGTCGGGTTTCTATGTTTCCCTAATATCCCTAATTTGTTTTTACAGCGACGTCCATCCAGAAAAGGATGACGAACCTCCGCACCCAGTACACACGCTTTCGTAAACAAGCGGCCTCGGGTTCTGAAGGGAAGCATCTCACGGCCAGGCAGAAGTGGATCCAGAGCTCGCTGTCCTTCCTTGCGCCCCATTTGCAGCGCCGTCAGAGATTATATAGTAATGGTTTATTTTACATTTATACATATATACAGTCAAGTTTGTTACATATATACAGGCAATGTTTCTGAAGTTGTACACTAGTTAACATATATACAGTCTAGATCATGGCCGACTGCCATGGGACAGACCCTGTCGCAGAGTTCACGTATTCTACCAGGTAATCCCGTTGGATCTTGGCCCGTTGAGTCAAGTTGGTCCCCGATGGGAATGGCGCCTGACTGAGCACGCGATCTTTTCTCCAAGACCCGGGAGTAACCGAGTGCGTCGCCGGGTCTTCGTAGTCTGGTGTTGCTGTGGTGCCTATCTTTTCCCGCAGGAAATTGTGTAGGGCGCAGCCCGCCATGACGATCTTCTCTACTTTGTCCGGCGCTAATGCTATGTTGCTCAGAAAGACTCTGAACCTGTTGGACATGATTCCGAACGCGTTTTCGACGACACGTCGGGCGTGCGACAGCCGATAGTTATAGATCCGGTGATCTGTCCGCATGTCTCTGTGGCTGAATGGCTTCATCAAGTACTCTTTGAGGGGAAAGGCATCGTCCGCCACAATGTAATGTCCCAAAGGCCGATCATCCCCGGGTAGTGGTTGGGGGGGTGGGAACGACTCGGCGTGGTTATCCAGAGCCTGTTGAAGGGTGCATCAGGAAAACACCCCCTCATCACTAACCCGGCCGTTGCATCCCACATCGACAAAGATGAACCGATAGTCGGCGTCAACTAGGGCCATCAGTACGATGCTGAATGTGTGCTTGTAGTTGTAGAATGTTGACCCGGAGTGCGCTGGGGGTTTGATGTGTATGTGCTTCCCATCCACGGCGCCCATGCAGTTGGGGAAGTTCCATCTGCTCTGGAACTGGTCAGCGACTTTCCTCCACTCCTCCGGGCTTGACGGGGTCTGCAAAACAAAAATACAACGACACTTAAATACAACAATAAATAAATATACAAGTTGTTTGCGAAAAACTAAATTGTTTCTCTCTTCACTTTCGCAGGTAATCGGTGACGAGACGGTTGTCAACGCCGACGAGGAGACTGGGACTGACGCTGATACCCATAGTGTGTCGTCTCAAAATCTCAGTAAAGTCGGAGACGATCCCGCAGAGGTGGGATCCTACCGCACCAGCACCAGCACCCCAATGTCCAGCCGAGATTGGGTGAACAAAAAAAAGCGCAAGAGATGGGACGGCGACGGAAGAGATGACGATCTTATGCAACTGGTTATTAAGAACCTGGAGGACACACATGCCCCTCCGGATGACGTGCTCACGACATTTGGCAAACATGTAACCAATAAACTACGAACGATCACAGATCCAGAAGTCTTGATGGTAGTCCAAAACGACATTGATCAGGCTTGCTTCCGCGGGAACATGAAAATCATCGCGGCGCGAAACAGAACCCCACAGGTGGACAGTGGAAACAGACCCGGACCATCTGGGACCGACGCGCATAGGCCCGTTGCTGGGTCATTTTCGTTCATAAACATGTTGGGATCTGATCAATATTCCGAGTATGACAATTAATTTAGTTGGTTAACGTTTTTTAGTCGGTTCCATTATTCAAGTTTAAGACAAAGATGTAGCTTAAGTTTTAGTAGGATCCATTTTTTTTACCTCACACTCTGTGTACTGACACTGCTAAAGATTGTTTCTGCTGTTGCAGAGGTGTTGTATCGAGAAGGTTAGTTATTAGTGAGTTTTAGGGTTTAGTTTTAGTCGGTTCCATTATATTTTACTCACACTGTGTGTATTCAGACTGCTAAAGATTGTTTCTGCTGTGGCAGAGTTGTTGTTACGGTATTCTAGACTTTTGAACAAGTTCTGTGAAAAGTTTTGTGAACCTCAATAAAAGAAACGATATAAAACAATCTTACCTTGAAATAATCATTCTTCAGCGACTGGTAGATGGCGTCGCAGGTCTCGGGGACAATTTGGCCGATGGTGGTCGTCCCCACACGGAACTGGTAGCTCAGACTCCGGAAGGATTCACCTAAAACCAAAACCAAGGACAAAGACTAAATTTGTTTGCTAAAATAAATTATTTGGTTAGATATTTAGGTTTGTTTATATTTAGGTTTTTTTATTTCGGTATATTTCGGTACTATTTGAATGTATTTAAACTGGTAGCTCACCTAAAAACAAGGACAAGGACTAAATTTGTTTGCTAAAATAAAATATTTGGTTACATATGACAGTTTATTTAAATTTGAATATATTTAAACAGATACAGAACAGATTGGTAATGTGAGCTCAGACCAACTATATCGTGAATCAGACAAGCAGAAACAAATTTAGAAAATAAAGTTAAGTCCTTACCAGTTGCCATGAATCGCAGGGTGATGGCCAACCTCTCCGCAGCCGATATCGACGCTCGATATCGGGTGTTTTGGTGCACGATACGACCCTCTACCAGGCGCAACAACTCGCCGAACTGATCTGACGGCATCCGGCTGTAGTTGGTGAAGGCCTGTGGCTCGTCCCTGCGCAGACCAGCCATCAGGGCATTGAATGCTCCTAGTTCCGATCTTTGAGCGATGTGTGGCCGAACCCACACATGTCGCGCAATCTTCCGACGTCGTCGGCGGTGGCGTATGACAAGCAGAGCAAGCCCAATAGCGACGGCCCCCTTTTGAGCAGTTGAACGCGGCACCATTTTGCTTTTCCTGCTCGCTTAACGGCTCAGAGATGTTCGCGGCCCCGATGCCAGTCGCAGTCGCAGCGAAAAAAAAACGTGCCGCCATCTAGCGTTGCTGGCCGACGGCCGATCAACAACTGCTAGGAGGCGCTGATGCGAGTGTAGTTCGCGCTAAATACACCAGGTGCGTGGAACGCAGTCGCAACACGGACGGTATATGTGCGCACCCCCGGTCGGTATATGTGCGCATCCCCTGTCGTCAGTTTTAAGTCACAAAAGGGATGGATCGAGTCATGACGCGTTGCGTCGGCCAGCCAGTTTTAGTGCGCGAATTGTATACGGTAGGTGTGTACTAGGCATTAAGCTACCAACATTGTCATATTGTCACCTCAGGGGAGATATGATAGAGACTTATAAGATTATTACTGGAGTCTATGACAGTGATGTCACAGCAGGCTTGTTCAACCTCAGAACAAACAGTAACACCAGAGGCCAGTATTATAAGATCTTCAAGGAGAGGCCCAGACTTGAGGTCAGGAAGCATTCATTTTTCTTTCGAGTGGCAGATCCATGCAACAGTCTCCCAGACAAAGTGGTTGAAGCACCAATGGTAGAAGCATTTGAGAGAAGGCTGGACAGACATTGGAGAGGACACCCACAATTATATGACTTCAGGGCATCGTCGACCCACATGTGTATGCAAAAAAAAGTTCTTTTTTGCCATAATGAGCTGCCATTAGAGGCCCATTATGGCCTAGATCAGCCAGAAGAGGATCTGTATGTTATATATATACAGTAAACCCTCTTTAAATCGACCGACCATGGGACTGACTTTAAGTGGTCCATTTAGGGAGGTGGTCAGTTTAAGGAGTTAGAATATCCTTACAATGGTATTGTTGGGACCCAAATAAAGCGATCGATTTACAGGAGTGGTCGATCTGTGGAGGTGGTCAGTTAGAGAGGTTTTACTGTATACCTCCGCACGCACCAGCAAAGGAGGCTGTCACACTGTTCTAACTTCTGGATATTCACAATTGGGATTAACCACATGTAGTATTTTATTTATTTATTTTTTTTGGTAAAGTATTTATTCATCTGAATATGACATTTGTCAGCACTGGAGCACTGGTCTTCCGGCCATCTTACTATTGGAATTGACATTCTAAATAATCTAAGTTTGATCAGTGCTGTATTGGTCACAGCACAATCGTGTAGAATTAAGGGAGTGGCTCCTGCTGTATAATGTACAGCACCAGTCACTGTGGTTCATACAAAAATGGGGAGCAGCACCGAGTAGAAGGTGTATACTCGGGGAAACTCACACAATCGTTGTGGGTTACATTTTTCTCTTATAAAACAAGCTAAGTTTATAGTTGTCAAGGCATTTTGTCTGTCTTATGTAATGTTCAATGTGTTTAAACAGATTGATAGTTGTGTAGGATGTTCGGTGTGTTGTTGGTTTGTTCATGATGGTTAAGGGTGGTGGCAGAGAAGGGGGGGCCCATTGGGGTGGGTGGCAGGGGGGGAAAACCCACAGGAGAGCAAGCGAGGACGCGGGGGGGCAGGAGCTCAGGGCTTTGCTAGTAATTACTACAGTAGTCATTCAAGGGCCTGAATAACCAGGTGGGCTTTATATGCATTTTTGAAGGCTAGTATTGTTTCTGTTTCTCTAACTCTGATAGGGAGGTCATTCCACATGCAACTAGATTTGTAAATTGGTGCTCCCTTATATTTATTTGTTGAGGGTGTGGTACATTGAGCAGGGTGGAGGCTCCTCTTCTTGTTATTCTATTTGTGCGGTCAATGAATTTTTCATCTTTTGCGCGTTTGTGCATTAGTGCCATCAGGTGTAGGTCCCTTCGCTCTGAGAGAGTATCCAATTTTGCTTTCTTGTGCAGTTCAGCCACACTGAGTATCTTGCCTTGGTAAACTGTTCTCAATGCTCGGTTCTGAATTCTTTGCAGTTTGGTCTTTTGTTGTTTTGTTAAGAGTTCATATATGATGTCATTGTAATCTATAACAGGCAATAGTGTAGTCTTGTACAGGAGTAGTGCAGTGTTTTCACTTATGAATTTCCTTAATTTCCTAAAAGTTGTCAGTTTTAGTGCCAGTGTTTGATTCAGTCTTGCCAATTGTCGATTCCCATTTAGAGTGGAGTCAAGAGTTGTGCCCAGGTATTTGTAGGAGTCCACTTCACGAAGTAGGATACCACCCATTTGTAGTTGGATTTGAGGGGCTCTCGTTTTTCTCATTTTCGTCCCATAGATCACATACTGTGTCTTGGCACTATTTACTGTTAGTTTATTTTCATGGCACCATGTATTCACCTTATCTAGCACCATGTCTGTCTGGGCTGCAGCTGCCACAATATCTCTATTGTGTACTGTGAGTGCTGTATCATCAGCAAATAATGTAAATGTTGCTCTTTCAGATACTAGTGGTTGGTCATTAATAAAGATTAGGAATAGCAGGGGTCCTAGGGTGGAGCCCTGTGGCACCCCGGTCTTGACCCTACAGGTGGTGGACTCATTGTTGTTTAGTTTTGTGCACTGCATCCTGTTCTTGAGATAATTTGTGAAGAAATTATATGCTTTGTTGCCTAAGCCAGCTCTTGCTACTTTCTGCATCAGGATCTCATGGTCAATTGTATCAAATGCCTTCTTGAAATCAAGGAAGGCACTGATCGTTAGTTCACCTTTATCCATGTTGACCAAAAGTTCATCCAGCAGAGATGCCAGAGCCCCTGTTGTGGATTTGTTTTTTCTAAATCCATTTTGCTGGTACGTCAGGTAGTTGGATGATTCAAGGAATGCTTTAACTTGGTCATGTATAATCTGTTCAATAATTTTTCCTGGATGTGGCAGGATTGAAATTGGTCGCAGTTCACTGCAGTATCTTGGGTTATTGGTCTTGGGGATTGGGGTGACTGTAGCTACCTTCCATGCATCGGGGAAGATGCCTGTTTTAATTATTAAGTTGTACATATGTGTGAATTCCCTAATTAATGTTGTTATCGCCATCTTTATCAAGGCAGTACTGATGTCTTTTATACCAGACGATTTATGGGATGATATTTGATTTGTTCTGTCTAGGATTTCATCGCAAGATGTTTCTTGGAGATCATAGTTGTGGTTATTTAGTTTGGCTTGGTAACATTTTTGTTGGGCTGTTCCTCGGTTAAATTTACTGGCTAACCTTTCTCCTATCTCGATGAAATAGTTATTGATTTCTTCTGTAAGTAGGTTATCAGGTATCACATTGCCAGTTTCTTCATTGGAAAGGCTACTAATTTTGGTCTGGTTTTCTGGTTCAATCTGTTTGAGTACATGCCAGCATTTTTTGGCATTGTTTCGATGTTTGTATAGTTGGTCTTGGAGGAATCTTGCTTTGGCTTTTCTGACTTCATTTCTTGTTTTCCTGGTCATACATTTGGCTATAAACTCATCACCAGGGTCATTAGATATTTCAAATTTGTGTCTGAAGTAGTCCCTGTCTTGTTGTAGTTCTGTTAGTTCATCATTAAGGTACCCAGCTGTGTTAGTTCTAATAGTGAGCTCTACTAGGGGGCAGTGCGTGTCAGCTGCTTTTGTTATTGTTGTGTTGAGCATTTCCCAGCATTTGTTTGGGTCTTGTTCCACTAGGAGCTCTCCTTGGTTCAATTCCTGCAGTGAGTTTTCCAGTTCTCTCTGATCACAGTTTCGGTATGAGCGTCCCCAGTAGGTGGCAGATCTCTTGTCATTCCTTATTTTCTTTTTTAGTATGTATATTGGTTTGTGGTCACTTATATTATAGTTGATAACTCCTGCATTGGTGCAGTGCTTAATACTGGTGAATGCTAGGTCTATTGTTTTGTCAGAGGTTCTGGTTATCCTGGTTGGTTTGTGTATCATTTGCTGGAGCTCATGATCTGCAGCAAATTGTTTCATTGTTCCCCACAGAGTCTGTTTCTTTTCATTGTAATCCACATTAAAGTCTCCTAGTATAAGTATCTCATATTTGTCCATGTCGGTTATTTGTCTCATGGATTCGTTTAGAAGGTCAATTCCTTCATTTAGATTGCCATCTGGAGGCCTATATATGTTGCCGATGAGTATACTCTTGGTGTGGGGTCTGATTACAATTGCCCATTGTAGTTCGATGTTGCAGTTGGAGAGGTTAAGGTCCTCATATTTTGATGTATCAGTATGCAGCTCATTTTTGTAATATATTCCCAGTCCACCTCCTTGTTTAGTTTGACCATCTGGCCGCTTTGTTTTTCTGTCGGCTCTCGTGAATTGGTAGCCTGGTACACTGGCTAGTCTATCTTCCATGTGACTGTTGAGCCATGTTTCCGATATTGTGAAGACATCAAATCCTGACTCAGGTAGCTCTATCCTTAGCTGGTCAATCTTGTTGGGGAGACTTTGTATGTTTAGATGGCCAATCTTGAAGCCTGGTTGGCCCTTCAGTTCTGTCAGAGGAAGTGTAGTAAAAGTAGGTGGCCCATCAACCACCAAACCCAGGTCCTGGCAATCGCTCTCCCGTGCATGCAACCCCCCCCCCCCACACCCAAGGACCCACCAACCCCCATGTGTGTAAATATTGGTAACTGTTGTATTGACATGATTATTTGTTTATCTTAGTGAGTGTTGAGTGTTTATCTGGGCTGAGAATTTGTATCTTAACTTTTTAAATTATATTTATGCTCTTGTATCTCATATCATGTGCATACTTGGTGTGTTTTGTGTGTGCTTGGTGCTCTCATGCAGTAATGTCCATAGTAGCAGGCACTCAAAGCTGTTTTCTATACATGTTAATATTGTAGCTGGTAGTGAGAGGAAAACCAAATCTCAACCTCTCATCACCAGCTCAGTATAGAAGTGGCGCAACAGTCCCGACATGCAACAACGCGTCGGTGGCAATGATGCCTTTACCCAGGACTCACAGCCAGCAGCGATCACTGACAATTGACATGATTTATAACATTGAGAACATTGACAATATGACAACAGGAGAACATTGTCAGCGAGAACCACCATTACACAGCAATCAGAAGTTCAGTATACTACCAGATAGCCTAAACCCCACAAGTGGTACAACATCCACGCCATGGAACATTGCATTGATGGCTATGATGTTTTGCCTAAAGGCACTGGTCACTGGAGCAGGCAGGGGGATGAAATCACCTATGACAGATTTGGGGGTCACAGTCCACAGGGTTGCCTGGATATGGGGAATATTGTTCCCTGATAGTCAGTATCGTTTTGTCTGTGATATGATATAAGTCATGGTCACAGTAGGAGACAGTAGTACACGCACTGCAGCGTTTTCTCTACCTGAAATAGGAAAGGGGTCGCATTTGTTCTCCTTCTCCTGTTAAGGAATTATTTGGAAATATTTCTTTTATTGTAGAATTCTGTATGACGGGGGCCGTCTATTTCTACAATAGTGTTGCTTGCTTGCGTGTGCTAATCAAGCATAGCTGGAAGCCTGCATTTGAAGCGAGATATTTTTCTTGGCCCCTTGACCTTGTTTTCATTTCTAATCTTATATAAATCGTTATGTCCAACTGTAGGCGGGAGCGAAGGGGGCGGTGGTGGGGGTGGTGGGGGTGGGGGTGGGTGGTCAAGGGGCTGCCAACTTCCAAGCACAATCTGCTTCACGTTAATGTGATTGGAGAGTCCGAAGGGATGAGGATCCAATAGAGTCGAGGGTGTAGGGTTGTGGGTGTGGGTGTGGGTGTGAGAGGGGTGTGGCTGAACTGTTGGAGTGCTTCCGGAGGGGGTGAGGGGTGAGGTGGTATGGTAAGTGGGGATGGGTGAGGGCTGAGACTATGGCGGGAGGTAGGGAGGGGGGTGTATGCCAACTTCAATTCGTGCATAAATAGTGTTCCTTCAAACATGTATTCAATAGTAACATCCCACCCCGGACTACCACCCATCCGTATATCTGCTAATATTGAGTATTGAGGGGTTAGGTCCGAAGAATATTTGAGGTCATATCAGGACGGGACACATGCTCATCCCAACACTGATTCGGTTTGTGGTCCAACTATCAAATATTCAAATAAGCACAGGTCTACAACAATTTACATTGACTCGTTGAGAATTTCCCGATGTCTTTATATGTTATCCCCCCTCGTACCAAGTCATGTGCATTTTAATTTTAATATACATTTGAATACTTAATACATGATATAATTCGTTATTGAGCAGCGGGGAAAACCCAATAAATACACAATAATGAATAAGCGTATCGTTCAAATATGAAACCTCCAAACTCTCTCTCTCTCTCTTGAAGATTTATACTGCCTATCATGGATAAGTCTGACTAGACTTGTTTTCACCATTAAACAGTTTGTCAATAGAAAGCCCGAGCCTACACTTTTACTGGCCCAAGGGATTGTTAACCTCCCACACCACATAGACATGGTATGGGAGCAACCGGCCTTTGATGACGCTGTAAGTTATACACAGCGGTGGAAATCCAAATTGGCGGAGGTGGGGTTGCGGGGAATTGAACCACCAACCTTCCGATTAGGAGTCTGACTTAGAAAAAAGTCAGACACTCTAACCACTCCACCACAGAGAACACATCGGACGGGATGACCGAGTTGGTAGAGTGTTAGCTTCCCATGCTAGAGATTTTGTTTGTTTTGTTTGAGTTTTTTTAGATCAAAATCTACGGTCATGTCAGGAAGGGCATGTTGGAGGTCATTTGATCAATTCCCAGCAGAGTCTAACTGTATGTAATGAAGTGTGAACACCTTGAGCTGCGTTATGGAACTGTTTATCGAAGAGGTCATTTGGCTCTATGCTAGATGTGTGCGCCCTGGACAATGTATCTGCAAAAAAAAGCGTTGACCCCTTAGTGTAAACTACTTTTAAATTATAATTTTGCAATCTCATCCTCATGCGCTGCATACGTGCCGATAGTTCATGGATGGGCTTCAACATAATAGATTCTAATGGTTTGTGATCAGTTTGAACAATTATACTATTGCCAAAAATATATTCATGAAACTTTTTACATCCAAAACATATGGCAAGAAGTTCCTTCTCTATAACGGCATAACTGACTTGACAATCATCTAAAGCCTTAGAAGCCATTGCAACTGGTTGGTCATTTTGGAACAGAGTCACCCCTAACCCATATTTGGATGCATCTACTTGCAATGTTATTTGTTCCTTACAATTAAAATATTTTAGGACAGGTGCATCCCTTAACAATTGCTTCAGTTTATTAAACGCTGCTCTCTGCGGATCATCCCAGTGCCAAGCTACATTTTTTTTTATGACTGTTCGTAAAGGTTTAGTTATCTGTGCCATGTTATTTATGAATTTGCTGACATAGCCGATCATGCCTAAGAATCTTTGTACAGCAGGTTTGTCAGTTGGATCCGGCATGTCTATTATTGCCTGTACGCGTTCTTCATTAGGCTTTAATCCGTCAGCAGTGATTAAATGACCTACATAATTAACACTGGTTTGGCAAATTTTTGACTTTTTAGGGTTTAGTTTAAGATTCATTTCCCTGGCACGGGATAATACCGCTTCCAGGCGTTCATTGTGTTCCTGTACGGTTCTGCCATGAACCAAGATATCGTCTGAAATTACATGAACCCCTTTCATATCTCGTAACATGTCATTCATTTCTTTGATGAAAATGTCACCCGCCATTTTGATACCAAACGGCAACCTTGTGTAACGGAATCTGCCCCACGGGGTATTAAAGGTACATAGTTTTGAACTATTGTGATCCAGCTCTACCTGCCAGTAACCACTATTGGCATCTAATACGGAAAAGAATTTGGATCCGTGTATTTGAGACACGACCTCCTCAACGGAACGTACCGGATATGGGCCACGTAGTATAGCCCTGTTTAATTTTGTTGGGTCTAAACAGATCCTAATCTTGCCTGGCTTCCTTACAATGGTTATAGAGCTGACCCATGGTGTAGGGTCATCCTCCTTTACAATTACACCCAAGTTCAACATACGGTCTAGTTCTTGCCTAACATCATCTGTAATAGACACAGGTATCCTACGTGGAGGGTCAATGACAGGAGGTACAGATGCATCAACATGTATCATAGCATTTACTTTTATCAGGCCTAGACCAACAAATACATCCGAATATTTATTTACCATTTCATGTGCATCAGATCCATTCAATTTGTCTTGAACAACATCAACACGAGCGATCAGTCCTAAATCAACACATGCTACTTTTCCCAGAATGGCGCTCCCCGCATCTGTCACTTGAAATTTTAGTCGTTTTCCGCTGACGTCTAGCTGTATTTCCCCTGATGGTATTATGCGATCACCATTGTATGTTACGAGGTGACATTTGGACGGGTTCAACACTACGTTCTCCAGCTTGCGGTATACATCCAACGGTAGAATGTTAGCCTCAGAACCCGTATCCATCTTGAAAGACACCTCAACGTTGCCAATGTTCACTGTTGTGAACCACAATCCAGGTCCACTATTTGCGTTGCTGTACACCGCTCCGACGAACAAATCATATGTTTGACCCACATCCTCCGGCACCTCGTCAAGGTTACTAGGGTCAACATGTACTTCGTTAACTGGCACAGCATTTGTCATCCGTGCGCGGCAAACTCTGCGAAAATGCCCCAGCTTGTGGCAACTGTCACATTCCTTGCCACGAGCCGGACAATTCCCTTTTTGATGATTATAACCGCATTTATCACATTGCCCGGGTTGTTGTCTTGCCTGTCGAAACCTCATTGACGTAGGCGGTGTCCACGGTTGTGACAGTCGCGTCATGAAACCATGGCGACGCCCGTTCGCAGAAGAAATGCTGGCCACGCCCTCCTCTGCAGTAACATCGGTATTCACTAATTGCGCCGCTTTGTGCTCGCTTAATCTGCACATCTGAACACATTGATCCAACGACAAATTCGGTGTTTGTAGCAGTCGATTCCATAACATATTATCTTTGACACCACATACCAGTCTATCACACAACAACGAATCCTCTAAATTGTCATAGCAACAATGTGTGACACGCGATTTAACTTCTCGTATGTAAGCGTCAATGTTTTCACTCGTTTGGTTATACGAGTTGAATTGATATCGAATCACCGTAATGTTAGATTTACCTTCACAGTATTCATTAAATGCATTGATGAGTGGGCCGATTTTATCCTTGTTCGTTGCATCAATCTTTAAGGTCTTGTGGATCTTCTGCGCGTCTCGGCCCGCCACATGAAGGAATACACAGCACTGTACTTTTTCCGACTTGGAAGAAGCACCCGATGCTGTCGCATATATCTCATATGCCTGCAACCACGACCTCCATTCCATAGCCATGTTATCGTCCACATTTAAATGAGACGGGGGTTTTAATCCCGTTAACGCTATGTCGTTAAGTTCGTTCAATACATCTGACACCATGTAATGAAGTGTGAACACCTTGAGCTGCGTTATGGAACTGTTTATTTCTCTTACGTCATCCTAGCACGCCCCCATACATGACATCATCGTTACGTCATGGTTACCGCTGACACAGATACATAACACTGTATACTGATGACATACAAAGTGGAAACTTGTCACTACCTTTTCTGGCACTCAACATTATTACAATATGCAAGAATGACTGGGTGTCTCATTGTCAGAATAATATGATTGGGATATCGGGTAATGGTGCTCACTATCCCGGTGGGGCAGCACCAATTATAGACCCCAGCGCAGCTTTATAGTCTATAAAGCTGCCAGGAGGGCCCACTGCCACAGGTCAGTACATTGACATGACGTAATACTGTTACCGTGACATGGAACCTCAACAAACAAATGATTATAATGTGAATGAAGTGTCAATGAAGCCGGGAGGCTAACTTCAAACTATGTGCACTATAAATGGTCGTGTTTGATTGTCACACTTTGCAGAGCCTAACGGTTTTGAGTTTCTGCCCTTTTTTCAGATAAATAGTTGATGTTGATCATTATAATCTATTTTACTTTAATAATTTAAAACATTATAAATGACTCTCTTTGGAGATACTTGAAGTGCACACCTGGCAAATTAATGTTGGCAAGCACACATTCTAAATTCTAAATTCTAGCACCATAGGCTTCAGCAGTAATAGGTTATATTAAATTTGCTTACTCTCTATCCCCTTTGAAGCAACAATAAGTGATTAACAAGGGTATCGGTATCTAAGTTGAATATGTAGAATACAATCTAAATTGAAATGTTGACGCTTTCATTAGAATCTGCAGTTTTAGGGAACATGTACAATTATGTGGTATGTGAGTATAATATTGGTTATTGGGGTTTTGCATCCTAGCAATATCTAAGGCAATATTACGACGAGTACCGACTTGTACCAGTATGCACTCTTGGCGACTTTATATTGTCGTCCCTATGGGATACCGTACCGCCGACGCCGTGACCTTTTCCACCCAGTCACATTATCCTGATGCTGAGCAATCCAGTGTTTGCCGAATCCTAGTAATACTGTGCACCTGACATTGTCTCATTCAGGTTATTGCAAGGAGTTTGATCTATTTGTCATTGGGGTTTTACATCTTAGCAACATCTAAGGTAATATTAAAACAGCCATCGACGTGTGGCAGTGTGCACTCGTGGCAACCGGGACACTATTCTGAGTATTCAGTTAGCACCAGGACACAATATCCTACTCAGTCAAATTATACTGACACTGAGCTAACTAGTCCTTCCCTTATCATAATAATGCCGAGCACCAGGAAAAGTAGCGATATATATTAATTTGGTATATCTTTTGGTTTGACTCAACCTGGGATTTATCCCACAACTATACACTGAGGAGGCAGTCTTGTGTATCTTTTGTTTGCATCAGCCTGTAACTGAACCCAACACCATCCATTAAGGAGGCGAGCATTCTACCCGTCGGTCCACCCTATTATATCAGACCAGATGGGATGGCAGAATGAGTTGACCGTCCGTCTCTCGTTTTTGTAGGTCGTGGGATTCGAATCCACAGGATCGAACCCTGGTTGAGTCAATGAATTACAATTTAATACGTGTCACTTCCTAGACAGGCACTCAACATTATTAGGGGCAAGGACTGGTTGGCTCAGTGTCCGGATAATGTGACTGAGTGGGATATCAGGTTAGGTGCTGGTGGTCTGGTCTCCCAGTGGGACAGTTCTATAAAGTCGCCATTCGGTACCACTCTGATATGACCCTAGATGTTGCCAGGACGTGAATTTCCAACAACCAACCATTAGATCAGTGTAAGGTGTAAGCAGCGAAAGGCACTCTCAGCACAAGCTGAGGAGGCGACCTATCAATGTTAGTCTGACCTCAGGCGAGCAGCTTTATGGAGACCCTTATTTAGGACACGGGTAAGGGCGGTCACGTGACGGGCTGAGTACGGCTGTTCCACGAACAAGTTGCCCTGGAAATCCTCTCAACATTTCCCTCATTGTCCACCAGGTGGGGCTGAACCTTACTGCTTAAAGCTGCATAGCCGATGAAAACATCACACTTATAATAAAAAAAACACTGACGCATTGGCCGAATCTGTAGAGCACAGGCCTCCTGTGCAGAAGGTCGGGAGTTCCATTACTGGTGAAGTAAAACGAATGACTTACAGAATTCATACTTCTCGCTTCCTAGTCAGGCGCTCGGCATTATTAGGATAGAGCAAGGACTGGTTGGCTTGGTGTCAGGTTAATGTGATTAAGTGGGATATCATGTCATGGTCCTAGTGGCCTGGTCTCCCAGTGGGGCAACACTATTAAGTTACCATGAGTGCACACTGTCACAAATCGGTACCTGTCCTGGTATGACCTTATATATTGCCAGGACATAAAGCACCAACAACCAAGCAACCAACCATGAGTGCGCACTGCCACAAGTTGGTAGCCGTCCTGATATGACCTTAGATGTTGCCAGGACGCGACACTCCAACAAACAAACACACAAACAAACCGTCCTGATATGACCTTGGATGTTGCCAGGACGCGACACTCCAACAAACAAACACACAAACAAACCGTCCTGATATGACCTTAGATGTTGCCATGATGTAGAACTCCAGTAACCAACGAGTGCAAGATGTAAGTAGCGAAAGGCACTCTCAGCACAAGCTGAGGAGGCAACCTAACAATGTTAGTCTGACCTCAGGCGAGGTGCTTTATGGAGACCCTTATTTAGGACATGGATATGGGTGGTCACATGATGGGGGGCTGAGTAGGCTGTTCAACTAACAAGTCGCACCAGAAAACCTCTCAACATTTTGGTGTACTTTATCTTTGTGGTTTTGTGTTTGGTTAGTCTCCCCTGAGTAGTGCCGGAAGAAAACAGTAAGATTGACACTTGGCAGATGACCTTGACCGTGACATTGCAGGGAGGATTAGGACATAGCTCAGGCGGTAGTGTGTCAACCTGTGAAGGTGTGGGTCATCCTATCGATCCTTCTCAGTGGACCTATATACAGTTTGGGTTATTTTCCATTCCAACCAGTGGTCCACAACTGGTTCATTAAAGGCTGTTGTATATCCTGTTCTGTCTGTGGGAAAGTGCATACAAAATACCTCTTGCTGCTTATCAGAAAGTGTAGTCTATGTGGCGGCAGCACGTTTCCTCCCAAGATATATATCAAAATGACCATATGTTTGACGGCCATTAGCCAATGATAAAAATCAATGTGCTCCAGAGGTGTCGTTAAATAAAACAAACTTCCCCATTTTGTATTTGATATTGGCAGATGACGATTGGCGACGCGTGGCATTTGCAGCTTCCGCTAGAGAAGCGTCTCCGTTGGAACACGTGATCGGAAGTACTATTTAGTTCAGCGTGTTGGAATAGCAGTAAAGGAGGTTTGGGGAGCGTGTGGGGGCTGGTGGAGGAATGTGGCGTGTGTGGGGGGAAGGTGATAAGTGTGGGAGGGAGGAATAGGTGTGTGTGGGGGAGGGGGGGAGTAAAGGGAAGGTTTGTGTGGAGGGGATGAGTTGGGGTGGGCGTATGTGTATGGGGGAAAGGGGTAGGTGTGTTTGTTTGTTGTTGTTTTACGTCCTAGCAATATCCAAGTTCATATCAGAAAGGGATAGGTTGGTTGTTGGTGTTTTACGTCCTAACAACAACATATCAGGACGGTAAAGGGATAGGTTCTTTTTTTGTTGGGGGGGGGGGGAGAAGTAGATGTGTGTTGGGGAAGGGGAGGTGTGTATGGAGGAGTTGGGGGTGTGTGTGTATGGGGGAAATGGGTAGGTTTCTTTGTTTCTTGTTCTTTTAAGTCCTAGCAACATCCAAGTTCATATCAGAAGTGGGTAGGTACATGCTGGAGAGCTGGGGTAGCTGCTGAGGTGGTAAGGAAGGTGGTTGCTTGTTGGAGTTTTACATCCTGGCAACATCTAAGGTGGGGTACCAATTTGTGACAGTGCGCACTCATGGTAACTATATTTTACTGCCCCATCGGGAAAACAGGCCGCCACCACCATAACCCGATATCCCACTCAGTCACATTATCCTGACACTGAGATAACCCATCCTTGTCCTATCCTATTAATGCCAAGGGCCAGACTAGGAAACTACAAGTATCAACTTTATTAATCATTGGTTTAACTCGACCAGAAACCGAACTCCCGACCTTGCACAGGTGAGGCCCGCGCTGTACCAATTCGGCCACCGCGCCCGTGACTCAGAATGGGATTGAAACCACGACATTGCACACAGGAAGTGGGTCGTCCTACTCAGGTGGCCTCATCGTAGGGTTGAGGTAGTGGTGCAGGGGGCAGCACAGGGGAGGTGCTGGAGTGGTTCCGGTGTGGGTTGTGCCGGCAATGTGAGGGTAGGGGTGGGGGGGGGTGCGAGGGGTAAAGAGGTTCAGGTGGAGGAGGGACATATACAAGAGGCGCTTTTTGTTGGTTTTATATAAATTGGCTTAAGTGCTCAACACGCTATAAAGTCCACGGCTGTAATCTGTGTTTGTGTAGGCAGGCTATAATGAAATCAATACAGGCAAGAAGAGAAAGGAAGAGTATAAAGAATGAAAGTAGAGAGAGACAATGTCCTCCAGTTTATTATTTATAGTGGTACATGGATCTGGTATAGCATACCACCTGACCCTGTTCTCGAATGAGAATCAAACATTTACAGTTCCACCAAGGAACATCAAGCGTTCCTGTGTCACCATGGCTACAGTGATCTGCCCACCACCACCATGTTATGTGGCTGCTCGGCCACCACCTGCCTGAGCTGAGTGTGTGGTGATCCGTGACTAACAGAGGGGGGAGGGTGGGTAGAGCTCTAAGTGCCCCTTACACACTATCTTTAGTGCCTCTTTCACACTATCTGACTAATACACAATGACTATTGACCATGAGTAAAGTATCACCAGCAACTACATAAATATATTCATGCACCTGGCACTATATACCATTTACCATTATAGACCATTTGCATCCCCCCACCAATGCATTTTATCAGAATATTTTACAACACTAAACCAGCTTGACACACAACGTGGCTTGACACACAGTGTGATTTGACAGACAACGTGGCTTGACACACAGTGTGATTTGACAGACAACGTGGCTTGACACACAGTGTGATTTGACAGACAACGTGGCTTGACACACAGTGTGATTTGACAGACAATGTGGCTTGACACACAGTGTGATTTGACAGACAACATGGCTTGACACAGTGTGATTTGACAGACAATGTGGCTTGACACACAGTGTGATTTGACAGACAACGTGGCTTGACACACAGTGTGATTTGACACACAACGTGGGTTGACACACAGTGTGATTTGACAGACAATGTGGCTTGACACACAGTGTGATTTGACAGACAACATGGCTTGACACACAGTGTGATTTGACAGACAACGTGGCTTGACACATAGTGTGATTTGACAGACAAGCTTTGCATACATGGTAGCTTCATGTACAGTGACTGGTGCTGTATATTATACAGCACCGATTAAACTTAGATTATTTAGACTGTCAACTCCAATAGTAAGATGGCCGGAAGACCAGTGCTCCTGCACTGACAAATGTCATATTCAGATGAATAAATACTTTACCAAAAAACAAAAGAGAAAAAAACGGTGCCCTCAAACACAGTGTGGCTTCACAGTCAGTTTGGCTTCATACATGATGTGGCTTCTTATATGATGTGGTTTGACACACATGATGTGGCTTCACACACAGGGTGGCTTCACACACATGATTGATTTACACACAGTGTGTGAATCTTGCACATTCGCTTCTTTGACATATCGCTGGTGGTTACATGATATATCATAAGGCCGTTCAGTGTCTCGCCATCTGTAAACTACATTATAGAGCAGTGGGGATGGTCATGTGGGTAGGGAGTCCGCTTCTCGTGTGGCATGTTGTCCGTTCGATCCCTAGCCGAGTAATACCAGAACCTTCCAAAATGGTTATGTGTCGCTATGTAGTCTGGCATTAGCCTTTACTCATGTAGGAAAATCATTTGCACTCTCTAGAATGGTGTCCCAGTGAAGCAACACTATGAAGTCAGCAGGAGCACACGCAATCACAATCACAAGTAAATGACCGTCCTTATATGACCCTCGGTCTTGCTAGGGCACCAATTTTTCGATAACTCGGAATTGTGATTAGTTGTATAAATAAATTTATTGCCAGAAAATATATATTGGCTAGTAGCTCTGTGCTGTAAAATAACAATACACAATCATTAAAAAAATGGGCTGATGCCTCCAAAACACTGCAAATGCCAAAAGGCGGCTCTTCAGTGCACAGCTCTTTGTCACTGCACTGGACTGCTCTGAGTGACATGGATATCAAACTAAAATTCGGAGGTCTTTTGATGAACTCAACCCAGGTGGTCCTTATTTCGAAATTGTAAAATGACAAGAGCGGAGACAGTTTGTATAGTGGCTTTTTTTATTACAAGAATGATGGAAAGGGTTAGTGTGTTTAATCATTACTGCATCCGTAAATTAGTTCATCTCTCGAGTTCAAATGTGCAGAGGTCAAATGGGTGGGACTTGAATCCTCAACCCTACTCGTTACTCTTTAATTTGTAGTGTGGATGGGTGGGCGAAGAAAGGTTAGACGCTTTCAGGATAGCGGTTTACCGTCAGTGGTCCTGGAGGTGGTGGGCGGCCGCTAGTTCTGGCCGATCACAAGGTGGTGCCTGGGTGGGGCGTTCGGCAGCAGTGGTAGGTTCCTGAGTTTGATGACAGATGGCACCACAGTGGTTCAGAATATATAAATTTGTGTTGGTCGCCTCATCCATGAATTACCTGTGTTACGAATACCATGTACAATTCACGAAGGAGACATAGTGGGTATAGTGGTCTTTTATACGAGCATGATGGAAGGACTTTGTGGGTTTGATCATTACCATATCAGTGAATTAGTTCATCTCTCAAGGTTCAATGGTTTACACGTCAAATGGGCGGGATTCGAACCCTCAACCAATTACTGGAAGGGGCGAGCACTGGCTACCACTGCGTCCCTAGGGACCGCTGCAGAGGTCCAGGAGCCGAGCTGCATGATTTGTGCCTGTTCTCCCCGCTCCGCGGGCTGTGCAGGATGTAGCTGTCTGGTGTGTTCACACCTGTTGCTGCAAGGCCCATCCAGAGTGCTACCAGCAGGGTGGAACCTGGAGAGGCAGTCCACCGCCACGGGGAAGCACCTGGTGTGAGGTTGTTGACAAATTAGGATGTGGTAGATCTGGTCCGGTCTCCACTTGGTCTTTGTGGAGCGAACAATCACTAGTAGCCCTTCACTGGTTCTGATGACGTCAGTTCGCCTTAGGAAGTGGCTCGGGTATCGCTGAGAGCAGCTCGCGAGCAGGTTCCACTGCTGTAGTAGTGTCGCATAGCCAATTAGAAGCACTGCAGAGAGCACTAGAGCTGCAGAGGCTGCAGTGGATAGGTATCGTGCCACCACTCAAGATGGGTTAATCGGCTGCATAAGGCCTATCAGGCATAAGGCCCTTAATTACATATAAAGCAATCAAATAGCAAGTTGGCCATAGCGGTTAGTATACAAGAAGACTGGAAATAGTAAAGAATGCAAGGAACGTTCGATCCACTTTCCAAGAGCTCACAGCTTTATTCTTACGCTAACAGTACAATCCATTTCTATAATTCCAATAATTACCCCTCGATACGTCCCTTCCCACTATGTTTACTTTAATACTCTTCCGAATTCCGGCAATAAAAGCCTAAATCTCGTCTAAAACATCAGAGCGTGCATAAACACGTCCAATGGGTCTGAGCCCGAGCGCGCGACGTTCCACCATTGCTAGGAAAGTCACAATTGACATCTCCTAGCAATGCGTTACAGCAAGGAACCCGGCGCCCCGCAAATGGTGGCAAATGCGGGTCTGTCTTGGTGAGTAGCCCGCATTTCAGAATGCGAGCTAATCGGCCCAAGCCCGCAATTGTCATAGGAAAAGTAGTCTCGCCCACTTCACATGCATATATATTTATGTGTAGATATACATATATATGTTTAGAAATAGCAGGTGTGCAGTGCTGACTTCTGGTTAGATAATCCCACGAGAGTGCTGCAAGCAAATTGGATACCCTGCCATTTCGGGGTGAGCGTCCCACCCGTGAGTGTATCTCGTCCTCCGGATGCAGTCACCCTACCTGCATTATTGCCCACCTGACTGCTTGTATGTGACACGCTATGGGCTTGTAAAAATATACGGTCTTTCGGTCGTGATTGACGAGCTTGGAATCATATCAATATCTTGGGCAATGGAGTTGGGGACCATTGTTATGTAATAGCGACGCAATGCGTGACCACTCGCTGTGCGACATATAAATAACTGTGTGTAAATGTTACTTTACGTAGTGACCGGGATTGCAGTATGATGTCCAGATATTAAGATACGGTTATTAATTATAGAAATGTTCCCTCCATGCACCAGGAAGAGTGCAAATAGAGATGGAGCATATATTAATGTTTATTGTAACTGTATGACGACTACTTGTTGCCACAGGTCAGCTGGGTAAGCACACCCAGCCATTCTGAATATATTAGGGACACCACCTGCACTGGGGTTGAGTGACAGGTGCCCCTCTTGGCCGGCGCCCCTCCAGGGCTGCAAAGGTGTCTGATTGGCTGGCTGTGTGAGCCCAGTCACCCTTGTACTCCTTGCACTTGCTAAACAGACCACACACTCTCTCTAGAGATACCAAAAGAAGCAGTTCACCACTAAGCTGTGTGTAACACCCATAGGACTTAGGTTCAATGGGCAGTAGGCACTGAATTAGACTGAACAAGCAGAAACTATGTGGGTCTGTGTGGCAGGTTGTAAGTGAGTCAGGGTGCCAGGTCACTAGTAGGTGAACAAGAGTTGTAGCAATAAAGCTCAACCTTATCATTGTCAACCTTGCATGACTTATCTTCCCTTTCTTACTTATGAGTTGTTTTGGTATTTAGTGGGGGGAGACTGGCAGACAGTTGCCAGGATCTTCCTGATAGTAGTGAGTATAAGATGAGTAACTGCGACGGCCAGCAGTAATTCTTCACGCTATCAATGTGTCCGCTGCTCTGAGGCTGATTTAAATGTAGATAAGTGTTTTCATTTAGAAAATGTGATTTCATCGGACTATGCAGCTTTAAGTGACGCAGGAGGTTTATTAAGTTTATTTTGTAGGTGTTGTTTTATGTCTTAGCTACATCTATGGTCATATCAAGGTGGGTCCCGACTTGTGACAGTGCACACTCCTGGTACCTTTATACTGCTGTCCCATTGGTAGACCAGGCTGTCGGCAAAATGACCTGATACCCCACACAGTCCCATTATCCTGACACTGTGCTAACCAGTCCTTGTCCTATCCTATTAATGCCAAATGTCAGGCTAGGTAGTGGCAAGTATCAATTGTATAAGTCATCAGCTTGACTCGGCCGGGATTTGAACTCCCGACCCTCTGCAATGAAAGCCCGCACTCTACCGATTCGACCACCGTACAATGTCATCTCATAAAATTTAATCACGATGGATGGTGGACAATAATACACAATAATGGCTGTTTGGTAATTGTAATGAAAAATGTTTAAACATAATTGAATTCTATTTAATATAATTCTTCTGAGTGCTTCCGAATTGTTCAGATGAATCAAATAGATTCACTAAGTAAGAGAACATACCTGAATAATATTATAGTATCTGTAGCGGTATCCATTGCAAAGTTCAGCTTCTGATGAAATTGACCAGATGCAGTAGCCGAATAGGTAAGAACGCTGGCTTCCCATGTGGAAGGTCAGTGGTGCGAAAACCCAGTCAAGGCAAACCAATTACTTACGACACCTATACTTGTCACTACGGGCGTAATCGATTATTCAACTCGGGTCACTCGAGCCACTTTTTGGCGCATGCGCACATCCTACAGACTCACGTTGAATAAATTAATACGCTTCTCCACGCTCGGGTGCAAAAAATGGTGACTTAATCTAAAACGTAATATTCTTTTTTAATAACCGATACAAGTACAGCAAAATTGGATTTAAAGTAGTTTATGATTGTATAAGCTGACAATCCGGGTTATTTAAAAAAAGCACCCTTAACACAACATGCAGGACTTGTACTGGTAGCTGTTATCCTACAGGTACCAGCACAGATGTGATGTCATCGCTCCTTGCAAACCCCAGCCAAGAGGTGGGTGACTGTGGTCGGGTTGTTTTGCACATGGCACGTGTATTTGTCGACTCTACTCGCGGTGTTCGATTTGAAATTCTGATGACTCGGGTGACCGGAGTCGCCCTGGTCGTGTTAATCGATTACGGCCTAACTAGCCTGGCAGTTGGCACTGACAGGAATGGGGAACAACTGGTTAGCTTAGAATAATGTGACTGAGTGGCCTGGTCTCTCAGTGGGGCAGCATTATAAAGTCACCATAACTCAGTTGCTGTCTTGATATGACCTTAGATGTTGCTAGGATGTAAGACCCACAACAAACACATTTTGCTTTGATAATGGACTGGTTCTAGTCTTATATTATATATTTGTTGCTATACAGGTTTGAATGTACACCATTATTATCTGACATCATCGGGGCCAATTCTGTTTCGGAATTTAGAATTTTCTGGATTTCAGAACAAAGGTAACAATCAGCCTATTCTACTCTAGTTAAATCGAACGGATACTCAAAGTAAGGAGGATGAATACGGACCACACATATTATTACAGTTTATTTATACAGTAATATGCTGATAAATAAAATAGGCTAAGTATATACCTTAAACACGCTGATGACATTGGAGATATAGCACTGATGACGTGGACGCATTTGGTTGGGATAACATGGCTTTATTCTGGGCAGCCCCTAGAGGCATTACGTTAGTGAGTAGGGACCATCCGAGTGCTGAAAGGCACACGGCCATGTGGTAATAGCAGTCAAGTGTGATAGTGAGATGGGCGAGGTGAGACACGTGAGCAAGGCGAGAATTAGGTGAAGCAAATAACATAGCAACTAGCAGGTGGCAGAAGTTACTTAATATGATATAATATATATATCGTAGTGTCTACCCATACGTGACTGTACGGGTAGAGTTGAAGTCTAGGCGTACGTGCGTGCGCTGCACGCGCATCTGTAGGGTTAGTGTTAGGGTTAGGGTTAGGGTTATTGGTTAGGGTTAGGGTTAGGGTTGTTGGTTAGGGTTAGGGTTAGGGTTAGGGTTTGGGTTAGGGTTAGGGTTAGGGTTTGGGTTAGGGTTAGGGTTAGGGCTATTTCCACCAAATTAAAATCTTAATTTATTATATATATTTAAGCAATGTGCATGTACGCCTAGACTTCGATTCTACCAGTACAGTCACATACGCTTAGCAACTGCTAAAGATACGTGAGGAACGACCACGCATGCACACATACGCCTAGACTTCAACTCTACACGTACGGTCACATACGGGCAGCCACTGCCTATATATAGCAACGCTGTTAAAATGACATATACAGCCAGCCAGCTTTGTTGTAAAAAGCTGTTAAGCATGTGCTAGAGATATTCATAAACATGTATGCCAGTGTATGTTCCGGTACTTACAGTAGAAAATGAGTAATCCGTGGTAAAAACTGCTGAGCTGCTCGTAACCTTCCTCCAGTTATGAGCGGAATATGCTAATTGCTGAACCCGGATGTTGCTTCCTTCTCCCTCGGCCTCGAGTTGCCGAGGCGTTGTACCGAGGTAAAATATATATATGTATAAGCAATGTAATAGTAAATGTTAATTAATATCAAGTTATGATTAATAAAAAATATGATGAGATAACAATTATAGTTAAATAATATTGTGATTAAATCGTGGAGTGGGTGGGTGGTAAAAAGATTGTACTGGTCACTCCGGTGGTGGGCAGCAGAGTGACTATGGAGGAATTTGTAGCTGAGGGATTCAACTGAGGGTGTGTCGTGATTGGCTGCTGGGTGTGATGGCTGAAATGGCAGGGAGTGAGGTGAGGATGGAGGGGCCAGTGTGGATTGATTGGCATGTGGGTTATTGGTTGCACATCCCCCGCCTCCCTCACCCCCCCCCCCCCGCAGCCAGGAGGCATAGATTCAATCTATCTATCTATGTATCTAGTTACGCCATCACACTATCCGCCTCTACCTGTATGTGTTGCTCCTTGCACGATAGGTCAGTGCAAACTGCTACTCTACTATTTCATTTCTAATGGATATCATGTAATAAATTGTCATATTGAATTATCTTCAGGCATTTACTATATTTATTATATATATATACTCATTACATGGTCATACCCGGTATTATAAAACTACAATGTGATCAGGAATAAGTTAGACTCTACTTAGACTAATCATGTATTTCAATTACAATATTTAAGAAGTCTTTTTTAATTTAAGATGGCGGCTGCAGAACGCCGTCGATTTCACTTTTAAATCTTATTAAACTAGATATTATATTATATTTTTCAACTCAAAGGTAGCGGGCTATCAATAATACATATGTAAAGAATAAGTGTTGCTTCTTAGATTGTGAAATTAGGCTCTCAATTCTTTGACCCGCATTTTCGACAGCTTTTACATAGGGTTGGTTTGCACCCCTACTGCAGCAGTTCGGGGTGAATCTTGTATCTAGGTGCTGGCAACCTGGTCTACCAGTGGGGAAGCACTGTACATGCCACCTGAAGTGCGCACTGTCACAAGTCAGTGTCTATGCTGATATGATCTTGGATGTTATTAGGGCACAAACCCCACGAAGGAAGCATCCTTCTTCAAGGAACAAACTCAGCCGAAATAGAGGTGGTCAAGAGGGAATGGGGGAAAAGTTAACATGGTTTATGTTCATTCATTCAGTTGGCAGCACCAATGGAAACGTTGAATATCTCTGGCCTATGGTACAAATATGACTCTGAATCAGTTAGACAATTATATGCAACACACAATATAGCATATTCAGATGATTGTGTAGCGGACCAGATAGTTGCATTGTGCATATGTACCATATACATACACACATATATATATGTACATATATAGATATATATATATACATATATGTATATGTATATATATGCATATATATATATATTTATACAGCAATGCCGTGGAATATGTACACACCTATCTATATATGCCACGGACAGAATATGCGCAGAGAATTGTTGGAGAATGCAGAGAAATAAAAAAATGGAGATGCGTAAATCGCTCTTTGGTCAGAATGAGTCTAGGCATTCTGGGATACCGTTTAGCAATATAAAACTTGCAAGGGTCTCATATCAGTGTACCGATACTGCCTCGTGCATAAAACCCATATCGCGTAACATACTTATATTCCTGCATTATCAAGATTTTTTTGGAAATGGGTTATTCTCCTAAACTGGGCACCACATATTTGGTTTCCACGTTAGGATGCTGATAATTAAGTCTTTATTTTATTGATAGCAAGTCAAATAATTATTTTATCCTCTGTCTATTAGGTATCTTAGCAGTTCTACATGTATTGAATTTATCCCACATCAGATATCAAAATTATAATTGTATGATTTTGCGCTAGAGTGAAAATGTGAAAATTTACACATTGACACTATACATGTAGCCAAACTTTTGTTCAACTTATTTTTCAACTTTTTTCTTGTAAGTCATAACCTTGTCTGCTTAACACTAATCAACAACATCTTGTTTGACTATGTTATATATGTTAAAATGAGGTTCTGGATGTGTCTTTGATTTTCATGTTACAAGAGTGATATCAATGTATTGCTCAATTTGTATAAGATCTAATTCAAAAAGTGAAACAAATTTTTTTCAACTCTGACATATGCACAACATGTGAACCTTCATAGGACATTGGATTATGCGATTATTTGGAAGGATTGTTGCTATTATTTGGAAGGTTTTCACTTTTGGTTTCCATGTCACACTTTGGTGCCAAGTTTTAGAGAATGACCCAAATACACTGTTTGTACAGAGTTGGATTATCGATAATTTTGCATTATTTTCGATAATTTTGCATTATTTTTGGAGGAACCCATCGGATTTTGCTTACATTTCTTGTTCAAAACTTAACTTGAATGTCATAAATTCTTTGGAATGCGAATGGAATAGGTTACTATAGGTTATTGTCTGACAGCTTTGTTTTAATTTTTTATTTTAAGTACTGGAGTAGAACTAACATTTTGGTTGCACAAAAGTAGGATTTTTATTTTTGCCTTGGTATAAGTATTGGAAACAAATGAGCGCAGGCTGCGCAACAACCTCGTTTTCAATTGGAATAAGTCACGTGATTAAGGTCTATGGAGAGACCAACGACCGGCGTTCCCCGGAGTGCCGATCTGTCGTTGCAACGGTGTGCATAATTCACAGGCCCTGTCACTGATTTCTGCAGTGGGAACAATTATAATTAACATAGGACGCCATTAATGCGCGAGTTTCCTCAATTGTTGGCTGTGTTCGCCGGAAACCAGCTGTGGCTCCAGCAGGCTGGGTTGTAACTGGTGCCGTCTGGACTGATTTAAACAGACAGCAACCTGCCGATTAAAGATTCACCTTCTACAGCCCACTGAGCTAGTCGTCTTATTGAATTGTTGTAGTTAATGTGCGAGTATTCAACACTGGTACAACACACAATACCACATGTATGGATGTATGTGTATGTACATAATTTATATATATGTGTATGTACATATATATAGGATTGACACTGCTCCAACACACACTACCACATGTATCTATGTACATCATTTATATATATATATATATATATATATATGTGTGTATGTATATATACATAGGATTGACACTGTTCCGACACACTATTATATGTATGTGTATGTACATATCAATTATATAATGTAAAATATATTTATAAGGACACGGAGTAGACAAGGAGTAGACAAGGATACAGGATACGTAATTGTTTAAATATGTGGGTGTTTGTACATATATATATATCCTATATATATGATTAACATTGGTCCAACACACACTACCATATGTATGGATGTATGTGTATATAACTATAAGACTTCCCTACGAATGACAAGGAGACCAGCAGATTTGGTTGGATCGGGGCTCGAGTGGTGGTGACCCACATAGCCAGCCAACAATCTATCATTAGCTTCGACAAAGGAGCCGACTAACCAGTCGTTACCATGGAGAGCGCCGAGGCCTGTAAGAAGAGATCAGGGGGGCAAAGTGGCCAAGAATGTTGGCCTTACCATTAAAGTGGCCAGAGAATGTGATCCACCATTCCAGGTCTTCACGTACCCCCTTGGTCAGCCTAACCCTATGGTGGCCCTCCCTGAGTTTTGCGGACATATCGAATATCCTTCTCGTAAAGGTTCGCCCGCCCCTGATCACCTTCGCACAGTGGGCTAGGATTCCAGCTCCTTCTTCGAAGCTTTCGTCCGACCCCTCATTGTCTCAAGTGCCCGTCTCATCTTGTCTAATTTATCTATCGGGAGGGTGAGTTCTAACTTGTCGGAATCAATTATGATCCCTAGAAACCGCACCCGCGGGGCAGCCTGGCTCACTTTCTTATAGCTGACATAGAAACCTAGTCTGCGAATAATGCCTAACACTAGCTTCTGGGTGCCCATCGCCTCGAATTTATTCCGTCCTAATACACAGAAGTCATTGAGGTAATTAATTACCCGAGTAACTCCCTCTCTCAGAGCACATCTGACAATGAAATCTGAAATTTTGGAAAATATATAAGGACTGGAGGATAGGCCCATGCTAAGTCTGTTGTCTAGGTGATAGGCTCCATCGTCAGCAAGCACCCTAGCAATGGCAAGACTCTGACGAGGCCTGTCACATGGATGGATGGAGACAGCTCTGTAAGCATCTTTAATGTCTATTGTAGATAGAAAATCTCCTTTCTCCATGCAGTCTGTGACAGTATCGATGGTTTTGTAGCTAAAAGTAGTGGCTATGCCTCGTGTGAACTGGTTTACAGAGTTGCCCTTTGGTATACTACAATCGACGACGGTTCTACCGCCGCCATCGTCCTTCGGCACGACAAACACCGAATGTGTATATTTTGGCTGATTGCATACCCTGGATATGTTCCCATCAGCTAGCTCTCCCTGAAACTTCTCATAAATGATATCATGCTCCCAATTGTTCCTAGCCTTCCTCTCCTTGGTGTTATAGGTTATATCACAATCATCATTTATAACCCTGAAGCCATAGACAACTCCTAACAATAGAAAAATAGTGTCAGGATCATTATCTCCTCTAAAGAACAGCTCTACTACAAATCTGCAAGGCTTAAGCTGGGAGCGGTTTCCTGCAATAAAGTGGGTACACTCACAATTGCCATGAAAACATGATTCATATACTTCAAAATGGAACTTTTCCCCACCTATCAACTCGGCTAAAGATACCATTATATGATCTCCTACATCCCAAATGTGCAATCGGCCCTCAACATCTTTTATATCAACCGTACCCCAAATGCTACATGTCTCAACGCCTCCCTCCTGTACATTGGAAGAAACAATCAGGTTAGCATTGGTATCAATGTGCACAGAATGTTCGCCGTTCCTCTCAACATGAATGTCCAGGCCACCACCGTCTCCATTGTCAGTCATGTCACCCATGTCCTCACCAAAGTCCACAAGTGTATCTCCGTCATAAACTGTGTTGCTGCTCTCACCCATAATGTTGGTTGGTGTATCACTGTCATTCCATGTGTTGCTGCTCCTGCTCACGCTGTGTATGAGCCCCTGGCTAGTCACAGGGGCAGAGTACTCCCCATAGTTGCTAGCCCCAAGCTGGCTAGCACCAAGTTCAGCAACCTCCCCGTTGACAGTCTCCCTGTCAACCAAGTCCCTGTCCAACACACCTACCTTGGGCCACTGAGTCAGCTGGGCACTAGTTTGCCCACTGACCCACTTACCTGCATGATATGCGAATAAGGGTTCTTGCTCAGCTACAACAGAACTTGCTTCGACCTGGTCGGTGAGATGTTCCTGTCCAGGTCACTCCTTGCACTTGTAGCATTTGTGGCCCTTCCCACCGCACTTAGAACAGGTGTGTTTAAAGCGGCACACATCCTCTGCACGGTCACATCCCCCATCCGAGTTCCAGGCGTAGAAGGAGCGCTTCCCAGGTCCGGATGGCGACTTCCTTCGTGATGTCGCTGAATCGTAGCTCGTCTTCTTCTGCCTGTGGTTCTGGTCGCTGTAGTGGGACATGCTCTCGCTCTGGTACTTGGATGAGAACGCAGCGAATCCGATCGTCTCCGCTAGCTTCCGGATCTCCAAATCGTACTCGACATGTGCAATGTCTTTCTAATGGTCGTCCCTCGCACGATTTGTGATAAACTTTAGATGCTGCAAGAAGGCTTTGTAGTCTTGTACGGACAGGTCCGCTATGGTGAGGCACCAGGAAGCACTAGCATTAACTAGCTCATAGCTTCCTAACATCCTTTCCCCCCAGAGTATGTTTTATCAGAGCCCACTTACTCCGTCTACGTCGGGAAGCACTGCTGTCGCTCTGCGAGCGTGTTGTCCATCGTCGTTGTCCGGTTTCCCTCGATCTTCTCCGTGACCGGCCATAGGAAGAGTGGCCTTCGTCTTCTCTATCCTTTGTCTTTCACTCTGGCCATGCCTCCTCGGGAATCACCTGAATGTCAGTTCTGCAGTTGGACTTCTCCGTCATGTCGTCCTCTTTTCCTGGCTCGTCCCTAGTCCGCGGACGAGCGGACCTCCTTCTGTCCCTCTCTGCCTGCAAGTCACTCAAACGGTCCTGGAGGTCCTGTAACCGTAATTCCGCCTTGATTTTTGCGATCACCGTTCTTGCCTCATCCTCCTTTTCGTCGATCGATAAATCGGCCATTGCCGTCGTCACCTGGCCCGAATCGTCTTTAGGCTTAATCGAGGCCATACTTCTTGTGCGGGTCATCGTCAATTCCTGGTGGTCGCAGCAAGTCGCCGTGTCGTCCTTCTTGTGGTTAAACCCGCAGTCGCTACAGTATGGTAGTGGCATAGGTCGTCCGTTGGCCCGATCTCAGTAAAGATCAGTAGACTTAAGATCAGTAAGCTATCATAGTCACTCGCGGTCGTCCGCTGGCCCTCTCGAGCGTTGAAGTTTGAGTGTGCTAATTTTTCAGTCGAGCCAACATTAATCACTCAACCCAAATTGGCGCAAAGCACTAATGCTTAAATGTTATACTAGTTCAACAAAAATGTCGAATCTATGTCTTCTGCGGTCATGACGATCTCGATCTGTGCTTCTGCGCTTTACTGCTAGGCTATGGCAGCCCAACAGCCGAGTTGTTGTGACCTGAACCCTGGACTGATTGCCGTACTATGGTCCGTATTTAGCTGTACACCGATGGCCCGATTCGGAAGTGAAGTCGTCCGTTGGCCCGATCAGTCGATCAATCCCGATCAGTGGGTCAATGCAAAAACGTTAAAGATCGGACAAGGTTGAATCATTCGTTTAAATGAAAAAGCAATATAAAAAGTTTTCAATAGCGATCAGTAGCCAACATTAATTCGAAACGAAGTCGTCCGTTGGCCCGATCGGGCGATCAATGGTGGTCGACCGTTAAAGTTAGGACGAGATTAAATCGATCGTTGAATTATTCGCCGATATCAGTATCAATGTGCATGTAGTCTATCAAAAACCCTGAAATCGGCCGATATAGTCGTCACTTGGCCCAGTTACAGTGGCAGATTCAGACTGATCGATTGTTATTGAAGAAAATTATATCAAGCGTTTTCATTAGCGATCAGTGTACAATGTGAAAATCGACAACATGAAATTATTTTGCTTCAGTCGTCCGCTGTCCCTGTGGAAACGCTAGAATAAGGTTTAGTTATGTGCACGATACCGTTAATCTGTCAATCGGGTGCGATCGTTCTTGTTATTGCTGATCGTCGACAGACAGGTAGTCAATGCTGAAGTCGTCAGCTGGCCCCAGGTAGAACAACAGGTAGCACAGGTAGAACAAAGGAACAACAGGTAGCAGGTAGACTGTCTTCCTTCCAAAGCAAAAAACTGGAGGCAAGTGACGATTTGACCGCCTCGAGAGCAAGCGCCGGGGGCCAAAGGACGCAGCCAGAGGCCAGACGACGGCGATTGGCTATTATTCAACTCGAGCCAAATCGAATAAATAAATAATAAATAATTCTCCGAGCGTTTATATGTATATAATAGATTATATATAATGTACATATATATGTGTGTGTATGTGCCGTGTAAGCAATTATACGAGTACAAGTAGCCATAATCTGATTACACATGAACTACACAATAGAATATATGATTAACACTGGTCAAGTCCACACTACTATATGTATGGATGTATGTGTTTGCACATATATATGTGTGTCTACATATATATATATGATTAACACTGGTCCAACACACACTACTATATGTATGGATGTACGTGTCTGTACATATATATATATATGTGTGTGTACATATATATATATATATATATATAGGATTAACATTGGTCCATCACACACTACTATATGTATACATATATGTGTTTGCACATATATATGTGTGTGTATGTACATATATATGTGCCGCATAAGCAAGTATATGAGTACTACAAGTAGCCGTGATCTGATTACCCATGAACTACACAATAGAATGTACGATTAACACTGGTCAAGGACACTATAGTATATGTATGGATCTATGTGTCTGTACATATATGTGTGTGTGTACATGTACATATATATATATATATATATATATATAGGATTAACACTGGTCCAACACCCACTACTATATGTATGGGTGTATGCGTTTGTACACATATATATATGTATGTGCATATATATATAGGATTAACACTGGTCCAACACACACTACTATATGTATGGGTGTATGTGTTTGCACATATATATATGTTTATATATATGTATGTGCATATATATATATATAGGATTAACACTGGTCCCACACACACTACGATATGTATGGATGTATGTGTATGTACATACATGTATAGGATTAACACTGGTCAAGGACACACTACTATATGTATGGATGTATGTGTCTTTATATACATATATAGGATTAACACTGGTCCAACACACACTACGATATGTATGAATGTATGTATATGTACACATATATAGGATTAACACTGGTCCAACACACACTACAATATGTATGGATGTATGTGTATGTACATACATATATAGGATTAACACTGGTCAAGGATACACTACGATATGTATGGATGTATCTGTATGTACATACATATATAGGATTAACACTGGTCAAGGACACACTACTATATGTATGGATGTATGTGTATGTACATACATATATAGGATTAAAACTGGTCCAACACACACTATGATATGTATAGATGTATGTGTATGTACACATATATATAGGATTAACACTGGTCCAACACACTCTACGATATGTATGGATGTATGTGTATGTACATACATATATAGGATTAACCCTGGTCAAGGACACACTACTAGTCTCGGAGTCTAGAGGTCGCCAATTGGTTATAGCCGGTATTCAGTTATACTTTAATGTCTCAGGTAATTGTTCTGCATTGTCCGACTCAACTAAGATTTTACCGCCGTTTGCCCTGCGGCAACTAACACTGGTTGGGCGGTCGAATAATACGACTGACCCCCTAACGACTCGACCGCACCACAAGCCCGGCATTCATTCGAATCTAATTTATTTTTTATTTTTTGCACTGATATCCCTTATGTGATGCATTCCCACATTTTGAGCACCAATGGCCGTATAGACAACTGCCGTCCGTTGTCGAGCATCCCGCTTCTTTCCTCGCGGAGCCTTCCCCTCCAATGACAATGTGGCCAGCTCATCCTCGATAGACTTGTTTTCGACCGCCATGGCGGCCAGCTCCCTCCGCTTCTCCACTGTTCGACGCTGTTCTTCTAGTATCCGCTCCTCATCACTCAAATCCGTCCCTTCTCCCCGACTAGGCTCCGCCATTGAAGTAGTTGGCACCTCTAATGACAGCCGATCACCTTTTATCGATTTTCCCTTATCCGCCATTGCTGTTTTGCTATGCGTTGCCCAACCAGCAGCTTGGATAGGGCACCTGCTATTAGTGGGTGCCTTATGATTCCGACCGCATGGACCGCAAAAGGGTTCGGTCATCCTTCAGAGAAAGTATGTGCGCTCCTTTTTGTCACTGTTGCGATAAGACAAGCGGTAAACTCAACTCAGTTATCCGTCTGCCCCCACACTAAATTTCAAGCTCATATTTCAATACCGGTGTAACTGTCAAGCACATGGTCAAATGCAACTGTCAAATTGCTACTGTCAATTGTACACGGCCACCTCCGAAAAACCAAGCGAAGTTATTGAATGTCACCGTCAACCATATGAAGCCCATATGCAGGCAATTTAAGCAATGTTCAATGTCGAAGCTTTAAGGCTTCAATGGCCGCCACCCGTCATGGTTGCCATATGAGTGTCGCCGTGTGCCGTTGAATTGCTATTTGTCAACATATTTGTACGGTTATGTGCCGACCAATACTATCGTCAACCATAAGAAACATATATGCCGGCAATTTCAAGTAATATTAAATGTTGACACTGTAGAAACTTCAATGGCCACCACCCCTCATGGTTGCCGTACGGGTGTTGCCGGCGGTGCCGTTGAATTGTTATTTGTCAGCATTTCACAAGATTATTTCTCGAGAATATTGTACGGCTATGTGCCGACCAATACTACTGTCAACCATAAGCAACATATATACTGGCAATTTCAAGTAATGTTAAATGTTGACACTGTAGAAACTTCAATGGCCACCACCCCTCATGGTTGCCGTTCGGGTGTTGCCGGCGGTGCCGTTGAATTGTTATTTGTCAGCATTTCACCAGACTATTTGTCGAGAATGTTACAGTTAACCGTACGAAGCATTTATGCTGCCGTTTTTAAGCAATGGTCACAACAGCAATTAAACACAGCGGTTGCTCCGGTCTTCCGTGCAAACAGCACGTCCTCCAGCTTCCTGTCACTGCCACATGTCCATCATCTTGTTAGACGGCTACCATACAAAATACAGACAAACTTAATTGGAGCACTATTGCCTGGCTCCGATAGAGGGGAACATATATAAGCAAATACGGTGTCGGACGACCAATCCCCCCTTGTCTTAATCTCCTCCAGGGGTGCACCCTGCATGGCTAGAAAGGTGCACCACCCCCCCAGCCCTATGGAGAGAATGGGATGAATAATCATCCGGGTTAAGGTCAGAACGATCGGCCAAGTTTTTAATTGTTGCTTGGAGTGAAGGATAATCCAAGGGAGAAAAACCGGAGTTGCCATGCGGAACTTGGAAGGCCGGAGCGTCATCCAACGCTGGGGCCTCAGCGAAGTGTCTTTTAACACAAAAAAACAGCGCATAACTGATAGTTAGGAACATAAGCGATCGGAATTAATAATTCCTTTTGTTTAAACTGTATCGTCTTAGACTTTCTGATTGCGATAATCATACCCCAAGGGTAAAACTTAAAGTCTTTTCGTAACAAGACTGAGTCCGAATTAGTAAGCTGGCATTTGCGGAGCAAACCGCGAAAGCCCGGTAGTAAGGCGGCTCTTATGGCCGTGTGGCCAATTGAATCGGTTAGAAAGGAAAACATAGTAATCAACTGTTTAGGAAGTAATGGCGCCGCACGCCGAACATAGCAACCGAGTTTACGTTTCGCGCCACCAAGAACTGTTTTAACATAATGAGAGCTATAATCAATAGGGGAGGTACCCTCCCCCTTGAGAAAAAAATTCATTTCCACTTAAATAATTCGTTATAGAGTTATATTTTAGAAATTTGGTTAACCAAGTAATTAATATATAGCGCCACTTGAAGTGGCGGACACGGGGTTGGCGTCAGAAGCCCAGCAAAGTCGTCGATGAAATGACACCGCTTTCGTCGACACCGCTTTCGTCGACACCGCTTTCGTACATGTGTGCTTTCGTCTGTGTCGGAACGGTAATGGCCGTATCGACCGTCACGCCCACCCCTTGCCTGGCGCCGCAGCGCCATCTGGCGAGTCCAGGTGGCAATAATCAGAACCATATAGTTGTAGCAACTAGCCAACAGAGGGAGACTCTGTGCCGTCATCAAACCAGTTCTCAATCACAAGCCCTTCCAGACCATAAGTCAGGGGAGGGGGAGGAGAGTGAGAAGGGGGGGGGGGAAGTCTGCGCCATCCCTACACCAGGATATAGGATATATCCCAGCTATATATGTGTACAATCCGGGTCTGAGAGCGAGGCTAGTTAATTAATCTCCATGCTCTTACCTATTTAATACTCTATGTACTAAGCTTCCCTAACATCACCACGAAAATTAGCCGTATTCACAGGTCGGCATGGGCAGATTGATTGCATAATGCAATCAATGTTTGTTGTTGCGTCACGTCCTAGCAACATCTAAGGTAATATCAGGATGGGTACCGACTTGGGAGAGTGCGCACTCATGGTGACTTTATAGTGCTGGCCCACTGGGAGACCAGGACACCAGTACCATGACCTGGTATCCCCACTCAGTCACATTATTCTGACACAGAACCAACCAGTCCTTGCCCTATCCTAATAATGCCAAGCGCCTGGCTAGGAAGTGACAAGTATACATTTTTAAGTCATCGGATTGATTCGACCAGGGTTCCAACCCACACAACCCATGGCTTCAGATCCCCCTATCTCCCAAAACAAGAGATGGACGCTCAACTCATTTGGCCATCCCATCTGGTTTGCATTTAACTTACAGATTAACTTACATATCATCTTCTGGCTGATCTAGGCCCTAATGAGGCTCTAATGCCAGCTCGTTCTTGCAAAAAAGAACACAAATAATTGTGGGTATCCTCTCCAATGTCTATCCAGCTTTCTCTGAAATGCTTCTACCATGAGTACTTCAACCATTTGATCTGGAAGACTATTCCATGGATATGTTACTCGAAAGAAAAATGAATGTTTACTGACCTCAAGTCTGGGCCTCTCATTGAAGGTCTTATACAGCTGCTCACAACACCTTCCCCGCCACCACAATACTGGTTCCATGACCAGGATGCTATACAAGCTGTGCGTTGTATCATCAGTGAACCAACCTTGGGTATGCATATGTAAGGGTTTTTCCTGGATGTATTTGCCATTGTAAGCATTAAATGAATTAGGGACGTAAGCCATTTGAAAGATGTAATGCCCGGTCACATACACGTTAGTGCACGTAGTTGAACGTAGCGGAGGCTAACATAGTTGAACGTAGTTGAACGTAGTTGAATGTAATTGAACGTACCGGCATCCATACTTGTCCATGATGTTAACTTGGTAATAACGTGGGTGAGCTGTGATGTCCAATTAAATTGTTGGACATGTTCAAAAGAGCGCTATGTTAGAGGCTGAATTTGCATCCGTGATGCCAACGTACTCTAGCGTACTCTACTGTGCTCTATCATACTCTAGCATACTTGGATGAAGCCCTGGTCACATAGCCATTAGTGGACATAGTTGAACATAGTTGAATGTACCGGCATACGTACCAATAATATTTATCCTACCATAACGTATTTATCTGTACAAAAACCTGCCATACCTTAATGTATTTCAACATAGTTTAACGTACTTACACCACATTTGACCCATGTTAGCCTCCACTACGTTCACCTACCTTCACCTACGTTCAACTTCGTTCAACTACGTTCAACTACGTTCAAGTAGGCTGCCCCAATCAGGCAATGAGCTACATACACATGTTGGTATGGATGGAGTGACTGCATCAGGCGGCCTAACTAGTCGAATAATGGGGGACCTCCAACTTTTTAGTTCAAGTTCCTGCCGGTCGCATCGCCACTGAAGTAGTGGGCCTCTAGGGCACACTGTAACACTGCAAATTCAATGGCTATGAGCAATCTTCATACAGAAGAAGTGTAATATCTCTAAAACTACACCACCTAGAGACAAACCGTTTGGTAGATATATAGAAAACATATTTAACAAATAGATTATATTAAATTTATCAGGTTAGGGTTCTGCATTTCTATTAATTTTGAATAAAATAAACGTTTTGCACTGCGCGTACCGGCAAACTCAATGCATTGTCAATGGCCGTAAGCAATCTTGAATTATATTCATACAGAAGAAGTGAAATATCTCTAAAACCACACCACCTAGAGCAAACCGCTTGGTAGACATATAGAAAACATATTCAATGAATAGATTATATTAAATTTATAAGGATAGGGTTTTGCATTTCTATTAATTTTGAATAAAATAAACGTTTTGCACTGCGCGTACCGGCAAACTCAATGCATTGTCAATGGCCGTGAGCAATCTTCATATAGAAGAAGTCAAATATCTCTAAAACCACACCACCTAGAGACAAACCACTTGGTACACATATAGAAAACATATCCAACGAATAGATTATATTAAATTTATAAGGTTACGGTGCTGTATTTCTATTAATTTTGAATAAAATAAACGTTTTGCACTGCGCATACCGGCAAACTCAAGGCATTGTCAATGGCCGTTTATGCCCACTAGTACCGATGCGCCACCAAGTGTTGGAAAAACTAACTATCCCAAATGTCCCCCATTGGGCACTCGCCGCAGAGTGGAAGACATGTGGGTTCGAGTCCATTTCTAAACACAATGCTCCCATTTTTTCCAACACCCCCATTATCATATTATATAAACATGCCAAGTGTTTATTGGGAGTTTTGCGTCCTATCAACATTTAAGATCATTACAGGAAGGATACCGACTTCTGACAATGTGCACTTATGGTGTCTTTATAGTGCTGCCAGACTTGTAATCGGGACTACCAGCACGATCACCCAATATCCCACTCGGTTGCATTATCCTGATACTGAGCCAATCTGTGAAGGCGTTCCCCACATGACCAAACATGGTTCCCCTCAAACTGGGGAACGCCAGGAAACCATATCGGATTGCACTTGCACACTAGACATTGTCACACTCTCCCTCCACATATTCAGTTACACTAGCCGGAAGGGTGTGATTGGAGCGCAATGGCTGGAATAAATTTGAAGGGTTCAGGCGCAAAAACAGAGAAATGCCATCCCGGCCAAAATGAAACCATGACTACGACGTTTGAGCTGAAGCTGCCATCAATCCGATAACCAAATTCACGTTTTTTTGCAGAAGCTGCCACATCCCCTCCATAATGCCCTACTCAATATGAAATTGATAGACTTTAACTGGGAAGCACAACAATGAATTCTATTTGGCAGGAAACAACTAAGATGGATGTGTCTGTTTTTGCGCCTGATACCGGCTCCGATACGGATCCGCTTAAAGTTGCATAATCCGATGAAAGCATCAACTTTTCAAAAGAATTAAAAATTGTGATTCTACATATCTAACTTAGAAACTCATGCACCCATTAAGCTAGATAAAGGATTCACCCGGTACTCAGTACACGGGTGAATTCCAACCCTATATATAAACGGTCGAAAATGCGGGTCAATGAAATGAGAGCCTAATTTCACAATGTAAGAAGCAACAATTATTCTTTACATATATATGTCTTATTATTAGCCCGCTACCTTTGAGTTGAAAAATATAATATAATATCTAGTTCAATAAGATTTAAAAGTGAAATCGACGGCGTTCTACGGCCGCCATCTTGTCTTTTTGCATTCTCTCCCATTTCACCAACACTGTGCCGATATAAGTATCCATTTGATACTGGAAGCAGGCATTCTACTCCCTGTTCCATACCAAAACTATTTTCGCCCGTATTTAGACTACATTATCGTTCAGCCGTGTACTACAAGTACCGGGTGAATCTTTTATCTACCATTAAGCATATGTTGCCACATAGAAGGGAAGACCAAGTCAATTTAATAGAACCTCTCACTGTAGAAGCCTATGGTGTTGTGTGCTTGCCAACATTATTTTGGTTTGCTTCCACTTCAAATATCTCAGAATTAAGATAGACTATAACGATCAACCTAATATATTAATCTCAGAAAATGACAAATACTTCAAATGATCGGACTCTGCAACTTTAATTCCCAGTGTCAGGCTAGGTAGCGACAGGTAATCATTTTGTAGGTCATTCGCTTGATTCGGCCTGGGTAATAAACGTCTAGAATTATTGCTTACATCCACTCGACAAAGGATGGGATTGTAGTTCACTGTGCGCACACAAGTGGCGCCACCAGCCATATAATCATAGGCCGGTGTTGCGGTTTCCCAGGGAGACCAGTTTGCCAGGGACACAATGCTTCTGCGCATGCGTCAAAATCGAACAGCATTGTCACTAACCTTATAAATTTAATATAATGTTTTTGGTAAAGATGTTTTCTATATGTGTACCAAACGATTTGTTTCTAGGTGGTGTGGTTTTAGAGATATTTAACTTTTCCTGTATTTTCTGTATGAAGATTGCTCACGGCCATTGACAATGCTTTGAGTTGGACTGTAGCCGCAGTGAAAAACATTAGTTTTATTCAAAATTAATAGAAATCAAGAAGCCTAACCATATCAATTTAATATAATCTTAATGGTAAAGATGTTTTCTATATGTGTACTAAGCGATTTGTTTCTAGGTGGTCTAATTTGAGAGATATTTGATTTTTTCTGTGTGAAGATTTGCTCACGGCAGTTGACAATGCATTTGAATGGAAGTGTCCCTGGGAAACTGGTGTCCCTCGGAATCCGCAAGACCGGGTTTATAATCAGTATTGTAATCTGGAGTGGAACCTGGCGTCCGGTAGTGAATGAGGATGATATTAATTATCTATTGGTAATACTCACTATCAAGCACATCAAGAAGACAGGTGAAATGTCACTCGATTAAAGGGACATAGTCTGATCGTTTTGAGTTTGTGTCATTTTTCTGAGATAACTATATTAAATTGATTGTTATAAACTACCTTACTTTAATTTGAAGTAACTTTTATTTGAAGCGCCAAACTTCTGAGCTATTTGAAGTGCAAACATGCCAAATTAATTTTGGCAAGCATGCTAAAATACTGTCATCATAGGCTCCTGCAGTAACATGTTCTATTAAATTGACTCAGTTTTCCCTTCTATGTGACAACAAATGCTTAATACGTGCATCGTTATCTAAGTCAGATGTGTAGAATAAAATCTAGATAATTGTTTTCGTTTTGAAAATGTCATGCTTCATCAGCCTATGCAACTTTAATTATTGAGCGGACATGACTCACTGTAATTGAATAGTGCTACTGCTAGTCTCATCTGAAGTCAATGGAATATAGTTTCATCGCAAGTAACAAAACACCTCGTTAGAAGCGCAACAAAACTGCAAGAAAGAATCCCTGATTATATAGTTCTTGTTTGTATGACGTCATCGGCTGACTGTTTCAGTTCCCTATTTCATTCCAGGTGCGGTGGCCGAATCGTTAGAGCACGGGCTTCACGTGCGGGAAATCGGGACTTCGGTTCCCGGTCGAGTCAAACCAACAACTTATAAAATTGATACTTGCCGTTTCCTAGCCTGGCGGTCTGCATTAATATGATAGGGCAAGGACAAGTTAGCTTAGTTTCAGGATAACGCGACTGAGTTCGATATTGGATCATGGTGCTGGCAGCCTGATTTTCCAGTGGGGCAGCACTATAAAGGTGCCATGAGTGTGCACTGTCACAAGTCTGTACCCATCCTGATATGACCTTGATGTTGCTAGGACGTAAACCTCCAACAGCCAACCAACTGACTGTTGCAGCTCCCTATTTCATGGCATGTCTGTGGATTACATCAATCACCATCGCCGAATTCAGCACGGTTCTGGTTGCATAGCAACAAAGGCTCGAAAATATTATCAGCTCACACCAGTTCTTCAGAACTTGTATCAGTTGCCCTTAAAACAAAGTGTTGAGTTAAAAGATTGTATTAACTGTCTGTAAAGCTGTCAATCGTTGCTGAAGTCAAAGCCTGTCTAGTCCCTGATGTTGTCCTCACACCTCTTCCTTTGTCCACCTTGTCTTCTTAAGGCCCTGTCACACCTCGCTGTATAGGCTCAGTGTATGCCGACATATGTGATTTTGTGCCAACACGTTGGCGTTATGGGTACGTTTCGCATAAGTAGTGTTCGTTAAGAGCACGCTGATAAATGCTGTCATATTGTGTCACATGCCAAGGCAGCAAAATTCTTTTGAACCTGTTCAAAATTGTTGACGTATGACAGCGTGTGCTTTATAGTTAGGTATATGCTATATGTATGTTCCATATGCGTGAGATGTACATTAGACATATGTTGAAGTACGTTCGTCATAAGTCCAGCAGATGAGAATGTAGAGCCCGCGTATGGACAACACATGAATAACTTACTTCTAACGTATGTCTAACCTATGTCTGACGTTTTTCCAACGTGTCCTGACGTATTTTGATGTATAAGACATACTTCTGGTGATGGAATAACTTATAGCATATGTCAACATATGTGATTTTGCACCAACACATTGGTGTACGCTGAGATACGTTATGGGTATGTTCGGCATAAGTAGTGTTCATTAAGAGAACGCTGGTAAATGATGTCATACGGTTTTGCACGCCAAGCCACCAACAATTTGAAATGTATTTCATACATTGGGCATATGCTGATGCAATATGCAGTCGTGTGACAGGGCCATTACCTCTTTCATTGTGCCTTGCAAGACGGTTGTGGCTAGACCTGATGAATATAATTATAGCCATACAAAGCCTTTGTGTCTTTTTATGATCATCAGATGTTTGTGGGGTCCAATTGCCTGTTGGATCTTGCCATGAAGTTCCTCATTGGAAACATAGTCTTTGTATGAGATGGGGGAGTGAAACATAACTCAGGCGGTAGTGTGTTCACCTGTGAAGCTGTCAGTCATCCACTTGATGGTTCTCAGTGAACGCATTTGCAGTTTGGGCTATTTTCCATTCCAACCAGTGGTCCACAAATGGTTCATCAAAGGCTGTGGTATGTGCCGTCCTGTCTGTGGGAAAATGCATATAAAAGACACTTTGCTGCTTATCGAAAAGAGTAGCCTATGTGGCGGCAGCAGGTTTCCTTCAAAGAAATATGTCAGAATGATTGGCTGTTTGATATCCAATAGCTGATGATATGAAACAAAAATCTGATGTGCTCTGGAGGTGTCATTAAATAAAACAGCCTTACTTATTCTTTTGTATGTCATGTGTATGACCTTGCAGTACCACCACCTCATTTCCGTGGTTTGTGTTCTTCATTGCAGCGCTGCTTGAGGGTATTCACTAACATGCAGGAAGATGGTTGTGACAAGGGAGCACATCAGTCATATCATGCAGCTGAGACAAGTACTCTTTGGTAATCCAAAGTAGTTTCAGCCTAGTCAATGCTGCTGTCAGCTGTGCTATCATAGAGAGTATCTCAGGCTTGGAACCCTCGTAAGCCGAGTACTGTTACTGATTCTGCAATCCTGTCTGGCCCTTGACAAACACAACGTATGAAACCTTTACTATTTTCCACCCCTCAACCTCATATTAAGGAGTTCTCAGGGACCCGGTTGGGAACGTGTAAATGACATATTGAGGCCACAAGATCAGACGGGATGGCTGACTGAGTTAAGCGTCCATCTCCCGTTTTGGTAGATCGTGGGATTTGAAACCACGGGTTCGAACCCTGGTCGGGTCAAACCAATGAGTTAACAATTTATACTTGTCACTTCATAGACAAACCCTCAGTATCATTAGTATAGGGCAATGACTGATTGGCTCAGTGTCAGGATTATGTGACTGAGTGGGATATCAAGTCATGGTGCTGGCTAGATACAAGATTCACCCCGTACTGCTGCAGTAGGGGTGCAAACCAACCCTATGTAAAAGCTGTCGAAAATGCGGGTCAAAGAATTGAGAGCCTAATTTCACAATCTAAGAAGCAACAATTATTCTTTACATCTGTTTTATTATTAGCCCGCTACCTTTGAGTTGAAAAATATAATATAATATCTAGTTTAATAAGATTTAAAAGTGAAATCGACGGCGTTCTCTGGCCGCCATCTTGTCTTTTTGCATTCTCTCTCATTCACCAACTCTGTACTGATATAAGTAACCATTTGACTCTGGTGCCAGGCATTCTACTTGTTGTTCCATACTAACGCTATTTTCGCCCGTATTTATATAAGGCTGGTCTTCACCCGTGTACTACAAGTACCGGGTGAATCTTTTATCTAGGTGCTGGCAGCCTGGTCTCCCCATGTGGCAACACTATAAAGTTGCCATGAGTGCACACTATCTCAAGTGGGTATTCGTCTTGCTATGACCTTAGATGTTGCCGCTTCCTAGTTGGGTGCTTGGCATTAATAGGATAGGGCAAGGGCTGGTTAGCTCAGCCGTCAACTTTACTCCGGTTAGCGCCGTGTGATGGTGCAAAACGGTGGGTAGTGAACATGGCCGTTGTAAGGTATGTGTACCTTACAGCCGTGAATGTCTGAATGCTTTGACGCACAAGGTCGATACGCTCAGTGCAAAACTTCAATTTTCTAACAAAATTAATAGAAATGCAGAATCCTAACAATATAAATTTAATGTAATCTTTTTGTTGCATATGTTTTCTGTATGGGTGCCAAGCGGCTTGCTTCTAGGTGGTTTGCTTTTAGAGATATTTCACTTTTTCTGTATGAAGATTGCTCATAGCCATTGAGTTTGCAGTGTGACAGTGATTCATCCTGCAGCCAAGCTGCACTTGCACTGACCTGACCACTTCTGATTGGCTGAACTGCCGATGTGTAGAAGCGCTGACCTTGAAAGTTCAACATAGTTGAACTCTGGTCAATGCTTGCAATGTGTTGTGCCATCTAACGCCATCAAGAGCCGATGTAAAGTCTAAATGGGAGTGTGGGTCCTGATATGACCTCATATGTTGCCAGGATGTAAAAGTCAAACAACCAACCAACATGACCTTTGTAGCTGCTGTTGTGCAGTCACGTGATCATCGCTGATTCCATCATACAATCACCCAGCGTTCATTTTGCTTTCACTAGATGCGGTGGCCGAATCGGTTAGAGCGCAGAATGCTTCCGTGTGGAAAACCGGGAGTTGGATTCATTGCTGAGTTAAACCAATGACTTACACAATCGATCTTTGTCACTACCTATCCTGGTGCTTGGCTTTAATTACTAGGATAGGGTAATGAATGGTTATCTCAGTGTCAGGACAGTGTGACGACTGAATGGGATATCAGCCTGGTCTCCCAGTGGGGCAGCACTATAAGATAACCATGAGTCTCATAAGTCGGTTCGCGTCCTGGTATGACTTCAGATGTTGCGAGGAAGTCAACCTCCAACAAACAAACAAACCATCATTTTGCTTGAGGTTAATGTGAAACTCCGTCCTGATATGACCTTGGATGTTGCCAGGACGTAAAGCTCCAACAACCAACCAACTTAATGTGTAACTTGCGTGTGTGACACAATATGAATAAATACATGGATGTATTTATTAGTGTATTCTGGCCAACAGTGTGATGGATCGGAGTCTACGCCATCTATGGAATCACTGGGAATAACGCAACTACAGTAAAACCTCTCTAAATCGACCCAACATGGCACCGACTTTAAGTGGTCCATTTAGGGAGGTGGTCGGTTTAGAGAGGTAGAATATCTCTACAATGGTATTGTTGGGACGCAAATAAAGCGATCGATATAGGGGAGTGGTCGATCTGTGGAGGGGTCGGTATAGAGAGGTTTTACTATATACGTTATCCTCTTCTAAAATAGCCTGTTAGCTGGATATGCTTTACCCATCGGGGACCTCCCCCAGTTTATTCCTGCTAAGCCCATATAGGAGGGACATATCACTGCCGGGGTCCAGCGCATGTTCTGTATATGTGTATAACTTACAGCGTCATCAAAGGCCGATTGCTCTCATACCATGTCTATGTAGTGTGGAAGGTTAAAAATCCCTTGGGTCGGTAAAAGTGTAGGCTTGGGCTTTCTATCGACCAGCAGTGGAATGAGGAAGACCAGTCGTCTATGACTGAAATTTCCCCTGCTTAAACAACTAATGGACCAAAAAAAAATAAAAATCTTAAACCATTAAACAAGCTGTGGATGCAAAGCACTTGACAGAGTTGTAGTTCCAGGGCTACGAGTTTAATAATAGTCTGCATTGATTTCGCAGACTAAGGTCAAGTCAAACCAATGACTTAAAGTTTGATACTTGTCACTTCCTAGCTTGGCGCTCAGCATTATTAGGATAGGGCAAGGACTGGGTGGCTCATAATCAGGATAATGTGACTGAGTGCAATATCAAGTTATGGTGCCAGCCACCTGGTTTCCCAGTTGGGCGGCACTATAAAGCCACCATGATTGTGCACTGTCACAAGTCAGTACCCTTCCTGATATGACCTTAGATGGCGCCAGGACGTAAAACTCCAACAAGCGACCATCTAATCACAGGCCTGACTGGCCCCAGTTGCAATTATCCCACTTATGGTCAGCCCGTGACAATTCAAACACTGATAAAATGAATTCAATTTGAGCCAATTTCCGTCCGAATCTTAACATATTTACTACCTACAGGGATGAAAGATCTCCGCGGTTTCGCGGATTTCCACGATTTAAAAATATTTAACGATTAACGCTGAACAAGATTCCAAGTAATCAGGATGTATATCAGTCTTGACAGCAGTTGGGAGGTTCGAAACCCCTTCTTTGATGACCTTAGATGTAGCTAGAACACAAAACTCAAACAAGAATGAGCTAGGTATGGGCGATAATATATGCACAACAAGGCTAGTTGAAACCTGACTTCCGGCATTTTTCCACGATTCCTTGACACTGCTAAGTCTATGGGAGAAGATCCGCGCTTCGCGGAAATTCGCCGGAGGTGTAAATAATCTCGTTTTGGTCTCGGCATTTTTTGCTGAAGACCACTGTACCTGTACCTAGAGTGCAGCATCTTGTCAAACAACAGTCGACAGGCTACGTTTCAAGATATCATTTGTTTTTAAAACCTGAAAGCCTAAGAATTAAACCTGATATACTGACAATGATTAATGGAATGTTTCTATAAAAAAAAGTGTTGCACGTCGGAGAGAAGATTTAACCAAACGGACGCTTGTAGCGATGTTGCTTTGGTTCTCGCAGGTCAGTGGATGTCGGGTCACGGAACCAGTGGCACGGTATCTCATTGGGGCAGCACTATTAATTTCCTCACCATATGTATCTCTTATTTTAATATTTATAAGGAGCTATAGTTACCTATATCTATCCTCCAGTCCGTTAGGGACGGGAACCCCCGGTGGCGGCGCCACATATCACGAGTGGGAGGTAGGCCTATAGGAAGATGGACATAGAAATAATCGGTATACAATATAATGAAGGTAGTTTCCCTTCCATGACTTTATACTCGCAGAATACGTTGTACATCATATATATATAAAGGATGCTATCTGAAATAAACAATTTACAATGTAGGTGGACAGAATATAAGGCTAATAGCCTCTTCGTTTCAGGGTCAGCTTAATTCAGGTAACACTAACCTTTTACAATGATATGCATATCCTTTCTATGTATAGTCTGACATTATAGTGGTAATGGCAATCAACACTGATTGATTAAGGAAACGATGTGATTCGATCTGACGCTCTAGTTCACCTTAAACATTTCGCAGGGAATGATCTGAATGAGATTAGAGGAATTATATTACCTCATTCGGAACAATTAGGCTATATTAGTACTTATGTATATATATATATGTATATATATATACATAAGCTTCTGAGCGAGTGGCGTGCTCCACCCCACGCAGGGGAGGGGGACGCAGGGGAGGGGGGGGGGGCGAGGTGCATGCTGGTACACACCCTCCCCACCCCAGCCGGAGGGGCGTGTGTGTGACTACTACATAGCATATTACACATAATGAAGGGTTTATCACTATCCATGTATATATATATATGTAATATCAGATTGGATACACGGTTGGTTCTCATCTGATCACTGAAGTTAAACGACATTAAACTTTGTCAGCACTTGGATGACCGTATCCGCATGGGAATAACAGAATACTTAGGCATTCTGAGATAGGCCTATAATAGATAATCTCCCAAATCAACAGTGAATAATAACCAGGTAGTAAGTCGCAACATTTACAATGTGGACAGTTAGCCTCTAATATATAATATATATATAATATATAATATATATAATATATATAATATATATAATATATATAATATATATAATATATATAATATATAATACATATAATAATATAATATATACAATATATATAATATATATCATATTCATATTTATATAATTTATATAATATATATAATTATATAATATATATATAAATATATATTATAATATATAAATTATAATACTTATATATATATAACATATATAATATATTAATATACATAATATACCATAAATATACATAATATATATAATATATATAATATATATATAATATATATATAATATATAAATATTATCATATTATATATAATATATATAATATATAATATATATAATATATATAATATTATAATATATATAATATATATAATATATATAATATATATAATATATATAATATATATAATATACATAATATACATAATATACATAATATATATGTTATATATGTTATATATATTAACCAGACGGGATGTCCGAATGAGTTAGAGCATCTGTCTCCTGTGTTGGTAGATCGCGGGATCATGGGGTCGTGGGTTCGAACACTGGTCGAATCAAACCAATGACTTAAAAATTGATACCTGTCACTTTCTAGCCAGGCACTCGGCATTATTAGCATAAGGCAAGGAGCAGTGGAATGAGGAACACCAATCGTCTGTGAGTGAAATTTCCCCTGCTTAAACAACTAATGTACCAACAAAATAAATATATATATATAATACATTTATAATATTTATATATATATACGATATATTTATAATAATATTTATTTGCTCGATAATCTATTGTGGGAATATAAACAAAGACCCTATCTATCTTCAGTTCCCTATGCTATACTATGCTCACTATATCCTATCTACTAGTCTGTGTAGTTATATTATTGGCCGCATCGGCGCCACCTGTGAGGGGCTCTGACCACTAAATATCAGCTGCGTCTGGTCGTTATCGCCGATAGACCCCTTTGGACGGTCAAACTATATAATATAATATACCTTATATATACATGTGTGTGTCTACTCACCAAATGGTTTCCATGTCCGAACTCGGCTGGGGGCTCCTTCTTGCCCCTGGGACAGAAGAGCGTCAGGAAAGTTTTCCTGAACTGCTTGCTCATCGAGCAGTATAGCGTGAAGTTTATGGCATTGTTTATCAAGGCGATGATGTCCATTGCATCCCCAAGCGGAACGTAGAAGGCATCGAAGAAGCCCGGCATGAGGCCGGACAGCAGCGCCAGGATTCCCTGCGGCAGTTCGGTGAACAAGAAGAGGACGATGACGACGACGAGCATGCGTGTGGTGCGCGCGTGCTCACGGCTGCGCATGCGCCCAATACGCGCACGGGTCGACTTTCGGTGCAGCCGCTTAGTTCGACGGTGCGAGTTGTGCATGGTGCCAAGCAACAGGAAGCCGAATACCGACATCAGCGCACAAGGGATGATCTTAATGATGACTGCGTGGATCCAGAAGTTGACCCGTGTTATCGTCTGTCCATACATACTCTGGCTGTCGATGCTGATTAATTCATAGTAGGTGCGGTTGTCACCGGTCGCCGACCCTCCGGACACGATGACTATCTGACTCGACAGATAGTTTGGCACCAGGATCCCGACGGACCAGAGATAGACGCAGCAAGTGAGGACCTTGGCCTTGCGGAACGTGCACACGACAGCACCATCCTTGGAGAGCTTCACGACGATGTACCGGAAGACAGCGAGGAGGACCCCAAGCCAGATGGACACGGTGTGCGTCATGACGGAGAAGTTGATGTGGAAGAGGAAGAAGTGGACCCAGCGCCGACTGTTGCGCTCCGGGGTCGGGTAAGGTCCGTGGATGCAGTAGAACTGGAGCACGAAGGGCACATAGGAGACCATGGTGAGCAGGTCGGCCACCGCCAGCCCGGTGAGGATAATGTTGGTGGTGCTCAGCATGTTCTTGCGTGTCAGGACGACGATGTTGAAGATGTTGGAGATGATGCCGTACAGGCAGACGACGATGCTCACGTAACCATGGTAATTGGCATACCACTCCTGGAAGCGGTACAGGCTCTGGCTGCCGATCATGCGTACCGTCTCGTTGCTGACGTTACCCTCCATTCTAATTTTATAAGGCTAGAACTTATTCTAATTTTGTTGTTGCTAAAGTTAGATATATATATATATGCTGTATAAGAATTATACGAGTATAATAACCCAGAATTCCCTACTCGCTCCTCAGCTCCACCTGCCAGTGATCGGGTGATGGAGACTGGGGCTAGTCATCTACTTCTCCAACTAACTCAACCTCAATGGTGGCGCTTCCTCCGACCGCTTGCTATCTGCCTCTAACCTCATTCACTGTCCCACAGAAATAATGGAAATATTGACATGGCTGGTAGAGCAACCAATTTCTCTAGTTTAGCTTTGTAGGTGTTTCTCTGTCTCAAGCTTTACCTGACGATACATATGTCTGAGAAATAACTCTCTGCCATTATTATTGTTTTCTCTTATTCATAGTAAGTCCAACTCCTGTATGTGTGGTTGCTATAGTAACTATAATAATATAACTAATGATTAAATAAACATCAGAAAAGGTGTTAACCCCCTCTAAAAGTTCCACATTGCACCTTAAGGCATTTCGCTATCTAATCATCTCTTGATCGGGATGCCAGGCAGGTTATCCGCGGGTCCGGGGTTGACACCAGTAGCAGACCGGTGTCCACCTCCGCTGGTGTCACCTTTAATGACCTTCCGGGTACCAGCTTCAACACTCCCGGTTTCGCTAGACTGGTCGTCCTGTGTGTAGCTTTCCTCTGCCAACTGGATCTATTTACTGGTTGGTCTTTGTTCTGGTACTATGTGTATATGTGTGTATGTGTATATGTGTGTATGTGTGTATGTGCGTATGTGTGTATGTGTGTATATGTGCTGTGCAATTCATTATGTGAACGTAAATAATGTGTAACTCTCCATGATATATGTATATCGGCGTGACCGGACGCGGTGACCGAATCGGTTCAGCGCAGCCCTCCTGTTGCGAGTTTAATTCTCAGTCGAGTCAAACCAATGACTTACAAAATTTATACTTGTCACTTCCTAGTCAGGTGCTTGGCATTATTAGGAAAGGGCATGGACTGGTTTGCTCAGTGTCAGGATAATGTGACTGAGTGGGATATCAGGTCATGGTGCTGGTGGCCTGGTCTCCCAGTGGTGCAGCACTATAACGTTACCATGAGTGTGCACTGACACAAGTCGGTACCTGTCCTGATATGACCTTAGATGTTGCCAGGATGTAAAACTCCAACAACCAACCAATCAACCGGGGTGTATATCAGACCACAATTGTGTATTTGATGCAGACTAACCACTGTCCCTACAGTCAAACGACGATCCTGTGTGCTATGGCGACTACATTGACCTACACTGAGGCTGAGCACGACGAAGGGAATGTGGCGGGCGTGCTGCCTCTCCATTCGCTGCCGAGAACCAGCGTCTCCATCAGATTTGCGCACGAAAGTAACCACAGTCGTCCACCAGTGGTTTCAGACAACAATCGCCATCTTGTATTACTCTTCAGCCTGCGTTTGGATTTGGTGTTGGTGAGGGGTAGCCGGAAGGTGGGAGGGGGTGGAGAGACAAGTAGAGATTAGTCGTTATACATACAAGTCATGTGTACAGATATCGCTTTATTTGGGTCCCAAACGATCGTCCATACAATACGATGGTAACAATAGCAAAACTCCCGAAACCCACCATCTCCCTAAATGGACCATTAAAGTCGGTCCCATGGTCAGTCGATTTAGAGAGGTTTTACTGTATATGTTATAATATATATAATATATAGTGCATCTAATATATATATATACTGCTTCTAATACACATACTGTGTGACGTGTAACATATATTATATAGAATCTGGAAAATAGAATATATAATATAGAAAATTATATGAAATATATAATATGAAATTTATTATTTATAATATTTATAATATATAATGCACCTTGTATGTAATGTATATATGATATAATATATGTAATATATGTAATGTACGTAACATATGTAACATATGTGATGCATAACGTATTATGCGAGTATAAAGATACCTAAGGAGCTTCCTCGCCAGGCGCTCACCATTACTAGGATAGGGCAAGGAGCAATGGAATGAGGAAGACCAATCGTCCACGATTGAAATTTCCCCTGCTTAAACAACTAATGTACCAAAAGAAAGGGAATATTACTTATTGTTATTATTGTTATCCTCCGTAAGATACAACACTTTACCAGTGGTGCCATCTCGCCCAGCTCACCTCCCCCGGATGTTGAATATATGTATTAATTACAGGGAGCCTAGGTGGAGTAATTCTTAGCACACTGGCCCGGAATGCAAAGAGTCGTGGGTTCGAGTCCCGCTCTAGGCACAATATTTCCCGTTGTCAGCACCCCCACGACACATATATATACACTGTACATAAATAATATGTAATATACAAAGTAGTGCCTATCTCCAAAAGATAAGTTCTGCATCTAGGTCAATATGAATTGTCCCGACATATAATACGTATCTAGGCCATATTTAGGTTGGTATAACCTATGTAACTCTATGATCATTCATCTTGGATCTTTATAATTAATCATCCATGACCCATATGTATGGATGCCATGTAAATTCCTAACTTGCGCGTTATCTTGATGTTATTGTTACACTGTTAAATTGTTTTGATACTTTACTAGTTACCCATCGTTCCGTTCTAAATATGATTTTGTCTATGCGGCCAATCAAATATGGCCACCATAATAATATTTCACCAGTAATTTGTTAGGACCATAGCTGGTTGGACATATATATATATCATTGGGATACCTCACTTGGTGTGTTGTACATTGAGAAAACACAACAGGTGGAGTGTGTTCATACAATATGCAGGGAGTACAGACCATATCATTGGGATCCCCACTTGATGTGTTGTACATTGAGAAACTCTAACATAGCAACATAATGTTGACATGAGCGATATTAAGTGAGAAAACTGCAATGATACTCCGATACTAGTAATTATGAAGCTAATCAAGTAAAAAGGTATATTAATAGAACCCATATGACATACTTCATATGCCCTATCTCATAGCAAGTGTAGGTTAAGTTAGTCTTTTTAACAAAACATGTTGATAACAAGCAGCTAATTAGGATCGGATCAGTGTTCATACGTCATATATAGGTCAAGATTAATATTCATGAGACTATCTACTTCCGCCCCACTGGACCCGTTGTATTTTCCAAGCGCCCTAAAATACCAATTCCCATAGAATGGTGTAGATATCTTAACCACGTCCATCACTTCCTCAGTTTGAGTTGTAGCTGTGACCCGGCGTGCTCGGTCACAGCTTCAGTCTTTTCTGACGGACCAGCGGAACTTAAAATACCCATATTAAATCTGCATAGTCCGATGAAAACATCAAGCTTTCAAAACCGAAACAATTATCTAGATTTAATTCTACATATTTAAGTTAGATATTGATGCACTTATTAAATAATTGTTACCACATAGAACAGAATACTAAGGCTGTTACTGAAGCAGCCAATCATGTCAGAGTTTTACTTTAAATTTACATATTTACACCTATAATATCTCAAAGGTTAAACATTTAAAATTTAAGTTACTTCAAACTAAAGTAAGCTAGATTATAGCGATTAATCTAATACTTTTATCTCAGAAAATTATAGAAACTCAAAACCATCGGACTATAGCACTTTAAAGCTGCATGGTCCGATGAAAACATAACATTTTCAAAACCAAAACAATTATCTAAATTTGATTCTACATATCTAACTTAGATGCTGGTGCACTTATTAAACATTTGTCGTCACATATAAGGGGATACTGAGTCAATCAATAAAACATGTCACTGCAGAAGCCTATGGCGATAGAACTTAGGCAAGCTTGACAACATTAATTTAGCATATTTCCAATTCAACTATCTCAAAAGTTAGCGATTTAAAATAAAAGTTACTTCAAACAAAAGTAAGGTAGATTATAATGAACAACCTAATATGTTTATCTCAGAAAATGATAGAAACCCAAAACCATCGGACTATACCACTTTACGGTTAGGCTTTGAATGAGCCTCAGTAGCTGCGCCCACAGTGTTGGTTGTAATGTCAGACCCAGTTAGCCTATTCGGCCTTGTGGGCTTGATTAGATGGTACAGTATGTCGTACAGTTGCTTACCCACTGATTACATTATTTGCTGCCGTCCTCTCCTGACCGGACGCGGTGGCCGAATCGGTAGAGGGCAGGCTTCACTTGTGGAAGGTCGGAAGTTCAAATCCCTACCGAGTCAAACTAATGAGTTATATAATTGAAATCTGTTACTACCTAATCTGGTGCTCAGCATTACTAGGATAGGGAAAACGTTGTAAGCTAACTATCAGGATAATGTGACTGGGTGGGATATCGGGTCATGGTGTTAATGGGACGGTCTTCCAATTGAGCAGCACTATAATGTCAGAATGAGTACGCGCCATCAGAAATCGGTTGTCGTACTGATGTGACATTAGATATTGCTAGAAGGTAAAACCCGAGCAAAAAAAAAACAGTGGAACAAAACAGTTTCCAACAATTAAGATCCTTTATTCGCCGCCTGTCACTCTCCAAGCAAATACTTGGTTACACATATAAATGAACATATAATGCATTACTGGCTATACTGGACATCATCTGACGGAAGTCCGCATACAACAGTTATTCTCTTATCAAGCCGTCTCGTTGAAGATCTGGTCACGTGATTTTACCATCTATTCCTAGCTTAGGTATTCTATATATCTGAACAAAATATTCATGTTCCAGAAAGATCAATCGCATTGCCCTTAGAATAGGCTGTTCGAGCATGAACCTGATGTAACGAGGACCACTAGTCTGAGTTTGAGTACCCCATGGTTTACTATTATTACTAGTTATGTGACGTCACACAGGGGAGAGAAGGGTGGACTTATAACATAGGTCATAAGGCACACTCAAAAGACTTCAAATTTAATTTAAGTGATAATAGGTTTTGTATTCCTTACCAAGTCTGTAGTTTCCCCCCGCCTACGTCACTACGGACGGTCATTATGGCTGAATGACACCAATAACCTCAGATCATAGTTGAGCCCTAGATAACTCCAATAGAGTAGGTTTGTTTGTTGGGGTTTTACGTCTTAGGTCATATCCTGTTCATATCAAGACTGGTGCCGACTTGTGACAGTGCGCACTCATGGCTCGCCATGGTGACTTTATAGTCCTTCCCCACTGGGAGACCATGCTGCCAGCACCATGCCACAATATCCCACTCAGTCACATTATCCTGACACTGAACTAACCAGTTCTTGCCCTATCCTATTAATGGCGAATGCAAGTCTAGGAAGCGACATGTGTCAATTTTGTACGTCATTGGTTTCACTCGACTGAGAGTCGAACTCTCGACCTTCAGCGCGGGAAGCCTCCGCTCTACCGATTAAGCCACCACTTCCGCTCAATTATAGAATAGGTTGTTTCTAGCCATATTTGATTGTAATATTTGTGAATACGTCACATTTTCCTGACACTGAGCTAACCAGTCCTTGTCCTATCCTACCAGTCTAGGTCGTGACAAGTATCATTTTTGTAAGTCCCTGGTTTGACTCGACTGGGATTCGAACTCCCGACTTTCAGCACGAGAAGCCAGCGCTCTACCGATCACAAATATGACAATCAAATATGGTCATGTTCGAGTGCCTTTAAGAGGCCGGCCATTGACACCCGGTGGAAGCTGGTGTTGCCTAGGAATCACCTTCCTCTGATTAGGCCGGGGAAGGGAGTCCTGAGAGACGCAGCCTGTGTGTCACGTGGCTGGGATAGAGAACGATTCGGCTGGTACCCGGAGGTTGTTGCGCAGTTAGCAATTTGTTTGAAATACATACAGGCATTACTTTTGTTTGTTGGTTGGAGTTTTATATCCTGGAACCATCTAAGGTCATACCGTCTTGATATAACCTTAGATGTGGCTAAGATGTAAACCAACAACTACATCAAACAAACAAACAATCTAAGGTCATATCAGGATGGGTACCAACTTTTGACAGTGCACACTCATGACGACTTTATAGTGCTGTCCCACTGGGAAACCAGGCCACCAGCACCATGACCTGACTTCACACACAATCACATTATCCTGATACTGAGCTAACCAGTCCTTACCCTATCCTAGTCATGATGAGCGCCAGGCTAAGTGGTGGCAGGTATAATTTTGGTAAGTCCTTGGTTTGACTTGACTGGGTTTCGAACACCCGACCTTTCGCATGGGAAGTTTGCGATCTACCGACCTGGTCCGGTGCAGCAAGCATTGGTTGTTAGACGTCAGCATTGTGAAGCTCTATCTGTCCTTTCTGTCCTGTGTCTATCAGGATCATGGCTGTCCTATCTGTCTTGTCTGTCTTGCTTCTCCGGTCTGCCATGTCTCTGTTCGCTCCTATTAGTCCTATCTCTGCTGTGTGTTCTGTCATTCGAAGGGGCCATATAACTAGCGTTGGTTGGGGTTGGTTGTTGAAGTTTTACCTCTTGGCAACATCTAAGGTCATATCAGGACGAGTACCAACTTGTGACAGAGTAAACTAATGGCGACTTCACATTTAAGTACCGACTTGTGACAGTGCGCACTCATGGCTCGCCATGGTGACTTTATAGTCCTTCCCCACTGGGAGATCAGGTCGCCAGCACCATGACCTGATATCCCACTCAGTGACAATATCCTGACACTGAACCAACAAGTCCTTGCCCTATTCTAATAATGCAGAGTGCCTGGCTAGGAAACGACAAGTATACATTTGTAAGTCATCGGTTTGACTCGACCAGGGTTCGTACCTGTGGGTTCAAATCCCATGATCTACGAAAACAGGAGTTTTACTTCCTGGCAACATCTAAGGTCATATCAGGATGGGTAATGACTTGTGACAGTGCACACTCATGGCGACTTTATAGTGCTGCCCCACTGCGAGACCCGGCCACCAGCACCATGGCATGATATCCCACTCAGTCACATTATCCTGACACTGAGCCAACCAGTCCTTGCCCTATCCTAATAATGCTGAGCGCCTTGCTAGGAGGCGACAAGTATACATTTAAGTCATTGGTTTGACCCAATCAGAGTTTGAACCCATGAAAGACAGCTGGAAATGGGATAAGTCACGTCAATAGATATAAGAATGTTGTGTTATATTATTGCAGGTGGCAGCTCCTCAATTGTACAAATAACTGGTTGTTCCGCGCATTTCCGGTTCCTGTTGGCCGAGTTCCGGTAATTGCCATGTGTTCAGTAAATGATGCTATTTCACGGTCGCGTCCATTTCAGGGCGGCGGGTGCTGAGCTTTGGCAGTAGGTGTTGCACGAGCGAATCCAGTGCTGGAGTCATGTATTGCCTCCTACTTTGTGGACCAATATTGTGTCCAGATCCAAACCAATCCCCCGCAGTTAGAGTTGGTAAAACACAAACTATACATGCTTTGGTCATCAACAAATGTAAGCAGTGAGTAGGGGTTTAGGTTATATGTACATCTGATACCATCTGTTAATGATATACCTAAAGCCCCAATCACACCTTACCGGATTGAGCAACGGACATAAACTGGGCAAAGAATTGTCTAGACCGGTGGTGTTCGGTATCAAAATGTACTGAAATGTGTCGAACTGTTGCAACGGCCGGCAGACGAAATGGACGCTAAACGGACAAGGAACGTACATTAACAAATATCCACCGGACGAGAACCGGATGAGAACCGGATGAAAACTGAATGTCAAACGGACGTACCGGATTGTTCATGGACGTGCCAAAAACATGTACTGACCGAATTCCTGCAATAAAAAAAAGACATTTAAAAAACAAAAAACACACACTGTCAACAGACTTGACAGGAAGCAAACCGGAGATGTAACGGATGGGTACCGGACATGAAACGGGCAAAACGGACTAAACGGACTTAAACCGGACACCAACCATACACTTCAGTCCGGCGGTGTCCGGTACAAGTTTTGTGCATGTTCAAAACTTGACACTTGACACTATACGTCATAGTGTGACAGGCCCTTTACAGTGATTAATTTTCATGTCATTTGGCTGTTCCTATGCTGAAGACATACCACCACCCATTTGTGAAAATAATCAATAGGAAATGAACTCCCTGGCAACAGTTGAGTATCACGTCCATCCATGCTGGGTGCCTTCCCATGTTGACATCTCAGTAAATATGTCTCAGTCACAAATGTGTTACGGCGTGCCTGTGGCGGCCATAAGTTGGCGCATCGCCCACACTGTACGGCGACCCTAAGGTGAGTTACGTCACCTTAGGGTGTTTTTTTGCTAGCCGCAAGGTGTTGCGTTTTTTTAAAGTTAGAATTATCTTAACTTAGAAAAATCGCAACGCCTGGGCCGCAATCCTGGCAATCCAGACTCCACAACACTATACGAAGTTGACATCACTGAAAAGGTTCTAAAATGAATATCAATATGGTACAAAATTCATGTTTGCGTGATCAATATTAAGAAAGTTCTGACTTATCTTGTCAATTAAATACGTGTATAAATTCAACACAAACCATATAATTTGTGAAGAGATAAACTGCAGGTCGCAACGCCGTAACATTTGCATAAACCCCAAGACACCGCAGACCACAGCACGTACAGCGACCGCAGCATTTGCTTAAATGAGCTGTAATATTGCAATGTGTCTGATATGCCACTCTGATCTGAGACTACTCATTACCGCACATATCCAATCAATATGGTAGCATGCGTGGGATGAAAACACAAATAACAAATTTGCTTAAACCCGTCATGATATGGTGTTAATACGTCAGGCATATGACCTTAGATGTTGCCAGGAAGTTAAACTCCAACAAACAATCTAAAATAAAAGAAGGCGTTGCCATTGCTGTAGTAAGGCTTGGCAACTGGTTCTGAGTGCTGGGCTCCTGTTGATGTCAGACGTCGATATGGTGCTAATGCATCAGGCATATGACCTTAGATGTTGCCAGGGAGTTAAACTCCAACAAACAATCTAACATAAAAGCAGGCGTTGCCATTGCTGTAGTGAGGCCTGGCAGCTGGTTCTGAGTGCTGGGCTCCTGTTGATGTCAGACGTCGACATGGTGCTAACACGTCAGGCAATATACATCCGGACGCTGACGACAGAAGGCGCTGATCAAGCATCGCTTAGGCCGCATCCAATCAGCGGCCTCTAAGTTGAAACAGCAAAGACCAGCTACGGCTGCCTAAGACCAGCCTGGCAAAGCGAGGTTGTTTGAGGCTCTCCTAGCATGCAATTCCCAAAATACAACCCCATATTGAAAGCGTGTAGTAGAAGAATCCACTGCGACGTTAAAAATTGTGACTGCTAGGCAATACCAGCTGTCGTCAATGTCAACGAGTCTGCATCATCGCTATGTCTTGTATGCTTACAACAACAATGCCATGAATCGTTAGTCAAGATAGTCAAAGTATTAAGGGTTAACATGTTCAAATAATATCCTAAAAATATCCTAATAATGCCGAGCGCCATGCGAGGAAGCGACAAGTATCAATTTGTTGTCATTGGTTTGATTCGACCAGGTTTCGAACCCGTGGGTTTGAATCCTACGATCTACCGAAACGGCAGACGGACAGTCAACTCATTCGGCCATCCGATCTGGTGGGTCCTTCAGTGTCCAGGTACGGACTGACTGGAATATGTTGGGCATGGTGCAAACTATTTCAGTGGGATAGCACTAGGAAACCACCTGTACATTTTAATCTTGATATGACATAGTGTTGTGTTGCTATGTCGTGGGATCAATACCCGGCAGAGTTCAATCTAAGATCTACAACATTAGGGTAGAGCAGAGAGTCTTGAAGGGAACTCTAGTGTGCGCTGATCAGAGAACAAGAACTTATATTCACAGTATATGGCCACCAGGGGCCATTTTGGTTTTCACTAAGCTACATCTACCCAGTGGTTACACTACATATTATGCCTGAGTTGCATTCCTTGCAGTATATTCACAATATTGTGAATATTTACAATATATGCAGTAGTGTATATATTGTGAATATGTAAATATATTGCAACGAATGAAGCTCGGGCATAATATGGTGAGAAAGCATGATGGCCGTCAGTCGGGGAGTAGTGGAACCAATCGGTATACAGTATAACCCCATTAAACCAAACTTGAAGGGACCCTAGAAATTTGTTCGGATTAACCGATCATTGGTTTAACCGAGCTTTGGCTTTAACTTTGACTTGGCTTTGACAAAAACATGGGTGCATTATGACATGAAAGTTTGCTTTAACCATACCGGAAGTGACCTGGGTTCCGACAATTTTGTTTGGATTAACCAATAATTTGGATTAACCGATTTTGGTTTAACCAACTTTTTTATATGATAAATGGTAGTAATTTGCTGGGCTGCCGAAAAAGGTTTGGATTAACCGATCGTTTGGTTTAACCGAGCTTGGTTTAACGGGGTTATCAGGTTATACTGTACATAGATGAGTGAAAACCAATATGGCCCCCGTGCCCATATACTGTGAATATAAAGTGTGATGAATGAAACATTGGTGCACTAGGATTAAAAAAACAACGACAAAAACAAGATGTCTGCTTGCAGTGGCGTCACCTGAATGAAGCCTGTAATGAATTATCACAGCTGCATTGTGGTATTCCTGAGACGACATGTTTAATCCTAGCCGGGTATTATGGGCGATAATGTGATTACCAATCTCTCCCCCTTCCACTTCTATATCACTATACATTATATTATATACGGCAGTGAAACCTGACTACAGGAGTTGGACGCACAGTAAACTTAGATTGGACCGAGAAACAAAGGCTTCCCGGTTTATTTGTTCGTGCTTTACGTCCTAGCAACATGTGAGGTCATAACAGGATGGGTACCAAGTTGTGACAATGCACATGCATGGCGAGTTTATAGTGCTTACTCACTAGGAGATAGAACTATTGACACCATGACCCGATAGCCCACTTAGTCGCATTATCCTGATGCTGAAATAACCAGTCAAATATCCTGATAACTAGTGATGCCAAGCACTAGGATAAATAGCAACAAGTATCAGTTTTGTATGTCGTTGCTTTGAATCGGCTGGTATGCTGCAGTAGGGGAAAAAAAGATTGAGAAATAGATCACACTTACTATTTATATACGCATAATGAATTACACCATACATATTAATTGCGGAAGCACTCACCTGCTCACTAGGAGGTGACTGGATCACACCGGGCCGGATGGCCTATGCAGTAGAGCGCTCATTTCTTAGGGGGTAAGTACTAGTGGTTTCACTCCCTGACAGAGTAAAACCAAATATTTACAAAAATAAGTAACCACTTGTCGCTCGCTTTGATTGGTGCCACCCAGAACTGATGTAGCGCAAGGACTGGTTGGTGGTTCAGTGTCAGAATAATGTGACTGAGTGGGGTATCGGCGGTGTCAGGATTGCCGCAACCCGATATGCACTCGGTCTGATATTACGCTCTTTTTCATTAATTAATTTTTTTTAATTACTCTGCTATCACATATCATTTCCAATACTCACAGACAAGTAGTAAGCGATATTATAAGTGTGGTTACGGCGCGTACGCAGTATATGCAGGCAAGTCTTCATGACAACAGCTTTGACTGTCACATCCCCCACTCAATAATCAAATAATCACACCCCAGCCTTATCCCAATGCTACCCTTGCCCCCCCCCCCCCCCCCCCCCCCCCCCCCCCCCCATCACCCACGGGGGTGAGAGTACAGTCTCGCTACATAGTTACATTCCAGCACATCAGGGGGCGAGTCGCATTTTCGGGACGGGAACTTTCTTCATCTGACTTTTCAAGGCTTCATCCAATTAAGTAGTGCTTAGAAGTGCTTGCAGCGAGCTCAAGTCTCTTCGGAGGTATCTCTCTTACTAACAGCCCCCCCCCCCCAACGACATTCCTTAAAACCCCAGACCCCCGCCCCACCCTAGCTCGCCTCCACCATTCTAACCGTCTCAGCATCCCCTCACCATCCCATCCATTAGTTGTTCTTGCGCCCACATATCCGCCTCCCTAGCCTCCCTTCTCCCGCTCCCTCCCCTCTCCCTCAAACTATCCGCTGTGCTATATTTCTCCTTCTCCCCTCCTCTCCTCCTCTCCTCGCCTCCTCCCCTTCTCCCAGTCTCCCCTCCTCCCTTCCTCCCTTCTCCCTTCCTCCCCCCCTTCCTCCTCAATCCCCCCCTACTCCTTCCCTCCTCCCTCCTCATCCCCACCCTCCCACCTCTCCTCCCCCTCCTCCCTTCTCCCCTCCTCCTCTCCTCCCCTCCTCCTACCTTTGCGCCCACTCATCCCTTTCTCTCATACGCTCCTCCACTCCATTCCTCCCAACACCTCTCCTCCCCTTCTCCCATCACCTGCTCCATTCCCTTCCCTTCCTCCACTCCTCACTTTCTCTCCCACAACATCCCTCTCTTCTCTCCCCCTCTCTCATCCATCCACTTTCCCTCTCCCTTCTCCCTCCCTCCCACTTCCCTCATATCCTTGCCCTTTCCTCTCCTCCCCTACTCCCTCCCCCCTCTACACCTACCTGATCCCCATACCTCTCCCACTCTCCCCCTCTCCCACCTTCCCCCTTCTCCCCTTCTCCCCCTCTCCCACCTCTCCCACTCCTCCCCCTCTCCCACCATTCCCCCTCTCCCCACCTCTCCAACTCTTCCACTCTCCCCCCTTCCCACCCTCCCCCCTCTCCCCCTCTCCCACCTCTCCACTCTCCCCTCTACACTCTTCCCCTCTCCCCTCCAAGTGTAGTCCCCACTGCCACCGACCTCCCCCCCCCCACCTCCCCCCACGGTTGCGGCACAGTTTAAGTTACCATGAAGCATCACTGAGTACTTTAAGAGTTCGCCAACATAGAATATTGATCTAAAGAAAGAAAACAAGATATTTGATTTTAAGAAACGGTGCTTATCACTGCCCGTCTGGGGCTTGGTAATACTAGGACAAGAAAACACCTATTTTGTTTAGTATCAAGATAATGTGGCTGAATGTGCTTTCCGGTCATGCAAGGTGCCAATATCATGGCTAGTCATGGCTTGTGAATAAGTATCCATTCTCGTGTTAATCCTATGCAATACATATCGAACTAAATGTTGAAATAAACAAATGGCTCACTTGGAATATTTAATGTCATGTCTTTGTTGCACTGATTCAATTTCAAACATGGCTGAGTTATGCTATGAGATTGGACTGTTCATCACTGAAAACAAGTTCTGTCATGAAATTATATATCATGGACAGGATAAATAAACCATCAATAAATTAAAATAAATGTTAATGCTAAGATCTAAATATGGGCTAAAGCTAGGATTCCTTACATACGGTATGCGGCATGCGGCATGCGGCATGCGGCATGCGGCATGTGGCGTGCGGCGTGATTACAGGATGGGTCCTTTCACCCACACCCACACCCACACCCACACACAGTGTCAGGTTTCCTCACCACTGTTCTCTATGGCAAACGCAGCAGCATTCGCATTCGCATGCCGCACCGATCGCTACATGGACCGATTCAGTATTCGCATGCCGCATGCCACATACCGCATACCATGTGTAAGGAATCACCCCATTGACTTAGATGCTTTTCGATTTTTTGCCGCATTCGCATTCGCATTCGCATACCGCATACCGTGTGTAAGGAATCCTAGCTTCACTGAACTGATCGCAATTTATTACATTTTCCCACGCTTCTCAAAAGTGGATACTGCTTAGTAATCTTGTTGTGAATTATCTTCGTTTGAGATTCTCACGATACTCTGACAGTTGTTCTGGCGAAGCGCTTCCTGTGAGTTGAGAACTGATATAACAGTGATTGACTGCGTTGTCTTAGCCAATTCCAGGTTCATTGCCTAACGCCTAACGCCTAATGCCTAATGCCTAAAGCCGTATTATTGTTGATACAATATGACCAACCTAATTTGATTTAGCAGAGGGACATTAACGAAGAGCCACGACTTACTTAACAAAGTAATTGGAGAAATTTCTTAATTTCTTTAAATTTCTTTTAATGTATTCTCGTCCTATGTGATTTTTTTTTAATTGTGGAAATTTCATAATTTATTTAAATTTGTTTTAATGTATTATCGTCCTCTCCAATTTTTTGTTTTGAGTTGGGATTTGTAAGGACGGTGAGTGTGACGTGTGGGGTGGCTATTTAGGATTTAGGGTAAGTGTCAAAGTGATGCAAATCAGGTAAATCAACAAAATCAAGAAAATAATCAAGAAAAATCGAGAGAATCAAGAAAGTCAGGTAAATCAAGAAAATATAAAAATCTAGAAAATTGGGTAAATCAAGAAAATCTAGACAATCTAGACAATCTAGACAATCAAGAAAATCAATAGTTAGGTGGCTGGTAAAAGTGAGTGCTGTCTGGTGTGCTGCCAGAGGAGGAGTGCTGGAGTTGGAAGCAGGAGTTCCAGTTCCAGTGGACTTGATTGATTGATTTGTGGTTGTTTTATGCCATGTCGGCAGCAATACCGATATTCACGGCGATCCGTAGGAGGTGCTGATGTAGGAGGCGCTCATGAGGCAGCCACCCATTTGAAGAATTTACTGGTGTTCTTCGCCATCTTCCAGTTATTCTATGTATACTCACTACTATCAGGAGGATCCTGGCCACTGTCTGCCAGTGTCCCCCCACTAAATACCAAAACACAACTCATAAGAAAGAAAGGGAGACAAGTCACACAAGATTGACAGTGATAAGGTTGAGCTTTATTGCTACAACACTTGTTCACCTACTAGTGACCTGCCACCCTGACTCGCTTACAACCTGCTGCATAGACCCACATAGCTTCAGCTTGTTCAGTCAAAATCAGTGCCTACATCCCATTGAAACTAAGTCCTAGGGTGTTACACACATCTCAGATGTGAACTGCTTCCCTTGGTATCTCTAGAGTGAGTGTGTGGTCTGTCCAGCAAGTGCAAGGAGTTCAAGGGTGACTGGACTCACACATCCATCCAATCATACACCTCTGCAGCCTGGGAGGGGTGGTGCCCAAGACGGGGGCACCTGTCACTCAACCCTAGGGCAGGTGGTGTCCATAATGTATGCAGAATGGCAGGGTGTGCTTACCCAGTGGTCCTGTAGTAACAAGTAGTCGTCATGCAGTTACATTAAACAATAATACATGTCCCGCTCCATTTGCAGGTTGTGTCCAGGTCTTGTTCCAGGTTATTTCCAGTTTTTCTTCCGGATTGTGTTCCATCCTGTATTCCACATTGTGTTCCAGGCTATGTTCTTTCCACTTCCTTGTCGCTATTGTTCCAAGATAGTATCGATGCTCTTTGTGTTACTAGTTTTCTAAGCTAAGGCACCAGTATGTTGTATACTACTGTAAATAAATAACTCCAGCAGTGTCAAAGCCAATCAATGTGATCGCGTCGTCTCTCTTGGGTGTAAGCAACCGCCATGATGCACCACTCCTAGATGTACCCCCCCCCCCCCTCCAGCTATCCACATCCCCACATCATGCTTAATCCGATCTACTAGACACCCACCCAATCCCCCCAGAGCGATGTAACTTGTGCACAGCCGTATCCATGGTGACAAATTGGAAACAATTACTTCCTATATCTGTGTATGATAATAGGAGTACTACACATATTGAGCGATATTATTGTGTTTGTTTGTATATTTGTTGTGGTTTTACATCCTAGGAACAATCTACGGTCGTATCGGGGCGGGTACCGACTTGTGACCGTGTACACTCATATCGACTTTATAGTGTTGTCCCATTGGGATACCAGGCTGCCAGCACCAAGACCCGATTTCCCACCCAGTCACATTATCCTGACACTGAGCTAACCAGTTCTTGCCCTATCCTAGTAATGCAGATTGCCATGCTATGTAGCGACAAGTATCAATTCTGTAAGTCATTAGTTTATATTGGCTGTTATTTGAACTCCCAACCTTCCGCACTGGAAGCCCGCACTCTAACCGATTTTGCCAACACGTCCGATCACGATATGCACGTGAAGTAGGCTGGACTATGCACCAGTTTGCATTTACTATCCTGCCTCCTAAAGGTAGGCCAATTTGTCAGAGGGCCACTTCCGCATTTTCCTTGACCTAGGTAAGAATTCCTCTGGTTCTCTTCCTAGCCGCTAGGGCGCTGAATATAACTATATAAAAAGCGATGCCCCATGGTACTGGTTGTGGAATTTACTTCAGCCACCTAATTTTCGTTATATCTCATAGGAAAAAAACTAAGCCTTAAAAACCGAGCTCGGGTTGATTACTGCATTGATTGTTCATTTCATCGTAAACTAACCAGCTGTTTTGAAGCGCATGACACTTGTATTTTGTGTTGATCAAATAAAGCTGACTGAAATTGATATTGACGCAGATTGCACCCACATGTCTGTTCTTACTAGTGCGTCATTACTTTTTATTGTTCATACTGAATGATATCCATTGTCAGTAGACAACTATGTCATACAAGTATATCTCCATATACCCCCCTCTCTCTCTCCCTCTCTCTCGCTTTCTCTCTATACATATACATGTATACATGTATATAATGTGTGTGTGTGCAGGTGGCGCAGTGGGTTCTGCTCTGAAAGATGTGAACGGGATGCGACCCACGAAGTGGAAGAGCGCGGGAGAGGACGTGGGAAGAGCCAATTACAACTCCCTAAGTATTCGTTTTCCTCATATCAAGGTTAATCTCTTTCACCGCCCGACTTTAACCCCCCCCCCTCCCCCATCCTCTATCCCTCTCCCCCCCTCCCACTCCGCTTCCTACTCCCAACCTCCCCCTCCCTCCCTCCCTCCCTCCCCCCCCCGTCCCCCTACACCTCCCCCCTCTACCCCTTATTCGCCTCCCCCCACACACCCACTCCTTCTCACAGGCGCCCCCTCCCTCCCTCTCCCCTCGTCCCCCTACACACTCCCCCCTCTACCCCCTCTCCCCACTCCCCCGCCCACACCCACTCCCACCACTCACAGGCGTCCCCTCCCTCTCCCCTCATTCCGATACACCTTCCGCGCTCTACCCACCTCTCCCCACTCCCCGCCCACACCCACTCCACTCACAGGCGTCCCCTCCCTCTCCCCTCATTCCGATACACCTTCCCGCTCTACCCACTCTCCCACTCCCCCGCCCACACCCACTCCCACTCACAGGGCCCCCTCCCTCTCCCCTGTCCCCCCTCCACACCTCCCCCATCTACCCATCTCCCTCCTCCCCCGCCCCACCCACACCCTCCCCATCCACAGGCGCCCCCTCCCCTCTCCCTTCGTCTCGCTTCCCCTCCTTCCCCCTCCCCCCCACTCCCACTCCCCACACATCCTCCCCCTCTCTTCTCCCCTTCCTCCCCTATACCCTCCCCTCTCCCCCCCCCTTCCCGGTCACACTCACACCTCCTCTCCCCCTCTATTTACACCCTCCCTCTTCCTCCTCTCGCTCCCTCTCGGCCCTTCTTACCACCTTCCTGTCTCATCCCTTGGGGACCCGTGTTTGTGAGCTGACCGGTTCTCTGAACAAACACATATTGCCAAGCCAATATTAATAACGTGTACCCATTCTAAGGACAGAATCTTTTACAAATTTATTCTACACACGCCCACACCTAAAGACCTATACAATTCTTATATTAACATGCAGCAGAATAGGGATTATTATGGTAAAATAGGGCCACAAGGGCCAACTGCTATAGGATATCGCTTCAGTCGAGCTCTTGTAATTTTGTGTAGTTTACAATCTTTGCATGCAGTTGTTTTAGGGTGGGTTCTATAGAACTTATAGGGTGGGCTGTTGCCCCTTGTGGCCCTATTTTACCATAATAATCCCTATTCTGTAGCATGTTAATAGCAGAATATTATATTATGATGGTACTCAGACCACAAGGCCAACCGTTACTTTGTATTGCTGCTGTGCGCCCAGATTGTTTGTTTACTTATTTTTGTGTGTAGAAATAAAGGTGAAACTACATTATAGTGTTTATTGGTAGTATTTATTTCTACTGTGACTCTCAAGGTCTCTATGGTTGCATGTGTGTCTACTAAGTGCTTACTTGGATATAATGCATGTGACTATATGTGTCTATAGTCTCTTTTTAGTGTCCCTGTTCCCAGATCATAGGTATTGGGTTCGTTACTTCACTGTATGTGTTGGCCCGCCTGTTGGCGAACCGTTGAAATGTTCCCTCATCTGCCCAGCCTGCACCTTGCAGGTAGATCTATCTCATATGTGACTATAGTGGGAAGTGACTAGTGGAAAGTGGAAAGTGATTGATTTTTCCCTTTGGTTCAATGATTTTCCATAACTAAACACATTTTCTCACTCAGATTGTCAATCTCTGACTACTTGGTCTTGCTAGGAACCTTTTGGTGACCCCCATTCTGGTCTGTGCATATTTGTTTGTAAGACCTTTTTGTGCTGTATATTAGTCAGCTTCGAAGCCAGCCTCAGCCATTATTGTTTTCAGCCGGCTGATGAGTTATTCCTGTTAGATTTAGCTGTGTGGGCTTATCATAGTTGCAAGTATGACTTCTGTTGCCTCCTTCAGGATTATATAGTTTGCTTTGTATTTCTGGGTGTCCCTACACACCTTGCCAATGATCGTGATTGTGAGATTGGTTCATTGTTAGCTTTATGCATATATTTAGTAAACCATAGTATTTACTCTTCCAGAAGTCTCATTGTTAGTGAATTCATTACACAGTCTGCTAGATTCATAATTAGCATGCATGTACACTTCACTTGTTTCCAACATGACGATTCCTAATGGGGCCATTACTTGTCAGTGTGCTCTCTCTTAAATAGCATCTCACCTAACCTCAGTTTCCTTTAGTTACTCCTGCTACATATGTTTCAAGTATTGTGGACAGTGGGTATTTTCTCAATAGAGAACACAAGAGTTATGTTTCTCAATCCAATCACATCCTGAAACGCTGTGTAAATATCTTCCAAGTATATTCTTCCTCAGATAAGTTAAGTAGTTTTAGGAATTGGCAGCAGATCATATTCCCAGCATAGCTCTTTGAGCAATTAGAAAATGTCAGTTAAAGATTGTCTGGGATGTGTGCTCCTAAAAGTGTCTCACTGAGCATAATTGTGAAGTTGATGAGCCATGCTTCGGAGGGTCACTTGGAGTGAATACAGCCTTTGTAGTGAGTTAACTGTAATCTACTCTGCCCAAAATATTCACCCCTGATAAAGGTGTCATTTATCTGGAATTTTCATTGTACCTTAGTGCCTGCCGCCTCCGGTAGACTCCTTTAATTTCAAAAGTGTGTAAGGCCATGACATCTATCTACTAGTAATCATGTAGCTGGATCGCTGGCTTAGTGAGAGAGGTACCCATGAGATTCATGGTTTAGGATCCTGTCTGAGTCAAGACAGTGATATACCATAGTGATATCAGTTATTGTACCTTGTACGCAGCATCCCTAGGATAGGGGCACAGCTAACTGGCTCAACGTCAGAATAAAGTGATTGTGTCTGCTATCCTGGCATAGCACAGCATTGGCAGTATTGTATTTCAGTAGGGCAGAGCTATAAGGTCAGCCTTGGTGCCCTCTATACAAAGTTGGCATCCATCTTGATATGGGTTATAATTGCTATGGTGTAGCTCCCCATTGGGAACACACAGAGTCATGTCAGAATTGTAGTAGGGCTTTGTCTGTGTGAACCTGATTTTCAAGATTTGTCAATCATGTTTAGCATCTAGACTCCCACGAGTCCTACACTTTTTTGGGCCATCTGTTTCCCCCCGATGCAATAATGGCTGTTGTATATCCTGCATCAATAATATGGCAATTCTAGGTTAAGTTATGTTCTATATTCTCTTCTCTCACTCACAGCTGTTCCAGTTTAATGTGGCTTCCTCGTCTGCTTTTCCTCATCCATTTTTCCATTGTAGTCATTGTGATACACAATCTATACCATCCTGTCTGTTGATATTTTTTCTGATTCTCTGGCTAAATTATTGTTATGCTGTTAGATGGTGAAGTATATTGTGATGATGATAGCTTAGCTTCTCTAGCCTAGCCTTAAGCATGTATCTGGTCAAGTGGTTACCTCTAGCATATACAGTTTTACCTATATGGTTATGCAGTTGGCTTATATTTAGCATATTTTGCTGTGCCAGTCAAATGTTGTAATAGTGCATGGGGATAATCAGGAGCGCCACCTTTATGACTCTGTCCCAATAATTATGTATATAGGCACTTGGTTAACACAGAGGTAATCCAGTTTTGATGTGGTATCCTATCTTCCTATCTGCAACTTCATGAGGCATCCTGTGGCTAGCTAGGCCTATGTATTCTCTTTACTGGGTGCATGTTAATGCATAGCTGTACTGACATCACATCCATTACTGGGTCTTTCTTCAGACTAGATATGGGTACTCATCACAAACCCCTATTGCATTTTGGTGGGTGTATTTTAAGTTTAAATTGATTTTTCTCTTGCTGCGGCTGGATGATAGTGCTTGGCACAACTCAGTATCTGTGAATGCAGTCTTCATATTGCATCTCACCGGATTATCTTTTTACTGCATGCACATATAATTATTTATTATCTTATTATGGTAGTGCTTAAGATATGGTCATGTCTGGACATGAGCTGGAATTTGGAGGTATGATTTCTTGCTGTTTCTGTCTTCCTCAAGTTATTTGGTGACACTTATATGGTAACCTGTCAGTAGGAATTTGTTACCACCTTACATAATTAAGTTGGAATGTGTCCGTATATATTCATGTGTAGCCATTGTTAGAAGCTTGGAAATTAATTTTCCATTTAACAATTATCTCATTTTAGTACAACAGCTAATGATTTAAAATTTATATCACATTGCTATTCATTGTCAACCTCATGTGATTTTAGTACAGCAATTGAATGTTGAAAAGCTTGTACACCATCCCACAACTGCGCTAGCAAACCAGGACATACACTAAGTGTCGGTAGCACTGAGTCTGAAGTGGGCCTGGATGGTGATTCCTTGAAGGGTCCCAGCTGTTCCATTCTGTGGGAGGGTGGTGTCACCCAGAGTGCAGGTCTGCCTGGGTTACCTCCCCTGACCTCCATTAATTAGTTATAGGTGTTTGGTTTCCTAGTGAGGTTTATGCAGAAGTATACCCTGTATTCTTGCACTGCTCAGTGTAATACTGGACTCTGAAGTTATCTTGGGGTCCTGTAAATTTAAGGCAATATGAGGTTTCCCCTTTTCCTTGCAGCTTACTTGTAGTGAACTGCTCTCTATACTTTAAGCTGCTTGCAATCATGTTCTACTGTTCACTCCACTATGCTGCTGAGCTGTGCATTGTTTTGAGCCACTCAACACACTGAACTTTTGTGGCATTGGACTACTCACTGCTCAAGATTATATGCGGCTCACTGCCATGAGCTTCTCAGTGTGTCTGAGCTTCTCACTGTTTTGAGCTGCTCATTGGACTGGGCAGCTCACTACTCTGAACTGTTTGTGGCTATGAGCTGCCCATTGCTAAGCTGCTGACCACTAGTGTGCTGCTCATTGTTATAGGCTACTCATTGTGATGAGCTGCTCATTGCCTAGTGTGCTGGTTGTCATGAGTAATATGAGCTGCATTCTCACTTAGCTGCGCAGCATGTTGGGCTGTGCAGTGTGTTGGGTTGTGTGTCACTATTGAGCTGTGCAGTGTACACAGTGTGCCACTTTGTTGGACTGTGAAGTGTGCACAGTTTGCCACTTTGTTGAAATGTGAACTGTGCACTGTGTGCCACTGTGTTGAGCTGTGCACTGTGAGCCACTCTGTTAGGCTGTGCAGTGTGGACTGTGTGCCACTGTGTTGAACTGTGTAGTGTGCACTGCATGCCACTGTTGAGCTGTGCAGTGTGCATTGTGTGTCACTGTTGAGCTGTGCAGTGTGCCACTGTTCACTGTGCGCCACTGTTTTGTGCAGGGATCCTGTTATTAAAATGGAGGAATTACCTCTCCCAACTCCTCATGACAGATTGTCAGAATGTAGGAACTTAAGTGAAATTGGTTAGATCTTCTGAATCCTGGCTCTCATAGGTGCTCCCCTCTCCCCACCCCTGACCTCCCTGGCCTGACCTCTAGATGAGAGGGCAGGGAGGGACTGGGCTGGAGCAGGATGCCAACAGGTGGGGAACCTCACTACCCACAGGCTGAGGTTCTGTGGGGTATAACTGAGACTTAAGGCCTAATCTAATTAGGCAGTAACCAAGAAGTGTCTGTGGGGTATAACTGAGACCTTAGGCCTAATCTAATTAGGCAGTGACCACATCAGGTGTGATATGACACCTCTCCACCCCACCCCCACCGCCACCACCAGTACCACTGATAGCCCCTGTTCGCAACAGGGGGAGGTGGGGGGGAAAGCCTGGATTCTCGGATCACAGGCTGGCGTACACACCCGCCAACTGTCTGGCCCATATGCCCAGGATACAGCTGGGGGTGGCACCTAGGAGAGCGGAGGCACACACCCCTCCCCCCTCCCCCCCATGCCACCACCGAAGGCCCCCGTTCATGACTGGGGGGAAGTGGGGGGAAAGCCTGGATTCTCCGATCACAGGCTGGCCAACGCCAACGCATATGCTTAAGTGCACCCTCCTCCCTTCTATGTGTGCTATGTAACTTTAATAACAGTGTTATCAAAGCTACATAGCACACACAGTGGTGAGTCAGGCTCAGCACTCCCCTGTAGTGTGGAGCCCAGGCCTGCATCCTTCCCCTCAGGGAGGGTGCAGGCCTTGACTCCCAGGGAGAGCTCCCAGGGGGAGCTCCCAGGGGGACGTCTGCACTCTCTGAGAATGAGTCCAAAAATGACGAGAGCTCGACTGATGCGATATCCTATAGCGGTTGGCCTTGTGGCCTGATTACCATCATAATCATTCACACTCACCAACACATACTAATGCGTGAAGTTATCCGCACATACACACACACTCAGAGAGTCACACACATAAACAACTCACCTATCCTAAGGCCCAGTCACACCTTACTGGATAGGGGTACCGGATAGAAAACGGACACTGTCCGGTGAAATACGGCAATGTCCGGTTTTATATATGGTACACATCCGTTATCTGTCCGGTGTGTACGGTAGAAAGTTTTGAACATGCACAAAACTTGTACCGGATACCGCCGGACTGACCTGTATGGTTGGTGTCCGGTTTAAGTCCGTTTAGTCCGCTTAGTCCATTGCATGTCCAGTACCCATCCGTTACATCTTCGGTTTGCTTCCTGAATAGTCCATTGATGGTATTGCGGGAATAATACACCACGCAGCTACGTACAAGCCTATGATATGTAAATAGGAGTAGGCTAGTCTAGTAATAAGAGTAGAAAAAAATATAATACATATATGACAAGAAAATAAAAAAAAACTAACATACCAACCAATTATCTATCTGCTACTGAAATGCAGCCAATCAAATACCTTTCTGTGCGGTAAGATAACACCAATATTACAACTGGCCAGCATTGAAAATATGCCTGGGTAACCGGGCTTATATGCTTTGGACAGTATAAATACACCCTCAATGAAAATTTGTTAAATGTTTAAATCGGTCTGTTGGTTTTTGGCGTGTCCGTGATGAGTCCGGTACGTGTCCGGTTGATGTTCGGTCCATCCGTTAGACATTCGGTTGTTATCCGGTTTTGACCAGTTCTCGTCCTGTTCTCATCCATTGGCTATTTGTTAATGTACATTCCTTGTCCGTTAAGCATTCATTTCGTCCGGCCACTTTTGACCCAAAAGTGCAACATTTCGACACATTTCGGTACATATTGATACCGAATACCACCTGACTACAAAATTCTTTGTCCCTTTGTGTCTGGAACTCAATCCGGTAAGGTGTGACAGGCACTTAAAACAATGAACATCGGCTATTGGGGGTCATTTCATCCATACATGCACCGACACCAGTCATCTACGTACACTCATCTACGTACACACACCCGCGCACACTCACCCAATTACACTCAGCGATTCACACCCTCACCCAAACACTAGCCCACACATGCACTCACCCACTCTCACACACTTACTATCCCATACACTGACCAATACATATTCCAACATAGTCACCCACGCACACACTAACCCATACATGCACTGATGCACTCACCCACACACACTCACCCGTACACACTCACCCATTCACAGTCACCTACACACACTCACCCACATTCACACATATACTCACTCACAATTGCTCACCCACAGACACTCACCCATACACACTCAGCCACACACACTCATCCACACTCATCAACACACTCACACACATATTCACCCACCCACACTCACCCATACACTCGCACACACAGTCCCCTCACACACTCAACCACACACATTCACCCACACACACTCATCCATACACACCCACACTTGCACACATACTCATCCATATACACACTCACTCACATACACTCACCTACACACTCACCCACACACTCACACACACACGAACACACACACCCATACACATTCCCCAGTATACACTCATACACACACTCATCCACACACTCACCCACACACTCACGCACACCCATTCACCCACACACACTGACCCACACATATTCACCCACACACACTCACCCACATACACTCACACAAATACTCACCCACACACTCACCCACACACACACTCAGCCACACACACTCACCCACACACACTCACCCACACACACTCACCCACACACACTCACCCACACACTCACACACACACCCACACACACTCCCCCAACACACTCACCCACACACTCACCCACACACACTCACCCACCCACACTCACCCACACACATACACCCACACACAATCACCCACACACACTCGCCCACAAACACTCACCCATACACTCACCCACACACGCTCACCCACACACTCACCCACACACTCACACACACTCACAAACAACAAAGGAGAAGGCCTACGTGCCAAACTGCACCTTAAGATCAGAACAAAGTGATGTTTCTTGCCACCTATGCTGTCACGACATCTGTGTTGCACCGTAGGCAATAACCAGACGCCTGACATATATTCCACTGGACGTGGTGGCCAAATCAGTAGAGCGCAGGCCTCCCATGTGGAAGGTTGGGAGTTCAATTCCCGGTTGAGTCAAACCACTTGACTTATAAAATGGATACTTGTCACTTCCTAGCCAGGTGCTCGGCATTAATAGAATAGGGCAAGGACTGGTTAGCTCAGTGTCAGGATAATGTGACTGGGTGGGATATTGGGTCATGATGCCAGTGGCTTGAGTCTGAGTGGGGCAGCACTATATGGTCACAATGAGTGCACACTGTCACAAGTCCTGATATGACCTTAGGTGTTGCCAGGACATAAATCTCCAACAACCAACGAAGCAGATATTCCTTACACGCACAAACGCTCATGCATTATTACCCTGTACGCTCATGTCATACTGGTGTCCTAAACTAATCCTCAGCGATCAGCAAATCCGCCTGGGTAAAGCGAGCATGTGCTGTGAAAGCATTGGACAGGGTTGATGCGCATGTCAATTTAATGGGTCAAATTAATGGGTTGCATGCAAATTAGGTCACGTGTCTAAACTGGGACTTCGATGGAAGGTTGCATTGTTATAGGGGAAGGCATATCATAAGCATTTCGCTTCTTTTATTCTCCTTTATTTCATCCACTGTAATTGAGTTTCATGGAAATTGTAACTGTCTATAATGAGGTTGTTGAAATAAACTTAATTGAATTGAATAGCGCTAACAGGTTCGACGGTTAGGGGTGAGCAGTAAGTTGGGTGGTTGGTTGGTTGTTGGAATTTTACGTCCTTGCAACATCTAAGGTCATATAGGACAGGTGCCAACTTGTGACAGTGCACACTAATGGCAAGTTTATAGTGCTGCCCCACTAGGAAATCAGGCCGCCAGCACCATGGCCGGATATCCCACTTAGGCACATTATCGTGACACTGAGCTAACCAGTCCTCGCCTGATCCTATTAATGCCGAGCACCAAGGTCGGAAGCAATAAATATCAATTTTATAAGTCATTAGCTTGACTCAAGCGGGAATCGAAGTCCTGATTTTCCGTATGGGAGGCCTGCGCTCTATCGATTCGGCCGTCCGGTCGGTTGAGCCAGATGTGTTCCACCGTGGCAAAACAAGACTTTCCACGCAGCGATCCTGTTATCGAGAAAAAAATTTTAATGATTTAAAATGTCGCACAACCACTATTTTGACTTGGCAACGACTATGTTGATGACGTCATGAAACAGTAACCAATGGAGATATTTTGTTCAGAAATGTAATGCTTTTGTTTAAGCTTGATGGTCCATACAATAATGATCAATAGAAAAATATATGTGAGACGCAGACACGCCACAACCAGAAATTTGAGTTATCACGTGCATGAGTACAGGAGTCATCTTTAAAGCTGCATAGTCTGATGAAGCATCAATTTGTCAAAACCCATGCAATTATCTTGATTTTATTCGACATATCTAACTTAGATACTGATGCACTTATTAAGCATTTGTTGCCACGTAGAAGGGAACACAGAGTCAATTTGATAGAACCTGTTTCTGTATGAAGCTATGTTGTCAGAGTTTTGTCATGCTTGGCCAAATTATGTTGGCATGTTTCCACTTCAAATATATCAAAAGTTGGACATTTAAAATGAAAGTTACTTCAAACTAACGTAAGGTAGATAATAATAAGCAATTTAATATCTTTATCTCAGAAAAATGACAGAAATTCTGAAACATCGGACCATAGGGTTGTATACACAGTTCACAGTACAGATCCAACCCAAGCATACATAATATTCAAATTAGTAGCTACAATCAATCCTATGCAAATACAACATGGTCTAGTAGTAGTAACGGTACCCATCGCACACACCTACCCTCCTGCCTCCATCCTGCCCCCTGAGCCGACCCTCCTATCCACCACAGTGGCTACTCGCCTCCAACTGCCGTCTCTTCTTGGGTCCCACCCCATGGGCCCACCCTCCTTTCTTGCCCAGCGACCAATCAGATGGAACTACCTTTGCTGTCAGTGCTACCACCACTGGGACCCACCCTCACTCCTAGCATCCCTATTTGCTGTAATTCCCCCAAACATTGCAGAATTGTACAAGTACAGTAAACCTCTCTAACCGACCACCTCCACAGATCGACCACTCAGCTATAACGATCGCTTTGTATGGGCGACCATTTGGGACCCAAATAAAGCGATCGCTATAGGGGAGTGGATACTATATGATTATGTAACGATACAAGAACTCCCTAAGGCGACCATTTCCCTAAATCGACCATTTAAAGTCGGTCCCATGATCGGTCGATGTTGAGAGGTTGTACTGTAGATATAAATAGTGAACACCTAGATTTGCTACTAACACAAGCATTCTCTGTAGTGACATCCATTTAAATGCCTCCCGCCCTGTTCTGTAAGATGTAAATATTACCCTACCACTAGGCCCCTATCACATTTCATAGTCCGATAATGACATTTTCTTGCCTTTTTTGTTTGGCGAATCAATATGGGTAAGGATTGAAAGGTAAAGAATTTGATATCCACGCTACAGGCTTCATTGTTTACACATGGACTGCGTCTTCGCAATACTGACTCCATGGGCCAACAGGTCTTCCACCCCAGATCAGGCAATAACTGTCTGATATATCACAGGGGAGCAGGGCGTAGTTCAGGCGGTAGAGTGTCCACCTGTCTTGGTGTGGGTCATCCTATAGATCCTGCTCAGTGGACACATTTGCAGTTTGGGCTATTTTCCGTTCCAACCAGTGGTCCACAACTGGTTCATCAATGGCTGTCGGAGGTGCTCTCCTGTCCGTGCGAACGTGCATATAAAAGACCCCTTGCTGCTTCTCGGAAAGAGTAGCCTCTGGGGCAGCAGCAGGTTTCCTTCTAAGAAATATGTCAGAATAACCATATGTTTGACGTCGAATAGCCACTGGTACGAAAATCAATGTACTCTAGAGGCGTCATTAAATAAGAGAAGCTTTACTTTTGTTATATATCACAGAACAGTGCATTGTCTACCAACCTAACAAATAAAGATACAGTCGAACCAGTCTTCAGCAACCTCTGTGATCGACACACCTCTGCTATGGGAACAACTTCTCAATGTTCCACATACTTTTGTCTCATTTGACTATTCCTCTTACGATAGGACACTTGCTATGTCAGCAGGTCAGCACTAGATTGGACTGGATGTAGAGTAGTCATTTGGAGACAGGTACTACTGTATTACTTCTATGAGGTAATCCAAAGGAAACTGATTTAAAAGATTCCTTTCATGCAAATATTGCATATCTGGTAATAACTGCACAATATGTGATCTGGCAGTGCATTGCTTATTAACCTCGCAAAGTCTTTGCTGCCATTAAAGGTTCGCGGAAGCTATTTTAATGGATGTGATGAAATCAACAGATGCTAAGATATTCAGAAATACAGCTTATAGCAAGTAGTTAGTTCCTCGCTGCCTGATTTGCTATGTAATAGTATTAATACTGATTAGATGGGGGAAAGGACACTTCCTGTGTTTGAGAAAAATCCATATTTGGTGACATCATACAGGGAAGTATGAGAAACCTGAGAGACAATTACTGAGGACAAATATCGATGTTCTCAGCTGAAGTTTTGTTTAATCACATTTTGTTCTCACTAAATACTGTATTCAGTGAGGATATACGTGGGATTTACATTGTTCGCCGAAGTGTATATTTACATGGGAATATACGATACAACTTAACTGAGTCCAGTTATAACAAAGGAGATCAAGTCATCATACATGATACAGGTGGCGCAATCTTTTAATGGAATTGACAAAGTCATGACACATTGTGAGATGTGGTTGGAGGCTCTAGTAGCAATAAAATAGATCAACTGGATGATATATTTATAGACATTAATAAATGAAAGGAAAGAAATAAAGTATAATATATATATATAAGATTGGTTGGTTGTTGTAGTGTTACGTCGTAGAAACATCTGTATGTATGTATATATATATATATATAATATATAAATCCTCCGGTGCGACTGACACTGGTCACCATCCGGGAGAGGTGAGGTGGGCGAGATGGCACCACCAGTAAAATGTTGCATCTTACGGAGGATAACAATAATAATAAGTAATATTCCCTTACATATCTTTATACTCACATAATACATTAAGCATCACATATTCTAAGGCAATAGAGTTACAACATTTCTTACCCTCTTTTACCTAGGTTTGTTTTCTTGTAAAGAAAGATGCCCACCCCGGAGTGTCGGTACAGGGCTTTAATTCCCACACAGGTCGGGCGGAGGTCATGAACTGACCCTAAGGCATGTGCCGCGGGCTATTAGTATTAAATATCCCGCCCTGGGCCTGTATGCAGGAGTCGGTGGTAGCGGGTTTTGGTGGTACAGCCTACTACCGGGTAGCTATCGCCGACGTCGGGAACTGTGTCAAGTGCTATGCGGGAGCGCGTACCACTTTGATTATAGCTACCCGTGAATCTATTTATAGATTGGGGTACCCCCGTCTCGCTGGTATCGGCAACAGCGCTGAAAGTAGGACGTTTCCGATGGGTACAGCGTAACTTTTGGTTTCGCATTGTTTACTTTACGTTCGTCGATTCGAAAATATAACTATTAATATCGCCGCCGTTACGGCGGCACCGTTAATACTGCTTCGAATTTAGGGTTAATTTCATCAAATCTCACTTATTGCGTATCTAATTCTGTTAAATATGACAGCATTGAATAGATTTGGGCCTAATGCACTCACTAAACCTGCTATGGAAAACGGCGGCGGCGACGGTTTGCTTACTGTACGTTCGTCGATTCGAAAATATAACCATTAATATCGCCGCCGATACGGCAGTAGCCTTAATAACGCTTCGCATTCAGGGTTAAATTGATAAAATTTCACTTATTGCGTATGTAATTCTGTTAAATATGACAGCATTGAATAGATTTGGGCCTAATGAACTCGCTATACCTCCTATATACCAGGGGTAAGGTACCACCGGGTAAGCCTTTGGTGTTAGGCCTATCACCCACTCGTGCATAGCCTTTTTCGCCGCTACCCGGGAAATTCCCGACTACCACCGTTTCGGCTCACTATCACCGAATACCACCGACTCCTGCATATAGGCCAGGCTGATGGGAAGGACTGGTCACCTGACCACTGTTGATTCGGCTGTGGTCTTGTATACATAACGAACTGGTCCCCTGTGTTTATTACTCCACAGAGGTAGCTGGTGGAGTGTGTTAAGGGACCAGGGTAGTGTTCAGGCATATGTGGCCTCCCTAAAGATTGGTTGGGTGTTGGAATTTAAAATACTAGCAACATCTAAGGTCTTATCAGGACGGGGACCGAATTGTGCCAGTGCACACAATTGGCCACTTTATAGTGATGCCCACTGGCATACCAGGCTGCCAGCACCATGACTTGATATCCCACTCAGTCACAGTATCCTGACCCTGAGCCAACCAGTCCTTGCCCTATCCTAATAAGACCAAGCGCCTGGCTAGGTAGCGATAAGTATACATTTTTAAGTCATTGGTTTGCATCGACCAGAGTTCAAACCCATGAGATCGGATCCCACGACCTACCAAAACAGGAGACGTACGCTCAACTGATTCGGCCATCCCGTCTTGTACGCCCCCTGCTTCAATGCAATTTGCTAGAAGACCCTAAATCTGTGTGGGTGATTCTCGGTCTACATAGCCTTATGGCCCTGTCACATTCTGACGCATCACGCAAGGATAAAATCACTTTCAAACGTCGAAATGCATGGGGCAAAGTTTGGACATATATATACCGTATACGCAACATAGCAGAGCATACACCCAACATATGGCTAAAATGCCTCCCAGTGAAAAACACTCACAATACACACACGGGACACTCATAGAATGCTGGTGAATGTTATATATGTAATTCAATCGCCAGAAGTAGGCCTTGTACATTACATACGTCAAGACATGGTGGAGAAATGCAAAACATACTTTAGATGTACGTTAGACTACATTACCAAAACATTGTCAAGTCATTGTCAATGCGCGGACTGTACGTTACATTAGATTTGCTTCATTTTATAATTGTATAATAACTTTAAGTCATTATAAATACAGAAAACTAAGGCAAAATTCCAACTATCTATATGGGAAACATTAGCTTTGCTTCATTTAGTAGTTGTATAATGACTATGTTATTATAAATACAGAAAGCTAAGGCAACAAAACCAGCTATCTATTGGAATTCCTCCCCTGGGTACAGTTCCAGCGTTCCAATAGCACAGGTACCCCAGCTGTCCGTAAATGTGCAGTACAGTGTCGCGTAAAACCAATTATTCTAGGCCCAGTAAGCCAACAGATGTTAGCCTTAGCAATGTTACCAAGCAATGACAGCTGTGCAAAAGCAACACGTACAACTAAGCCAAAGACAAGTACAAGGCCGAATTAGCCAACCCCAATACATAGCAATACCTCCCACCATCCCAACAAACTAGATCGTTGCTAGGCCATAAACCCCAGCAAACACCATCTCAACTACCTGGTCCTGGCATGGCCTTAGATGTTACTAAGCCATAAAATCTCAGTAAACACCACTCCACTAGGTGGTCCTGGTATGATCTTAGATGTTGCTAGGTGATAAGGCCTCAATAAAAACCATCGCATTAACTGGTCCTAATATTATGAGTTTCGAATATTCTATGGCGTAAAATATTTAACTTTAAAAAATGGCAACACCTCAAAACCATCGGATTATGTAGCTTTAAACCATCTCAAAAAAATGCATTTGCTTAGTTCTGGCATTATTAGTGTCATGTCTGTCGACATTTAAGGTTTAAAAAAAAAGTTATTAAGAAGAATATATATGAACAACCTATCACTAGGAGGTATACTAACAGTATTGTTCATCACGAATGGAATTGAATGAATTATTAGCCCCCCTCCCCCTAGAAAATAGCTTTGATTATTTTGAAAAGTACTATTCATCATATTTTGCCGAAATTATTTTAACAAAACGTTCGCAAAAAACAAACACCCTAAATCATACATCTGTGTAGTTCTCGCACGGTCGCCCGTCCCGTTTCTCCGCGTTTAAGGCATTTTCGGATAATATTGACGCCCATGGTGGGACACGGTTAAAAGCCACAATAACACAGGTAATAAGCTGAGAGTGCTTCGAGCATCATTACTTCACCTGTTTATCCACATTAAATGCGATTAAATAATTCTTTTTTTCAAATGAATTCATTTTAAAAAAAGGGAAAAGAATAAACCTGAATAATTGAAAGCAGTATTCACCTTAGTGGTTGACCACATTTGAATGAAATTAGCGAAGCTGCTGTTTGTAGGAGATGCTAGTTCCCGCGCGCTGCTGTTTGTAGGAGATGCTAGTTCCCACGTGCTGCTGTTTGTAGGAGATGCTAATTCCCGCGTGCTGCTGTTTGTAGGAGATGCTAGTTCCCATGTGCTGCTGTTTGTAGGAGATGCTAGTTCCCATGTGCTGCTGTTTGTAGGAGATGCTAGTTCCCATGTGCTGCTGTTTGTAGGAGATGCTAGTTCCCGCGTGCTGCTGTTTGTAGGAGATGCTAATTCCCGCGTGCTGCTGTTTGTAGGAGATGCTAGTTCCCGCGTACTGCTGTTTGTAGGAGATGCTAGTTCCCGCGTGCTGCTGTTTGTAGGAGATGCTAGTTCGCGCGTGTCACTTCGAACCTTACCTGGGTCAAGTTTACAATCTACGTCCAGTGGTGAGATAATTGTCAGCTCTACTCCTCTTAAAGGCCGCCGTCCTTCGCTGGTATCCAGCGGAGACTCAGGCTAGTGTGTGCCTTTTGGGGTTATGCACGATTTTCTACCACCAACCCGCCCTCTGTCGGCAGTGGCAAGAACTAGTGTTGTGGGTAGTAGCTCACTGTGCAGCATACTCTGTGGAAATGTCCAAATAGAGGATTTCCACTACCGACCTACCCTACGATGGTGACATGAACTAACTAACTGTGCAGGATGCTTTATTGAAAATGTTCAATAGGGGATTTCTACCACCAAAACCCTCTATCGGCAGTGCCAAGAACTAAGTGTTGTGGGTAGGTGCTCCGTGTGCAGCATGCTATATGAAAGGTCCAATAAAGGAATTCCACCAATTCACCCGATGCTGGCGGTGGCAAACAGTAATGTGGGCAGCAGAAGCTCAATGTGCATGTTGTGTGGTAAAGGTCTATTGATATGTTTGTATGTAGGTCGAGGGGGGTGACAAAGTGTGATATGTCGTCTTCAGCACAGTTGGGCTTAATTTGTATGAAGCTACACCTACATATTATTATTATTATTATTTATTATTATTATTATTCAAGTCTCAACTCGCTGTTTAAGTGGTAAATGCACCCTTCAGGTTTGGATGTGTGTGCCTCATGACGCAAAGTTCAAACTGGAGACACAAAACACAAGTTTTTTTAACAGCTCAAAATTGTCTCTAATATCCTCAGCAATGCGCGCACAACGAGGCGTTATGGCTGTCTCAGCGTCCCGTCCTCAATCTAGGCCTCGGCCTAAGCCTCAAGCTAAGCTGCTAAGTCTAAGCCCCAGCCTCTGTTTCGGTATATGTGCGTGTACATGTTGAGTAACTTTGAGCTATATTTCCGGTGTGTGGGGAAGCAGGCGAGTTGCTCCCAGTCACTCCGAGCTGCTCTTGGGTTGCTTCACGATGAATTTCTCTCAGTGTCTCTGAGCTGCTCTGGACCGTGAGTCATATTTCCAGTATATGGGTGCGTATACGTTGATTTACTCACCGATTTGCTCTGACCTGCTCCGAGGTGCCCTTAACTGCTCCGATTTGCTCTGAGTTGCTCCGAGTTGTTCTGAGTTGTTCTGAGTTGCTCCCAGTTGCATTTAGCTGTTCCGAGTTGCTCTGAACTGCTTTGACTTGTTCTGAGTTGCCTGAGTTGCTCCGAGTTGCATTTAGCTGCTCCGAGTTGCTCTGAACTGCTCTGAGCTAGTCTGAATTGCTCTGAGTGGATCTGAGTTGCTCCGAGTTGCCCTGAGCTGAACCGAGTTGTTCTGAGATGCTCTGAGCTGCTCCTATGTGAGTTACGTCTACGGCGCGGGATGCGTGCGTGCATTGGTCGGTCTGTTGCTGAGATATCGCGTGTGTCATAAGCAGGACCTATCAGTATCGGTCGCAGATATACTTAAGGGCTTCCCAGCACCACTCACTACACGCCGACGCAACCGCCCGCCGCCACAACTACGAACCACAAACCACAGCCGCCGCAGATAGTTAGTTCAACCGGCTGCGTGTACAACAGCCGACTGCCGCCCGCAGACCTGCTCGGGCTGTAGGTGCCCGTGGGTGTTGGCTGTCCAGGCACACTGCATAACCAATCGATCAAAGGCCCTTCCGCGCAGCCCCCACGCCATCGCGCCTGGTTTGTGCAGTGTGGGTTGTGGGCCGTGCGGACGGCCATCCGACCACTGGCGCCCACTGTGGCATTATTGGGAACTGTGCAAACACCAAATAGATAAATAATGTATGTTGCCCGGTGTTAGCCGACTTCATGGATAAGCCAAACTCTTTAGGTTGACCCACACAAAATTCAGCTTTTTTATATTCTTTTCACAAGCAATTTATGCAGTAGAATATACACCTTTTCAATTAGGTATGTGTATCACGCAAAGAAGACTAACATAGCTATATAAAGGATTCTCACTGCCGGGAATTAATAGGCCGGAAAACATTAACATATATCACAATAAAAACGGGGAGAAAAGAAAAACTAGACAAATCTTGTATTCATGTTTTAAGACATTTTATTGATTGCATGACCGTTGATTTGATTTTGTTTACAAATCCCAGCCGAGTCAAATCCCAGCTGTGTCAAATCAATGAATACAATTGAATTTTTGATACTTGTCGCTACCTAGCCTGACACTAGGCATTAAATACAGCGAACACTGTATAAGACAGACAAAATGTATGGTCAACTATAAACTTACCTTGTTTTATTAGAGAAAAATGTAACCCACAAAGATTGTTGAGTTGCCCCGAGTATACACTTTCTACTCGGTGCTGCTCCCCATTCCTGCATGAACTACAGTGACTGGTGCAGTACATTATACAGCAGGAGCCACTCCCTATAGGATTGGTGCTGTAACTAATACAGCACTGATCAAAATTAGATTATTTAGACTGTCAACTACAATAGTAAGATGGCCGGAAGACCAGTGCCCCGGCGCTGACAAATGTCATATTCAGATGAATAAATACTTTACCAAAAAAAAAAGAAAGAAAGGCCTGGTTAGCACAATATCAGGATAATGTGACTGTATGGGATATCGGCTCATGGTACTGGTGTCCTGGTCTTCCAATGGGACAACACCATAAAGTTGCCATGAGTGTGCACTGTCACAAGTCGATACCCATCCTGATCGAGGTGAACGACTGCTGATATATTGGTGTTTCTGTGCATGGAAGTCTCCATAGAGTGATGTGGCCTGGTCTCCCAGTGCGGCAGCACTATAACGGCGACATAAGTGCACACTGTCACAAGTCGGTACCCTGTCATGCTGATCAATTGGTGTTTCTGTGCTTGGAAGTCTCCATTTGGCCGCAGTGCCGAGGCAGAGCGGTGCACCCCAATGATGTGCCACGCTGCAATATCTGCGGTGCTGATGATGATGAATGGGTAGGAGTATAAACATCGATAGAATTGAAAGTGAGTAGAGAGAGTTGATGGGGGAGGGGGATTGTGCAGGCGATGTGAATTGTAGAAGGGAGAGAAGAGCTAATACTCTATCATCTGTCGACCAGACGGGATGGCTGAATGAGTTGAGCGCCCGTCTCCCGTGTTGGTAGATCGTGGGATTAGAACCCACGGGCATCTATGCACTATGGTGACAGCAGCGATACTACTAGTTTGTGTATAAATTTATGTTCAGTGACAGCCGATATGAATGGTTTACCAATACGACAGTGATATACCTTGCTTATTTATGTATATATATACAATTATGTATAGATTATATATATTTATATGTGTATATATGTATGCATATAGTAGTAATTTGCAATATTACTAGTTTGCATATATAGCAGGTCTGGATGCTGTAGTGATTAACCCCAGGTGGTATCAGGGTGGCCAGGAGCCACTCACAGGTACCATAGTGACAGAAGCAGCAACTCAATTCAATTTGTCAATTCTTTTATTTTAACTCTCTGCAAGGTATGTTTACAATAAACTGAGGTGATACAATAAATGCATACAAATTCCTTAGAGACAGAAAGGATCCCAGAAAAGCGATGTATATCTAGCTGGTCTCCGTGATGTGAATGAAGAAGTGATGACAATAACAAATGACTAAACTTAAGCTACATTTGTAACTAATGATTATGATGAGATACTGATGTGTCTCTTCACAGTTAGTAACATACAAAGTAATGATAGGAATATTATATGTATATTGTGTCATGGATTCATGTACTTACATGCAGTATCAGTAGTTATTTTGCATGTATGTTAATAGGGGTACATTTTATGTTCTTTGCCATAGCCACTTGATATTTTAAATTATGCGACTAGTTAATGACAACTATGTCTTATTATATATATTCTTTACTGGTAATCGATTTAGTATGCATTAAGATAGTTTAGTTTTTTTCAGAAGTTTTTCATAGTTTTAAGGTTTCTAATCTCTGCTGGTATTGAGTTCCAGATATTGGTTCCTTGGTTTTCAGTTGTTATTTTGCCATATTTGTTTCTAGTGTGTTTGTGATGTATGTTATTTATCTGTTGTGTGTTATGGGAATGGACCTGATTGTTATATTTGAATAGATTATCAAATAAAACAATAGGATAGCAGGAAATAATTAATATATATAGAAGAGAACTGATAAGTGGTAGTGTCCTCGTTTATATTCCCATGATATATTATAGAGCGCATATATACCTACAGACACGCCCGTGGGATATGTAGGATCAAATCAAGATGAGTTATTTGGTTTTGAAAGGTTTGTCTTCATCAGACTATGCAACTTTAACAATTATTTGGATTCGCTAGATAAATAACCAATATCATGTTAGCTACTAGCACATATCATATATATCCGATTAATCATGAGACTGAGTAAGCGTGAACCTAGGGTCCCAGAAGGGGTCCCGAGACCATACAAGAATAACTATTTAAATTGAGTCTACTAAAACTCGGCCTAGGGACCAGGATGGTGGCCCAAGGACCCGCAGGTAGTTAATCATCCAACGCATGTCACGGCGTAGAAGCATGGAGCTCTCAGTCCAAAATGTATGGAAATGGATACGTTTTGTGGGTTATATTAAGTTGGTGAAAACAAATTGGAATGCTTTGATGGCATAATACATATTTAACAGAGTCTTTCTCCCTTTGAAAGCCCAGGACTTATCTAGTACAGTTAAAAACCATATGCAGGTACACTCAACTGCCTCGCAGATTCGTCTACTTTGATATGTCTTAGTTCTTCCTTGTAGTGTGAACAGTCAATACTCCCGATTAAATGTATATACACATATAAATAAAAAAAGATAATATAAAAAATAATATATAAATATAAAAAAATAATATAAAAAATAATATATAAATATAAAAAGTAATATACAAAATAATATATAAATATACAAAAATCCTCCGGTGCGACTGACACTGGCATACATCCGGTGGAGGTGAGGAGGGTAGGTGGAGCCACCTGTACAGTGTTTGTCTTACGGAGTATAACAAATAAAGTTAAATAAATTTTCGATTTGTTTAACTTTTCAATTTGTTGTGCTTTTTTGAATAATTAAAAAAATATAGAATTTGTGTGTGAAATTCTTTATTTTCGTGAAATATACATTTTTTTTTGTGAATTTTTGGCATGAAATTGTTCGATTAACAAAAATGTTTTTGGGGAAATTTTGGTGACTAAAATTACTATTTTTCATAAATTTCTGATCTTTTTAAAACTTTTATATTTTTGTGAAATTTTCTTTATTTTTAAACAATTTTAAATTCCCGGAGGGGGGAATTTGAAAATAGGGGGAGGAATCTGAAAACTGTTTTTAATTCTCCCCCCCCCCCGGGAATCTGAAAATGTTTTTAATTTCCCTGGAGGGAAGTTAAGAACATGTTCAGATTCCGGGGGGGGGGGAAACTTGTTGTTTGTTTGTTGTTGTTTTACGTCCTAGCAACATCTAAGGTCATATCAGGACGGGTACCGACTTGTGACAGTGCGCACTCATGGCAACTTTATAGTGCTGTCCCACTGGGAAACCAGGCTGCCGGCACCATGACCTGGTATCCCACTCAGTCACATTATCCTGACACTGAGCACACCAGTCCTTGCCCTATCCTAATAATGCCGAGCGCCGAGCTAGGAAGCAACAAGTATCAATTTTAAAGTCATTGGTTTGACTCGACCGGGACTCGAACCCACGACCCCACGATCTTAGGAAGGGGCAAGTTGAAATTGTATTCCTGGAGGGGGGAATTTGAAAATAGGGGGAGGAATCTGAAAACTGTTTTTAAGTTCCCCCCAGGAATCTGAAAACGTTTTTAAGTTCCCCGGAGGGAAGTTGAAAACGTTTTCAGATTCCCGGGGGGAACTTGAGAAAGGGGGAAGTTGAAATCGTTACACCGGGGCACTGGTTTTCCACCTGTTGAACAAGCGTGGGTGGTTACACATATTGGCAAGAGAGTAATCTCTACTGAATTGTGTTGCCGCACACACCACTCTCTACAATTAGAAGGGGAGCAGCCTGCACTTTATATTATATATGTTTATATTTCTCATCACAAACCGCTCTATATAGTACTGGAGGGAGTGGTCATGTACAGCAAGATCCATTGATATGTACATGTAGGCAATAACCGCTCTATGTAGTACTGGATGGAGTAGTCATGTACAGCAAGATCCATCGATATGTACATGTAGGCAATAACCGCCCTATGTAGTACTGGAGGGAGTAGTCCTGCACAGCAAGGTCTGTCTATGTATACATGTAGGCAATAACCGCTCTATATAATACTGGAGGGAGTGGTCATGTACAGCAAGATCCATCAATATGTACATGTAGGCAATAACCGCTCTATGTAGTACTGGAGGGAGTAATCATGTACAGCAAGGTCCGTCCATATGTACAAGTAGGCAATAACCGCTCTATGTAGTACTGGAGGGAGTAGTCCTGTACAGTAATGTCTGTCTATATGTACAAATAGGCAATAACCGCTCTATGTAGTACTGGAGGGAGTAGTCCTGTACAGTAATGTCCATCTGTATGTACAAGTAGGCAATAACCGCTCTATGTAGTACTCGAGGGAGTAGTCATGTACAGCAAAGTCCATCTGTATGTACAAGTAAACAATAACCGCTCTATGTAGTACTGGAGGTAGTAGTCATGTACAGCAATGTCCGTCTGTATGTACATGTACGCAATAACCGCTCTAGGTACTTCTGGAGGGAGTAGTCATGTACAGCAAGATCCATCTATATGTACATGTAGGCAATACCCGCTCTATGTAGTATTAGAGGGAGTAGTCATGTACAGCAAGGTCCGTCCATATGTACATGTAGGCAATAACCGCTCTATGTAGTACTGGAGGGAGTAGTCATGTACAGCAAGGTCCGTCCATATGTACAAGTAGGCAATAACTGCTCTATGTAGTACTGGAGGGACTAGTCCTGCACAGTAATGTCTGTCTATATGTACAAGTAGGCAATAGCCGCTCTATGTACTACTGGAGGGAGTAGTCATGTACAGCAAGGTCTCTCTGTATGTACATGTAGGCAATAACTGCTCTATGTAGTACTGGAGGCAGTAGTCATGTACAGCAATGTCTGTCTATATGTCTATAGGCAATAATCGCTCTATGTACTACTGGAGAGAGTAGTCATGTACAGCAAGGTCTCTCTGTATGTACAAGTAGGCAATAACTGCTCTATGTAGTACTGGAAGGAGTAGTCATGTACAGCAATGTCTGTCTATATGTCTATAGGCAATAATCGCTCTATGTAGTACTGGAGGGAGTAGTCATGTACAGCAAGGTCCATCTGTATGTACAAGTAGACAATAACCGCTCTATGTAGTACTGGAGGCAGTAGTCATGTACAGTAATATCCGTTTGTATGTACATGTACGCAATAACCGCTCTAGGTACTTCTGGAGGGAGTAGTCCTGTACAGCAAAGTCCATCTATATGTACAAGTAGGCAATAATTGACTGCACAGTCATAACATGAAAGTTAGTGTATTAACTTCATATGCAAGTTCCTTACTAATTATTTTATGTGGGAGATTTAGTTCAGCAAGAAAAAACTGTGGTCCGTGTGATGTTTGTTTCCTTGTTAGTGCTGTTGAACGTTTTCGTGTGAAAATAGTGTGTTTGATTAGCAATGCGGTTAGATTAGAGTGCAGTCGTTTAAACAGATCGGTCAGTTCTTGTTGCTTAAATAGGTCAGTAAATTATTGTTGCTTAAATAGGTCAGTATGTTGTTGTTGCTTAAATAGGTCAGTATGTTGTGGTTGCTTAAATAGGTCAGTAAGTTACGGTTGCTTAAATAAGGCAGTAAATGGTTGTTGCTTAAATAGGTCAGTCAGTTGTTGTTTATGTAGGTCAGTAGGTTGTTGTTGCTTAAATAGGTGAGTAAGTTGTTGTACCTTAAATAATTCAGTAATTGTTTGTTGTTTAAATAGTTCAGTAAGCTTGGATTTTGTTTGGTTGCTTTTTTACAGTTTGGTAGTGTATTGGTTGTACTTGGGTCTCAAGATTATTGCTTCCTACGCATGAGTAAACATACATCGTGATGTTCCAGCACTTTCGATCAGTACTGCGGCCATCCGATTGTAAAAATGCGGATTTTCGGTTCGGATTTATATATTGGCAAAGAACATTATTATTCTCAGGTGACGGAGTGGGGACCATGATTATGGAACAGAGAAGCAATGGGTGCCCCACTAGCTTTGTGACATAAGTGCCTATGTGGAAATGTGATAACACATCGCGACAAAGATTGTGATGTGATGTTCATACTTAACAGACAGTTAATTATTATGGAAATGTTCACTCCAATCACCAGAACGAATGCAAGTGGAGGGGAGGGACATTTTAATATATGTTTATTGTAACGGTTTGCAACTACCTGTTACCACGCATCCTATTGCCAAGCACGCCTAGCCATCCTGCATACATTATGGATACCACCTGCAGCTGGGGTTGAGTGACAGCTGCCCTCTATTAGGCTGTAGAGGGTGTCTGATTGGCTGGGTGTGTGAGCCCAGTCACCTGCATTCCTTATACCTGACACACAGACCCCACATGAGGACTCTTGGAGAAGCACTCTTGGAGGGAACTGCACTTTCAACACTCAAACAAGCAACATCTATACAAAAGACACTGAGCTGTGTGGAACAACCATTGGACTCAGGTTCAATGGGCTGTAGGCTCTGATTCTGATATACACAAGCAAGAGTCATGCGGATCTGTGTGGGCAATTGGTAAGGAGTGAGGGTGATAGGTCGCCTGTAGATGAACAGGAGTTGATGCCAATAAAGAGCAACCTCTTCACTGTCAATCTTGCGTGACTTGTCTTCCTTTCTTCCTTGGTTGTAATGCTTGCATTGCGCTTGATTTGCGGCAGAGGAGGACCTCCCCGTCTCTCTTCCCCAGTCCTCCCCATATAAGGTGGCCCGCCACTGCCTCCAGCCACTCTTCCTCCTGCCTCCTCCAGCAGCACTCACTTTTTTACTTTTTGGCCTTCTCCTCCGCGATCCATCATGTCGTCAATCGCCCAGGGCCGAGGCCGCGCTGCCGGCCGCCGCAGTGCCAGGAGAGCACCTGAAACCACCGTCCCGGATGGCGCCTCCGCTACATCCTCCTCCTCGCGCCACCCCTCAGCACCCACCCACTGGATCGCCAGCGCCTAGGCGACAAGGGACGCCACCGCCAGCTCCATGGAATGCTTCGCCGTCATCGTGGAGGCAATGGCCATCACCCACCCGTCCGGCCAACCACCTCTGGCCTCTGCGGAACCTCCTCCGGCCACCACCCCACTGGTCTTTGAGGCCTACCCCACCCCGCCGGTGCTGCACTGCACCTGCGACCCCACCAGCTCTTCACCCGCAGTACCAGGGCCTCACCCGGCGCTGGAAGCCTGCCGGCCCTCCCGCTGCTGCCGCCTCCAGACAGCCACATCCTAAAACCTGGTCGCCCACCCGCGGCTGTCCGCTGCTGAGGCCATCCGCGAGATCCTCGAGTCCTCCGCAACACAGCGGAAAACGGAAAGGTATTCCCTCAGGCTACATTTTCCCCCACGACCTGGTGGAGAGGGGGGCTGAGGATAAGGGGATGAAGAAGGGGGAGGCATCCAGGGAGGAATACAGCCTCACCCTCTGTATGCTCGAGTCCCACCCTTCTTTCATTTCCGACTCCATCATGCTCTCACCCACCATACCATAACATATCCTCCGCGACAACTTAACCATCCCGTGGCCTACTGCCCGCCGTTATTCCGAGACGGTGTTCACCTGGGTTGTGGACAGTAGGCTCCCCGACATGTGGCACAACCCTGTCGCCAGCAATCCCATCCGCCTCGAGGCCCTCACGGTTGCCCTGACGGCCACCTAGGGCACGACCTCCACCTCCCGGGCCGCCGAGTTGGCCTGCAGCAGAGGCCACCACCCTCCCAGGCCAACGCTTGCACCCCCTACACCAGAGAGGCCTTCGGCACGCCCTGCACCATGTGGAACCGCAACCTGGCCTCCTGTGTCCGCACTGCGATCAGGCCGCCCGGCAGCGCAACGCCTGCACCTACTGCACCAATGTCAGGTGCATCCTCACAACACACAGGCGGCTCTCCTCCCCCCAGTGCCACCCAGACAGCAGCCTGCTCCTCACCAACCAAGCCCCCTCTCTCAGATGCCGCCGCACCCCTAACAGATGCCACCACACCCCTACCGGATGCCGCCACACCTCCCAGTTGCGTCACCCCAGCTGTAAACCCAGACGTTGCTGCACCACCAGGAGTCGCCACAGCCGGCCACCCGACTTGCCCAGCACCGGCTTCCGCCGCGCCCCTCCTCTCAGATGTCGTGCGGCGCATGCCACAGATCTTGCCATGGCTGCCCCTTCACATGTTCCCCTTGCCGCCCCCTGCTTGAGGCCCCCGCAGTGGCCTGTCGGCCGGCGACACTGCCTATGTCGGCCACCTCCCCGACCTGTACACCTCCGCTGAGGCCAAGCCCGACTTTGAGCTCGCCTCTCCTCGCGCCCCGCCGAGTTTGGCGGCCCCTTCTCCTCCCCCCACCAGACCTCCTCCCCCGCCCCTGCCCACACCCACCCCCTCCCTGGTGACCTTGGAGAGCTGGTCGTGGATGTCGTTGACCCTGCCATCCAGGACACCCTCCCTGCCGCCCCCTCATATGGCCCCACCCTCCATGAGTACCGCACCGTGCTCTCCATCTGGCCCCCACACCCAGACTTCACCAGGGCCTACGCAGCCCTCCAGCATGCGGGCCTCCCTAATTTTGTGGCTGCCCACATCCCCCTGCACTCACACCTCAACATTTCGGCCTGGCGGGCTCGCCTCCGCGACTACCATAACCTTGACGTGGTCAGCTTGCTGGAGTTTGGCTTTCCCACCAACTACTCTGCCGGCGCACCCCACCCCCACACCCCTCTTACAACAACCACCGGGAGGCCCGCAAGGAAGAGGCCCACCTGTGGCACTTTGTAGCCACTGAGCTGGCCCCTGGTGCCCTAGCCAGCCCCTTCCATGTATCCCCCTTCACCCCTTGGGCACAGGTCTCCCCTATGATGTCAATGCTGGCATACCCCGTCGGGAATACCTCGGGAGACCTTATGCGTATAAGCTCCCCTGTGTCGCAGACATGGGGCACCGCCCCCGCCAGGAAGGTGTTGGTGCCTACATATGGACCGCGGACATTTCTAGGGCATACCGACAGCTCCAGGCCGACCCCCTAGCATGCCCCCTTTATGGCATCACCCTCGACGGCGCCACATATGTGGTCCTCGCCCTCCCCTTCAGATGTTGATCCTCGCGGGTGGCCTGCATCTGGGTGACTGCAGCCCTGGCCTGGGTCCTCCAGCGGGAGGGCTTCCATTCTCTGGTCTATGTCGATGCTTATGTAGGCTGTGAGCAGACCTACCTGAGGGCCCGCCAGGCCTTCTACTCCTTCATCGACCTGGCGACCACCCTCAGGCTGGACGTCGCCTCTGGGAAGTGCCAACCCCCCACAGTCCGCCTCACTTGGCTCGGATTCACCCTCGACAGTGAGGCCATGATGACTCGGATCGCCCCCGACAAGGTCGAGGGCCTGATCGCCGACTGTGAGGCCTGGATCGAGCATCGCACCCTTGGGCGCCACCAGCTTCAAAGCGTCCTCGGCCGCCTTGACCACATGGGTAGCTGCGTCCTCCACACGAGCAAATTCATGGGCCACCTCCTCGCAACCCTCTGCAGCTGCTACGAGGCTGCCTCCCTGACCCTCAGGGAAGAGGCATGCCACGACCTGCTCTGGTTCGCCTTGTATGGCCGCACCTCCAACGGCCTCCACCTTCTCCGCGAGCCTGAGGCAAGGCGCCTTATGATCGAGTGTGACTCCTGCCTCACCGGGTGTGGGGTCGTTTCGCCCACCGCCTGCTACTCCCAGGAGTACTCCATGGCAGTCCGCACCTGTTTCCCCGACATCCATGAACTGGAGGGCATCAACATTGTGGTTGCCCTCCAGGCCCTCCTTCCCAAGGACGTCGCGGGCACCAAGCAGGCACCAGGGTCGTCGTGAATACCAACAACATGGTCTTCGCTGCCGACCTCGTTGTCCGACTGCCACGTGACCCCACCCTTGTGACCGGCACCTGGGAGCTCTGGCTCCCCACCGCGGCGGGGTTCTTCACCATCTCCATCGCCCACAGGCCTGGTGCCTCCCTGGTCCTGGCCAATGCCTTCAGACGGGCCCACCTCCTCGGGCCGTGGGCCGGGATGTCCCGGGCTGAGGTCCCCGCCTCGGTTTGTCATATGTGACCCCTCGCCACGATGACTTCCCCTATAACCCTGGCCTCTGATTCCAGGTTTCACTGCCCTCGAGGTCGCCGTGGTTGATGGCCTCCGCATTGCCTCCCTAGCGCCCTCTACATGGAGGAACAGACGCCCTCTGGCGTCGTGCCCCGAGCTGCCCTCCTTCTCGGGTACTACTCGATGCTCAGGCAGTCCAGCCTGCTGTCGCCGTCTCCTGGGGAGTGGGGCAGCCCCCACACCATTGCACGCGCTGATATCATGCCGGCCCCAGGTGGCCTTCGTCTGACCCTCCGGAGCACCAAAACCTCACGGGACCCTTGGCCACCGTCGCCCTCTTCATCTCGGCCTCCCAGGGCTCCGCACTCTGCCCTGTCCGTCCCAGCCTGGCACGCGGCCGTCGCCCTCGTCCCGGCCCTCCCCCGACAATCCGAATTTCATCATGTCCTTGGGGTGGCCGCTCAATTCTCGGCCACTCACATCCATCCTCCAAGCGGCTCTACATGCCCTCTCGGTGCCGTTCCCGGACTCCTTCACCCTGCATAGTCTCCGCCGAGGCGCCGCCCAGGCGTACCAGTGGGCCGTGGTCCCCCTACGGGATATCATGACCCAAGGGACCTGGACATCTGAGGCCTCGCTCCCCTTGCCACCCCTCGAGCCCTGTCCTCCCTTTTGGTGGATGGCTCTTCGGGGCTCTTCCCTTCCCAGTGACTCTACCCAGGATGACCTCGCCATACCTGGCAGGTCCTGACATTTCCTGACATTCAGTGACATTTTCTCATTAGCATTGCATTGACTACCTCATGTTTACCTCTAGCCTTGTATGCATTGTTCTACATGTCCCTGATGTTCACCTCATTTATTGCTGACTCATTTTATCATGAACAAACAGTTTTTCTCCACCCCGCCTTTGTCTCTCCTTCATCATGAGTTGTAGAGAGTAATTACGGGTGGGGACTGACAGACAGTTGTCAGAACACCCCTTTGGAGCATAGTAATGTTTGGAGTTCAGACGGCCGAGTCCCGACATATTACACCCTGTTTCTGTGCCAACCTGAGCGTGGTTATTTCAAGGATGCCACATTTTAATCACCTGCCAACTGTACTACTCTATTTGGAACTCAAAGCCCGGAAACTACATGTTCATTGTGTGACACGTATTGTAATTTGTTTAGGTAATTAGGATTCCTGTAGCTTTGCACATGTGCAGAACCATTGTCTTCAACATGTATGGGCCCAATAACAGTTGTGACACATGATACGGATGTTGGTGTTATTTTAGTGATACGGCCATACTCCATTTTAATACACATTTTTAGTTAAATTTATGGAAATAAAAGTGTTAAGCTGAGATGCTGCGACTGGCGAAATCAGCGACGCATGCAGATGATGTTCAGCCACAGTGATGGATGTTGTATTTAAATACAATGTAGTCTGTTGTATATAATTATAATGCTTGAGTAATAAAATTATGTAATTGTATTCACATGTTTTTTTATGGTATGTGGGACATATGTTTCTGAATTCTTATGTGATACAGAGTCATGCAGATTAATTCAGGGGCTTAGGTGAAACCAACTGATTGACGACAATTTTACTTGCCTGTCATATTGATTATTTGATGATTGATTTGTGATGTCTAAAGGCCCTGTCACATTACGGCGTATGGCGGGAGCGTATTGAAAACCTACGTAGGTCCTGCGCGTGCCGGCCTATGATGACATTTGGTGACCTTTGGTTTTGAGCATATGTGGAACCTACGAGGAGCGTACGAGGAGCGTATGAGGAGCGTATGGGAGCGTATGGGAGCGTGCTGTGACATTTTTTGACAGTATGGGCCATACGCCCTCATAGGTCGGGTTTTTTTGAGCATGCACAACAAAATTTGGACGGACGGATTTATGAAAGCGTATGGCGGCGTATGCCTCATACGCTTCACATACGCCGGCATCTGGCGGCATCTGGCGGCGTATGAGTAGCGTATGAGTAGCGTATGCGTAGCGTATGAGTAGCGTATACGGCGTATGCCGACGTATATGACGTAACACGCTTATGCCGCCATACGCTCCCGCAAAAACCCTAATGTGACAGCCCCTTTACTGCTGTGTTGGCAGCAAACGCCAGAAGCACGGCGAGGACAGGCGCGGGGAATGGAGTGTTGGGTGCTAGATACTCAAGTGGTTGTTGACATCCATCCCAGTATGCAGTGTGACGTCATTTCGCTGTCATCTCTACGTCAGCGCATGCGTCGGCCGGAGATCTCAGTCCGATGTCATACCAGCATGAGTCTGCCCATTATAAAAAGGTTGTACTAACATCAGATGATGTCGGATAGCAATATGAATGTGATGCCTAAATGGCATTAAATTCGAATGTAAAATTTCCTTACGAAAAGTCGAATATATTTGATACAGATTCTTTAAAAAAAAAGTAACATTGAAAGGTAAATTACATTTGAAATTCCATGACAGTTCTGTAGTACGTCATTAGACCACCATTCCAAAAATGTACTTCTTGCATTTATTTGCTTTGTGTATTAGTTGATTAATCAGGGGGATTTTCAATTGATCGCAGACAATTGGCCTTCCTCATTCACTGCTCCATTCCCTATCCTATTAATGCTGAACGACAGGCTAGGTAGTGACAAGATTCAATTTTTAACTCATTGATTGAGTCAACCAGAGTTCGAACTGACGGGTCCCATGACCTACCAAAACCAGCGGACTATGCAACTTAAGGCCCTGTCACATTACGGCGTATGGAGGGAGCGTATTGAAAACCTACGTAAGTCCTGCAGGTGCCGGCCTTGATGACCTTTGGTGACCTCTCGGGTGGGTTTGAGCGTATCTGGAACCTATGAGGAGCGTACGAGGAGCGTATGAGGAGTGTATGGGAGCGTGCTGTGACATTTTTTGACGGTTTTGATTGGCATGTGGAGCATATGAGGAGCGTATGAGGAGCGTATGAGGAGCATATGATTATTTTAGGAGTGTATGAGGAGCATATGAGGAGCGTATGAGGAGCGTATGCGAAACCTATGCACGACCTATGTTATCTCTCCGCGGTCCGCCGCCTGGTGGCTCCTGGGTATATATAGCCTGCAGCAACAGTCTCCCCTCACTCTGCCACCATGCCTGCTAAGAGGAACACCACTGCTGCTGCTGCTTCTGCTACTGCTACTACTACTACTACTAGTACTACTGCTACTACACCAGCCTCCAGAGCTGCTGTAACTACAGGAGGAGGACTAGGCCGTGGGAGAGGCAGAAAGAGGCAGACTTTACAATGCTCTCCATCACCAGCCTCCTCACCTGCCTCGCCACCTCACCACTCTCCACACCACTCTCCAGAACACCACTCTCCAGAACACCACTATCCACTGGAGGAGCTGGAGATGGAAGTGGAGAGGTCGACGACGCAACGCTGGCGTCCCCGCTCCAGCTCGCCATCTCCTGCCTCTTGGGGCAGCTCACGGGCGTCGTCCGCTGCCTCCGCCGCCTCCGCTGCCACCACCCCCTCCAATGCCTCCACCAGCACCGGTGGCCTCTCCGCGTCAAAGAGACGGAGGGCCAAGAAGAGCGACTATTCTCTGTCGGTCTTGAAGGAGGATCAAATGTTGGACTTCCTCCAGGAGAACCCCATCATGTGGAACATGAAGATCACGGATTACCGCCGCTCAGACAGAAAGGCCAAGATGTGGGAGGACCAGGCGACACTTCTGGGGACCACAACAGTCCATCTCCAGAAGTGGTTCAAGTCGCTCAGGGACACGAACACGCGGCTCCACAAGAAAAAAAGCGGGGACGGAGCCGCTGACCTGACTGAGCGGGAGCAGTGGATCCTGCGCAAGTTTGGGTTCCTGCGGTCCGTCGTCCGTCACCGACCGGAGCCCTGCAGGAGTGTAAGTACATAATCTTTTATCGTTCTGACAAGTGCGGCCGTTAGTATTCTCGTAAAACCGCTCGTATTCTAAGTTTGTTATGTTATGCTTTTGTTGTATTTATGTAAATATTCTAGTTATTTGTTAAATGTTATTTATTTCTTTAATGTTGAGTTGTTGTGTAGTTGTTCTTAAATCGAGATATTGACAATAGATGTATCGAGATATAATCGTTATAAATCCATGTTTGCATTTAACGTTAATTATTTTTGCTTTATATATTTTTGATTTACTGTTGACTTGTCGTGTCTTTTGTCGAAATATCGATTTGCGTTCATGTTACTTATGTTATTTTATGATTTTGTCTTGCAGTTGGCCGCTCCTGTCGCGGCTCCGCAGCTCGATCTCAGCGTGGAGGAGAATGTCCCGACCGATGTGGAGGTGGCGATGGACGAGGAGCTTCCACCCACTCCCCCCGCTACATCCCGAGAGCGGGGAAAGGGGAGAGGGAAGCGATCTGCCCCAGTCGACGACAACCTCCTCGCTGCCATCCACAAGAGGTTCGACGAGTCTGCGGACATCCTCAAGGTGATGCAGCCGCCTCCTCCACCGACAGTGACGAAGCGAGTGGCATTCGCCAACTATGTGCGGGACATGATCCTCACGATGCCGGAGGAGCGGTTTGTGTCCATTTGCGGTGCACTCAACCGCATGGTGTCGCACCATCTGGAGGAGGAGGAAGGAACATTCGTGGCCCCGGTGGTTCGTGTGGCTGCTCCTGCTCCTGCACCTGCTCCTGCACCTGCTCCTGCACCTGCTCGTGTGTCTGCAAGTGAGGCATACCAGCCTCAACCCCACCAGTGGACTCACCAGCCACCACCGGCATCACCATGGGCTTCACAGACACACGAGTATGTGCAGCGCTATATGGGGCAGCCGCACATTCATCATCAGCCACAGCCACAGCCGCCTCTGCCAAGTCTTCCGCCTCAGCCTCTACCTCCAACCTCCGTGGGTCACGAGGCGGCCGCAGCTCCGCTGGTGGTACGGCCGTCACCGCCGCACACTGCTGGACAACTACGGACATTAGGGATGGCGGGGCACACGAGGGGCTCTCCCGGAGTCGTGGTGCGCGCGGGTGCTCCGCCCACTGTGGGTGCGGCATGGCCGGGGACTTGCGCTGCCGCAGACATCACGACTCCGACATGCGGCGAGCCACCCAAGTGAACTTGTCTGAGTCGGCCAGCCCAGAAGGACTATTGAACTTGTCGGGGCTGTCCGGGATATCTGGCATGTTGGGCGCAAATTTGGACCTATTCCCCTCGTCAGCCACACAGTCGCCAGCTGATGCCACTTCTAATGGCAAGGGAGAGAAGTGATTGTAAATATGTGTAGATATGTAGTCTTAGTTTTTATTTATCTTTGTACATTTGTATGTATATATGTATATATATTGTATGTTTATATATTGTTTGTACATTTTTATGTATATATGTAAATTGTCAAGATGTGTAAATAAATAAATATACTGTCAATTTAAATTTTTGTGTCCGCGTTCAGTAAAGGCATGCCATCATTTAATTGTTATACATTAAAGTACAATTAAAATTAAAACATAAATAAAAACTTAAAATTTAAAATATTTATAATAATCTTTCTCCTTCCCCTTTCTCCCTCTCCTCCCTCCGTCCCTCCCTCTCTCTCTTCCTCTCTCTATCTCTCTTCCTCCCTCTCTCTATCTCTCTTCCTCCCTCTCTCTATCTCTCTTCCTCCCTCTCTCTCTCCCTCTCTCTCTCTCCCCCTCCCTCCCTCCCCTCCCTCTCTTCCCTATCTCTTCTCTCCTCCCTTCTCCTCCTTATCTCTCTTCCTCCCTCTCTCTATCTCTCTTCCTCCCTCTCTCTTTCTATCTCTCTTCCTCCCTCTCTCTCTCCCTCTCTCTCTCTCCCCCTCCCTCCCTCTATCTCTTCTCCCCCTCCCTCCCTCTAACTCGTCTCCCCCTTTCTGTCTCTGTGTCACTCTATTTTTCCCTGTGTTCTTAGTATGTATGTAAAAGATTAATTCATGTAAAAAGAGAGGAGATTCATTACAATTACATTAACTAGATGACTTTAAATTAGGGAGCGAAAGAACGTAACAGACATGTAAAATTGTGTTTTCATATCTATAAAATGATATCGTTTATTTTACTAGACATATAAACATATTAGCATCTCATATAACAGGAGACATGTCACAACATCACAGACATGTAAATAAGCGATAACAGTACAGTGTCAAGAAAAGCACATAAGTTTGCAAAAACAGTACACAGACACAGCGCATACAGACTGATAAAATGTTTTGTCAGATCATCCTGTCTTGCCATGACAGTGCTCCGGCGGGTGAGACGACCCAGTCTTTAATTAGATTGCGCTGTTCCTTTCCTAGCTTGGACGCGGTGTTGGGGTTAACAGGTAGAACGTCAATGTCAGGAAGGTTGTGGCCCTCTCGCCAACCTCCAGGCACAAAGTTGTTGTTGGCTGTCTCGGGACGATCCAGCTGCATGTTCTGTAGCGCTGGGTAGCGTGTCCTCATGAGGTTGTGCAGAACAATGCACGCCTTGACGATGATCTTCACGTTGGAGAGGTGGTGCTGCATAGTCGTCAGCAGCACTTGGAAGCGGTTGGCTAGAATGCCAAAGGCATTTTCCACCACTCTCCTATCTTGGGAAAGCCGGTAGTTGAAGAGTCGCTCATCATTGGTCAAGCCCCGCTTGCCGTATGGCTTCATCATGGTCGGCCGCAGGGCAAAGGCGGCGTCACCGATCAGAAAATATAGGTTCAGGGTTCGGAAAGCCTTCTGTGCCCGCCTTCAGCTCGGAGGCATTGTAAATCTGGGCATCGGACGCGGAGCCGAAACTGCCAATATCTGCCCAGATAAATTTGTAACCCGCATCTACAAGCGCCAACAGGACCATGGAGAAAAAGCCCTTGTAGTTGTAGTAGAGCGACCCACTCTTTGGAGGGCACCGGCAGGCGATGTGCTTCCCATCCAGAGTGCCACAGGTATGGGGGAAGTTCCACCTCTCTGAAAAGAGGTCCGCGATGGCATGCCACCCTTCTGGAGTCGTCGGACATGACATGACCTCGCCCATGTACTCGTCGACGATGGCCTTACAGACTTCATGCACTATCAGCGACTGTGTGTTGTGGGGCACCCTCCACCCAAACTTCATGGAGGAGTATTTTGTGCCAGATGCCAGGTGCCGCAGAGTAAGTGCTATTTTCAGTGCCGGATCGAGCGGCACCCTGAATGTGGTCCGTTTTTTGGCGATCCTCATTCCCACTTGCGCCACAATGTCGTCAAACAACTGGGGAGGCAGCTGCATGAAGTTCACAAACGAAGCGGTGTCCTCGCTGCGGAGCTCGACCATCAGCTTGTCGAACAAGCCAAACTGGGCCGGTGTGGTATATCGCACTATAATTGGCGTCCCTCCTCCTTCATCTCTCGATACGGGACGCCAGAATAACCATGAGGTATAGAGCAAGCTCATGGTGATAAAGGGCAACTCTGTAGAAAAGCTGGAACTGTACTTGCAGTGCCTGGGCATCCATCCTGTATGAGCAGCAGAGCAGGAATGACCGAAGAAGGCATTCGTCGCCTTTATATACCGAGACCATAGGTCGGGCATACGCCGCCATACGCTACTCATACGCTTTGCATACGCTCCCATCCGCAACTTGTAGGTTCTGCGTACGCTGCATACGCCCGAGATATGCCCGAGATATGCCCGTGATGCAAGTTGAGCATACGAGTAGCATATGCCGGCGTACCCCTAGCATATGCCAGCGTACCCCCAGCATACGAGGAGCGTATGCTGGCATATGAGAAGCATATGAGTAGCGTATGAACTATATGCCCCCGTAGGTCGAGATTTTTTGAGCATGCACAAACAAATTTGGACGGACAGACGGAAGAAAGCGTATGGCGGCGTACAGCGGCATAGGCCGGCACATGATGGTGTATGCGGAGCATACGCATAGCATACGCATAGCGTATGCGTAGCATATGGTGGCGTATGACGGCATATGCCCATGTATATGACGTAAAGCGCCTACGCCGCCGTACGCTCCCACAAAAAACCCTAATGTGACAGCCCCTTTACCAAGCCTTCCAGTTGCCGGGAATTATTCTGCTGTAGCATGTTTGCAAATTGCTTTTGATTAAATAAAATGTACCATGGATAGCTGTTCCAGGTTGATACCCAAACCATGAGTGGGACAGACAAACCTTCGTAGTCATCTTCAGAAAGTGCCACTAATTGCCATGGCTGTCACCTTTGTGTAGCATAACAACACAAACTTTAGGCTCTACCATGGTGCTGCGAAATGCAATCTGGGTAATTGTTGGCTATATACACACAAACTCGTGACGTGGTATGTGAAAATAACCTATTATATCACCAACAGACACTCCTTCCAGCTCCCCCACCCACCGACACACACAGACATTTCTCCCCCGATCCATCATCATCATCATGCTGTCGGTCGTGATGCGACAAAGACTGCTTTCATTTCTTGACTGCCGCTCTCGATCCACAGTTTTCATTTCTGGCTCAGAAATACTGAAGTTTAAGTCGGGATTTGAAAAAGCACGAAATAGAGTACCAGATGGAGTATCAAACAGAGCAGTGGTGGTGGTGGTAGTGGTAGTGCTGATGGTGGAGGTAGTGGTGGTGGTAGTGGTGGTGGTGGTAGTGGTGGTGATAGTGGTGGTGGTAGTGGTGGTTGTGGGGTAGTGGTGGTGGTGGTGGTAGTGTTGGTGGTAGTGGTGGTGGTAGTGGTGGTGGTGGTGGTAGTGGTGGTTGTGGTGGTAGTGGTGGTGGTAGTGGTGGTGGTGGTGGTAGTGCTGGTGGTGGTAGTGGTGGTGGTAGTAGTGGCGGTGGTGGTAGTGGTGGTAGCGGTGGTGGTAGTGGTGGTGGTAGTGGTGGTGGTAGTGGTGGTTGTGGTGGCTGTGGTACTGGTTGTGGTGGTAGTGGTGGTGATGGTAGTGGTGGTGGTTGTGATGGTGGTGGTGGTGGTGGCGGTGGTGTTAGTGGTGGTGGTAGTGATGGTGGTGGTGGTGGTGGTAGTGGTGGTGGTGCAGGCGGCAGTCATGGTGGAGGTGGTGGTGATGCTAATGGTGGTGGTGGCAGTTATGGTGGTGGTGGCGTTGGTGGTAGTGGTGATGGTAGCATTAGTAGTAGTCGTGGCAGTGGTGATGGTGGTTGCAGTGATGATGGTGGTTGCAGTGATGGTGGTTGCAGTGATGGTGGTTGCATTGATGGTGGTCGCACATTTGCTGATGGCGGTGATGGTGGTATTGGTGGTGATGGTGGTGGTGGTGGGTGTGTGGGTAGTCGTGGTGCTGATGCCGACAATACAGCATGACACTGTGGGTACTTGGGGGTCTAAGCAGGTGTCGCGGCAACCTGCCACAACTAGCTAGGGACAGACGGGATGGATCTGCGTAGGTGGGGGGGGGGGGGCGATTGGGCGACTGTGGTGGTGGGGGGGGGGGGGGAGAGGAGAGTCAGCAATGGAATGGGGGTGGGGGGGGGGGTGAAAGGAAGGGGAGCAGGTAGGGAGTGAGTGAGTATGATGTGCTTATGGGGAGATTGGATGCTGAATGGGAGGTGGTGAGTGAGGGGTGGTAAGAGGGGGTGGGGTGGTGAGGAGACGACAAAGATGGTGAGAACTCATCAGGATTAGAGACAATCAGGAGGAAATGATGGTGGGGGGGGGGGGGAGCTGAAGCCACCTTTAGCGTCACCTATGTGGCGTCTTATAAGACATACTTTACTACCAGCCTGGCTTCAATTAATTAGTTCCCTTCTGGAACTATGTAAATGTGTAATACTGTATATACTATATATACTAAATATATATATTCTATATATATATATATTCTATATATTCAATATTCTGTATATACGATATATAATATATGTATTATATATAGTATGTATACTATATATACTATATGTGGGTATGCAGGTATTGCAGGTATAGCAATACCTTAGGGAGTTTGCCGCCCCTCCCCTGCAGAGTTGTAAACCACTGCCTTGTGGTACAGGTTATTGACAGAACCGAAGGCTAAGGGAGCAAACCCTAAGCAGAAAACCATGTCACTGTGGCAGCATTAAGGGCGGTTGATGTATGGAACTCCCAACATCTCCCGACTAGCCATTGCAGGGACAAATAGTTTTGCGCTTGTCTTGACATGTTTTTGCCGGTGTGAAACCTCTATTTGCTCCCCGAGAGAGTGCCGCTGGTAACTTGCAAAAGCCAGCAGCACTTCAACACTTTTGCAGGCAGCTTTCATGAAATGGTGACAAATAAGGAAATACTCAATCAGACAGGGCTGCCCTCTATGGAAGGTTTTCTGATCAAAAAGAATCTCCGGTGGACTGGACACCTCATGAGAATGTCATCAGACAGGCTACCAATGCAGATCCTCTATTCTCAACTGTCTTCTGGTTACAGAAAGAGAGGGCACCCTTGTCTCCGGTTCAAGGATACCATCAAGAGAAAAGGTGAGAGACATTAAGACCGACTCATGGATGCAACTCTCACAGCAGAGAGCTAAATGGAGATTAGGAGTCAAGTAATGAAAGCAGTCTTTGTCGCATCGCGACCGACAGCATGATGATGATGATGATGATGATGATGAAATACTATATTTACTATATATACTATGCATACTGTATATACTATATCTACTATATTCATAGTACATTTACTATAATTGTTATGTTATTTCCACCACTATAGTCCACTATATATATATCCACTATCTATACCGTATCCATTATATATACCATATCCACTATATATTATATTTATACAATACAATATTCGTATATACTATGTATATCATATATATACCATATATAATGCATATCATGTATTCGGGCATATCGCACTATGAATAATGGGAATTGTCTATATTATCATTACTCTATTCGTCTGACATAGACTGGACGCTGTGGCACAATCGATAAGGGTGCTGTCTTCCCGTTTGGAAGGTCGGGAGTTCAAATCTTGGCCCCACCAAACTAATGATTTTTAAATTATATACTTTTGCTACCTAGCCTGTCGCTCAGCATTTCTAGGATAGGGTAAGGACTGGTTATGTTATTATCATGGTAATGTGACTGAGTGGGAAGTTGGGGCATGGTGTCGGCAATCTGGTCAAAAATGGGGCAGCCCTATAAAGTCACTGAGTGTGCACTGTCCAAAGTGGGTGACCGTCCTGATGCGTGCTTAGACTTAGCTGTGACGCCAGGTCATCCCATTAAACGTGGAAATTGTTCGCTTCTTGGGGATTTATAGTGCTTCCCCACTGTGTACCATACCATCAGCACCATGATCAGATATCCCATTGAGTCACACCATCCTGATACCGAGCAAACAGTTCTTGTCCTATCTTATTACTGCTGAGTATCAGGCTATGTAGTGACAAGTATACATTGTGTAAGTCATCGATTTGACTCTGAGCTAACCAGTCCTTGTCCTATCTCATTACTGCTGAGTATCAGGCTATGTAGTGGAAATGTATAAATTGTGTAAGTCATCAATTTGACTCTGAGCTAACCAGTCCTTGTCCTATCTCATTACTGCTGAGTATCAGGCTATGTAGTGGAAATGTATAAATTGTGTAAGTCATCAATTTGACTCTGAGCTAACCAGTCCTTGTCCTATCTTATTACTGCTGAGTGGCAGGCTATGTAGTAGAAATGTATAAATTGTGTAAGTCATCGATTTGACTCTGAGCTAACCAGTCCTTGTCCTATCTCATTACTGCTGAGTATCAGGCTATGTAGTGGAAATGTATAAATTGTGTAAGTCATCGATTTGACTCTGAGCTAAGCAGTCCTTGTCCTATCTCATTACTGCTGAGTATCAGGCTATGTAGTGGAAATGTATAAATTGTGTAAGTCATCAATTTGACTCTGAGCTAACCAGTCCTTGTCCTATCTCATTACTGCTGAGTATCAGGCTATGTAGCATAGTGACAAGTATACATTAGCCGTGTTTACACGGGGAATTGTGAAACGATCTAGACAAAGCGATTTATATGAAGCATTTTAGAGGCGTGTTTACACGGACGGAGTTTGAAAGTGTTTTGGCGCTGGGAACCAGCAGCCTTAGTGGTCCACCTGTAGCCGCCGAGCACTGGTATTTGTTTAGTTTACACGTGGCGATTCGACGCCGATGTAGCTGCTACGTTAATATTGCTTGGAATTTAAGGTTAATTTAATTAAATTTCATTATTTGAGTATGTAATTCTGTTAAATATGATCGCATTCAATAGATTTCGGCCTAATCGGTCCCTAACACTGCTGGGCACCAGCGATAGTTACAGCTGAGCTTGTAGCCGGCGAGCACTGCTATTTTACACTATCGCCGCCCGGGAACCAGCTGAATCGCTTCAAATAAACCACCTCGCGATGTGGTATAGATGAACCGTTTCATATGAATCGATTAAGCCCTAAAACGCCACAGCGTCGCGTCTACATGGCAAATGTGAATCGATCTAGGCAAGGCGTTTTATATGTGGCGTTTTAAATCGCCCATGTACTAGGACTTTAATCCGCATGGGAAGCCAGTGCTCATACCGATTCGGCTACTACATCCGGTACACACTAGAAGCAACAGCAACCAAACACACACAAACACAGCTATTTAATTGCCACAGCGACGCCATGCATCATAGGTCAGCCACATAAGGCAAGGCAGACAGGATTCTGCACTGTCCCTGTCGGGTGGCCTAATAGGTAGAGCGCGGCCCTCGTGTGGGAGTTCGGTTCCCGGGCGAGTCAAACCTATGAATTTCAAATTGATAAGGGAGTTTGGTTCCTGGTCTAGTCAAACCAATGACTTATAAAATTGGTACTTGTCACTAGCTTGGTGATCGGCATTAATAGGATAGAACAAGAACTGGTTAGCTCAGCATCAAGATAATGTGACTGAGTGGGATATCGGGTCATGGTGCCAGCAGCCTTATTTCCCAGCGGGGCAGCACTATAAAGTCGCCATGAGTGCGCACTGTTACAAGTCGGTACCCATCCTTATATGACCTTAGATGTTGCTAGGACGTAAAATAACAAACAAACAAATCTGCACTGTCCCTACTTCCGGCAGATGCGGATGGCAGAGGACCTGACAGGCTGCGTCACAAAGACGAATAAACCAATCAAAGTGAATGACAGGAAAGGTCGCAGATGCTGTCAGCCTGGCTCCCCAGCTCTAGGCGTCACTGTAATGCACAACCTGATGGACTTGTCAACCAGGGAGAAGCTCCCACTTCCAATGAGGTAGTGCGGGGTCGTGGGATCAATCCCGAGCCGACTCAAACGAAAGTTGTTGTTTTTTAAAGAAAAAAAAGAAACTTGTTCGCTACCTAGCTCTAGCCTGGTGTTCCGCTTTGCTGAGTGCCGCTTTGCTCAATATCATGTTAGAGGGAAGTAACTTGATCAACAACTTTACTTATTCAGTACAATCCTCCTCAAAGAAAATTATTTATAATTGGAATTAACTATTTTCTGGACTTATTTAGGGTATAATTATGGCTAAGGGTTTCTGCGAACAAACTATGAAGATTAAACTTGTCATTCTGAATGTCCCTTCTAAGCTGTTGGAGTGACATATACCACTTAACACACAATGCACAATGATAGGCATTCCCTTTTCTTTTTGTTCAAGTGTTTTTATTCCGCTGACTGACATGTTGTCAGTGCTAATGCACTGGTCTTCCAACTCTAATGACAATTGACACTATTTAGTAAACAAATTTACAACAATATATAGATAAACAATTACAGGGAAATAAACAAAACATTGGTACATGAATGACAGGTAAAGACCAAGATAAGAGAAAAAAGAAACATATACGGGGAGGTAACTATGTTAGACTAGTATGGTAAGCGTTAGTAGGGGTGGGGCATAACTGATTATTTTTCTAGTGGTGACATACTTGTTGAAAGGGTGATGGGATGTAGGGTGAGCCTTTGCGATTGAGCTGGTGTTCATGGTAATCTCAGGCGGGGCCTATTTAGGTAGTAAGTAGGTTAATATTGATTAATCATGTACCTCAGGAGCATCCAACTAGAATCACAAAAAAAACAGGCTCGTTCCGTTGTAGATGGGTTTTTTGGTCTAGTTGGCCACTACTATTTGAGTTTACAGTGTATGTTTATTTGGGGGGAAGGGGGGTAGGGAAATCTATGAAATAGAATTGAAACCTGTTGAAACCCATAGATCAGTATGTTTACTAAAGCACTTGACGGCCATAGAATCCCTCAACGAAAGTATCACAAACCCTATTTTGAATTACATTATAGTGACTTTGAAGGCATTTGACTCTACACCACAACCTAAATAATTCCACCTATCACTTCCCTGCACCGTCCTCATATGACCATTGATGTTGCCAGGACTTAAAACACCAACAACCAACCAACCTCGCCATGCTTAATATCACATAGAGTTATAATATTCTGCGATATTTGGAGGAATTGTGGTGAACTGGGGTACGGAGGGTGGGTTCAGGGGGGATGGAGAGGGGGGGGGGACGGGAGGGGACACAGATGACAACGAGTGTTACATACAGGTTACTGCGTCAGATTGGAAGGACGGCCCGGGGTCTGGACTTAAGCTGTTAAGGTGAGTGGGCAGTCATGGGTGAGAAGGGCAGTTGTGTGCTATGGACTACCGCTATGGGGTTGTGTCATATTGGCATGTGATTGGTTGTTGAAACTGATTTGATTGTTACTTGTGCATGGCTTGGAGGTGTACTGTAAAGTGTATATGAGATAATGTTTTGTCATTGAAGAAACGGGTATATGTGGGTAGTAAGTTGGGTTTCTGTTGTGTCATGTTGATAGCTATATGTTGCTGCAGGACCTGCCTGGTCACCAGACACTTGCTATCCGGACCGCACTTCGTCCACACCTGGCTCTATCTCATCTCCACTGGCCTTGCTCCTTCTTGATATGTCTGAAAAGAGTTCCAGGAGGGGGAGCCCGCCAGCATTTCACTTTCTACTTTTACTCTGTGCATGTCTATGGCTCGCTGGTTGGTCACCATAGAGCAAATAGACACGGTCCTTTGAGTCAACTTTCCTCATTTCTCTTTCCTAGACTGTACCCTTTCTATTTCTCCCAGGCATACTTCTCCCCCTGACCAGGAGAGTTGTGTGCTTGGGTGGGGCCCTGTACCTTTATGCTTCTCTCGCTTTGTTCCCGTTGCTGGAACCACCGCTGCACCCATCTTTACCCGCCCTTCCTCAAAACCTTGCTGCTGTCTGCTAGATACAAGTGCTCAACTACCGCCGGACCGAAGAGATTCGGTGCCATCCCAATGCTTTGCCGTTACAACATTGTAAAGATGTCCCCAGCTTCTACAACCGCCCCTACTGAAGATTAATCTTCAACCAAAGATTGGGCCAATTTATCGGAGCCTCTCTATAATGTTGCAGTTCTGCAACCAGTAACCGTCGTAAGGTTACAAACCACCCCAAGCAAGCAGCAAGCGACCTGCCTGGTGATATATTTGTATATGTAGATCGGGGATTAGTGTACACAGGAATAGGGCAGTTGTATCTAAACTAGAAAACTATATCTGGTTGTGAACGAATGGTAGTATTCTTAATGTTGTATAGTCCGATGGTTTTCAGTTTCTAATATTTTCTGTGATAAATATGTTGAATTGATCATTATAATCTACCTTACTTTAGTTTGAATTAACTTTGATCTTAAGTGGCTAACCTTTGAGATATTTGACTTTCAACCATGTACAATTAATGTTGGCATGCTTGCCAAAACTCTGACGCCATAGCCTTCTGCACTAACAGGTTATATTCAATTGCCTCACTATTCCCTTCAGCGTGGGAAGAAATGCTAAATAAGTGCACTACTATCTAAGTTAGATATGTAGAATGAAATTTAGATAATTGTTTTGGTTTTGAAAATTTGATGTTTTCATCGGACTATGCAACTTTAATTCAGATTATTTTCAGTTTAAATATCTCTTGACGTTAATGCTTTAAAATAAAAGACATGTCAAACTAAAGTAATGTAGGTAATAGTAAGAAACCCTACTCCCATATATTTATCTAGGAAAGTGGCAGAAACTGAAAACCATGGAATGATGCAACTTTACTGGTACTGAATGGGACACAATATTGGCCATTTTCAATGGAGAACCCCGCACCCACACCAATATTGTCATGATATAGTAGTTGCGCTGAAATTGGAGGGCAATCAAAATGAAACAAAAGACAGTTTCAATATTAATAAATTGTTTGCACATGACAGGAGTTTAGCCGATCAGGGTGTTGTATCGTTGTGTCAGGTCATGGTGTCGGTTATACCGCTTTCCTAGTGGTGGCAGCACTATAAAGTCACCATGAATGCACACTATCATAATTTGGTACCGACCAGACACAGTACCGAATCGGTTAGAGCTCAGGCTTCCCGTGCACCAACCCTAGTTCAGTCACGGCTAGGTTACGGCAGCATAATATACGGTTCCGCAAGGAACTCATATATTATTAGGCTGCCGTATATATTGTATATTAGGACGCGGTGCATCACCAGAGCCTGTGTTTGGCCTTTGGTGCCTTTCGCACATCTCCAGTTCAGAGCCTATAACATCCCTCATGGTCGTTGAGGAAGCCATCGGTCATCCTCCTACTCACAGAACTGAGGAAGTCTGGGACACATCCACTTGAGTATCAACAACTGTACGCAGAGATTCATGGCCAGTTTGAAGACCACTTCTCCATATATACTGATGGTTCCAAAGACCAAAGCCGGGTAGCTGCTGCGGCAGTTTGCCAGGGGAAGAAATTTGGCATTCGCATGCCCGATTAGAGCTAAATTTTTACGGCGGAAGCCCGAGCACTCCTTCTTGCATTGGAAGTCATTGAACTATCCAACTATACTAAATAGGTCATATACAGTGATTCGTTTTCCTGCCTGCAAGTTGTACTGAATGGGACACAATATTAGCTATTTTCAATGGAGAACCCCACACCCACACCAATATTGTCATGATATAGTAGTTGCGCTGAAATTGGAGGGCAATCAAAATGAAACAAAAGACAGTTTCAATATTAATAAATTGTTTGCACATGACAGGAGTTTAGCCGATCAGGGTGTTGTATCGTTGTGTCAGGTCATGGTGTCGGTTATACGGCTTTCCTAGTGGTGGCAGCACTATAAAGTCACCGTGAACGCACACTATCATAATTTGGTACCGACCAGACACAGTACCGAATCGGTTAGAGCTCAGGCTTCCCGTGCACCAACCCTAGTTCAGTCACGGCTAGGTTACGGCAGCATAATATACGGTTCCGCAAGGAACTCATATATTATTAGGCTGCCGTATATATTGTATATTAGGATGCGGTGCATCACCAGAGCCTGTGTTTGGCCTTTGGTGCCTTTCGCACATCTCCAGTTCAGAGCCTATAACATCCCTCATGGTCGTTGAGGAAGCCATCGGTCATCCTCCTACTCACAGAACTGAGGAAGTCTGGGACACATCCACTTGAGTATCAACAACTGTACGCAGAGATTCATGGCCAGTTTGAAGACCACTTCTCCATATATACTGATGGTTCCAAAGACCAAAGCCGGGTAGCTGCTGCGGCAGTTAGCCAGGGGAAGAAATTTGGCATTCGCATGCCCGATTAGAGCTAAATTTTTACGGCGGAAGCCCGAGCACTCCTTCTTGCATTGGAAGTCATTGAACTATCCAACTATACTAAATAGGTCATATACAGTGATTCGTTTTCCTGCCTGCAAGTTGTTGCTGGGCTAAAAATGGACCACCCTTTCGTGGCAAAGGTCATTTACAAAATGAACCAGCTGGCAACAGATATATAGGACATCCACTTGTGTTGGGTGCCTGGCAATGCCGGCGTCCAGGGAAACGAAGGAGCTAATCGGGCTGTGAAAGAGGCTCTGAACTGTGATGTTGAATCGTATCTGATACCCCACTCTGATCTGAAAGCACTAATAGCCACGCACATCAACTCCAAGTGGCAAAATGAGGGGATGAAAATGTTAGCAAATTGCATGAAATTGAACTGTCTGTGGGAAAACCACCACAGCCTCATGCGGGGGGTCAACAGGACCAAGTGGTCCTTAGCTGCGGCCATATTGGCCACTCGTGGCTAACACATGTTTTCCTGCTCAATGTTTTTAACAATGTATGCCTGTGTCTATAGTTTCACTTAAAGCAGCATAGCCCGGTGAAAGCATCACTTCCAGTAGATGCAGATGGCGGAGGACTGACAAGATGTGTCCCAAAGATAGAAGGAAATACAGAGTCAATTTAATAGAAGCTGTTACGGCTGAATTCATTTTGCACATTTTTATTTTAAATATCTCCAAAGTTTGGCATTTAAAATAAAAAGTACTTTAAACTAAGTGAGTAGATTATAAAGATCAACCTAATATGTTCTTTAAATTATTTCTTTTTAAAATTTGCAGAAATTCAAAACCATCCGTCTAGTATACAACTTTCATAGATTTCATTAAGAAAGTGGCATTTGCCGCGACTTCAGAGCACTTGCCAATAAATAGTCCGGTTAATTAGGAACAACACAAAGACGACAACAAAGAACATATAATTCTGAAAACGTTATGTGCGAAAAAAAAGTACAGCAGAAAATAGTTATCTTGGACGGCCGTGACCTTCTATCTTCATTTCTCGTGTTTTACTTTCTCCTCTCTTCTCCTCCCCTTCGCTGTCCCTCCTCACTATCTAATTTCTAGCCTCTCCTCTCGCCTCCCATCCAATCTTCTCCGCTCCTATCCCGCACTCCCCGGTCTACTCTTTCACTTTCCTATCCTCTCTCCCCTCATTTTACCCACACCTCCCCTCCACTTCCCTCAAATCCTCTCAACTCACCTGTTCTCCCCTCTCCTCACCTCTCCCCTTTTCTCCTCTCCTCTCCTCCCCTCTCTCCCCCTCTCCTCCCCTCTCCTCCCCTCCCCTCTCCTTCCCTCACCTCTTCTTCTGTTCTGTCCTCTGCTCTCTTCCTCTCTCCCCCTGCCCTACCTCCACTCTCTTCCCTTTTCTTCTCCTCTCCCATCACATCTTTCATCCACTAACATCCTCCTTTCTCTCCTTTCTCCTCTCCTCTCCTCTTCTCCCCTCTGCTCCCCTCTCCTCTCCTCTTCTCCCCTCTCCTCCCCACACCTGTCCTCACCTCTTCTCCCCTCTCCTCCCCACTCCTCTCCTCACTTCTTCTCCCCTCTCCTCCCTACTCCTCTCCTCACCAGTCCTCTCCTCACCTCTTCTCCCCTCTCCTCCCCATTCCTCTCCTCTCCCCTGTTCTCCTCTTCTATCCTCTCATCGCCTTTCCTCTCACCTCTGTCCATCTCTCCTACCCTGCCTCCCTCCAAAACCTTGAAGATGAAGACGTGCTTATATTTCCCTTCCTAGCAACATCTGAGGTCCGACCGGAACTGATTCCGCTTCATAGTGCTGCCTCATCAAGATACATTTTCCTGAGCCTTAGTCACAACACCAAGCTATGTGGTAACTGTTTAATTTGAATCGGCTGCAGATTAATCAGACCGGAAGTGATCACTGTCCACCTCCGTCAGTCAGTCCGAGGCTATTTTATGGGGAACTAAGCAATTAATAAGCTTCAATTAACAAATTACTAATTCAAGGAAGCAACGCTAATTCCAAGTAATTCCCAGCTCTAATTTGGCAATTCCAAACACCGGAAAACACCGTGCATTCAGCCATCTGATCGTCAGCGAATGGGGTTTCCTGCCAAGGATCAAAGTAGGTCATCGCCTGTTCGCTGCTGATGACGTCATCAAGCAGTATCTGATGCTTTGGAATGAGATGCTTTGTTTCGATAGTGGCACTTACATGACGCAATTAATGTTAGGCATCAAGGCTGGTTGGTTGTTGGAGTTTTACCTCCTGGCAATATCTAAGGTCATATCAGGACGGTATGCATCAATGACATAGGGGATTGGAATCACAAGTGTTTATGGGTCGTTCTCTGAAACTCGGTACCACATTTGTGACAAAGGCTGCTTTCATTACTTGACTGCCACTCTCCATTTAGCTCTCTGCTGTGAGAGTTGCATCCATGAGTCGGTCACATTTCATGAAAGCTGCCTGCAAAAGTGTTGAAGTGATGCTGGCTTTTGCAAGTTACCAGCAGCACTCTCTCGGGGAGCAAATAGAGGTTTCACACCAGCAAGAACGTGTCAAGATAGGCGCCAAACTATTTGTCCCTGCAGTGGCTGGTCGGGACATGTTGGGGGTTCCATACATCAACTGCCCTTAATGCTGCCACAGTGACATGGTTTTCTGTTCAGGGTTTGCTCCCTTAGCCTTTGGTTCTGTCAAGAACCTGTACCACAAGGCAGTGGTTTACAACTCTGCAAGGCAGGGGCATCAAACTCCCTGAGGTGTTGCTATACCTGCAATACCTGCATACCCTCAGCGGGTCTGGAGATGTTGGGGGTTCCATACATCAACTGCCCTTAATGCTGCCACAGTGACATGGTTTTCTGTTTATGGTTTGCTCCCTTAGCCTTCGATTCTGTCAAGAACCTGTACCACAAGGCAGTGGTTTACAACTCTGCAAGGCAGGGGTGTGAAACTCCCTGAGGTGTTGCTATACCTGCAATACCTGCAATACTTGCATACTCTCAGCTGGTCTGGAGATGTTGGGGGTTCCATACATCAACCACCCTTAATGCTGCCACAGTGACATGGATTTCTGGTTAGGGTTTGCTCCCTTAGCCTTCGATTCTGTCAAGAACCTGTACCACAAGGCAGTGGTTTACAACTCTGCAAGGCAGGGGTATCAAACTCCCTGAGGTGTTGCTATACCTGCAATACCTGCATACCCTCAGCTGGTCAGGAGATGTTGGGGGTTCCATACATCAACCGCCCTTAATGCTGCCACAGTGACATGGTTTTCTGTTTATGGTTTGCTCCCTTAGCCTTCGATTCTGTCAAGAACCTGTACCACAAGGCAGTGATTTACAACTCTGCAAGGCAGGGCTGTCAAACTTCCTGAGGTGTTGCTATACCTGCAATACCTGCATACCTGCATACCCTCAGCTGGTCAGGAGATGTTGGGGGTTCCATACATCAACCGCCCTTAATGCTGCCAAAGTGACACGGTTTTCTGTTTAGGGTTTGCTCCCTTAGCCTTCGGTTCTGTCAAGAACCTGTACCACAAGGCAGTGGTTTACAACTCTGCAAGACAGGGGTGTCAAACTCCCTCAGGTATTGCAATGCCTGCAATACCTGCATACCACATTTTTTTATTACAATTAAGCAAACAAATGTATGTCTTACAACAAAAAGTAGAAAAAGGTACCGAATTTCAAAGAACGGCTCTTATATAAATCCCATGCATGGCCCCCTCAACATGGCCCAAGTGAGTGACCGATTGGAGATTTACGTCCTACCAACAGCTACCCACACCGGACGCGGTGTGGTAAATCGGTAAGACTGCAGGCTTCCAGTGCGGAAGGTCGGGAGTTCGAATCCCAGCCGAATCAAACCAAATGACTTACAAAATTGATACTTGTCGCTACCTAGCCTGGCGCTCGGCATTACTAAGATAGGGCAAGGACTGGTTAGCTCAGTGTCAGGATAATGCCCGTGACTAAGTTGGAAATCGAGTGGTGATGTCAGTGGCCTGATGTCCCAGTTGGGCAACACGATAAAGTTGACATGAGTGCACACTGTCACAAGTTTGTGCACATCCTGATATGACTTTAGATGTTGCCAGGACATGAAACCCCAACACACAAACACATCAACAGCTGAGGTCATATGATGACAGAAGTGATGGTGCAGACACTGCTACTAAGACCATAATCAATTAACCATCGACTATTACATGACAGGCAGGCACATTGAAACAACTTGAACTAATCCCTGTCGCGAATGGGTGTTATCGAATTGAATGCACACAAAAAAGCGATTTTCATGTCAAGCTGAATCGATCTATAATCATGTTAAGTAAGCTAGCTATTGGGTTGATACAGCATTCTTCTACTGTACATCACGGGACGCGGTGGCCGAGTCGGTAGAGCGCAGGCTTACCGACCAGAAGGTAGGAGTTCGAATCCTAGCCGAATTAGACCAAATGAGTTACAAAATTGATACTTGTTGCTACCCAGCCTGGAACTCAGCATTACTAGGATAGGGCAAGGACTGGTTAGCTCAATATCAGGATAATTTGACTGTGTGGGAAATCAGGCCTATTCTCCAGTGGGGCAGCACTATAAAGTTGCCATGAGTGCGCACTGTTACAAATCAGTACTCATCCTGATATGACCTTACAGGTATTATTAATTATTTTTCAATACACATTTTTGTTGTTGTTTTTGACAATTTTGTGTACTGGTCAGCACTTATTACCCGAGCCTCACCCTGCCCCGTGTTAATATTACACATATTTTTAAGCTACTACATAAGACTGGGTATGTTGGCTCTATACTTTTTTGGAGGCGGCCGAAAAATCTACAGAAAAGCCCTTCCTATCCAAGTACTGGAAAAGTGCATTCGATTTCCAGCGACCTACCTCCCTCACTTCCTTTACCGAGTCACATCCTTTCGCACTTGCTTGCGCTCCCCCTCTCCTCAGACTGTGGAGAGTGATCAAGTCAGGGATGTGGTGCCCTGCTGACATCAGGGCCAAGCGGATCGCCTTTAGAAGTGTCGAGGCTAGCAGCGGCTCGCCGTCCAGGTGTAAGCAGGCAGGATCGCTGGGCCCAATGGCTGTGGCTCTCCTGTATCCTTTCCAGGCGTGAACAGGGCAGCATAAGGAGCCTGACCCACATGGCAGCTTAACCATGTATATGTCTTCAACCAGTCTTGCTGTCTTGGATGACATGACCCATATCAGGAGACTGTTCATCCTCACTCTCACATCCGCATCACGAAGTGCATGGTCGACGTCACCCAACCTCAGTGTAAAGAACAAATTGCATTGATGTAATAACTTGAAATAAGCTAATAGATTGATAGCCCTGCCTTTACAAATTCTGAAAAATAAGGATTCTTTTCGACTGCTGGTAATGGTGACCTAGGAAGAGAGAGGCAAATAAAGACGATCTTCCTAGGTCAAAGCAACTTAATTTTATACTTTAAGCGAGGCTGCGGTGAATAGGTGATTAACATATATTTTGGACAAGCTTAGGTTTTTACACATCTCAATTGTTTTACTTTGGTATCTGCTTAAAGTTGCTTAGTCCGATGGTTTTGAGTTTCTGTCATTTTCTGAAATAAATATATTAGGTTGATCAGTATAATCTACCTTAATTTGGTTTGAAGTAACCTTGAGTTTAAATGGCTAACTTTTGATATATTTGAAGTGCAAACAGGCAACATTAATTTTGGCAAGCTTGCCAAAACTCCGACACCATAAGCTTCTGCAGTAAGGTTACTAACAGGTTCTATTAACTTGCCGCAGTATTCCCTTCTATGTGGCAACAAATTGTACAATATTTCGGAATTTGGGGTGGTTTTTATTTAGTGCTCTGCAGCCAAGGGCCTGCTGGGTACAGGCTAGATCACCTGACTGGAACCTGGTTGCATTGGTACTCTGCAGGCAAGGGCCTGCCGGGTACAGGCTAGGTCACCTGACTGGTACCTGGTTGCATTGGTACTCTGTGGCCAAGGGCCTGCCAGGTACAGGCTGGGGTCTCCTGACTGGTACCCGGATTTAAACCTATAAATAAGGGTCCATGGCGCGTGCGCGCTCTCTCTCACCACCACCACCAGCCAGCCCAGACTATGTACATGTGCCTGTAGCAACTTTTGTTTTGGATTAAACCATGTGAGTACAATATTGTGTCTTCTTGTGTGATATTTCAGTTACTGAGCCCAACAAGTGATTTTGGAAGTAGATAGTTGATATATCTAAAGAATATGTGTAGGAGTTCTCTGACAACTATTTAAATTTAATCTAACAAGACAGACTTAATACCATCAATTGTTCTGAGATACACACACTTTTCAGTGGCGACCGTTCCCCAGTATCTAAGTTAGACATGTAGAATTAAATGTAGGTAATTGTGTTTGTTTTGAAAATGTGATGCTTCATCGCACTATGCAACTTTAATGCGTCGGGTAATACTAGGTCTTTTCCTAGTTTCTGATTTATCTCTATTACGCAGGTATGTTCCACCGAGAATCGCCATATCTCTCTTGCACAGGCACATAATACCCTATCCTTACCTCTGCCTGAGTCTAACACTAGTTGTGAGGCCTCATTGGACATCTTTAACCTGAAGGGACTGGTATCCTTGCTTCCATGTAATTGGGAAGGCCTGTAGTTCTTACATTATTATAAATTGCCAGATAATGGACCTCGTCATTCCTTAAGCACTCATCCACTACTGACCAAAATTCTAATATTAATAATATATCTTTATAATCTAACGGTGATAATTTTAACACTTTCTTCTTCTTCCCTACTTTTTTGCTATCTGAATTATCTTCTATAATATCTAAAGCTTCATCTGAAATGTTCCAGACCTTTCCCCCTGTACTGAGGTCAATGTTTTCTTTAATCCCAATATTATCTATTAAAGAAAGCCTCATCATTACACAACTCGTTGAAAGGTGAAGAGCATGAAAACCTGCATAAGGCCTCCGGTAGGCATCCAAATGGGGATGATACAACAATTGGATTGTCGGTGACCGCATGAGGATTGGGTTGAGCATCCGGATGATGAACATGAGTTTGAGCCTGACGGCGGCTGAATGTGTGTGTTGCTGGGAGTGTAGCCTTGCTGCGCCAAAGTGGGAAAGAAACTCTGGGGCAGTAGTATCAGGAACGGAGTTTGCCAGCAGAGTGTTATTTGAGTTGTATAAAGATGAATTCCTACCCTGTTCTCTCCCCTAAATTTAGGTTTTTTAGTTTTTTTGTTTTTTTCGCTCAGAAAACTACTATTCATTATTCACCCTGTCTAATTCGTTTAACTTCTCTCCATTTACTTTTCTTGTATCGTTAATGTCGTGCAAACTGTTGGTTACTATGTATATAGAGTTCGTTGTTGATATGTTACCATGACAACCCTACCAAACGACTTTTCCTACTTTCAAATTTGAGTTACTAACCCCACTCTTGTGCTTGATCTCTACTATCTTGTGTTTGATTTCTACCACTATCCTGTCTCCCGCATTTATTGTTACAATACAATTTTTAACGGCAATGACATCATCAATTACCATTGCTTACTATGGGTAAATACTTCGTAGGTTCCCCTTCCTTTCCAAGGTGACTGGCCACTTACTCATCTTTGTCAGAGTGTGCCCTGATGAGCCACATCATCTTGTTGTTACACCTTCAAAGCTATTGATCTTCTAACTCATCTGCTGCTCCAGTCTTCATGCACTTGAAGGGGTGACATCCCCTGACCACACCAACAAAGTTGATGTGCACCGCACTTAGTTTAGGCCGACAGTTGAGTCGGTATGGCCACTGGTGTGCACTACCAACTTCTGGCCTTCCCATTAATGGGACTAGCCGCACAGCAGCGAGGGTTTTATATCAGAGTATACCTTCTCCTAGATGAGCAGTCAGCCAAGATTGACGAGCCCCACAGGCCCAAAGCATCTGGTTTTGAGGCGCCAGACATCCGCCTTTGCCCCTTCTCCCGTCACTAGAAACAGCTGCGCCTCGTGAAGGCCGGGAGTTGGACTTGGTTATCAGAAGCTATTTGATACGCATGCCATGAGAAAGTACTTTATAGGTAGTGAGAGCTTATCCTCACTATGACTTCCGGCAATAATAACCTTCAAACCAAATGATGGGAGATGTGAGGAAGAAATTAAGAGAAGGATAACAATAGCCCGAACAACATTCTCCAAAATGTATAGAGTGTTAACATCAAGTAAGATATTAATACAGACAAGGAAGCATATTCTACACTGTTGATCATTGTGTAGTCTACTCTAATGTCTGGGGCTGAGACATGGACAATCTCTAAGAAAATGTACAAACGTTTAGCAGCATTTGAGATGTTGACTTATCGAAGGATGATGAAAATATCATGGACAAAGATCACCAACAAAGAAGTTCTCAGAAAAATTTAAAATAAGAAACGCTTGTTTGCCACTATACAGACAAAGAAACTTATTTATTTTGGCCACATCATTCGTCAGAGTTCAATATACGTACATTGTTGGAAGGGAAGGAAGCCTAGGTGGTGTAATGGTTAGCACACTAGCCCGGAATGCAAAAAGATGTGGGTTCGAGTCCCGCTCTAGGCGCAATATTTCCCATTTTCATCACCCCCATGACAATATTTTCAGTTAGAAGTGTCAAAAGGTCAAATAAATATAAAGCATTGGTTGCTATGGAAGATGCAGATGTTGTTGATTCGTTTCCATGACAACCTGTATCTGAACCTTTTCCCGCCCACATTTTTACACTTTTCATCCCACCTGTAACGGCTTTTGGGGATGCCTAAACTGCATAATAAACTAACCATAAATAAAACTGTTGGCCACTCCCAGTTAGCAGCCATGTCTGATATGTAAATTAGATGTTTTCTTATGTAGGAATCCATTTTTGTGATAACCAGGTTCTTCTATAAGTCTATTTACAGCAGAAGTATATTTATACCATGTGGCACTGCTTGGTTTTAGAAACATTTCCCATACAGTCATCGCGAATAACAAATAAATGTGACAAGAAAGCTTTCTTACCTCGCCTTTTCTTGTTAATATTAGATACTCCAAAGTGGGCACATACGGTGTCCTCAGCGCAAAATTTGACATATTTTAGCCCTTTTTAAAACACTACAATCTCCACTAATTCTGCTTCGTTTGAAATAAAAATTATATAAAAGTAAGCTTGTTCTTTTGTCTTTAGGGTATCTGATTTTTAGTTAGCATTATCAAATAAATTATAGTCAATGGAAACTTGTTTGGGGGTACCATCGGCAGCTCTCTGCATGCTCGCCGAGTTTGTTTTCATCCAGTCTGAGCTACTCCCTTCCCTAAAATTGATACCTTGGTGAGCAAAGTGACCTGAGCTAAGAATAACCACCAATGAAAGACAGAGAAGAAACTAGGCTTCATTAGCACATCAAGCATGACTGTTTTTAAGTGGGAAGTTTGATTGAACTGAAGGAGTGAAAACATTAAGACATCAATCCTCCTAGAAGATTGATCAGGATCATGCTGAAAATTATATCATCAGAAAGCTCAAGTCTTCCTCTACCTAACCAGGACAATAGTTGGTTGAGATTTATATCATGCTCATCAAGGTTGGTCTGAAAAGTGACTGCTGCAAGAATGTGCATATTGTCAGCTTGCGATGCCTAAAAGTGAATTTTCTCTTTCTTTCTCTGATCAGTTAGAAAATGATGTCATCATGTAGAGCTTTTAAGTCTGGTTATTTTGGTATAAAGATTGCAGTGATATGATAAGTAGAACGGGAGTTATGCTATTTTTCTTAATTTTAATGAATTTATTATTGGTGGTTGCTGGAAATTAAGGAATTTAACAAGTTTGACATGACATTTCAGAAAGAATACTAACAGTGATGGTCTGTAAAAAAATTAGCTTCTTATTTGTACTACAGAGAATGAGGTTCTTTAATATTGAACAGATCATATTCAAAATAGCTTCCAGGTGGGACCCTTAAAACCAAGATCTGGCTAATTTGGAAATGTGCACACATCGGGGTAAATAAATCAATATTTAAACACTCATAACTTTGCAGCTAATCAATCGATCTAAATGATTTTTATATAATTGAGATCCGATGTATAGGATCTTTACAGTTATATAACTTGTAATACTGACCTGTTGAAAAAGAAAATCACTTTGGAGACCTATTAATATGCCCCTTGTAATTACCATCCGATGAACAAATTCCCCTGAGTCGTCCGGTTCGAGCTAGCAGTTGGATTCATTCAAATCCATTGATCAACCGTCACAATACGCATGTAGCAGCCTCTTGCGCTCTCCTGCTTTCGCCAGCTGCTTGCCGCCATCTTAAAAGTAATGCTCTTTGCCAATATATAAATCCGAACCGAAAATCCATGGATTTTTACAAGCGGAGACAATTTCAAACCGTGACACCCGCGTCTCCACATTGCACCCTGGGGCTGGCGGACTGCTGGCTTGTTGTGCTGCTGCTGGTTACCGGTGTCCTCTTATCACCCGGTGGGTTTAACGGTAAATAAGGTCGTTATCCCCGCCTTTCTGGGAGTGCATCACAGAGGCCGGGCTCTCAGTGGCTCGTCCATTACTGGATCAGCCTGGCCTGTGCCTGGCACACCCCTACTACTTGTTATACCCCAGTCTCAATATGCTGGCGACCACTTTGCGACCACAACATAATGTGTCGGTGAAAAATGATTGGAAGTGGTCTCAAAATGGTCACAAAGTGCATCTCAGTGGTCGCCGATTTCCAGGCGACCATTTTGGTTGGAAAAATGTTGAAGCTGCTGCATCAAAAAGCTCCTTGGTATTAAAATGCTCGCTGACCTTTTTCATAGTTTGGTTATAATATATGTATTATATAACCTATATAATGTATATACTGTCTATACATGTATACAATTTATATACTCTATATACTGTACATAATTTACATATTGTATACAATCTATATACTCTATATAATGTATATAATGCATACAATATACACAATGTACATAATGTACATAATGTACATAATGTATATAATACGTGTGTTGTATATAATGTATATAATGCACTGTATTTAATGTATATTAATACAATATACACAATGTACATAATGTACATAATGTATATAATACGTGTGTTGTATATAATGTATATAATGCACTGTATTTAATGTATATTATATTATATAATGTATTTCATTACCCATATATAAAATGTATATAACATATATAATATATTATAAATAATATACTATATACATGTATACTATATCATCATCATCATCATCATGCTGTCGGTCGCGATGCAACAAAGACTGCTTTCATTACTTGACTGCCCTTCTCCATTTAGCTCTCTGCTGTGAGAGTTGCGTCCATGAGTCGGTCTTAATCATTTCATGAAAGCTACCTGCAAAAGTGTTGAAGTGCTGCTGGCTTTTACAAGTTACCAGCGGCACTCTTTCGGGGAGCAAATAGAGGTTTCACACCGGCAAGAACATGTCAAGACAGGCGCAAAACTATTTGTCCCTGCAGTGGCTGGTCGGGAGATGTTGGGAGTTCCATACATAATCAGCCCTTAATGCTGCCACAGTGACATGGTTTTCTGTTTAGGGTTTGCTCCCTTAGCCTTCGGTTCTGTCAGGAACCTGTACCACAAGGCAGTGGTTTACAACTCTGCAGGGCAGGGGCGTCAAACTGCCTGAGGTATTATTATACCTGCATACCCATGAATGAACTAAAACCTCACTAACCGACCACCTCCACAGATGGACCACTCCCCTATATCGATCGCTTTAATTGGGTTCGAAACGATCGCCCATACAATGCAATTGTAATGATTTTTTAGAAACTCCTTAAGCCGATCATCTCCCTAAATGGACGATTGAAAGTAGGTCACATGGTCGATAGATTTAGAGAGGTGTTACTGTATTTTGATGAATAAAATGCTTACCAAAATAAAGGACACATCTTTACCTGAATATGCTGTAGGGGTGTACAATATATCGATTTATTCTTTTCTGCCGCTTTATTTCATGCCATATGGCTAGTCTGCTCGGGAAAAGATGTTGACACAAAAGGTTAGCAACCCACGGGCGCACAAGTAATTCGATCAAATATCTCAACCTTGCCATCATCGTAATTTTGCCAGCACCATTTATGGATGGGTGATCATCCTCATGCAGGCACATACGGAAAGAAAATGCTGGAGCCGAAGGACCTGGAATATTTTCAAGTGACTGCCGCCTTTTCTTACGAACATCGCGCTGACGAGGCATTGCCTTTTCGCTGTCGTAGTTCATGCCAGGCTGCAGCGTTTTAAATCCTGCCATGTTCAGATTATATAGATAATGCGTGTGTACAATTGTCCTGTAATTAGAGTGGACCGACGTTAGATTGAATACGTAAAATTAGTGCAAAACAGAGTCGTTTCGCCACCTTTCCTATATATAATATATCAAATGTATATACTATCAAATATACAATATGTATATACTATCAAATGACAATAATGAAAAAAGTTTTACTATATATAAATAAACTTAAATGGGGACACTAGTATGGGTTTAGATGGCTGGGTCAGTGCCATGATAATCTGACTGAGTGGGATATTGTGTCATGTTCCCAGCGACCACTAGCGGTAACTGCCATGAATGTCTACTACCACAATCCATCTTGACCTAAGGTTTGCTAGAACGTCAAACCCCAATCACTCACTCACGAACCACTCCCCAACCTCGGCTGACACCAATCAGACCTAGCAAATGAGTCCAGCCCGTTGGTTTGTCTAACGAGGTAAGGACATTATAAAGTGGATCTCAATTTTAAAAGAAAAGGGAAAATAAAATTAGTTTAAAAACTCATCATTAACTTATCCAATCCCATTAACCTAATTGTTTTAATTGAAGCACCTTCCTTCCACCCCTACCCCCAGCCAATCTTGGCTCCCTGCGTCACATTGCGTCAGGTTGCGTCACGTTGCGTCACGTTGCATCACGTTGCATCACGTTGCGTCATGTTGCGTCACTTTACGGCACGTTGCGTCACGTTGCGTCACTTTACGGCACGTTGCGTCACGTTGCGTCACGTTGCGTCATGGTGCGTCACGTTGCGTCCCGCTACGTCACATGTTGATCGTCCAGCGGCAGGAACTCTCCTACTCCAAAGAGCGTGAAACAACGTGAGCTAACTAGTATGGCAGGGGTTAGTGAGTGGTGGTGTGTCGTAGTGGGAGGGCGGCATAGGCTGACCACCTAGCGGATGAAAAGGGCGAATGAAGAGCACAGTACTGGCGGGGTTTCGGGGTGGGCGGGGCAGAGGGGGCGGCGGAGGCGGGCAAGGGGGGGGGGGGGGGGGGGGGGGCGGGCAGAGGGAAGTGGGGATAGACCTGTGCAAATAGGTGAATGTGTGGTAAAAGATTGTGTTTGTTGGAGTGTTATGGACTGGCAACATCTAAGGTCATATCAGACCGGATATACCGACTTGTGACAGTGCGTACTCACCGCTCCATTGGAAGACCTGACCGGCGGCACCATGACCCAATATCCCACACAGTCACATTATCCGGATACTGCGCTAACCAGTCCTTGTCCTATCCTATTAATGCCAGGCTAGGAAGCATGAAAGTATCAATTTTAGAAGTCATTGGTTTGACTCGACCGGGAATCGAACCCCGATCCTCCACACAGGAACCCTGCGCTCTGCCGATTCATCAACCGCATTCAGTGGTGATGGTGGTTGTAAAAGAAGTGCAGGTGATGGGAGGCGACGTGTGTCCCGGGAGGTAGTCTTGAGAGTGCAGTAATGCACCTGTGTACTTGCTCCATGTTCGCACTAAAGGATGTCCCGTCCGGAGAGGAAATTAGTTTATGGATGGCTGGCTGCATCCCCCCTCCCCTGTTCATGCAGATGGAGGCAAGGGGTCATTCAGCTGGTTTTAGTGTTTTCGTACCGGTGAGTATACACAGAGATGTCAACATTGTGTGACCAATTGTGTGATAGGAAGGTCTTAACATTTTATTAGGCAGATAAATGTGTGTGCGGCAACACAATCAGACATATAGTACGGCATAGTATAATCATACAATATATCGTATGTATATATAATTATATTATATATTCTTGTTCATAGAAGTGCCACAATCTCCCACCATGTACCCCACCATGAGTCTATGTCATTTTCTAGGCTCTGCTTGCCAGCTTGAGCTGCTGATGTCTTGAAGCTGCTGTAATTAGCTGATTTTGCCTTTCCTATTAGCTGATTCTTTTAGGTGGGTGAGAGTGAAAATCGGAAAATGTGCACATGGAAGTCTTCCTCCAAAATCTGAGCAGTTGAGATCTCTGTATGCTGCCTGTCCAGAGTATACTCGGGGTTACAGTTGGCTAGCCTGTTTTATACCCCAGGTATGTACTGGGCTAGCTGGGATATTATTTCATACCCATTAGGCCAGGGTATATCTCCACACTCAGACACAAAACCATTGGATTGTGCAACTTTTATCCCTAGACAATTTTAGTTTCTGTACTTTTCTGAGATAAAAATATTAGGTTGGTCGATATTTTTTTTTCATTTTTTTGTTTATCCTGTGTTTATACTGCCCATAGCATGTAAGCTCGAGTCCTCGGGCTTGTTTTCAATGCTGGCCAGCTGTAGTAGTGGTTTAATATTATCATGCAGTAAGAGGTGATAATATGTTTTTGTTTCTCACACATCAGCAGGTACATGGTGATTATTTAGTATCAAGTGTTCTGATAGGTATATTGTTTTTATTTCTGATCACCATTGTAGTGGGTACGAATAGTATATTAGTTGTTTGGTTTTAGTTTGTTGTTTTACTACTATTTATGAACTAGCCTACTCTACATTTATAGCCTTGTACATAGTTTGTAGCTGTTTGTTATCTACTAATAGTGGTCCAGATTAGCCCCTTGGGGCAGCCCAGTTTGTGGGCCATGACCTATCACATGCCCTTCTGGGGTTTTGCCCCAGGATGTTTTCAGGGTCCCCCTTTTTTACATATATATTTTGTATTTTTCAGATCGGGAGTATCTGTTTTTGATGGTTTGTGGTTGTTTGTTATCTTCTGAGGGTGGTCCAGGTTTCTCCCTTGGGGCAGCACAGTTTGTGGGCCATGACCTATCACATGCCCATCTGGGGTTCTGGCCCTAGGGTGTCATCAGCGTCCTCCCTTTTTTACCTAGATATTTTTTGTATGTCTTTAGATCAGGGATCTGTCTTTCTTTTCTGATTGGGCATTCCAAGCCTTAGCAGCCATTTCTAATGTGCTCCTTTTATGGGACTTTATGCGGCTCCTTGTTTGTTTTATTAGTGGTGCATTGTTTATTCATTTCATGAATTTCCTTAATTTTGCAAATAACCAGAGTTTGTGAGTTATTTTTTGTATGATTTTTGTCACACATAGGTTGTAGTTTAGTTGGCTCTCCAGCTCTAGGCCTAAGTATCTGTAGTGCTTTACCTTTTTCAGCACCTGGTTTCCTAGTTTTCACTTCGTGTTACTTTCCGGCAGTGGTCTATGTGAGAAGAGGACTGTTTTGGATTTGCTGGCATTTATGGTTATTTTATTAGATTTGCACCAGTCATACAGTTTCTGTAGTAATTTATTTAGTTTATTTGTTACCTCATCCTCAGGGTTGCCCTCAGCATATATGACAGTATCATCTGCTGGAGGCATTCAGTGTTTAGACACTTCTCCAGCTCATTTATATATATTACAAAGAGTAGTCGTCTTAGGACCGACCATTGTGGAAGTCCACATGTAGTAGGTTTGCATTCTGATATGCTATTTTCTACTTTGTTTTTCTGTTCCCTATTTCTCACGTAGCATTCAAACCAGTTTCTTGTGGCTGATTTTATGCCTATTTGGTTGAGTTTTTGAAGAAGTATCTTGTGATCTACTGTATCAAAAGCCTTGCTGAAGTCTATGAATGCTGCCCCTGATATTTTTGTTTTCTTCATTGAGGCCAGTAAGTCACTCGTGAGTAGGGCTATGGTTTTTGATGTGGAGTGGAGTTTTCTGAAGCCCCCTTGTCTCAAGTTTAGTATATTTTTTTGCCCAGATATTCATCTATGTACATGTGTAGTATTTTTTCAATCAATATTCCTGGGGCCTGTAGGATTGATATGGGTCTGTAGTTCCCCATGCTTTGTTTATCTCCACCTTTATAGATGGGGGTGATAGTGGCCGTGTTTCGAAAGAGGCATTAAATAAGTCTTTTATGGTGTCTGGGATGGCGCATACAGCATATTTTAATACTTTAGTTGGGATATTTTCTATACCACTTGGTTTATTTGTGTCTATGCTCTGTACTAGTTGTTGCAATTCTTTTGCATTAGTTTTGCAGGTGGGGATTTCATCTTGTATTTGTTCTGACTTGTTTTCCCAATCCTGTTTGAATTGTGTTGTTAGTTTTTGTCCTACTGAGGCAAAGTGGTCGTTTAGTTTGTCTGCTGCCTCTAGGTTTGTTAGTGTTCTGCCTTTCTCATTTGTGAGTGCTTTGCAGTCTTTAGATTTATTGTTGGGGAATAGTAGATTTACATTTTTCCAGAATTTGTTTGTGTTACCACCCCATTGATCATCTTGGCTTATTATATTTTTTGGTTGTTGCTGTTTTGACAGCTTTCTGAGACTTATTTCTAGCTGTGGTGCACGCTAGTCTTTCTGCTGGGGTTTTGGTGCTTTTTGCCCGGTTCCCTAGTTTTATTTTGATTTCTACCTGGACTATTTCTTTAGTTTGGGGTAACTTTTATTTAATGTGGCTAACATTTCAGATATTTGAAGTGCAATATATCAACCTTTTTTTAAAAGCCAAATTGATCATGCCTATAACACAGCCACCATAGCAAAGATCAGGCGGTTGGTGTCTGAATTAAATTGTTGGTACAACATTGGTAGTACTATCACTGATGCATATATGATGCACAACCGGGAAGCAAGACCCATCGACATCCAATGATCCCTACCCAGCCTATATACACACAGAACACACAGCACACACAGAACACACAGAACATACAACACACACCGAACACACAGCACACACAACACACACAGCACACACAAAACACACAAACACACAGAGCACATAAAACAAACAGAACACACAAAACACACAGCACACACAGAACACACAACACACATAGCACACACACAATACACAGCACACACATTACACACACAACACACAAAACGCACAAACACACATATCACATAAAACAAACAGAACACAGAGAACACAGAGAACACAGAGAACACACAGCACACCCAAAACACACAAACACACAGAGCACATAAAACACATAAAACACACAGAACACACAGCACACACAAAACACACAGAACACACAGCACACAGAACACACACAAAACACACAAACACACATAGCACATAAAACAAACAGAACACACATAACACACAGAACTCACAGAACATATATAACACAAACCACACAACACTCACAGAGCACACAAATGCACAGAACACACAGAGCACACAGAACACGCAGAAAACACAGAGCAGACAAAATACACAAAACACACAAAACACACAAAACACACAAAACACACAAAAAAACAACAGAACACATAGAATACACAAAACACAGTGAACACACGGTACATAATAAAGAGATAACACAAAACACACACAACACAGAGAAGACACGGAACACTCAGAACACCGGATGTGACCCAAGCAGGATGCGGCGTCCACTTCATCACGAGGCAGTGTGTATTCACAGACACCACCCGCCCTCTAGCGGGGTTGTTGTTTTCTCCTGTTTCCGTGTATGTGTGTTTGTTTCTGGCTGAGAGATGAAAATATTGTATGAACATGGCATACGATATGCAACCACCAGCAGCAGCCACGTCCTATTGGATCTTGTATTCAGGATTGGCTGTTGGGCGCTGAGCGCTTGTCTTCAGAAACTACGACAAGTGGGTGCGGAGGGATCTGTGTGTGGGTGTGTGGTGAAGTGGTGGTACGGCTGCTTATAATATAGAAACTGATATACAACTGGCACCAAAGTAGTATCCAGCAGCGAATACCTTGCGGGGATACAGGGTGCATTATAGGTAGCATTTGGAAATGTTATGGGTTGGTTTGGGCGTTGAACTAACCTATATTTGCTTAGTGGTTGACATTATTAACCATTGCTACACGATATTTGGTATTGGTGGTGTAGACTGGCAATCAATTCAGAACTGTACTGTGGTACATGTAATTCTCTTTTGTTGTATTTATATTTTTTTATTGAGGCTGTATTTATACTGTCCATAGCATATAAGCCCGGGTATTCAGGCTTATGTTCAATGCTGGCCAGCTGTAGTGTTGGTTTTATCTTATCACACAGTAGCTGCTGATAAGGTATTTGATTGCATGCATTTCAGTAGCAGATAGATCATTGGTTGGTATGTTTAGTATCCTATGTTATTTTTTTTTAATGTTCTTGGCATATATATTTTGTTGGTACACTAGTTGTTTAAGCAGGGGAGATTTCAGTCACAGACGATTGGTCTTCCTCATTCCACTGCTCCTTGACCTATCCTAGTAATGCCGGTCGTCTGTCTAGGAAGCGACAAGTATCAATTTTTAAGTCATTGGTTATACTCGACCAGGATTCGAACCCACGATCCCACGATCTACCAACATGGGAGACGGAGGCTCTAAGTCTAACTCATTTGGCCATCCTGTCTGGTTAGACGGGATGGCCGAACACAGCTCTACAATATATGTATTTGATTTGTTTCTACTCTTACTAGCCTGCTCCTATTTACATATCATGGGCTTGTACATAGCTGTGTGGTGTGTTATCTGGCTACTTTTGGGATGGGTATCTTCCATTGGGTGTCCCGCTGGTGGACCGTGACATATCACATGCCCCTTTGCTGTGCAGGTTAGTGGGGATTTCCTAGCCTTATTTTGCACAGATAATTTTTGTACGTTTTTTATGTCAGGAATTTGTTGTTCCTTTACCGGTTGGCCATTCCACACCTTGGCAGCCATTTCCAGCGTGGTACCCATCCTGATATGACCTTAGATATTGCTAGGACGTAAAACAACAACAAACAAGTTCTATGAAATGTATGTTTGTTAGGGTTGTATGTCCTATCAACATTAAGATCATATTAGGACGGGTACCAACTTGTGACAGTGCGCACTCATGATACAGAGCTAACCAGTCCGTGCCAGTTGTATTAATGCCGATTGCCAGGCTAGATAGCGACAAGTATCGATTTTGTCAGTCATCGGTTTGACTCGGCTGAGGTTTAAACCCATGACTTCGTGCACGGAAAATGAGCGCTCTTACCGATTTCGTCCCCCCCCCCCCCATATCTAAGAGTAATTCGGAAGCATTTTAAGTATGACTTCTACCCTATTTAATACCACCCTTCCCTCTCCTGTGACCGGGCACGGTGGCCTAATTTGTAGAGCCCGGGCCTCGCGTGCGGAAGGTCGAGAGTTCGGTTCTCGGTCGGGTCAAAGCAATGACTTGCAAAATTTATCCTTGTCGCTTCCTAGCCAGGCACCCGGCATTATTAGGGTGAGACAAGGGCTGGCTCAGTGTCAGGATAATGTGACTGAGTAGATCGGGTCATGGTGCCGACGGTATTATCTCCCAGTGGGACAACACTATGAAGTCGCCATGAGTGCGCACTGTCACAAGTCGGTACGACCTTAGATGTTGCCAGGACGTAAAACTCCAACAACTAACGAACCAACGCTTTCCTGTGTGACGTCACAGAACTACTAATAAGAGTCATGGCGTACTCAAAGAGTCTAATAGTGCCGGACAGACCAATCACAACCTACTGTGTTCGAGATGAAATTACCTATTCTAAGTGTTATCTTTAATTAGAATGCATTAAATACTTATGTATGGAATACATGGTCAAAACATATGACCAGATATGAACGGATGAGATGTCCGAATTAGAAAGAGCATTGGCCACAGGTGATAGGTTCGAACTCCAACCGAGTCAAACCAAAGATTTACAACAGTACTACTTGTTGCTACCTAACCTGACACTCAGTTTTACTCAGATATGGCGAGGACAGCGTTGTTCAGTGTCAGGATCATGTGACTGAGTGTGATATTGGGTCATGGTGGTAACGACCCGGTCTCCCACTCAGGCAGCAGTATGAAGTCGCCATGAGTGCGCACTGTCACAAGTCAGTACGAGTCCAGATATGACCTTAGATATTCCAAGAATGTAAAGCACTCCAACAAGCAACACACTTTGACCAGATCTTTTACTTGTGTCTTGTTTTCTTGGGTGTTATGTCCTAGCAATACCTTAGGTCATAAACGGAAGAGAATGCGACTTTATAGTGCCTACTTCTGATGGGGAGAGGACTGTGCATAGATTCCTGTGGAACAACGCCCAGCTGAATGAAGCCAAATGCTTGGAACATTGATAAATCATGCTGCTGCCTTGCCTGACACTCGGCACTACTAGTGTGGCACAAAGGGCTGGCTGGTTCAGTGTGAGCACCTTGTCACCGAGTGGGATATAAGATTAGGATGTGTTGATGGCATGCTAGTTACTCCTGCAGCACTATCTGGAAGAAAGGGCTGTTAAATAAACGGATAGAAAAAGTGTCAGAAAGGTCTGTTATGGACGGACATAACAAGATGAATTTGCAATCTAATGGTAAAAAGAATGTTCAAATACTTATCTATCATGGCCCGTTAATTTTGGACTTGACAATGTGTGAAATGATGTATATTAATGAAGTTTAAAAGTTGACGAGAGCATCCAGTGGCCTTAATCATGCCCCACTCCCATATTCTGTTCATCAGCTCTCTGCCAATAAATACCAACAAGAACCTCCACACCGTGTTTATAGTTGATTCAAACCAACGGAGTTCTTTCCTCACATTTAGACACCTTTCACCCCTACTGTGAATGGGAGTGAATATTTGATCTAGTTGCCTGGTAGGTACCCTAGTGAGTGCAGCACTATAAAAATCGCACCTCAGTGCGCCCCGTCACAATTAAGTTGGTGCCCATCCAAGTTTGTTGCTAGGGCGTACCACCCCTCAAACAACCAATCTAACGCAAACAAGAACAAACAATGACTTAAAGGCAAGGATTGGTTGTTTCAGTGTCAGAATAATGTGATTGAGTGGGATATCAGGTTACGATGCTGGCAGCCTGGTCTCCCAGTGGGGCAGTACTATAAAGTCGCCATGATTGTTTACTGTCACAAGTCGGTACCCATCCTGATATGACCTTAGATGTTGCCAGGATGTAAAACTCCAACAACCAACCAACCAACGCAAACAAGAAACAGCTGATGATGACACGAGATAGGGCCAGTGATATTTCAGTAAACATCTATTATAAGCACTACCGCGTCCTGCATCCGTGTCACACTGCGACGCCCGCTGAACGCTATCAGGGAAGTAACTACGTGTAATGGATAGGGGCCGTTGATGCAGACGCACTGTCCGTGTACATTGCACATCCTTCTTAGAGCAGACTGATTCCTGCACAGTTGCCATGGTAAAACACTCACATAAGCAGGTCACGCACACAGGAGGCAGCGACACACGGTGCTGTGTCGACTACAACGTAAGTGTCGCCGCGCACTATTCAGAATAGATCATTCTCAGGATCCGATATCAGAATATTCAGATTGTGGTGTAGAACATGACATCAAATACAACACTACTGAAAGTAGTCTTGTCGTATTCTACATGATTTCACACATTTTTCACTTTAAAGTAGTGGGCTATGATAGATAAGTTCCCGTGTGTATGTGGTAAATATGTTTATTCTGCTGAATAAGTCTTTTGTCAGTGCTGAAGCACTGGTCTTCCAGCCATTTTTCAATTCAGGGGTATTTACACAAAAAGGTATATTAGAGTAAAGTATGCAATAACTGTTGAATACACAATTTGCAGCATATAACAATGAACAATATATCACATATTGTTGATTTGTTTGTTTTTTTGTTTAACAACGCAGCACAAAAGTAAACATTGACTATTGGGGTCATAAACATGTTGTTGGGTGATGAAATGTTGGCCCGAGTCCGAAAATGTAAATACATTGGACATGGAATCGATTGGGATATAAGATTAGGATGTGCTGGTGGCATGGTAGTTACTCCCGCAGCACTATCTGGAAGAAACGGCTGATAAATAACAGTATAGAAAAAGTGTCAGAAAGCTGTGTTACGGATGGACATAACCAGATGAATTTGCAATCTAATGGAAAATATATTGTTCAAACACTTATCTATCATGGTCCACTGATTCATGGCGGCTTAATAGTGCTGCCCCACTTGGAAACTCTACAGCATCTTAGAGATGATGATGTAGCTGGACTGTATAACTAAATGCTATGCTCAGAGTAATGTATTGAATCGAAAATTGTTTAGATGAACTAAATATGTGAAATGTACTATGTTCAAATTAGACTGTATTTAGTAATATGTATATCAGTTATGGTTTAAATATAAATGTGAATTTGTGTCATACTGTGCAATTACATATTCACAATATTTTGCAATGATTGTGGTGATAGTGCTGAGCCTGCCTTCCTGGGTGTACCCTCCTGATCAGGAAACGTGGCAATAGTTTTATGATGTGCATGGCTAAATCGAGCAATGCATAATTATATCTTATGAATAATGATACATTATACACATCGTGGTACACGTGTATCAGCACTGGATAAGTATCATATATGCTTATAGTTTCAAGTGATTAAGTTTTAGTTAGTGTTTTATGTGGATCTAATTTCCAAAAATAAAATGTATTGAATTGAACTGAGGCCTGTAGTAGGCCCCTACTTAGGATTGGATATTCCTCTTCGTTTTCGATAACTTTATTCAACAATATTTGAATCAGCTAAAACAAAAAACACAAAACAAGGAGAGCATAATGAGTGGAAACTAAAATATGTAATATGTTGTTCCAGCGATGACACAGTGGTGATGTGTATGATATATTGCTATTTATAAAACATTGTATTAATGAATTTCCCAATTCAGCAAAAACTATGGACATTCTCTCCTGATTAACTCTAACATGAGTAAACAAAGACAATGTCCAGCATGTTTCTGTGCACATTGAAATTGATTTGGATTTGTTTCACCTCGAATATCGCCAAAGTTAACCCATTGAGACATAACTTACTTCAAAGTAAAGTAGATTCTAATGAGCAGCCTAATATATCTATCTAAAAGAAATATGGCAGAAGCTCAAAACCCTGCATTATGTAACTCTAATATTATTATTTCAAACCTTGCTCTCAAGAAATCCTAGGTAATCATTCCCCCCATGAGCAGTGTAATTAAAGTTTTATCTTCAAGTCGGAGATCTATACTTGCAATTTCGAATTGATTACGCTCACAGATGACTTGTGATACTCTATTTCCAGCACAAATTGAAAAAGTCTGCGCAGCCTTTTACGCATAATCAGTAAACACACTTCCACTTACTTTACATATAGGCCATAAGGTAGAGTAAATATTCACTACTTTAACCGTTCGGCTATTTCGCCCCTGCCTAAGGCGAGCCTAATGTGTTAATTTGTCCATAATGATTTCCGAGTGAATTTCCTGGGCCTGCCACGGGCCGCCGCCGCCGCCTCTCGTCCCGTCTGCAGGTCGACCGCCTCCGTGCTATGTATCCCAGGCTAAGGGCGGACAGCCAGAGTACCATAGAAATACAGTTTTTCCCTCCCCCGCATTTAAATAAGAAAGATATTACTTATTGTTTCAACTATCTGGCTATCCTACCCGCCGTATTGCGAATGTTGGTACACTTTAATTAATCCAGATCTCGGCCAACACCCTATGTTGTGTCGCCGCTGTCACTTATAAACAGCCTACGTTAATGTTTTACTCAGTAAAAGCGAAGGTCTGTGATACAGTGGCTTTCCTGAACCCAGGGCAGACACCTGTCATCAACCGTTGTATGCTCTGGCAAAACAAATACAATGGAAGTGGCCCAAATATGAAGAGGACAAATTTGTGATCATGTTCGGTGGACTTCATATAGAAATGGCTGCACTGAGATCAATAAGAACATTACTATGGGACTCTGGCTGGACCAGTGCCATTGTGGAAGCAGAGGTGGCCTCATCTGGTACAGCCGAGTCTTACCTGTTTGCATCCAGTGTCACCAGGACAAGACAAGCACAACAGATCACCGCATGCAGCTTGTACAAACTGATGAAGAAGGCATACCATGATTACCGCTCTGAAGAGTCTAGCATATCAGATATAACCTTTGAGGATTGTGTGAACAATAGAGGAAAAAGAGTCCGCAGTTCCAGTTCTGGAGTCTGGTGCTGGACATGGAGCTCACCATATTCACCCTGATCCACTCATTCAGAGAAGGAGACTTCAACTTGTACCGTGAAGCGCTTTCAGAACTGGTGCCATACTTCTTTGCAAATAACAATGTCAACTATGCACGATGGAGCCCAATTCACCTCTGAGATATGATGTCACTTGAGCAACAACATCCAGATGACAGGTTCTATTAAAATGACTAAGTTTTCCCTTCTATGCGACAACAAATGATTAATTCTGAGTTGCGCATGTGATATCAAATCTAGGTTAGTATTTTTTGTTTCCAACATTTGGTGCTTTTATTGGAATATGTTGGTTTAAGTTTTTAATTTGGTTCACTCCATTAGACACTTGAGACACGGCTTCTTTAAAGTATTTATTCAAAAAAGAAATTAGCAACCTGAAGCAGGTCGGGCATATCGGAAAATGGTCATCCAGTAACAGCGAGCTCAGGGTAATTCGGAATGCAGTATCAAGAAGGCTTGTGAACATTAACAGGGTACCAGAGCGATACAGTCAGTCTTAGTAATATCGTCAACAAGTGTAATCAAGCTTAATTCTAGACAAATGAGAAGCTAGTAGCGAGTGAGTGGCTGGCCAGTCAAATAAGGTCAATGTGTTCAAGTTGACAGGTCAGCAATTACTCAGTAACAGGATAGTCTAGTTACCTAGTTGTCAAGGGTATCATAGTAACAGGCATGTAAGTGAAGTAACAGGGAACAATGAGTAACACGCATCATCAAACAAGAAACAACAAATTAACAGGGTAAACAATCAACAGCTAGAAAACAACAGCACTCAACCCAACATACTAGCGAGTACTGAGGGCGCCTTGTGGATAGCAGTGTTTGACAGGTACACATGTACTGAGTTACTGGACCAGGACCCAGCTTCTTTAATATCTTCTACGTCTAAACCTTTAGACAGACAAGCTTGTGTGGCCCCCCTACGAATGCTGTGCAATGTAATGGTGCTGTCACATTACGACGCTTCTCACCAACATGCGTCGACGTATGTGATTTTTTGGTGCTACATCGGGATACGTCAGTTTGCGTTAGGCGCGCATTAGGCACGCGTTGGTATACGTTGATCTATGGCGACGTTCGGCGTTGCACGTCAGGGGGTCGGCAAAGTTTTGTGCTTGCACAAAACTTCCGACGTACGACAACACGCGGGTGCCAACGTTATGGCGACGTTAGGGGGACGTCGAGATACGTTAGACGCGCATTGGAGGAACGTTCCATCAGTGCATCGGTAATGTACCACCGTCAGGAAGTGCTACCCACGCATTAGGCCAATGTCGTGTGCGCTGATTGCGTGCTGGCACCACCGACACGCGCCAAAACATGCTGGAGTGTCGTTGGTCATGCATCGATCACACGCTGGAGTGTCATTGGTCATGTGTCGATCACACGCTGGAGTGTCGTTGGTCATGCGTCGATCACACACTGGCACAACGCTCTCATACATCATGTAACACGTCGGCCGGTCGCTAGCGGAGGGTTGGAATAACGTTATGCAAACGCTAGGCACATACCGCACGCGCGTGAGGCTCATTCACGTTGCGCCCACCTTTTTTTCGTTTTTTTCTCATGCATTGATATACGTTACCACAACGTCGGGCGCACGCTACCACTATGTTGCGTTGACGTCAAACTTTTCCCACTGCGCCAACAAGTTTTACGTGTCTCAACGTAAAAAAGTGATTTTGTGCATTGGTGGCGTGCCGGCCAGATACGTCGTAGTGTGACAGCACCATAAGGCCTGGCAGGTCACCAAAGAGGTAAGTTGATGCTAGCAGAAGCACTTTGAGGAGTAACGGTGCAATGAGAGGGGCACCCGACACGAGCACGAAATCAGGAGCATCTGGGAGGTGCTCAGACAGGGACGAGTTCCTCCAAGCAGTTACGGGGCAACATAGCGAGTTAGGCACTGCTGGGAGTCTGAACACCAGGGGTTAGCCGAGGAGAATCTCGTCTTAGTCGAGCGAAAGATGCTTGATAAGCTCAAGTTCAGTTACTACCAGATCTGAGTAATGCAGTGCATGGGGTGAAGAAACAAGATCATGTGAGCAACGAAGGTTGTTCTAATGGAGTAGAGTCATGTACCCGACTAACAGCGCAGAAATTACCACATTAGCTTGGGGGCCTGTGCCCGATAGTCTAGTAATTATTGCGGTTAATTTGCCAGGGGTCAGACGGTACACCCAATTTACTATGCGCATGGAGTTTTTTACTACGCGCGTCTCATCAATTTTACTTGATACGAAGTAAAGACTTCAGCATTGCATGTTACTGCCTCGAGCCAGGTTTTAATGCCACTTAGATAGTTAAGGACAGAGCCCGGTGCCTTAAGTTTGTCTGATAGGAACAGGATAAATGACAGGAGGTCATACACCTCTGGGGAAGTAGGGACCACTGCATGTTGCTGGCAGAATACGTGGTATGTTTCTAAATGCACTGCCTTGTTCTTCCAGGTTTGTGTAGACAGCGCTGTTGAGTACGCATTGAGCAGCCTGAGGTGGTGAATTAGTGTGTAGCCTGGAAGATAGAACCAAACAATGGACTATCTTCCAGGCATGACAGGTGATCAAGATGTCAAAGGTTATATCGTCAAGAGAAAAGGTATCGGAAACATGTGACAGGTTCAAATCTCTGCAGTAGGTGTCTGCCAGCTGTCTGGCTCTAGAGCTGTGGTGTGATCTGCATAGTGTATCCGCTAGGTGTAGGAGTTTGCCTTTCTAGCTAACAATTGTTATTAGCCGAGATAGGCCAGAGTTGTCTGGCACATGCACAGAGGAATGGTCCTTTCCGCTGCCTGACGCCAGGACCTGCTGGGAGGTGGAGTTGTTGGTGTTGATGATTACTCTGTGATTTTTGTGGGTTAGTAGGTAGCAAGAACGTTATTGCATGGATTAGGTTTAGAGCTTCTAAGTGAGTTATTATTGAGAGGCCGTCTTATATTTCTTAGGGGTACAGCTCAGCATAATAATGCGAGGGAGAGAAGGCCCCATGGGCTTCTAGTGTAGAATCACACTCTATCGTCCAGATCTTAATGGGCTCCTGGGGAAGCAGAACTAGCTGTTTAAGTTTGATCCAAACTTAAAGAACCAATCTATATCTTTTAACACGTCTTTCGTGAAAGGATGCTGGCCTTTGAAGGGAGTTGCCCTCAGGGTGGCAAAGATTCTGTTCATGAACCTGGAAGTGGGCTTCACACACTTTGAGATGTGCTGTAATTTTCCCGCAAGGCTTTGCAACTGCCTTCTAGAAGTTGTGGACTTCAAAACCCAAGCTTGACACTCTTTAAGAACCTCTTCCAACTTTTCTTCTGGTAGTGCCACTGTGAGTGACCGGTGACAATCATCATAAACAAAGCATTTTTAACATCAGTCATCAATCAATCATTAATCAATCATCAAACAATCATTAAACAATCATCAAATCTACATCAATGCGAAACATTTCAATAATATGTGTTTCAATTTTTATTAGGTCAATTCTTTGGTTTTTTAGTTTAAGACAATGTGTCGATGCTACGGTGGGCCGTGTGCGAGTGGCTATTCCGAGGCTCGCAGGGGCGAGTCTGGGGTGGGGTTTTGAGGTTGACGTTGATTGGTTGAGGGGGTTTTTGGGGTTGGCCAGTGGGATGGCTTGGTGTGAGTGGCAGGTGGGAGGGGCTGCTTACCTGTTCTCTGCACCACCAGCAATGACAGCAAATGAGCGCTACCCACTCATTTAACCCGTTGACCGATATACCTAATAACGGGGTGGACAACGGGCAGATCCTGAGCTGCCTGTACGCTCCTGATAAGTCAGCGCTCCAAAGCCAAGTAGTTTGGCCTAACTTACACATGCGATCGGTTAAGGTTGAGACTGATGGGAGGGACAATTTGAACTGCCTACCTTGGTAATAACCCCTTACTATGACAGCATTCACACTTTTCCTAGCGGGAAACTTAACTCTATTATTATGCACTTCCCGGATGAGTTCTTTTTCGGCCTGGTCATGATAGGACTGAACTGGCGCCAAGGAACGAAAGGGGGCTGCCTGAAAGGTCCCAGTAAGGCCCCCAAACTACACTCTTTTTTAAACAAAATTTGAAACGTGGAAATCTGCATCAGCACCCAGGGCCTGATTCTTCAATATAGGGGTGGGGGGATGGGCCGCAGTGTAGTCAAGTGGCCACCTGTAATCTAAGTACTCTACTAGTGTAGTGTCAGGGTAATCTAGCAGGAGGGACCTCCAGACTTGAATGTTGAGTCCGGAGGTGACCGAGAGTTTTTCTTCCAAGTAGTTAGGGACAGCCGGGAGCCTTACTTTTTCATAAATTAGAGCCTAATCAGCAAAGTCGGACCACACCTGCAGATGGAAGGAGGGCCAGAAAGTATCCAACGTGTGGCTGAATCGAGAAGGTGAGGATGGACAAGTCATGTTGACAGTCAGGTAATCTGCGACTGAAGGGTCATTAGGGGGAGGTACGTGAAACCAGTCAAATGTGAGAACCAAAGACAGGCAAACCTTATCATCATCTGCAGCTGGAATCAACATGTCGGTGGATAAGTTAGAGGTAGACAAAACAGAACTAGCAGTAGTCATTGGTAAAGAAGACACAGTCCAAGGTAACAGTGAATTAGTTGACACAGGCAGTATATCAGGCGTGACAGCCAGCTGGGCTGTCGAGGAAGGTGTGACAGTCAATAGGGTGTTGCAGACTGGCGGGATAGTCGGTAAGTCCAGAGCAGGTAAACACTGCCTAGTGGTGGGTGACTCTACTGGGGTCACAGTCGGCATGGCCGCAGGCACCAGGTGCAGGGGAGCATGTGGGACCTGCTAGGCAGCAGGGCCCAGGGGCAAGGAGGGAGGGGCTCTGGCACGAGTGTCCAATCAGAGGGCGAGAGTCAAGGCTTGACTCTCCCATAGGGTGGGAGGGGGGAATCAGGCGAGCAGGTGTTATGTAAACATGAGTACTCACTGTGTTGGGGGCTGCGGAAGGGTCTCCGCCAGCTGCTTTCTTGTAAATGAAACAATGTTTCTTGAGGGAGTCTTGCTCCTTGTGTACCAACTGCCTCTTGAATTTGTAGGCACACCAGGCACAGTGATGAAGCAGACGATCGGGAAGGTTCTCATGGGACGATGAGTGGCTACAGTCCTTGCCCCAGTTCCAGGGGTGACAAGGCCTGCCGCCCATCTCCTTGTTGTAATCCTCACGTGGGTTGAGGGGATGTGGTGTGACTGAAGTAGAGGTGGGCAGAGGGGGTGGGGCCCCGGCTACTGCCGCCAGCCTATAGTACTCCGGGTTGTAGTAAGTCAGCCGTGTTGTTTGAAGGAACCTGGCTGCTGCGGTACAGACATCCCATTGTAGATCCTTTATCGCTGCGCTGTCTGCCCATCCAAGCTAGAGCCTCCCATCAGCTATCATCACAAACACACATTCTGACCACCTCCTGCAGGTGGGTCAGTCCCCGCAGATGGACATAATCACCAGATCTTCTTCGTGGTTTGTGACTGCTGGCTGCCAAGCCAGTGGAAAAGCTGGGTGAGCTGTGAGATGCCTAATGGCTGCATAATATTCCCCCCAAGTTGCTTCTCCCATTGCTATCTTGTGACACGCGTCCCCGAACAAATGTGGCTGGAACACTATACCTTTAGGTCTAGCTGGAACTGGTGCTGCTTCGGCCCAGATGGCCGCGATTGACTGTGCAACTGGGTCAAGGTGGCAGTGGGTGGGGCCACCACGTGTGCTATACCTGGCGCAAGTGCTTGTTGATTGGACACGGGAGGGTCCTCTGGGGGTTGGCAGAACTCCTCAAGGGCCTGCACATATCTGACCTCTATTTTCTCGAACAAGGGTTGTGCGGGATGACGACCCGGTGCATGTAGCAGGGTAGGGGGGGGGCGACTGGTGACTGGGGCCTCTGAGGCACCTGTGGGGGGCGGCGGTTGAGCCATGGGGAGCGGAAGAGCCGCTATCCTTTCTAGAGCATTAACATGGTTACACAGTTCTCTATTCAGCTGAAGAGTCTCAAGCTGTAATTCCAGGGAGCTAAGGCTGTCTATAGGGTGTTCACGAGTAGGTATTACAGGGGGCCCAGGTGGAGTAGTCGGCAGCGGTGATGGCGCCAGTCTTGGCTGTGCCAGTCTTTGAGGTGTCCTGGGGTGTGGAGACGCCAAAGTTGTTGATGCGCCATAGTTAACCTCCGTGGTTGAGCCGTCTGTCTGCTGGGCTTCTTTTTCTGAGGCAGTTTCATAGTGGGGCAAGACAACACAGAACCGTATACTCCAGGAACACCCGAGACGAGAGAAGTATCTTGGATGTGGTAGAACTGCTTAGCTTATCCATTGTGTAGAAGAAATCGATGCTAGAAATCGATGCTGTCCTGCCCGCTGTTGTGTTAGAAGTGACTTGAGCGCCGAATGGGCATGACACAAGGACTGGAAATCCAGTGAGATCTCGTTCCTAAATTAGCCATGTTGCATGACAACATAGGTAATATTTAATTTTGTTTCCTCTCAAGGTTCTCCCTGAAGACAAACACATAGGCCTAATGATCAGCTTTAACTTAAGGGAGTGGGTTGGCAGGTGATGGTTGTTGGAGTTTTACGGTCTGGCAACATCTAAGGACAGGTACCAACTTGTGACAGTGTACACTCATGGTGACTTTTATAGTGCTGGCCCACTGGAAAATCAGGCCGCAGACACCATGACCCGATATCTCACTCAGTCACATTATCCTGACACTGAGCTAACCAGTCCTTGCTCTATCCTATTAATGCCGAGTGCCAGGCTAGGAACTAATAAGTATCAATTTTATAAATCATTGGTTTGACTTGACCAAGAACCATACTCCTGACATTCTGCATGTGAGGCCAGCGCTCTACCGATTCGGCCACCGCGCCCGGCGGATTGGTATGTGAAGTGGAGCATGTGTTAGTCTGGTAATCTGGGGCTGAATGCCGCTACTAACAGTGATCGATGATGGTGTCAGGGTGCCGGGCATCCAATGTGATTGATTTTGAACTTCCTGATTTACTAACAGCTTATTATTTTAGCAACAATTTAATATTGTTTATAGCAATTAAATATTGCAACAAACAATTTAATATTGTTTGGAACAATTTAATATTGTTTGGAAGAATTTAATATTGCTTAGACCAATTTCGTATTGTTTCCAACAATTTATTATTGGTTTCCAACAATTTCGTATCGTTTACAACAATTTCATATTGTTGGGAACAACTTAATAGTGTTAGGAACAGTGTAATATTGTTTGCAACAATTTAATATTGTTCACGACAATTTAATATTGCTTAAAGCAATTTAATATTATTTACAACAATGTACTATGTTTACAACATTAATATTTTGTTTACAACAATTAATATTTTGTTTACAATTTAATATTTTAATAGGAATTTCAATTCTTATAATAATAAAATATCACTGAGAAATATTTCTAGTAATTATTATATATTTTTGATAACATTTAAATATTTTTAATAACGATTAAAGATATTTTAACTATTATTGAGGTGGCTTTAGAACGCATCATTGAACATAGTGCGACATGGGATTTTTTTGTTTCGAATTCAAAACAGGAACTGACCAGAATACACATGTCATGATCAACAGCCCCATATGATGACCTACATCCTAGAGTTGATGGAAACATATACAATTATTCATGACTAATAAACCAGGCGCGATGTCTATAGGAGTGTTAGGGGAACATTTAAAGATTACTTAATGCGATTTCCTGGAAACTTTGAGATTTGCAGAACATTAGCAGGAAGAGGATGGGGAAGGGGTGGGAGTCCTTAGAGGAGGAAGAGGAGGAGGAAGAGAAAGAGGAGGGAGGAGGAAGTCTCACGGGAGGAGGGAAGACGGGGAGTGGGGGCTGATTGGTTGGTTGGTTGTTGGTGGAGGGGGAGAGGAGGAGTTGCTCGATCCCCTCTGGACCATAGGACTCTGCTCAGTGAGTAGAGTAAGGTGCATGTCTACCTGACTTGGTAAGAATACTGATTACAGATTGTACCCACAAAAACAAAACAAAATAATTTGTTGTAAACCCACACACATATACAAGAAAACAAGCCCTTATTTCTTCTTCTTCAGGTTAGGATCGGCTGTAAATGCTCAGTGACTGAACCGGAGACATTGTCACATGTCACGTGGCAGTCATCATCACCTATCACAATGACTCAAGTGAAAGTTGACCTCATGGTCATCCTCCTCGCTTTCTGGCTCCACGTCGCTGTCAGTGTCAGTGTTATTGTGTTGAACCCTGAGCGCCCAGGTAAAGCTGTCAACGCCGCTACTGTCACTAAAAGTAGCAATGACAGTAACAGGCCCATTAACACTTACATGTCCACCAACATTTATAGGTTCACTGACACTGATAATGTGACAGGCATTGCAGCTGCCACTGACGGCTACCACTACGGCACTGACACTACCACTACCACTACCACTGACAGTGACACTACTACGAACATGGACATTACCATTACTTCTGGCAGTGGCACTAATACTGACAGTGCAACTACAATTACCACTGACAGTGATACTACCTCTATCACTGACCGTGCCACTACCACTGACAGTGCCACTACTTCTATAACTGACAGTGATACTACAACTTACAGTGTCACTATCACTGACAGTGACACTCCCATTACCACTGACAGTGCCACTACTACTGACAGTGACACTACCATTACCACTGATAGTGACACTACCATTACCACTGACACTCCCACTACCACTGCCACTGACACTACCACCGACACTACAACATCTGACGTCATTCTTGGCGACTGCCCGGCGGGCTGCGCCTGTCGTCATGTGACAACCACTGAGCTGTTCGTGGACTGCGGCCCCGACTACGCCGGCCCGGGACTTCCGGCCGCCGTCCCGGCCCTAACCCCCTCTGGAGGCCGGCCTGCCTACGTGCTTAGCTTCCGGCACTCGGGTCTCGCCGTGCTCGACTACCGGCCCTACCTGAACGCCACCAGCAGCCTGCTCGCCAGTCACAACGCCATCAGTCACGTGACCCTCGCCGCCCTGAGCGCCCTCAGTGGCGGCCTGAAGAGGCTGCACCTGGACCACAATGCATTGCGCTATTTGCCGGACAACATTGGCTCGGTGTGTATAATTATAAGTGGATATTGATATAAACATATATATGTATTATATATGTGTGCGATGTATATCGCATTATGCGAGTATAAAGATACGGAAGGGAATATTACTTATTATTATGATTATCGTTATACACCATAAGACTCATTATACACCATAAGACTGGTGGCGCCATCTCGGCCCACCTCTCCTCAATCAGATATCAACCAGTCCCAGTCACACCCATGGGTTCGAATCCTGGTCGAGTCAAACCAATGACTTAAAAATTGACACTTGTCGCTTCCTAGCCAGGCGCTTGGTATTATTAGGATACGGCAAGGACTGGTTGGCTCCGTGTCAGGATAATGTGACTGAGTGGGATATCGGGTCATGGTTCTAGTGACCTTGTCTCCCACTGGGGCAGCACTATAAAGTTGTCCTGGGTGTGCACTGTCACAAGTCGGTACCCATCCTGATGTGACCTTAGATGTTGCCAGGACGTAAAACCCCAACCCATACTAATTCGCAGCATGCTAGTCTAACATTGCCACCCCCCATTTACTTTTGTTTCTCTCTTCTCACTTTCTCTCTCCATATCAATGCTTTGCACTGTATTTTCTTGTAATTAATTTCCCATCTATATTGTTATAGCTCTGTTTACTGTGTAGCAGCATTTGCCACTCGACTTGGAAGACCAATGCTTGACCACTGTTACATTATTCTAAGAAGAAGAAAAAGAGCACCCTTCCTCATGCATTCTAATGCTCCCTGAACGAGCATTCTGTAACTAGTTTTCTCCGAGCTGAACTCTCCACAATCTACGGTTTCAAACAGCAGAAGGATAGGCTAAGTTATATATAGGGGCCTATATATACATATGGGCCTATACATACTTAGATTACCCACTTTATACTATAGTTCAGGTATGGCTATTATAATCTATTTCAGCTCATTTTGAAGTAAATTATGAGCATAAAGGTTGGAGATATTTGAAGTAAAAACATGACAAATTAATTATGGTATGTACACCGAAATGTTTGACAGTTTGTAGAGGCTGTACAGTCTGGTAAGCACTAAGGTCATATCAGTAGGCCCTATGTGACTCACTTGTGATAGTGCGCATTCATGGTGACTTCTTGGTACTGCCTCATTGGGAGACTGGGCCACCGGTACCATAACTCAATATCTCACTAAGTCACATGACACTGATACTGAGGAAACAGGTCCATGCCTTATCCTCTTACTGCCTTGTGTCAGGCTAGGTAGTGACAAGTATACATTTAATAAATCCTTGATTTGACTTGGCTGGGTTTCGAACCTACGATTTTCCGCACGGAATCCAGACAACGCTCTTTTCGCTTGATCGTCACTATCCAACTTTAAACTAACCATAATCCCCCAAACCCGACCACCAGGTCAAACTGGACGCCATCTTGGAACTGCGGCTGGGCGACAACCCGTGGAACTGCGCCTGCGCGGGGCTCGAGGGCCGCGATTGGCTGCTCGACCCGCTGACGGCCGCCTACACGAAGGACAGCTTCCTGCTCAGGTGCGCCACCCCGTGGCGATGGGCGGCATACAACATGGCCGACGTGCCGCGTCCGCTGTGGTGCTCTTATGTGGACGGCCACATGAGCATCTTCATCGCCATCGTGGTCGTGTTTGTGTTCAGCTTCCTCAGTTTGACGTCGTACCTGGTGACGCTGTTGTGTATCAACAGGCAGAAGATCATATGAGTGTGTTGTGGGATGGTGTTGGGGGAAAAAAGAGGAAAGTTTGGTTTATTTAGTTACATATCTAGAGCACATTGATTTTTATTGTTGACTATGGGATGTCTAGCACATGGTCATTCTGACATATTTCTTTGGAGGAAACCCGCTGCTGCCACATAGGCTACTCTTTCCAATAAGCAGCAAGGGGGCTTTATATACACTTTACTACAGATTGGACAACACATATCCCAGCCTTTGATGAACCAGTTGTGGACCACGGGTTGCAACGGAAAATAGCCCAAACTGTAAATGTGTGCACTGAGCAGGGGGCTGGTGTTTGTGGGGTTGGTGTTGTTGGGGTTGTTATTGGTGGGGTTGGTGTTGTTGGGGTTGTTATTGGTGGGGTTGGTGTTGTTGGGGTTGTTATTGGTGGGGTTGGTGTTGTTGGGGTTGTTATTGGTGGGGTTGGTGTTGTTGGGGTTGTTATTGGTGGGGTTGGGTCCTCGTTATTCAGCAGAAATATGTCAGAATGACCGGACGTTTGACGTCCAATAGCCGATCATAAAAACCAATCTGCTCTAGAGGCGCTGTTAAATAAATCAAGCTTTACTTTTTTGGGGGCCTCGTTAATCTTGTTTAATGTTTAATGTTTACAGTCGTTATTTGTTTATTGAACAGCTGTTAAATGTTCTGGGTAAATACATCTCTTGTTCATTGCTTTTTTGGGTTTGGTAATACATACTTTTTCCTTTGTCTTCTTATTTGTGCATTACAAGTGTTGGGTAATCGTATTGTCGGGTGGTTGTGCTTTGTGCAATATTCTTTTTGTTTCGTTATTCAAGGAACTTACTTAATAACAAGTCAATTCACATGCTTACAGTTACTGAATGTAACATTTTATCACATGGCCAGATTCTACCTTAGATATTGTTAGGCTGTAGAACCCCAATCAGAGTGTCTAATTTGACCGAGTGCAATATCGTATCACGTTGTTCCAAAAATTACCTTAGATGTTGCTAGGATGTAAAAAAAAGCCAGAAAAATACACACCTATCAATTACTATGTGGTTCCTGTTTTGCTTGTGGATGTTGTACTTGTACAGGATCTTTGCATGCCAGTGTGATTAAATGGACCCGTTTTGCACTGTCAGCTTATATTCAAATACACATCAATTACAATGCCCAGCCCCCACGAGAAAGGTGTTTGTGCAAATGAAGTTGGGATATATGTCTAAACCGAACATGATATTAGCAGTTCGTGCATTATTAATCCTGGCCTTTCATTTCTGGTGAATAAATTTGATTTATATGGATGTCATTTCGCAGTGCAGTTGCACTGGTTCCACCCGTGAATGCCACGATTATTTACTCAAAGTAATGCACAATCTTTAAAAGATAATTAAAATACACATGATACAATAAGTAAAAGGATATAAGGTACAGTATTTCAGGTTGTGAAGTTTCTTTAAGTCTTCATTGTAGTTGGATATAACCAGGTACTCTTTGTTTATATGTATTACATGTTCATGTATGTAGCAAGTAAGAGGATATATGCGTCAGCTTTAGATTTGTTAAGTCAATAAATTGAACTTGCAGATAATATTGCCTTGGTTATTGATTTCGTATAGTAGGTATGAGGAGAATATCAATATTGGAGAGAATGTTGTTGTTATCATATATCATCTCCAGCAAATCAGACAAACCTTCCTTCCACACATGTCCCTGCCAAACACGCCAAGTTATCGACCTTTCAAATTATTTATTCACCAACATCGGGAACAAACATTGATATCCTACTTATCATTCTCGAGGTATTGATATAAACATACACACCAAACGCTGTGCTAGCAGCCAGACATCTCTGCGACCCGGTGTGTTGGGACTCGGCCTCAGTCCTTCCCGAGGGACCAGCGGAACTCTGATACCTGTACTGGCAATCTGCGAGTTCATCCTGCCGCTGAGTTTTTGTTTATTGTTGTTTTACATCCTAGCAACATCTGAAGTAATATCAGGACAGGTACCAAGTTGTGACAGTGCGCACTCATGACAACTTTTATAGTGCTGCCCCACTGGGAAACCAGACCACGAGCACCATGATCTGATATACCACAGTCACATTATCCTGACACTGCGCTAACTAGTCATTGTCCTATCCTATTAATGACGAGCACCAGGCTAGGTAGCGACAAGGATCAATTTGATAAGTCATTGGTTTGACTTGGCTGGGATTCCAACTTCTAAACCTTCCGCACGGGAAGCCTGTGCTCTACCGATTCGGCTACCACGTCCGGTGCGTGCCGCTGGGAGTGGGTCCTTTACGGCGCTGGTGCCCGGTGTGGCGTGCTCAGCCGTGTACTGTGCTCAGCCGTGTGCATAGACTCAAACTCAAGGCATTGTCAATGGTTGTGAGTCAGTAACCTTCTAAATTTAATATAATGTTTTTGGTAAAGATGATTTCTATATGTGTATCAAGCGATTTGTTTCTAGGTGGTGTGGTTTTAGAGATATTTCACTTTTCCTGGATTTTCTGTATGAAGATTGCTCACCACCATTGACAATGCCTTGAGTTTGATGGTACGCGCAGTGCAAAACATTAGTTTTAATCAAAATTAATAGAAATCAAGAACCCTAACCTTATAAATTTAATATAATCTTTTTGGTGAAGATGTTTTCTATATGTGTACCAAGCGATTTGTTAATAGGTGGTGTGGTTTTAGAGATATTTCATTTGTTCTGTATTTTCTGTATGAAGATTACTCACGACCATTGACAATGCCTTGAGTTTGAATCTATGCACACGGCTGAGCACGGTACACGGCTGAGCACGCCACACCGGCCGTCCGACTACATGTGTCCGGCTCGGCCTCTGGGGTGTATCGCATCAGCATTGTGCACCGAGTGCCTTAATTTGATTGGGCGTGAAATTGGACTTATTACCTGGTTAGCAAAGTGCAGATTATGTTGGTGTAAGGAATGAGAAGCAGGATGGAGATATTATAGTGCAGCAGAGGAGTGGCATTCCTCACTCATGAACTACTTAGTTTGTTATGTTCCTAACTATGTTGAATTAAAAACAACGAATCATGGAAGAGTCAGCTAGACATCGGTAGTTTTAATTTATGCATACCTTTATTGGTGGTTGTTAGGTGGCAAACTAACAAGTTTCTGTCGCTTAATGACTGAAATCCCTCTGCTTAATCGACGAAAATAATAATAAAAATGAATGAGCAAATCAAGGTCAGCATGCTAACATATATATGTCAACGATGTTTCTCTTCTTTGATATGCTGGGTATGTATAGTTCTTTTTTAAATGTATATATATGTATATTATACAGAATAAGGTAAATGAAATGAGGGAGATGGGAATTTAGAGATCTAATATTTTAATGATTGTATTGAGTCGTCATTCTCGTTATTAGTGTCAAATTGCAAATAATTCTAAATAATTTCAGTTTTGGTTAGCTACGATAATATTTTTTCTAATTTGTATTTAAAATATGCAGTGCCAGTGGAAGATTGTGTAGTTTCAGTCTTACACAAATATTACAACTACCTCGCCTCCTCCTCCCACTCTCCTTCCCCTTTTCCTCTTTCCCTTCCCTTCCATGCATTTACTTCCTTCTCTGCCCTTCCCTCCCATTTCCTCTCTTCCTCCTTCCTTTTTCTCCTTGACCTCAGCCTTCTTCCTCCCACCTCACCACCTCCCTTTCCCAACCCTTTGTTCCCTTTCCCCCTTTATCTCCATTTTCTCCTCTTGCTCCATTTTCTCCTCATTCCCCCTTTATATGTCCTGTCTGTCATTGCTCTCCTCCACCCACTCGTCCTCCTTTCTCCATCCCTCCCCTCTCCTTCTGGCCTTCCTCCCACTCGTCCTATCCTCCCCTCCTTAACTCTGTACACTATCCACTCTTCTCCTCCACTTCTGACCTCCCCTTTCCCCCCTCCCTACCTTCCATCTCCCGTTTTCTCTCTTCTCTTCCGTCTTTCCCTCTTCTCTCCTCTCCCCATCTCTCTGCTCTCCTCCCCACACACTCCACCTCTACTCATCCTCCACCATCCTCTTCACCTTCCTCTCCGCACTCTTCTTCACCTTCTCTCTCAACTCCTCTTCCCCCTCCTTCCCCCACTCCTCTTCCCCTCTTCTTCTCTTCCCCTCCTCTTCTCACCCTCCTCTTCCTGTCCTTCCTCTTTCTCACCTCTTCGTACTCCTCCTTTCCCCTCCTCTCCTCGTCCTCTCCATACCATACCGTCTACTCTCCCTCTTGCCATCTCCTCCTCTCCTCTGTCCCCCTCTTACCTCTCCTCCTCCACCCTTCTCGCATTCTCTCCCCTTCTCTCCCCTTCTCGGCTACTTTCTATCATGTTCTCCCCCTCCCGTCCTCTTCCCTCACCACTGTTGCCCATCTTTCCTCTCCACTGTTCCCCCTCTCCCCCCCTCCCTCCCATCTCCTCTCCCCTCCTCTCCCCTCCTCTCCCCTCCTCTCCCCTCCTCTCCCCTCCTCTCTCCTCCTCTCCCCTCGTCTCCCCCCCTCCTCTTCCATCCTATCCCCTCCACTCCCCTCCTCTCTCCTCCCTCTTCCCTCGTCTCCCTCTCTCCCTCGTCTTCCCCTCCTCCCCCCTCCTCCCACCCTACTCCCCCCTCCTCTCCCTTGCTGTCCCCTCCTCTGTCCATCTCTGTTCTCTCCTCTCTCCCCTCTCCTGTCCTGTCCCCTCCTCTCTCCTCCCCTCCTCTCTCTTCTCCTCCTCTCTCCTCTCTCCTCATGTCCTCTTCTCTCCTCTTTTCTCCTCCCCTCCTCCACTCACCCCTTCCACCACTCTCCCTCCCCATCCCCCGCCACCCACCTATGCCAATCAACTTCGACTACTTAATATGACATGGGATGTGTCGAGCAGATGACAAGGCTGAAACAAATCGTTAATTGCGCCCCCTAGTGTCGTATACACTCATTTGGAGGCGGGTTATTTTACATTGTGTTTGTGACCTTATACTGCCACCAGGAGCCAACCATTTCCGGTGCAGGATGACTCACGAGGCCAATTTCCGGTGTACCTATCTGGAGCTGGATTGTGCCATGTTGTTGGTAATTGGGTGACTAATCAACTCCATATGCTGAGACTTCTCCGGTTCACAATTTTCACAATTGCGACAACAAAAGGAAAAGCGTGTAAATGCAGGATGGTGCTTCCATAGGTCCAGATGCGAATGCGAATGCGAATGCGGCAAGTGGATCGCTCCATGGACCAGGTTGTGTGAGCGTGAATGTGAATGGCATGCAGCATACCGCATATATCATAATATTGGCTTAATGGTCAAAGAGGCTGTACGGTAGAGGGTGACAACACGTGACTCGGGGGTTATAGTAGAAACTACATGTATGTACAGTCACGTGATACCAAAGGGAAATACCTCAGTGAATGACCAGTCATACATAGACTCGTGTTGTAATTCATGACACAGAAAATGGTTGGTTGTTGGAGTATTACGTCCTGGCAACATTTCAGGTTATATCAGGACCGGTACCAGCTTATGACAGTGACATTAGCCATTTAAAATAAAAGTTACTTCAAACTAAAGTAAGGTAGATTATAACAATCAAATTAATGTATTTCTCTCAGAAAAATGACAGAAACTCAAAACCACTGGACTATTCAACTGTAATGTAAGCATATTTTGATTGTTATTAAACCTCTGCATGCATTCTCTGTAAGTGTCATATTATACAGGTATTTAATATTGGTTTATCACATTGGAAACTGCCATATTGAATTAAATAACCATTTGTATGCAATATATTATATGGCTGTAACCTCATCGCAGTTACTACTTAACGTACTGTTACGTTAACCTCACAATTTGGTGTTGCCATCACCTCCACTGCTTGTTCCCCACCAGACCGGACGCGTTGGCCGAATCGGTAGAGCGCAGGCTTCCCGTGTGGAAGGTCGGGAGTTTGTATCCCAGCCGAGTCAAACCAATGACTTACAGAATGTATGCTTGGCTGGCACTCAGCGTTACTAGGATATGGCAAGGACTGCTCTGCTCAGTATCAGATTTAGGTAACTGAATGGGAAATTTGGTCCTGGTGCTGGCGGCTTGATCTCCCAGTGAGGAAGTACTATAAATTCACCATATGTGTGCACTGTCACAAGTCGGTACCCATCCTGATAGGGCCTTAGGTGTTGCAAGGATGTAAAACCCTAACAAACAAAGATATTGCCACACTTCCACACTTCCACACACTTCATATCTATGCCTATGTTAGACAACTGTACCTAAACCACTATGCTTAGAACATTGTACCTAAACCAATATGCTAGGCCACCGTACCTAAACCAATATGCTTAGAACATTGTACCTAAACCAATATGCTTAGAACATTGTACCTCAGCCACCATGCTAGACCATTGTACCTAAGCCACTAGGCTTAGAACACTGTACCTAAACCACTATGCTTAGAACACTGTGCCTAAACCACTATGCTTAGAATACTGTACCTAAACCACTATGCTTAGAACACTGTACCTAAGCCACTATGCTTAGAATAGTGTACCTAAACCAATATGTTGGACCACTGTATCTAAACCACTATTCTTAGAACAGTGTGCCTAATCCACTATGTTAGACCATTGTACCTAAACCACTAGGCTTAGAACACTTACCTAAACCACTAGGCATAGAACACCTTGCCTAAACCACTAGGCTTAGAACACTGTACCTAAACCACTATGCTTAGAACACTGTGCCTAAACCACTAGGCTTAGACCAATGTACCAGTGTATGACTGTTCTGGTACACACTAGGCATGTATGTGTGTGCTAACACACCTTATCCATGCCTCTGTATTATTAACCCACCACATTTGTAGCTATAACTATGAAACACCGCACCCCTTCTGTGCTTAGCTGCATAGACAGACCATGCGTGTACATAACATATGCATATTGACATGCTTTTAGCGGGTTTAAGTTGCCATGGTTACCAGCGTAACGAGGTGCGGAGGATGTTCTTCCGTATGTGCCTGTCACAATGGGGAGTAATATGGGCAGGGTGCGGGGTCGGTGGTGACGTCATATCTATTGTAGTGTTTGCAACAGCAAAAGAGATCATTGTCGCAAAAGAGAGGATTGTCGCAAAAGAGATCACTGTCGCAAAAAACACATAATTTAATAAGGTGCAGCTGAGCATTTGTTCTTTAGCTCTGTTCTAACCGAATGACTTAGCAGTAGGGCTCTTGACTAAGAAGAGGGAGATGACGCGGGGAACAAGTTCATTTGTGTTTGTTTGTTGGAGTTTTACATCCTGGCAACATCTAACATCATATATCAGACGCAGTGGCCGAATCGATAGGGCGCAGGTTTCCCGTGTGGAAGGTCGGGGGTGTATATCCCAGCAGAGTCAAACCAATGACATACACAATTGATACTTGTCGCTCCCTAGCCAGGTGCTCGGCATTATTAGGTTAGGGCAAGGACCGGTTTGCTCGGTGAGTGAGTGAAACGCCCGACGGTGGCGCTGCGATCGCAGTAGCACCGCGGAAAATGGCTGTCCCGCAGCCCCAAACAAGGGTAATAAACTAATAATAAATAAATATCTTCTGCTCATTTATATGCGCATAATTTATTATACTTTGCATGTAAAGCCGATAAATAATATTCATCAAGTGTGTGAACTATAGAAACTTTTGTGTAATTTCGTAACCAACAGACATTATGCATAACCGGAAGATCAGCGCATCGGCATTGATAAAAAGAACAATTCAAAGGAATAAAATACTTTGCCAAAAAATAAGAGAAATCCTACCTGTCGCCTTCACGGCTAACCTGTAGTAAACAGAAGTATGGACGCCTGTCCTCTGCAAGCCCCGTTTCCGATCAGACGTGAATCAGGTCTATTTAGATAGCGCTTCCGCCGATGGAGACAGGAACCGGAAATGCTGATGCAGCCAGCGGGGAAGCACCATGAAGGCTGACCCACGACGCAATCATCAGATCATTGCCCCCCGTCCCCACACATTCGACACAAACCGGCCACCCTCCACCGGTAACAGTATCCAGAATGGATGGCCGAATGAGTTGAACGCCTGCCTCCCGTTTTGGTAGGTCATGGGATTCAAATTCCTGTGTTCAACCTGTCGCTGAGTAAAACCTATGACGTATTAATTGATACTAGATACCTAGCTTGATGCACGGCATTACGAGGATAGGGAAAGGAGCAGTGAAATGAGGAAGACCAGTAGGCAGCAATTAAAATTTACCCTGCTTAATCCACTAAATTACCAACAACAATACAAACAAAAAACTCAAAAGACTACAACAAACAACGACAAACCAAAAACAACGACAAAAAACTACAACAAGAACAAACAAAATAAACGACAACACACAACAACAACAAACAACAAACAACAACGAAGAACACCAAAGAACAACCAAAAACAACCAAAAACAACAACCAAAAAGAAACAAACGACAACAACAAACAACAACAACAAAGAGACCTTTCTCCCATCTCTCCCAAAAGGGGTAAATTTGGTTAGGGTGCTAAGCAGCATAGACTGCCAGCCATAAAGACTTGTAAATTAAATTGTTGTAGGTTTCTAATAGCATATTCCGAGGCCAGTTTTATTATGTGTACAGAAAGTACCCATTACTCCTGGAGTCCACCTATTTAAACATTTGTTTATCCTTTTTTATGATCATTAATTTTTTGTTTTAAGCAAATCTATTCTTGAGGTAAGCGTAATTTCTCAGCAAGACTTACATACAATTAATCCTTGTAACTACTTACGCTCATGTCAAATTTACCCTCCTGCACATCTTTACTGGTGCTTTCTGGGAATGACTAGACAAGGGCCATGACTTGGTCGGCGCAGTGTTCGTGGGACACTTACTCATGGATTTAAGGGTAGATGCTGTTAGGATGTAAAACCCCAAATGATCAAACCAGTTTTTATCAGCCCGCACCGGGCGCCGCGGCGAATCGGTGAAAGCGCAGACTTCCCGGTGGGAAGGTTAGTAAGTCGAAACCCAGCTGGGTCAAACTAATGACTTACACAATTGATACTTGTCGCTACATAGCCTGGCACTCATCATTATTAGGATAGGGCAAGGACTGGCTGTCTCAGTATCAGGATAATGTGACTGAGTGCGAAATCAGGTCAGGGGTCCCGTGGCTTGGTCTCTCAGTGGGACAGCACAATAAAGGCACCATGAGTGCGCACTGTCACAAGTAGGTACACATCCTGATATGACCTTGAATTTTGTGAGGATGTCAAACCCAACAAACAGACCCAAAATAGATGTAAAAATGATTAGCAAGATTCGTTGACAACACTTTTAGCTCATAACTATACAGATTAATTTGAACAGGTATGATTGTGTGAAATAACTGCTGCTATAGTATTATGCATTACTACTCTACGGAATAACTTGTCAACACCTATATCCTTACGGTAATCATGGTAATAGCTCCTCCAAACGCGATATGGTTACACTAAAGCTAATTCACCATATTGATGCGAAACCATGTTATTCACAAGTTCTTATATTTATTGTACAAATGTATAACCATTTTATTTTATGTTTAATATATAAATAACTATGGCAACTAAGGTAGGAAGACCATTGACTCGACTTTATTTGTAGGAATACATATATTTACCACTCAAAGAACGTGGTTAATAAACAATCCTGTTTAGGCATGAAATTAATAGATGGTTGGTTGGAGTTATACGTCCTGGCAACATCTAAGGTCCTATCAGCACCGACGCTGACGTGTGACAGTGCACATTCAAGGTGCCTTTATAGTGCTGTCCGACTGGGAGACCAGGCGACCAACACCATGAACTGATATCCCAATCAGTCACATTATCCTGACATTGAGCCAACCAGTCCATGACCTATCCTAATAATGCCTCGCGCTTCGCTAGGATTCGGAACCGACAAGTATAAATCTTTACGTCACTGGTTTGACTTGATTAGGGTTTGAACCCATGGATTCGAATCCCATGATCTACGAAAACTCATTCGGCCTTCCCGTCTTGTCTGAAATTCATATCACTGCCGTGGATTTGTCAACATGGCGGATTGATATTACCCGACTGCCTGCGGCCATTGCTTGTTATTCCCACATTCAGTTGTCGAGATCCAACTTGTAATATGCTCGGTGTGATATGCTCGTCTCACAGCATTATTCGCTCACGCCTTGGTGGCATAATAACAGCCCTACGAAATTCGTCATTCAATACCTAGTAGTCATTCCCATTTTCTCGCCACACACATTTTCGGTTCCGAGGTATTGGTTTCCCGGCTGTAGGCATTTCATTTCATTGCACATATGTTTTGTTTAGGTTATCGGGGTTTATGTTCTAGTAACATCACATGTGATATAATGAGTTTGTCTGGGTTTGATGTCCGAACAACATCTAAGGTCATATCATGATTTGTTCTTGACGTCCAATAGCCGATGATAACATTAACAATCAATGTGCTCCAGAGGTGTCGTTAAATAACAAAACTTTCCTTTTCATGAAGACTTGATTTGTTTGTTGGGGGCTTTACCTCGTAGCAACAGTTACGGTTTGTTTGTTTGTTGTTGTTTTACGTCCTAGCAACATCTAAGGTCATATCAGGACGGGTACCGACTTGTGACAGTGCGCACTCATGACGACTTGATAGTGCTGTCCCACTGGAGATGGAGAGCTGGAGTGGGGCTGCGCCTGGCTAGGAAGCACCAAGTATCAATTTTAAAGTCATTGGTTTGACTCGACCAGGGTTCGAACCCACGACCCCACGATCTACCAGCACAGGAGACGGACGCTCTAACTCATTCGGCCATCACGTCTGGTCTCAACAGTTAAGGTCATATCAGGATAATCACCGACTTGTGACAGTGTCCACTTATGGCAACTTTATAGTGCTGCTCGGCTGTCCCTTTTTGGTGGTTGCAAGGCAGTCGCAAGCGATCGCGTGACTGAGGTATAACGGATCTGAGTATGGCCAGTCACTAAGCCACATGGCTGCATTAGGTACGTCTGTAGATACCAGTACACTGGGCTCATGTCACTTGTGCGGCAGTTGCACACCCGCAATCCAAGGGCGTAATCGATTAACACGACCCGGGCGATTCGGGTCATACGAGTTGCTAGAATTTCAAATTGAACACCGCGAGTGGAGTTGACAAAAACATGTGCCGTGTGCAAAACGACTCGACCCCAGTAACCCACCTCTTGGCTGGGGTTTGCTAGGAACGATAACGTCACATTTGCGCTGGTACCATCCTGCAGGATAATAGCTACAAGTACCAGTCCTACATGTTTTTTTGTTGGTAATAACACAGATTAAGGAAATGGAAATATAACTAAACTATGCAATCATAAAATACTTTAAATCCTATTTTGCTGTAGCTATATTGGTTATTAAACAAACAAAAAAAGTTGTTTATTCGGTTATTCGGTATTCGATTATTCGACCCGAGTCTGTGGGATGTGCGCATGCGGCAACAATTGGCTAGGGTGACCCGATTACGCCCCCAGTGCCTAGGAAGACCGGTCTGACTTATTTAGGCCCTCCCCCTTCCTACTCTGCTTCGGCCCGAGTTAAATGCCCGACTCTATACTACTTATGCCTTGGTCACAAATGCGTTACGGCGTGCCTACGGTAACCGTACGGTGAGTTACGGTTGACGTATAGTAACCGTACGTTTTTTTGCTCGCTGCAACGTGTTGCATCTTTTTAAGTTGGAGTTAACTTAACTTAGTAAAATCGCAATGCCGCAGGCTCCAAGGAACCCAGAACACCCATACGGGCACCTTTTTTTGACATCAATGAATATCAATATGGTACAATATTCATGTTTGTGTGATCAATATTAAGAAAGTTACATTTTTATATATTAAATACGTGCATACAGTTAAAGACAAACCCCAAGGTGCCTTGTGGTGACCGTCCGATTTGTGAATATATAAACCGCATACCGTAACGCCGTAACATCTGCATAAACTGCAATGCACACCGCAGACTGGAGCACCGTACGGCGCCTGCAGGATTTGTGACCTAAGCAAGACAGTGTGATCTGATGTTTAGAAAAATGGTATCTGTCTGTATGCACTGGGATATGTGTACTGTTATGATATATTTATGTATACTTACATGTCTGGTATATTGTGAGATGTCTAGTGTTACTGTTACAAAATGTTTATATATTTATTTGTATAAATAAACTAAGATCCATTTTAGATATCAAAACACAATTACATGTCTGTTATATTTGTTATATACCTCCAGGTATATTAGGTGTTGATTTTAATTTGTTATAACATTATTAAACTCAGACAGGTTTATTAGGTTTTGAATGTAATTTGTTATAACCTAATTAAACTCAGACACAAATCTCGTTTAAAATACTTATAATTTATTTCCTCTCACTTTAGAAGAATTAAACTCTGACAGCATAACCTAGTTTAAAATACTAATTTATGTACACACTAATAACACAGCACAGAGAGGGAGAGAGAGGAACAAAGAGGGGAAGAGAGTGGGGAAGAGCGGGGAAGAGAGAAGGGGAGAGAGGGGCGAAGAGAGAGGGAAAGAGCGACAGGAAGAGAGAGGGGGAGAGAAAGGGGAAAAGAGAGCAGGAGAGGGGAAGAGAGAGGAAAGAGAGAAGAGAGAGGGGAAGAGAGGGGAAAAGAGAGGGAGAGAGGGATAGAGGAAGATAGGGGAATAGAGGGGAAGTACTTGTGTCATTAATATTAATTTGTTTTTATTTTCATTAGCTAAATTCTTATCCTTTGTAGTTTAATTTATAACACAGCTCTGTTACATTATTTAACTTGGACACCAACAATCTAGTTTAACAAATATCTTTATTACAAAGCAAGAACATCTTTATACTTATATACAGAGAACATAATAACATAATAAACATAAGAACATAATAACATAATAAACATAAGAAAATAATCCTGGTGTAGTTCGCTCCAGGACTGGGAAGGATGAGTCTAATTCCTAGTTTATAGGTTGTGTGGACATGTTGTCCATTCTCCAGAAGTCCAGCTACCTACCCTGGTGGTCTACACAGGGGTCCTGGCTAACTACCCTTTATCACACGGGGCACTCATGCACCTAAGAGTCTTGTAGGCACGGCAGACTCGTGCCTATAAGAGTACCTGGGGGAACCCCTGCCTCAGCCTGATTCAATACTGGGCCATACCTAGGCCGCCACAATACCCCCCCAGAAACAGGCTGAGTGGGACCTACCGGAAACGGCCAGGCCGCCGTGTCGTCCGGCCTGTGCGCATTACCGCAGGAGGGTCAACCAGTGGCATCACCTGCGGAGGTTGCTGGGAGTCCAGCTGGGGTGTCTCTAGGGCCAGCTTGCGGGACCCTTGCGTGGCCACCGCTGGCGCCTGGTCCATTTCAGTCTCATGTACCACCCGTGGAATGGGTGGCCGCCCACACCGGGGCGGTATTGCCACCTGCACGGGGACATCCTGGTCCACATGTGCTGGCTTTAACCTGTCCACTGATATGGTTTCCTCCCTAGTGCCGACCTGCACGGTGAAAGTCTTATCCCCGGGTGTGAGGACCCTATACGGGCCATCATATGGTCGCTGCAGCGGTAGGCGGTGAGCGTTGTGTCGTATGAACAAATGGGTGGCCTTGGCTAGGTCTAGCGGCACTGATTCCTTTGTCGCCCCATGTCGAGATGCGGGCACGGGTTTGAGGCCCTGCATTTTGTCCCGGAGGCTTGGAAGCAGTTGGGCCGGATCGGGACCCGGTGCCGGGTTCCCGATGAAGTCTCCAGGGACCATGATTGTCGATCCATACACAAGCTCCGCCGAGCAGCATCCTAGGTCCTCCTTGGGTGCTGTCCTGATGCCTAGCAACACCCAGGGAAGCTCGTCCATCCAGTTGGGACCATCCAGGTGGGCCCTCAAGGAAGCCTTTAGGTGCTGGTGCAACCGTTCAACCAAACCATTGGCCTGGGGATGGTATGCCGTGGTGCAGCTGTGATCAGTCCCCCAGAGGCCCGTGAAGTGTTTCCAGAGCTGGGAGGTGAACTGTGCCCCGAGGTCCGAGGTCATGTGTATTGGCACCCCGAAGCAGGCCACCCAGCCGCTGAGTAAAGCCCTGGCGCATGACTCAGTGGTAATGTCGGTGAGTGCAATGGCTCCCGGCCAGCAGGTGAACCGATCCACGACGGGGAACAGATATGTTTGGCCATGCGACACCGGCAGCGGGCCTACCAGGTCCACATGTATATGGCTGAACCTGCGTTCTGGGGCCTCATACTCATGGAGGGGAGCTCTGACATGCCTGTGCACCTTCGATGACTGGCACAGAATACAGGCACAAGCCCAAACTGCCACCTCCCGGCGCAACCCAACCCAAACAAATTTATCTGCAACAAGCTTGCGGGTACGGCGGATGGAAGGGTGCGACAACCCGTGAATTGCATCGAAGATTCTGCATCTCCAACCGTGGGGCACTATGGGCCTTGGGTGTCCTAAAGAAACGTCGCAAATGAGCGTGGTATCGCCAACACCCATAGGGACATCTCGAATGTGGAGGCTGGCCGGGTGTGTCCGATAGTGTAGTGTATGCTGGTCCCCTTGTTGGGCTAGTGCCAGAGCATGATAGTCCAGGCCTACTTGGATGCGGATGTTGCCGATGACTATTCTCGACAAAGCGTCGGCGACTGCGTTATCCTTACCGGCGATGTGTTCGATGGCCGTGGTATACTCAGAGATATAGGACAGATTTCTCTGTTGGCGTGCCGACCAGGGGTCGGCCTCCTTGGCAAAGGCGAAGGTGAGTGGCTTGTGGTCGGTATGTACCACAAAATCGCGGGCCTCCAGTAAATACCTGAAGTGGCGTATCGCCAGGTACACAGCCAACAATTCTCTCTCGAAGGCGCTGTATTTCCTTTCTGGTGGGCGGAGGTGCCTGCTGAAGAAAGCGATCGGCTTCCATTTGCTTTGGACATCCTGCTCTAACACAGCCCCTACCACTATATCTGAAGCATCGACTGTGAGCCGGATGGGTGCATCAGCATGTGGGTGAGATAGCATCACAGCCTGTGCGAGTGCTGTCTTGGTATCCGAGAAGGATTGAAGCATCAGGTCTGTCCATTCAATGTGTTTACTCTTGGTTGCCGTTGCTGCAAATAGAGGTTGGAGTGTGGCAGCCACGCGTGGCAAGAAACGGTGGTAATACGTTACCATACCGAGGAACTCTTGAAGGCCCTTGACTGTATCGGGTACTGGAAACTCTGCGACAGCCTGCACTTTAGATGGAAGGGGACTGGCTCCGTGTTCATCAATGCGGTGTCCAAGGAATTCCAGGGTGGGTTTCCCGAACTCGCATTTCGCCACGTTTACTACAAGTCCATGTTCTACGAGGCGTGTGAACAGCTGCCGTAGGTGGTCGTAGTGTTCCACACTTGTGGGGCTGGCCACGAGGATATCGTCGAGGTAAACGAAGACAAACTCCATTCCAGTGCATACCTTGTCCATTAGTCGTTGAAATGCCTGTGCTGCGTTCTTTAGACCAAATGGCATACGGACAAACTCAAAGAGGCCAAATGGTGTTATGACGGCTGTCTTAGCCACGTCTTCTGGAAGTACTGGGATCTGGTGGTATCCGCCCCCCAGATCGATTTTAGAAAAAATGCTCTTGCCCGCGAGGATTGAAGAAAAATCCTGCACGTGCGGCACTGGGTAGCGATCCGGCCGGGTGGCGTCGTTGAGCCTACGGTAATCGCCGCAGGGCCTCCAACCGCCTGATCGTTTGCTCACCATGTGCAGCGGCGATGCCCAGGGGCTGTTTGAGCGACGCACTATACCCATGCGTTCCATTGCCTGGAACTCGTCTCTCGCCAGACGCAGTTTATCCGGCGGCAGGCGGCGAGCACGGGAGTATACCGGGTTCCCGGTGGTGGTGATGTGATGATGTACTCCATGCTTCACCAACTCCGTGGAGAACGTTGGCGTGGTGACTGCCGGGAACTCCGTCAGGATATGCTCGAAGCCCTCATAGTGCGGTGCGAGGGTGCTGAGATGGCCAATAGGGTTTTGCTCTAGACGCAAATGGAGAGTACGGAAGGTGGTGGAATGGATGAAACGCCGTCCTTGGAGGTCGACTAGGAAGCCGTGCGCAGCAATGAAATCGCTGCCCAACAGTGGTCTGTCTACTGCTGCCACGGTGAACTTCCACCGGAATTGTTGGCCGTCAATGCGTAGCGTGACTGAGCGGGTACCATAGGTGCGAATGGCGGTTGTGTTAACTGCCTGCAGGGACGGGTGTTCGTCTGGTAAGGCCCTGTCACTAGTGGTGGCAGGAATGACGCTTAAGGCCGCTCCTGTGTCGACAAGGAAACACCGCTGGGATATTGCATCATGAGCATACAGGAGACGGCTGCAGTTGTCGCCGACCGCCAAGACCGTCACAGGCTGTCGGCTTTGGTGTTTTCCGACCACTTGCAGCCCGGTTCGCACTTCTGGGCCTTCTCCCTGAAGCGGAAGTGGTAGTAACAAAGGTGTTTTCTGATTGGCTGCTTCGGCTTTTCGATGCTCTTCAATCTCGGTGCGATGGTGGCAGCCGAGATGGTGTTGGGCTCGACAGCATGTACGGTCATGTGACTCGCCCTGTGGTGTGCCATAAGCTTGTCAGCTCGACGGGCCACCTGGCGTGGGCTCTTGAAGTCTTCATCCTCCAGCATGATCCGAATGGTCCCTGGCAGGCGCTCAAGGAATATGTGTTCGAAGAGCATTCACGGGTGGTATTCGTCAACCAACGCCAGCATGTCGGTCATTAGCTCTGACGGCTGGCGGTCTCCCAATTCGCCAATTTCCATCAACTGCCGTGGGTGTTGCCTGTGGCTGGGAGTGTAGGCATCAAGGATGTGGCCCTTCAGATCCTCATACAAATCCTCAGTGGGGGGGTCATTGAGCGTGTCTCTCAGGCGTCTCGCGGTGTCTCGGTCTATCACTGCGACTACATGGTGGTACTTTGTGAGGTCTGCAGTTATCTTCCGCAAGGCGAACTGTGCCTCTACTTGCTTGAACCACATCCGGGGGTCCTCAGGCCAGAATCTGGGCAGCTTCACTGCCACTGCGGCTATCGGTTCCTCATCCCCCATGCTGATTGGATGCGGGTACGTGGATATAACAGTTATGTTGTGTGATTAAGGACTATGTGCACAACTTAAGCGTGTGCATGCGGCAATCAATGCATGATACCGTCGTGCATAACACACCCCACTATCCACTGCTGTTGTTTGCAAGTGTGTAGAACAATCTACACAATGCAGGGTTGTTCCCCTGTGTGAGTGCAGAGTAGCACTGAAGCAACACATGGGGAAGAAGACCAGTGTAGTACCTGTGGGTTTACTCCAATATGGTAAATAACTCCTGGCTAGGTGTCAGGTCCTGTGTGATGTCGTCACTCAGGGTCGGGGTCACCAGTGTTGTGACTCACCTGCAGTCCTGGTGTAGTTCGCTCCAGGACTGGGAAGGATGAGTCTAATTCCTAGTTTATAGGTTGTGTTGACATGTTGTCCATTCTCCAGAAGTCCAGCTACCTACCCTGGTGGTCTACACAGGGGTCCTGGCTAACTGCCCTTTATCACACGGGGCACTCATGCACCTAAGAGTCTTGTAGGCACGGCAGGCTCATGCCTATAAGAGTACCTGGGGGAACCCCTGCCTCAGCCTGATTCAATACTGGGCCATACCTAGGCCGCCACAAGCACCTATTTATACATATTTACATATTCACTTATCATTGTTGGGCCCCTCCTCCCCTATGGTGACATCGGGGCTGATGAGGGAAAGAAGTCTAAATTAGACACCCCCAACACACCGGAGATCCCAGATAGCCCCAAACAATTCAAGAGTCCATCAGATGTCTGGCTAGGCGACCCTGTTGATGGTCCACTCGGAACTGGAGTTGAGGCCCAGGGCACACTCACAGTGCTGGCAGCAGGTTGCTGGTGAGAAGGTGCAGGAGGAGGCATGGTGTGCACAGCCATACCATGTGGCCAAAGTTGAGGCTGACCATGTGGCTGAGGTGCAGGAGCCACACAGGGACATGGCCCCCAGCTGAGGAAGAGGCGCACTGGCTGATGGCACATCGGGAGAGGTTGGACAGGAAGAGGTTGAGGGTGAGGCTGTGGCTGCACAGGCAGATGCTGCGGATGCTGTGGATGGTGCACCACAGACTGCAGTGGCTGCAGCATATAGCATATACTGCTGGACATAGTCATGGGTTTGTGATTCCCATGGTGATGCCAGTCCACTACTGGGGCTGGTATAGCTCACTTTGAGAATGCCCCTCAGGAGGAGTTAAACTACAGGAGCCGCTGCAGCCACAGGAGCCACAGGAGCCACAGGAGCCACAGGAACCACGGGTGCACAATCGTCCTCCAAGCCCTGTGACAGAATGCGGTTGATCGCTGCCTGCGTATTCCTGAAGCATGCCCAGGGCATCGTCATCAGAGAGTCCCGCACGTAGTTGGAGAATGTTCTGTAAGGGCTGGTGTTGGAGGCGGCTGCAGGCCCTTCAGCACCTCCCCAGACTCATCGAACCGCTTCTGGATGGCTGCCAGCAGCTTAGTGTTGTCTGGGGCTCTCCGCTTCCCCTTTCCGGATTCTCAGACTGCAGCAGGAGGAGTGGCCGGAACCTCTTCCTCCAGCCCAATCTGGAGATCAGCACAGACATTCTCGGCAGCGTCGAGATCTCCCTGCACAGTGTCTATGACAGCCATCACCTGCAAGACAAAATTATAAAATAACATAAGTAACATGAATGCAAATTGATGTTTCCACAAATTAGGTCAACAACAACAAACATCAACAATAAAGAAGAACAACAAATATATCATGTAAAATGATTAAATTGATTTCTCCAGATAAATAATGTAAACCGGCGATGGTGATGGTGATGCTGGCAGAATATGCTTTTTCCTGCCTATCTTATGCCCTAGTCCTGTAGTGATAGCAGCCTTGCAGCCAGCTGAAGCTGTGATGTTCTTCTTGGCCGGCATGGTGGCAGTGTGTGGAGAGAGCCAAAACTCCAGAGTATTTATACCCATCAGTGACTGATCATGTGACCAGTGCATGGCCGGGGCGGGCCTAAATGTGATTGCATACATCACGAATACACTTTGCACATGTTACACATAAGTTTTGAATACTTTATGGACAGGCTACACACATGTTGACACTCTAGGAGTATGTTGACCATACGTCGTTGTGCGTTACTCATACACCTCCAACCATCACTACACATTCCAGCATGTCGAGTATATGTTGCTATACGTTTTGTATATGTCGCTATATGATTCGTATACGTCGCTATACGTTTCATTTACATAGCTATATGCCACGCATATATGCTAGCCATATGCCAGCCATACGGTGTGTGTACGCTTCATACGTTGCGTGGATCGCCCTCAGCGCGAAAAGTTTGGTGAATGCTGACCTATTTAAATTTGATTTTTATTTCAAAACGTTACGCACGTGCTAACGCCATATGTGTAGTGTGACGGCCTTTAGCTAGCACAAATAGCTCAGCGTACTAGATGAGGATTATAGGTCCAGAGATTTTAGCCTGCACAGTTAGCTGACACTAGCTGAGGATTATAGGTGCAGCCAGTTTAGCCAGCGCAATTAGTTCAGCATACTAGATGATGATTATAGATGCAGATAGTTCAGCCAAAACAGTTAGTTCAGCATACTAGATTGGATGATTGGTGCAAATAGTTCAACCAACGTAGTTAGCTCAGCATACAAGAGGAGTTTACAAGTGCAGACAGTTCAGCCAGCGCAGTTAGTTCAGCATAGTAGATGGGGTTTACATGTGCAGAGAATTCAGCCAGCACTGTTAGCTTAGTGTGCTAGATGGTATTAGTGGTGCAGATAGTTCAGCGTGCACTGTTAGCTCAGCGTACTAGATGGGATTAGTTGTGCATGTAGTTCAACCAGCGCAGTTGGCTCAGCATACTAGATCATAGTAGATGGGATTAGTTGTGCAGACCATTCAGCCAGCACAGTTAGCTCAGCATACTAGATGGGGTTAGTGGTGCAGACAGTTCAACCAGCGCAATTGGCTCAGCATACTAGATGCGATTAGTTGTGCAGTCGTGGAAAAGACCAGTTCTGCGCAGTGTTCCTCCCTATGCCATCCCATTAGTTAATGCAAAATGGCAACTATAGACCTGAGCAGCCAGAAAGTGTGACTATTCTGCGCTTGTAGTTTTTTCTGAATAGTGTCTGTTCAGTGTACCTTTTTTTGTCTTCTTCTTTTTTTTTGCTCTGCCCATAACGTGTAAGCTCCCGGGAGGGTGCCTGTTTTCAATGCTGGACAGCTGTGGTGCTGTCTTGGTCTGATCCCTCGCCCAGGAGTGTTTACCTACTTCTGCTCAGGCCAGCCTTTTGCGATTTTGGGTGTTAGTAGCCTATGTGAGATCCTGGTGAGAGAGCTACTATTCGCAGATGACAGTGTACTGGTTGCCCACTCTGCTGAAGAGATCCAGAAAATAGTGGATGCTTTCTCCGATGCATCAAAGAAGTTTGGCCTGAAGATTAACATCAAGAACAGGGAGGTGCTGTACCAACCCAACTCTACAAGAACCCGAGAGGAGTAGATCATGGTTGATGGAAACAAGCTGAACTCTGTTCCAGAATTCACCTATCTCGAAAGCACTATATCAAGTGATGGACGCATTGATGCTGAAATACAAGGCTAGCGCATCTTTCGGCCGACTACGCCAGAGACTCTGGAACAACCACCATGTGTCCATTCGGGTCAAAGGTAAATGGAGCTAAATGGAGAGCTAAATAGAGAGCGGCAGTCAAGTAATGAAAGCAGTCTTTGTCGCATCGCGACTGACAGCATGATGATGATGAGCCTATGTTAGTGACAAATCCGTCAGTGCTGGGACTCCAGCCAACAAAAAGAAGGAGACAACCAAGGAGGACAGCGACTCAGCTCCTGCCATTGCAGAGATCTCCAAACTTCGCGAATCCATGACAGACTCCCTCGAGCAGGAAGCTCAGTTCGTCAAAAAGATTATGGACAGGATGGAAGCGCATGAAACAAATACCAGGAGGAAGAAGCGTTCAACAAGCATTAACTCATCTGACGACACTACCACAACCACGAAACGCAGATGCCATACCAGTAGTACACCGGATCCACGCCATAGTGGACTCCAATGCTGATAATAACGGGAAAAAGAAACGAGGTATGAAACAGCTCATTCCTCATATGTTCGTACATATGTGAGTGGCATTCTCTGTGGCGGAGTGGTTATACCATACTATAGTTCCTTGTTGTGTTGTCAAATTGGTTATGTTGTTCGGCAATATGGGTAACTTGCGTGCGACAAGGAACTGATCCCCATACCCAGCGATCACTGGCTTACCACTACCGCCATCTGTCGTGTGCTTATGACACTTTCCACCACTTCTGGTCTACGATACTCCAACTCCTCGTCTCTATGCTAGGCGGCGCCACCATCGCGACCCACCAACTGGCGAGTACTCAGTGAACCCAATAACACTTCCGGTACACTCACCCAGCTACCAGCACTTCTCAAACAAATGCCGGACCATCAATACCTCCACGCCTTACTTGACCGCCCACCCATCCCTACACTCAAAAACCATCAAGCGAAGGGTTGAGTGCCAGGGTCATGGTATTTGAACTATTGACCTCAGGACCCCATTACTTGAACTTTGACCTCATTACCAATCACGCCATGGCACAAACTCTCTACAACCTCATTCACTCCCTGATTGACACTCCGATCATGATGACCTACTCGCATTATACCCACTTGACCTTGATGTAATGATTGACCCGATTGCATACTATCTTGACATTACTATCTTGAACTATTTTCTCCTCACATGAATTTGACCTTGATGTATACAATCACCTAAATTTATACATTATTTTCAATGACCTAACCACATTCACCTATTCTACTCTTGCTGATTTAATGCCAATTTATTATGTTAATAAATTACCATACTGTAGTTCCTTATTAATATTATGTTTTCAAATTAAAAATAGCTTCATGTAAAAGTCTGTTATTTTAATTCAATTTTTGGATAGGCTTTTATTGAGGTTTGCGCCTGAACTCTTCACCTGTGTAATTATCTCAGATTGCAAACACTTGGCGCCATCAAGATCTCTCCAATCCAGGCCAACTGAGGTCAGTGAGTAGTTTGAAGTTTTAAAGCGCGGGCTGCTTTTTGCGAACTGATTGCATTCTTTTTTATCGTGAGGCAATATTGTGGACCGTGTGGTCTTACCCATGGTGTCCCCCTCCAGTGAACTGTGCAAGTCAGCTGAGAAATGACTTGTCCCTTCTAGGAGTAGCAGGCGACAGATGTACATATGTATATACTGTATATGTCCCAATAGAATTAGAAGCACGCTACCCAATAGAAGCACAGACCCCATTTCAAGATTGAACGCATGCACAAATTTACGATCATATTCAGACTGAATGCACATAAAATAGGACAATGCCACTTTATTTCAGAGGCACGACAAAAACAAATCCATGAAATTCTTTAACTTTGAAAACACACGCATCCATGTGTCTGCACTCGTGAAGTGTGCGTCTATTGGGACATATTTGGTATGTGGAATATGTATACATGTACGTATATATGTACGTATATATGTACCTATAGATACACCTATGCCTACGTATATATCTACATGTATATATGCATATATATTTATATATATATATATTATACCACCTGCAGTGGGTGAGAAAGGAGAGTTCTGTAATATGTGTGTTGACTCCACGTGACATAACCGCTATGCTTGATTATTGAAATGTGATATCACCGATAACCGGAATGTGTCCAATTTGGGCCCCAATCCCTCACCTCACCCTCCCAGCTGTGGACTGCTTACAGAAATTGGACCCGGTGGCCATACCGCCATCTTGAAAGGTGCTGATATGGGATGGACCAGACGGGCTTTGCAAGTGGGTAGAGCGCTTGCTTCCCACGCGGTAGGTAGGTAGGTCCTGGATTCAATCCGCAGGTCCGCAGGGGAGTCAAATCAAAAGACGTAGGAAATTAGTAGTTGTCACTGAAATGATTAATTGGTGGTTGCTTTAATCCATGTCGGCAGCATAGGCCATATTCACAGCGAGAACCTTTTTTTTTTATTCAAACCATTTTACATTTAAAAGCATTTTGTGTCAATAGGTACTGATGAATTTTAAAACTCAATCATATAGTTTCTGGTCAAGCTAAATAAAATTCTAGATGAAAGTATTATTCATTGATGGAATTTGTTTAATAAGCTAAATGAGGTGGTACCAACCTGCTGCCCTCAAAAAGGCTAACATGTTTTCTTGTTTTACTTTAGTAAATATGTCATATATACATGCTGTTTGTAGTGTAAAATTGTTGGTGCAGGGCTATGAAATCCATACAGTTTAATGATAATGTTTTTAATGTCAGTGGGGACTGACATCCAATATATTCAGCAGGAAAACGTGTGTTAGCCATGAATGGCCAATACAGCATCTTGTTAAAACAACCTGGTTGTGTCGCCCTTCCAGGCAACTCTGCGGCAGTCCATTCACGGAGGGGGTAATTATATGGAGTTTGTTGTTCAGGTATTCATCACATTCAATCTGCCATAGGTTCCAGATGTATTTTTGAATGGTAGGTTTCAGATCAGAGTGGGGAATATGACAATGTTCCAAAGGAGCAGTTGGGGCTCGAGTGGCCGCTTGATATGAAATGCCTGGCGCTGGGGAATAACTAAGATAATTCACGACGAGACAAGGAGTGGCATAGTACTAGTAGTGCTTTTATTTAATCAGTGCATTAGACCGTAATGGCAGTAATGAATGCTCGAATTGTGGTTAATCGGGCGCTCAATCCTACCGACCAGACGGGATGGCCGAACGAGTTGAGCGTCCATCTCCCGTTTTGGTAGATCAAACGAATGACTTAAAGATTGATACTTGTGGCTTTCTAGCTAGGTGCTCGGGATTATTAGGACAGGGCAAGGACTGGTTAGTTCAGTGCTAGGACAATGCAACTGAGTGGGAAATCGGGATTTGGTGCCAGTAGCCTGGTCTCACAGTAGGACAGCGCTATAAAGTAAGTGCACTGCCACAAGTCGGTACCCGTCCTGATATGACCTGACATGTTGGTAGGACGTAAAACAACAAAAAGCATCCATCCATACATTCACATATACATCCACACATACATACATAATATATACATTCACATACAATCCATTATCAGTTTACCTCGCATGATGATTAAAAAGACCTTGTTGATATTATCAGTGAGTTGCTTTCTCGCCATGCCTTAAAGTAGGATTCCTTTTAGATCTATTTAGCGGAATGTAAATTAGTCTAATAAGAATGAATACGGCACTGGCAACATTTTGAAATATGTCGCCATATGAGTTGAGTGCATGAATATTTATTAATCTTATTTAAAAGGTAACTCTGGGAGTTTGTGCAGTGCCTTACAGTGGACTCCTGATAGCAGTTATATCGATATCTGACCGAAGCAATCAGATAGACAGCGAAGAGGCTGTGACCACATGGAATATTGCCACTTTGAATAACATATTTGGGGGTATATCCTTTGCCATGCGCTGCATAAACTAGTGTACATATACTATTTTCGTCAGGGGGGGGGGGGGGTTGTGAAAATGAGAAATATTGTTCCCCCATGACTGTAAATTGACACAATGCGAAGAGAAAATGAGGAGACAAATGTAATAGGGGGGGGGGAGGGTAAATGATCATTTTATTCAGCAAATAAAGGTATTTTGTCAGCGCCGAGACACTGGTCTTCCAGCCATGTTATATTACATTCATTCGCGTTTATAATAGTCTAAACAGTGCTAAAATCAACAAGAGTTTGATACAAACACACAAAGAAGGAAAAAAAAGAAGAGTGCCATTACCCAACAGCATTGAGAGATATCCGGGTGTACATTCTGTATTGTAAGTGTCATGGTTAGGGTAACTTTGTACTAATATACATGGTGAATATGGAGCTATTCTGGTAGTAGAATTGTATGCAGTTAAATCTTCTTCTTCATTGCAGATTTGATAAGAAATATAATATAATGTTTGGTGTGGTTTCATTATATTATTGTTGACACTAGTTCAGTGAACCCCTTTGAAAGAAATGGTACGTATGTATGGTCAAATGTTAGTAGATGATATGGTAGTGGAGCAACTTATTTAGCTTGGTAAATGTACTGCAGATGTCAATTACTATACTATGTCATGCTTTACTATGGATATGTGGTTCATTAGGGATATTGTTGAATGGTTTTGCTGTTGTGGGGTATTAACCATTTCCTTGTACTAGTTAGTGTGTAGTAGAACTAATGCAGTCATGTTGGGTGGTTTATTGAGGTGGGTTGTTGTGTGTTGTGGGAAGAGAGGAAGGGGAAAGTATGAGTGGTATGTTGTTGGTCATTGAGTTTGGTCGCTGTGACGGCATTTCCATTGTCAGTGTTTAGTAGAATAAATGTGTATTTGGGTAAATAAGCCTTCTGTTCTTGGAAGCATACTCAGGTGAGGGGGGGGGGGTTCAAAAGTTGTTGACATGTAGACGATGTGGGCACTATCCAGATGTTTGTAGGAGATCTGAGGGCTGGAAAGAGAGCGCACATGGGCTTTTGAGTGTGGTCCATTTAGTTTTTCTGAAGCTGACTAAGGATGCAACTGCAGCAGATGCATCACATGTCCTGGTTAGGGGCCATGTCAGACTGATGCATTCTAATTGCATGTTCGAATTCCAGCAGGGTGTGTGCATGTCTGGTTTGAGCTGGGAGCGCATTCCACATTTGCCTACCTTTGAATATTCGTGCTTTTGTTTGTTTGCTCTTGCGAGGTTGGGGTACTTTGAGCAATCCGGCATCACCTTGTCTGGCGACCCATACTGTATTGTTAATGTCCTCATTGTTCTTGGCTCCTTTGTACATTAGGGTGAGGACATGACTATCCGTCCGTTGGTTGAGGAATGCAATATTGGCTCTATCATGCATTTAGTCTACTGACAGGGTTCTTACTCTGAATACCGTCCTCAGTGCTCTATTCTGTGTTCTCTACAGCTTAGTTTTTCGCTGTTTTGTCACAATGGATGCATGCCATTTAGTGAAGTCAATTATTACAGATCAGGTGCGCAATACTGGAAAAGTCGCACAGTCCTATCCGATTGGTGTACAGAGGTCAGCTGACTACATTAACGTCATCCAGTCAGGTTTGTTACCACTTCTGGTCTCAGTGTGATCCGAATCAATATATTGTGATCTCTAAGTTTGCCTTGCCCGCAGAGTGAGCTTTGAATGCTCTGATCAGCGGTTTAATTTTGTCATCCTCTCCTGGGCCGAAAGTCATGTTGACGAATACTTTTTGCGCCTCCTGGCCCACTATGTGTAAAAATATGCAGCATTGCATGCATTCCGTCCGGCCTGTCACTCCTGCCGCCATGGCAAATATATTATATGCCCTTATCCAAGCTTTCCAGTTGCTGCTGCCATTGATTATAGGCAGTCCTGGGGTCTTTAGCCCTGATAGTGCAGAAGCCGGCATGGCGAGAATCTGACACCATGTAAAACAAGACATCTTGACACATCGAGTTATGCATAGTGAGTGACTCTTTATTCGGGATCAAGGTACAACTACCGTTGGTCACGTGACCTGTGACATAGTCCTTTTATCATCTGCTACCGTTCGGGTACTCAGCTACAGATATGTTACACATCTCAGTTGGCCCTTTTAAGGCTAAAACCAATATAATTGAGCAACTTTGCAGTGTGTTCATCAGAGGTATTGAGTTGCATAAAACTAACACTTAACTGACTCATATTCCAATTAATGCGAATACCTAATAATGATAATGGTAACAATGGACCTTTTAAACACTTGGGCGAAAATTAGGCTTGCATATCAATAGCTCAATTCGCTCAATTGTCTATAACAGGCTACGGAGTGTTTTACCTCCCAGTGAGATGTATGGTCATACCAGGACGGGTACTGGGTTGTAACACTGGCTTTATAGTGCTGCCCCTTTGAGGTAGAGTGCCCTCGGCGCCATGAATGAGGCAATATCCCACTCAACCACATGTCGTATTTGCCCTATCCTTGCAATGCCGATTAGCAGCCAAATTAAAGTTGCATAGTCCCATGGTTTTGCATTTCTCTTATTTTCTGAGATGAATAAATTAGGTTGATCATTATAAGCTCCCTTACGTTTAGTTTGAACTAACTTTTATTTTAAATGTCTAACTTTTGAGATATTTGAAGTGCAAACGTACAAAATTAATTTTGGCAAGCACACCATAGGCTTCTGCAGTAACAGGTTCTATTAAATTGGCTCGGTATTCCATTCTATGTGGTGACAAATGTTTGATAAGTGCACCAGTATCTAAGTGAGATATGTGCAATCAAATCTAGATCACTGTTTTGGTTTTGAAAATTTGATGTTTTCATCAGACTGTACAGCTTTAATAACAAGTCCCACGTTTGTCAATCTCTGGTTTGACTTTGCTGGGGATCGAACCCGCGAACCCCCACAGAAGAATCGGGCGCCCCACCTCATCGGTCATCCCATCTCGTGAGGCTTCAGTAAGCCTACACTCAATGGAGTCAGGGATCACAGGACAGTGTTAAATTATGCCTGTAAGGGGCGACATTCTGGATGAACAACAAGTGCAAGGTCACCAGAGAACATTGATGCTGTTAGCAATTCCAATGGTCGCAGTTCTAAGAAATATTTCTGATGGTGCAACCAATAGTTGATTGAGGATAAAAGTCATACTATTTGATCTACAAACTGAAAGCTTTGTGAGTATGATCATGCAGAAACATAAAAGTCAGACTATTTGATCTACAAACTGAAAGTTCCACAAACGATCATTCACAAACTCGATGTTAATGTGCACCAAATTTAACTAATTTTCTGAAAACACATAGAAGTTATTAGCATTTTTGTGGGTGGCATTCTTTTCTTTGTTGGGGGGCGAGGGGGGGTAACTTTTTTTCTATTCAACTCACCACTATTTATTTACAAGAGAACATGCCTTAAGACATTCCTATTTACTCATCGATATCTAAGTAATCCCTTATTAACACGAGCTTGGAACTACTAAGAGCCTTCGCCTTGACCTCGACCTCGACCTTTTTCGAGGTGGGCAACCAGGTGGACAATAACTGGTTTGTTTGTTTGTTGTTTTACGTCCTGAAAACACCTAAGGTCATATCAGGACGGGGGTGCACAGTGTATCTTTTCTGATGGTTAGCAGCTCACTGCGCAAGTTCCACAAAAAAGGACAATATACCTTTTCTGTGGAGTTTGCGCAGTGACCTGCTAACTCTAACATTAGTTCTTGCCACTGCCGTCAGAGGGTAAGTTGGTTGTGGAAATCGTTCAGAAGACCTTTTCCACAGAGTAGGCTGCAAAGTGAGTGAACTGCTACCCACACCCCCAGTTCTTCAACTGCTATCAGAGGGGAATTGATATGACGTCAGAGGGCGGGTTGGTGGTGGAAATCGTCTATTCAGCACTATAATTATGGTTAGTACAATGCTTGCAGACCTTCCAAGATGATGGTCGATACTAGACCCGTTTCCAATATAGGCAAGGTCCGGGAACTAGCCTTTGTATTAGGCCCTACCGGGGTGCGGGGGATTCTGGGTAGGCTATATTTTGAGGAGTGACAATGAGGAATAGGGGTGGACGGTTTTGGTGAAGACTAGGGCATGTGATGTGGGGCCGGGTGTTTGCGCTTGTTCCACCGTTCTCAGTACTGATAGCTAATGGCCGGCACCTGTCCATTCAATATATATGAGTGCTGTAAGATACGAGTGGACACCTTGAGTTCTAGTTCATGACTGGCTTTATTTACTCGACGCGTTGTCAGGCAAAGTTCCTTGGTTATCCTGTTACTCTCATGTCATCGGGTGATTCACATACATTACATCTCCCTTTCATTAGTTTTATTGAATTACAATGAATACAATAAATGTAATACATACTTAGAACTAACAATAAATACAATAACTACATAAATACCATAAGTATCTCCTCCACCCCTCCTTCTGTTATGATTTAATGAATAATTTATTAATAACATTGGTCTTAGCGGTAGGTGTTTTTCAAGGTTATTTACTTGCGTTAACACAAATCTTAAGATGGCTATTACCGGGCAGTAATTACTATGTGTAATTTAAATATCTAGCATGCTTTGTTTGTAACAACACAATGCGGTGAAGCCCTATCTACCCATAATATGTGTGTGGAACGACTGATACCATATACACAGACTGTAATTAACATGGTTGAATATTATAAATCCATAAATATGATAGATTCCTATAATTACATGACCATATATTATGTTACAGTTATAGACTGTAATTAAAACATGTATAAATACGACAACTTCTTATAATTAACAATAAATACAATAAATGCAATAATTTAATAGCATAAACACAATATTACTTGTCTTATGACAATTGTTTGTCGCCTCATTGGATGTTGATACATGTGTGGAGTCTAGGTTGTCTTATTTGTGTGTTTGGTATCTCTCTCTCTTGGTGTTGGAAAACCTACCCTTTTCACTGGGCGAATAACCCTGCCGTATTGTGTTGTAACGAAGGAGGCTAGAATTCAGATGTAGAGGTACATAAGGGCGACATCATTTATTCCTACTACAACATGTGTTATGAATGCTTGAAGATCAGCACAATATTATATCTCAAGATGAACACTCATCGAATAATTTGCTTAGCAATAATCAATATTATCTCTCATGATGAACACTCATCGAATAATTTGCTTAGCAATAATCAATATGATACCACATAATGAATAATCAGTACAATATCGAGTCAAATGATATCTGGCTGGGCCACTGCCCTACCGAAGAGGAAGAAAAAAAACACAAAAAAACAAAAAAACTCACGGTTGTGCTCTGGGCGCGGCTGGCAGGCGAGTGAAGTCCAGTGCACCTCAGGCAGGGTGGGGGCGTGAGCAGACACAGCGCCGCCTGCACCCCTGGTAGCGAACCCAGGAACCACAGTAGTGGAATGATCAAGGAGTAGTATAGCGGGAGTCCTTCTCTCTTACATCTGCATACAGGTCTGTATACGAGTTGTAACGAAGGAGGCTAGAATTCAGATGTAGAGGTACATAAGGGCGACATCATTTATTCCTACTACAACATGTGTTATGAATGCTTGAAGATCAGCACAATATTATATCTCAAGATGAACACTCATCGAATAATTTGCTTAGCAATAATCAATATTATCTCTCATGATGAACACTCATCGAATAATTTGCTTAGCAATAATCAATATGATACCACATAATGAATAATCAGTACAATATCGAGTCAAATGATATCTGGCTGGGCCACTGCCAAGGGCCTAACGCCCGACCCAGCCAAAGAGAGAAAAGAAAAAAAAAAACCTTCCGACATCTCGTCTTACTACGCACAATCATCGATTGATGCTGCAGCTCGTATATCATTAAGTATACGGTCTGCAATTGGCAAGGTAATGTACTTGTACACACAGTCTGATTTCCAATCACCGCGAGCCTTAATTTCTTCTATAGTTGCCCCCTGCATATGGAGGAAGGTGCAGCCACCTCTCCTAAGGGAATGGCAAGATTAGTCATCCGGGCTGAACCCCGCAGATATACATAGGTATTTAATAGTTGATTGAAGTATAACATAAGTTAAAGGCTTAAAACCACCCATCGGTGAAGGCGCTTGAAACGCTGCTGAGTTATCAGACACGGGTACCTGACTGAAATGTAATTTTGTCCAATGAACTGCACATAGGGACTTATTTTTAAGCGAAGCTATAGGGATTAGCAACCTGCGCTCTTTGAATTGAATTGTTTTCGATCGTCTTACTGAAACAATCATCCCCCAAGCAAAAAATTCAAAATCCGACCTTAGCAGGGTCGACTCTGAGTGTGTCAACTGACACTTACGTAACAGACCTCGAAAACCTGTTAATATCGCAGCCTTTGTTGCAACATGACCTGGGGAATCAGTTAGGAATTCAAACATAATTAATAAATTACGTGGAAGCTGAGGCTTTGCTGATTTCACCTCACACCCAAGAATCCGCTTAACACCTCCTTAGAGTAGTTTTCACAGTGTGGTTTTTATAATCAATAGGCACCGCATCCTCAGATTTTAAGAAAAAATTTAACGCAGATAAATAGTTAGTTATAGAACTGTAAGTTAAACTACGAGCTAGCTACGCTATGTATAATGCTACCTGATTTGACAGACATGGTATTGGGGCCAGAAGACCTCTAAATTGATCTATAAAAGTGAAATACTTTCTTATCTACATCGAGCGCGTGGTGCGACTATTTGGTGCGTAATACTGCATGGCTATTGTCCTCGCTTCCGTCTGCAGCGTTGCCAGACCTACAAGGCAATATGTCTCATAACGCATTATCATTCGAACAAATGAGAACAACAGTCTAGCTGTCGAGGGGTATCCCACCTACTTAGGCTATCACATATTATATTGTAATTGGTCTTAATATGAACTGCCGTTATATTAAAATTATAACGTATAGAAACCCAAAATATGCGCTTCAGTAAATTCATTATAATTTGATTCTTTGAAACACCCTTTACAAGAGCTGATCTCACAGTGTTATTATCAGTTATAATTACAACATTTTAATTTTTCCAGTACCTACACCAACGATCCACAGCTGTAACAACCGCCCACATTTCTTTAATATTGATGTGTGACTGACCAAACTCCATAGGCGCTAACACCCTATGGTGGGTTAAACAATTAACAGGCTGGTTATCTTTGAAAAACCCTACGCACCAGTCAGTGCCATGTAGAGCGCCATAACCCTGCTGTGAAGCGTCAGTATAAACTGATAGCGTTTCTTTCTGGTTTACTAATATTTTTTGTTCACCGTTAAATTGATCCACATAGGATAGCCACCACTGTATTTCTTCTCGAAAAGCCTTGTTTATTCTGTATTTATGATAAGGAAGTTTTAGGGCCTTTACTGCACTATGAATACGAGCCGAGAAGCAACGCCCACCTCGAACTACCACAGCACAGTGCGATAACCGACCACCCAATTGCTCTAACTCCTTCCTAGTTGCTTTTTTCTTGTTAACGAATGTATTAAGGTGATTTTTCAATTTAACCAATTTATCAAACGGTAATTTCACCTTCATAGTTATACTATTTATCATAATACCAAGAAATCTAGTATTTGTAGAGGGAGTAACCATCTTTGAAAAATTAATGTAGAAGCCTAGGCGCCTCATTATAGAGATCAATTCCAATTGATTTAAACGGCAGTCCTCATAGGAACTACCTAGTACCGCAAAATCATCTAAGTAATTTACAACACGATCATTACCGTGTCGAACTGCACATCGATATAAATAGTCTGATATTTTTGTAAATATATACGGACTAGAAGACAGTCCCATAGATAATCTATTGTCCAAAAAATATCTGTCTTCACCATTAATATTCCATATTAAACCTTGCCTATCTCTGTCCGACGGGTGAATACTGACCGCTCGGTAAGCATCTTGAATGTCAATCACAGCTATGTAATCACCATGTATAAGCATTTTTAACAATGTGTCCACACTCTTGTAACGAAATTTACAACAGGTTTCTGAAACAAAGTTATTCACCGACTTCCCATAGGGCTTACTACAGTCCACTATTACCCTATAACCCGAGCCTGTCGCTTTTGGTATGCAGAACATGTTATGGGAGCAAGTAGGAAACGTATTAGTTGGAGAAATATAGCCTTTATTGATTTTGGCCTGTATCTTTGCCTTTATAAACGTGTTATGTTCCTGGTCACTTTTGCTAGTATACGTGCTGGTATAAGAATTATTAAATTGTTCATTAATAATTTTAAAGCCAAAAATTACTCCATGCAATATATATTCCCAGTCCGGGTCGGTGTCATTTTGGAAAAAAATCTCAACAAAAACTCGGCATGGCTTCATTTGCGTAATTGCACCGGCAATTGTGTGTTGACAACTACAAGTTCCATTAAAACAATTATGAGAAACTGGGAAACTACGATTATAAGAACTCTTGGAGTATTTATCATACGTGGTGACATAGAAGTAGTCAACCCTATTCGATACCTCTAACCATGTTACTTCAATTGGATTCCAATGGGGCATAGGCCTAGTTGGCTGCTTGCCAATCACAAGATTGCCTATTAAACCCTGCACCGGCATGTCGCGCATGGCTATTTTTAGTAGAGCTGGGGGAGCACACTCTCGCCCATTCATTACAATAGTATCTTTTGTAACGCCATACTTCTGCACCGTCGTATCATTAACAGCATATTCATTTACATCCTTTTTACTATAGACTTTTTTACTCGTAGTTAATGTATTAATTTTCTGCTTATTTAAACTGTGTCTACGAGCCTTACTAATTTTTCAGTCTCCACGGCAATTTACTCGTTTGTGACTACGGCTACCACATAGCGAGCACCAGTGCCCGTAGTCACACGTCATGTTATCACGAGAACATCCTTGTTCGCCATTATAGGCAAAACACGGTTTCTTACCATAACGCGTGTAGAGACGATTAGAAGCACTAGTTGTGTTAGCGGACATACCTGGTTTTTTAGTGTCCTTGATATTTTCGAATGCATAGTGTCTTAATGCCAAATCACTGTTCCCTACAACGAATGCTTCGAAACCTTGTTTTTGAGCCAATTTCCGAATGCCAGTGTCATATGCAACGTGTGCAGTGTTATTATAATTATTATGCTTCGCCTTGGCGCTCAGATAACTTATATGGTTGAATAACGCATGGCAAGCATTAATGTCATCATAAGAACTACTATCCTGAAACCAGGCACATGTTGACTCAATAAGTTCACAAGCATTCAATTTTTTTACTTGCTTTCTCTCGACTGTGTGGTGCTTTAGCGTCCACTTACGCTGACGTCTCCTCTCCCTACTTGGCGTCCTACTTCCCGAGCTTGACGAAGAAGACCTGCGACGACGGTGACACCGGTGCGCGTGACCCGACTTGCTCCTACCCCTTTCTGCCGACATGTCCAACAAGCGGAGCTCATCCTCCACCATGGCCCTCTGCTTCTCTAACGCTGCTACCCTCCTCCGCCTTTCCAGCAACTCGACTTGCGACTTCAGCGCGGCCTCGTCCGCCGATAGGGCGTCTTCTAACACTGCTGCAGTCGCGCCACGCACCTCTGCTTTAACCTCAGTCGCCATCTTTTCTACTTGTTCTACTCGCTGCTCAGGCACAGGGTGTGCACGGGTTGCCCGTTTCGTAGATGCTGATAACCTCATAGGGCACAATTCATTGACTGGCAACACGTGTTTCTGACCACACGGCCCGCAGTAGTCAGTTATATGTTGCATGGGTCTAGGAACGCCCCTTGCCTCGCACCGGTGCCAAGTGCTTACAAAAAACTCAAGGTTGTGCTCTGGGCGCGGCTGGCAGGCGAGTGAAGTCCAGTGCACCTCAGGCAGGGTGGGGGCGTGAGCAGACACAGCGCCGCCTGCACCCCTGGTAGCGAACCCAGGAACCACAGTAGTGGAATGATCAAGGAGTAGTATAGCGGGAGTCCTTCTCTCTTACATCTGCATACAGGTCTGTATACGAGTTGTATACATTGTGTTTTTTACTTGTGTGGGATGTATGTCACACCTTGTTGCTGGTAGTTGCTGTAATACTGTTTGGGTGGTATTTTTATTGGACTTTAAAATGTGTCTTCGATTTCTTTTGATTATGTTGTTCTTCGAGTTCAGTATAGTGTAATCCCGTGGACCTGGTATTTGTGCTTTGACTATTTTTCCTGTGGCCCACTCACCTTTGTGGTCCCAGTACCATATTGCATTGCCCGTGCTGTGCTTTGGGTGTGCATGCCCTGCATGTTCATCAAGGTATTTCTTTTGGTTTTGTTGTTTTTTCTGTATTTTGTTTGTTTTAGACAGTTGTATCTTTGGTTTTAATTGTGTTGTCAACGTTGGCATTTTTTACCTTAGTTTACGGGACATTAATAATTGTGCCGGTAAGGCTCCCAGTCCTTGCATTGTGGTATTATGGTAATTTAGCAATGCATTATTTGTATCTTTCTTGTCAACTATAGATTTTGTTATCATTAGTTTTACCATCTGTACATACCTTTCTACCTGTACATTGCTCTGTGGAAATGGTGGGTTTGAAAATATTGGCCTAAAATCATATTCTTCTGCAAATTGTAAATATTCAGCGCTGCTAAATTGAGGTCCGTTGTCTGAAACCACTATTTTTGGAATACCGTATCTGCAGAACATCTGTTTTAAGGCGCGTATTATTGCCTTGCTTGTGGTCGTGTTTAATTCTACTATTTCTGGAAATTTTGTGTAATAATCAATTATCAATAGAAATGTAGTATGTTCAACATAAAATAGGTCAATTCCTACTTTGTAATATGGGATATCAGGTATCTGATGGTTTATTAGTGGTTCTGACTGCTGTTTATTCCGTGATTCCTGGCAAATTTGACATCGTGATATTTTATCCTCTATCTGACTACTGATGCCAGGCCAATAAATGTGATCGCTCGCTAATTGTTTGCATTTGACTACTCCTAAATGTGACTCATGTAATTTTTCTAGCATGTGTTTTTGTAACGTTTTTGGAATTATAATACGGTTGTCTTTTAACAATACGTCGCCTTGCAGTGTGATATCATGTCTGTATGTAAAATATGGTTTGACTTCATGTTGTAGACCTTTACTATATTGGGCCAACCATTTTTTGTCAAGGAAATGACTTGTTGTAGTGTATCATCTTTCGCCATCTCTTGTATTACTTAACATGTATGACTGTTAGGTTGTAATTTTGTAATCTCATTCTCATTCGTTGCATTCTTGCAGAGAGTTATGTATGGGTTTAGTCATTATCGACACAAGTGGTTTGTGGTCAGTATGTATTGTTACTTCTTTACCATATATATATATGTACTCATAGAATTGTTTGCATCCAAAACAAATAGCTAAAAGCTCCTTCTCTATCACAGCATAATTTGACAGTGTTCTATCTAACGCTTTTGATGCCATGGCAACTGGTTTGTTGTCTTGAAATAGTGTTGCCCCAAGGCCAGATTTTGATGCATCAACTTGTAGTATTATGTCCTTTTTTACATATAAATATTTTAGAACGGGAGCTTCTGTTAATAACTCTTTTAGTTTGTTCAAAGAGTTTTCTTGTTCATCTTGCCAATGCCATGCTACATCTTTTTGGAGAACTAGCCATAACGGCTTTGTTAATTCAGCCATATTAGGGTTGAATTTACTAACGTATGCAATCATACCTAGAAACCGTTGGATCGCTTTTTTATCATTTGGTGTAGGCATATCCACTATGGCTTGTATACAATCCTTACTAGGTAGCAGTCATTCCTGAGTTAGTAAGTGTCTAACATAATTTACCTGTGACTGACAAATCTTAGATTTGTTAGGGTTAAGTTTTAAATTTACATCTTTAGCTCTCTGTAATACCCTATTCAGTCGGGAGTTATGTTCGTCAACTGTGCTACCATACACTAAGATGTCATCTGTGATAACATCGACGCCTTCTAAGTGACCTAATATGTTAATCATTTCTTGGATAAAAATATCTCTGGCTGTTTTTATGCCAAATGGTAATTGTGTGTACCGATATCTACCACAGGGTGTATTGAAAGTGCACAATTTTGAGCTCTCTTCATCTAGTTGAATTTGCCAATATCCACTGTTGGCGTCTATTACCGAAAAATATTTTGCCCCAGATGTTTTTGCTACTACCTCTTCTATTGTATGTGTGGGATATGGGCCTCTCAATATGGCCTTGTTTAATTTAGTGGGGTCTAAGCATATCCTGATTTTTCCGGGTTTTCTGACAATAGTTATCGAGCTCACCCATGGAGTAGGTTCAATCTGTTATATGATTACCTCTAGGCTTACCATTCTATCCAGCTCTCTATGTACATCATTAATTCTAGCATGTGGTGTTTGTCTTGTGGCATCAATTACTGGGGTTACATTTTTATCAACATGGATACGGGCATTTACTTTTATTTTACCGAGACCTTTAAAAACATCAGCATACATATTTACCAAGTTTTGGCCACTTGTGTCTGGCTCTGGTGTGTTGCTTATAGAGTTCACAAGTGCGATCAGCTTGAGTGTGACACAGACATTTTTTCCTAGAAGGGGGCTAGCCGCCCCATGACTTGAAATTTCAATTGATGCCCACCGATCGTGATGAATGTCTCTCCTTGTTGTTGTATACGTTGCCCTGTGTAAGTGACGAGGTGCCAACGCGGTGGAGTCATTGTCATGTTGCTCAGTTGTTCGTACACTTTCCTGGGAATGATGTTCGCCTCCGATCCTGTGTCGAGCTTGAATTTAATTACGCATTCACCTATCACGATATCTATGTACCAAAGTTCCGCTCTTTCGTTAGTATCCTCCTGCAGCTCCCCAACAAATAAATCATGTTCACTTTGTTCATTTGTGTAAGGGCGTATCCACTCATCGGGTTCGTAGTGACGTCCCATGTTTACTTCATTGACTGGTGACGGTCTATGCCCATTACTTCTACACATCTTTATGAAATGCCCTACCTTTCTGCACCCAGAGCATTGTTTGTCCTTAGCCGGGCACTGTCCCTTGTTATGCATGTACCCGCAATTTGAGCATTTGAACCTTGAAACATTTGATCGGTATTGTTGTGACAGTCGTTTCCATGCTAGTAACTGATGCTGTGACATCATGCCGCTGTCAAATCTGGATAACATGTCGATGTGTTCATCGCTTTTGTTGCTGGCATTGTCACTTAGTAGTGTTGCATTGTGTTCACTTACACGGCACATGGTTAAACACAGTTCCAATGACAAATTTTGAGTCTGCAGTAAACGATCCCTGAGAGTGTTGTCCTTCACGCCGCACACAAGTATGTCGAATAATAACGAGTCTTCAATCACACCGTAGTTACAGTGGGATATGTGGTTTTGAAGTTCACGAATATATGTGTCCAAGCTCTCGTTCGTCTGATTCAATGAATTGAATTGATACCTTACTACAGTAATGTTTGTTTTACCCTCACAGTATACACGAAAAGCATCTATGAGCGGTGTGATCTTGTCACGGTCATTATTGTCAATGTTGAGCGTTCGGTGAATTTTCTGTGCCTCTGTCCCTGCCACATGAAGAAATACACAGCATTGTACTTTCTCCGATTTCCTACCAACTCCTCCTGCTGTGGCATAAATGTGATATGCATGTTGCCACTGGCTCCAATTCAATGTCAAATTACCTTCCAAGTTGAGTGGTACAGGGGGTCTCAATCCTGATAGTGCCATAGTACTTGGTAGGTAATCCACATCTGACACCATGTAAGATACGAGTCAACACCTTGAGTTCTAGTTCATGACTGGCTTTATTTACTCGACGCGTTGTCAAGCAACATTCCTTGGTTATTCTGTTACTCTCGTGTCATCGGGTGATTCACATACATTACAAGTGCCACGTAGAAAAGACTTCCTGGTGATCTGCAGGATTTCCTTGATCTAAAGATATATTGTACAGAAGCAGGTGATTTAGATGTGGATATCACGAATGCAGGAGACTCACAAAATAAAATTCTACAAGCCAATGCCAGTTTGAATTGTGTGCATAACCTATTGGTTATATAGTAAAACCTTTCTAAATCGACCGACCATGGGACCACCTTTCAATAGTCCATGTAGGAGGTGGTCGATATAGGGAGCTTTGTTTTAATCGTTAATATAGTATTGTATGGGCGATCGCTTGGGACCCAAATAAAGCGATCAATATGGGGCAGTGGTCCATCCTTGGAGGTGGTCGGTTAGAGAGGTTTTACTGTAGTTCTGAATATGTGGTGATAAGATGTTTTAAATCGCTTTGCATCTAGACCACGCCCCTTTGTGGCCAATCGTCCAGTACCACTTTGGCCAATCAGAAGCCAGCCTTTTATCAGGCTGGGGAAGCTTCCTTTTTATTTAATTGTCTGGGCCCCAGTGCGCACTGTCACAAGTCGGTACCCATCCTGATATGACGTTAGATGTTGCCAGGCTGTAAAGCTCCAACAAACAAACAAAGCTAAGCTTGTGTATGATTAATCTTTCATTTCCTTATGCCTGCCGACCCGACCCATTCATTGTCTCACATCGCCTACATACACAGCCCCTGATAATGCGGTAAAACCAAGCCTACTTACATAGGTCATCATCCAAGTGTTACTTTCCTGTGATGTACATCTGTGTTATTGTACATTATGTCTATCCATATTTCCCACACTTATTAATGTACCGCCTCTGATCAGGTTGGAGAGCTTACCTCGTTTGAGTTTTCGTTGGTTTCAGTCTTTAGGTGTGTGACCCCCTAACACACCTGACCCTTGCGATTCGTGACTTAAAACTTAGTTTTAGGGCTTACGACTGGAATCGCATTAGATTTGAAAAATGAATCGGGCCAATCGAGAAACGGTATATGTGAGCCCCCAGTCATATCTTATATGGTATATGTGTGATACCCGCCGATCGGTGTCGTCCGAGTTTTTACTGGCAGCCAATCATAGGGCTAGATATTGTCATGTGACTTTGTCCGTACACAACCAACAAAAATGGCGGAATGGACAGGTGAAGCGGAGGGAACGATGGTTGAAATGTGGCAAACTCGGCCATGTTTATATGATGTCTCCAGTACTGATTATTCAAACCGAGTAAAGAGGAATGTTGCGCTGGCTGAAATTACTGCTGCAGTCGGACAGTCAGGTAAGGCTCTGTTTCCTGATAGCATTGATAGGTTGGTGCATGCCGTTGCACAGACTTTGTAAACAATGGGATAAAACACGATGGTAGATAGACCATACAAGCAATTATTTACATTGTGAATTTAATTATTTGGGGGGGGGGGGGGGAATATTGTTAGCCTCAGGTGATGCTGATGGAAAGAGCTTGACTGGAACTTAATGTTGGTAGCCATATCATTTTTCTAAAGTAAATATCAAGAAAGTATTGTTGGGAGAATCAGTACCTTTCTGGCCCCTTTCTTCTATAGTAAAACTGCTCAACGCTGTGGCCCGAAATACAGATTTTCAAAAACTCTCATATCTTTTTAAATAAAAAACAATTTTGACAGGTACTATTCTATTTACATAACAAGAGCTTTAAAATGGTTATTTATATATTTAAACAACTGATTCCTTCCAGAAGAGGATGACCAACCTCCGTACACAGTATACCCACTTCAGGAAACCAGCGGCCTCTGGATCTGAGGGGAAACCACTCATACCAAGGCAGAACTGGATACAGCTATTGCTATCCTTTCTTTCAGAACATGTGCAGAAGAGGCAGAGTATGACAAACCACCTGCTCCTAACCCCAAGCAACAGCGAACAAGGTGGTGAGGTATGGATACTTTTTGAATAATTTCTTTGAATTGTTTAAATTGCTTCTCGTTCTCAACAATTTATTGCCACTTATAATAATTCCATTCAGAATTCTTTAGCTAAAGAAACACACGCAAATGTTAGTAATATCAGTAATATCTTTATTGACACATTTCCCCCTCTTACATTCCCCCTCTTGCATTCCCCTCTTGCATTCGCCCCTCTTGCATTCTCCCCTTCCATTCCCACTCTTGACATAATGCTTCCCTTAATTTGTGAACAGTCCCCACCCTCAAAGAGAATATTTAGTTTATTTATATTTATATATTATATATAAATAATGTATTGTGAAAGAATATATATTGCTTTATTGACACATGCAGTGCAGGATAGCACCACCATCGATACCATCTCCATCTGCCATGGCTCACACCCCGTCGGGAATTCAGGTACTCAACCAAGTAGTCTCGTTGGGTTTTGGCACGTTGGGTTGAATTGGTACCTGAGGGAATTCTTGCCTGGCTCAATATTCTGTCTGTTCTCCATTTACCGGGGGTTACTATGTGAGTTGTGGGGTCCTCTGAGTCAAGTTGGGATGTGTGCCCAACCTTCTCACACATGAAGTTGTGAAGCGCACAACTTGCCTTGACCAATTTCTCCACCTTTTTAGGTGCCAGAGTGATGTTCGTTAGAAATACTCTGAATTTCTTGGCAAGAAGTCGAAACCCATTTTCCACCTCCCGCAATCAATTGCCGGGCCCGCGACAATCTGTAGTTGAAAATGTGATGATCGATTTGCATGTCCCTCTGACTGAAGGATTTCATTATATATTCCTTCAGACGAAAGGCATTGTCAGCCACAATGAAATGGGAAAGGGGACGCTCATCACCTGGGACAGGTTTCTGGGGTGGGAAAGTGTCAGCATCGTTCTCCATGGTTTGCTGGAGGGTGCATCCAGCAAACACTCCTCCATCACTCACACAGCCATTGCAGCCCACATCAACATAGAGGAAGCGATAGTCTGCATCGACTAGTGCCATGAGGACTATGCTGAACGTATGCTTGTAGTTGAAGAATGTGGACCCTGAATGCTTTGGTGGCTTTATGTGTATGTGCTTTACATCCAGGGTGACCAGGCAATTAGGAAAGTTCCACTGGGTCATGAAGAGATCTCCCACCTTCTGCCACTCCTCAAGGGTTGACGGGCACTCAAAAACAGAAATACAAATTCAATCATAGAAAAATAATTTGTTTAACTTAACCACACAATTGTTATTTTGTTTTAATTATTTCTCTTTCCCCCTGCAGGCCATCAGTGAGGAGCTGGGCAACAATGATGAAGAGAATCAAAATGATGCCGAATCGCACAGTGTCTCGTCACTGAGTTTGACTTTGGTCGCAGATGAAATGGAAGATGTAGAGTCAAATCAACGAGCACACCAAAATCGACAAAAGAACCCCTCAAAAAGCTGAAGAGGAAAAGAAGGGGGGTCGAGACAATAGACTCGTTCTAAAAAACTTGGAGGAAATGCAGACAGCTAATGAAACACAACCTGATGATGTGTTATGTATTTTCAGGAAAAACATTGTCATCAAACTACGTCAGATAACGGACCCACGCATATTATTGATAGTCCAAAATGAGGCGTGTTTCCGTGGGAGGTGGAAGATGATCGAGAATGGTGGCCAAAGTCCTGTGAGACCCAGCACCCCTTTGAAAAGTCCAACCTACCATGGAAACAATGTAGGTAGCCAACCACCAGGATGCTTCTCCTTCCTCAACTTGTTGGGTATAGAGGAATACACTGAATAACTAGTTTTAACACATAACGTGGTTTATCTGTAATGTGGTGCTTGTCCTCTACATATATCAATAAAAAGAAGGCAAATGAAGACAGACTTCATCGTGAGGTACACGTTTCAGTCTTATCTAGGACACCGCCACATCTAGGTCATTCTATTTGGTAAATGTAATATAATAATTTAATTAAATATATATGAAGGACAATTACTCATTGATACATTCTTGTGATATATCTATTCTCACCTTGAAATAGTCATCCTTGAGTGCTGCATAAATGCCTTCACATGTTTCGGGGACAATCTCACCAATGGTGCTTACCCCCACACAAAACTGGAAGCTAATACTCTTGAAAGACTCCCGTAAATTGAAAAATATGGGTCAAAATCTGTGAAATGTAGTCCATGTAGTTTTATATACAAAATACACCATAACCAGCTAAATATATTGCACCCACAACAAACATATGGTTTGCTCAATCCCCACTGAAATAATGTTACATATAAATAATATTTGAATAGTTTTTTTGCATGGGTCGTTCGTTGAAACTGGGTACCAGTGCCGCTCCTTCTCCACCCGAGTGGACGACGCGATACGGCAGCTTAAGAAACCATATTTCAAATTTTGTCTGAACGATGAATTCAGGTCGGAGCTCCACTGGTGGCTCGAGTTTGTGGAGTCCTTTAATGGCTATGCGAAACTTTTAGGCCCAACCCTACTGCCGTATGCGTCTACAGTGATGCCTCTGATTGCGGGTTTGGAGCGACCCACGTGGACGATTGGCTGGTGGGAGAGTTCGGTAATTCTGACTCAGGTTTGTCTTTGTCTGTGGGCCACCATATTGCGGACGCGGGAGAGATCAGGTGCAACGCCCACATTAACCTAAAGGAGATGTGGGTGGTGGTTGCGGCCACCCGGCGCTGGGGCTACTACTGGCGGGACAGTTGTGTCGTGTTTGTCACAGACAACACCACTGTCTGGGCGGCTCTTGCTACTGGCCGTTGCATAAATAAGACTATCATGAAGTGGGTAAAGGAGCTATTTTGGGCTTCAGTCATCTATGACTTCGATGTTAAATCTGTATATGTAAGAAGTAAAGAGAATGTGATTTGTGATGCCTTAAGCAGATGGTGGGATGGGCCTAGTATGGCCTGCATAAGTAATGTCGATCAAGCTGGCCGCCTATGTTGCGCTCATGTTTTCAGTTGATTTAATTTATCGTCTCTTTCCAGGTCTTGAGGAACTCGAGGCCAGGGTTATATCGATGTCAGACCACTATTACTCAACTAACTCTTGATCAACGAGGTCGATGCAAGTCAGGAAGTACCTGTCATTCATCGAGGAATTCAGAGGTCTGCTCTCACCCTTCCCTTGCCCGTCCTCCCAAGTGGCTCTTTACATCGCTTGGCTTTCTCGTTCTCTGAAATTCTCCTCCATTATAAACTATATTAGCGCATTCAACTTCTTCCTGAAAGCTGCTCTCCTATTGACTTCACTGACCACCAGATAAGGACTGTCCTGGGGGGGGGTGAAGCAGCTTCTGGGATGTTCCGTGAAGAGGGCTGCTCCTCTGCTCCCGGGGGAGCTCACTAAGATGTTTTCCTTTATGTCTCTTCGTGAGGGGCACGTTTGCGCCAGGGCGGCCTTGCTGACCGGGTTCAGGGCGCTCCTTCGGAAATGCCAGTTGACAGAGTCTGTCCTTAGGAGATGCGATTTCTAATTTCTTGGGTGGGGGATGATCCTTAAAGTGAGGCGCTCCAAGAACATCCAGTTCTCAGAGAGGGAGCTCCTCATCCCTGTCGCCCGGGCCCATAATACTGATTTATGCACTGTTTTTTGGACAGAGAAACATTTCCATCAAGTGAAGGGGGGTGGGGATGCTCCCGCATTTCAAATTCCAGCTGTGAGGTGGGGGGGGGGGGGGGGGGGGGGGGGGGGGGGGGGGTGGGCATGGGCCTCTTGATTACGGGACCCTTCAGGCCACCATCAAGCTGTTCGCGGGAAGGCCGGGCTCGACGCCAGCAAATTCTCTTGTCATTCACTTCGCAGGGGGGTGTACATTTCTCTCCCTACAGGGAGCTTCGATTGATGAGATCAAGGTCCGGGGGGATTGGACCTCTGACTGCGTAAATAAGTACATCTCTCGCCCCCGGGCAAGCGCATTATAGCAGATATGAGAGTAGCTACAGCCATTAGTTCCTCTATCTAATTTAAAACTTCTCTTCTGTCTGGGTGGGTCTTCGATGGTGGCACTTGGCCCAGCCAGATGCATTGTACGACTTGGTTTTGCAATAAATGATGTATCGACCATACGAGTGTTATGTTGTGCGCCCATTACAGCCATGTATATACGCACGCGTATATGCGGGTGTAAGGAAAGCGCACTGTGGTGCCCACCGGTGTTTGCGGGGGAACTCGCGTATATATGCACGCGTATATGCGGGTGTAAGGAAAGCACACTGTGGTGCCCCCCGGTGGTTTGTGGGGGAACTCGCCACTGATTTGCGGGACTGCCACCGGATGGCGCTCGATGATGTGTACAACCTATGAGCATGCCCCAGCAGCCGCAGTTGGCTTGCAACACTGCTACACTATAGACCTACTAAGATTTTTAATTTGATTCATTTTCTCTCTTTTTTATTTTCGGTAGGGTACTTGACCCAGCCAGATGCATTGTATGACTTGGTTTTGTAATAAATGATGTATCGACCATACGAGTGTTATGTTGTGCACCCATTACATATAAATAATATTTGAATAGTTTTTTTGTGTGGGTCCTTCGTTGAAACTGGGTACCACATATCTGGTATCCGCATTATGTAGGACATAATTAATTCTTTATCTTAATAGCAAGTCAAGTATTAGTTTTCAGTTTTCATTTTTTGCTTCCACATCACAAAAGTGATACCCAGCTTCAGAGAATGACCCATGCGTCACAAATTTTTACACCCCTCAACAATCAAACGGTAGGCTCGATCTGGCCTAAAATAAACACGAGCCTGTGGCCAGGAAGTGGAGGGTGATGGCAAGCCTCTCAGCAGGCGAGATTGATGATCTGTAGCGAGTGTTTTGGCGAGTTATGAGGTCTTTGACCGGCTGAGCAGCTCATCAAAAAGCTCCGATGGCATCCTGCTGTAGATGGTGAAGACTTGGGGCTCCTCCTTACGCAAACTTGCCAGCAGGGCATTGAAAGCCCCAAGTTTGTCACATTGAGCAATGTGTGGATGAACCCACACATACCGAGCTCTCCTCTGACATTGCAGGTGACATATGGCAAGCACGGCAAGGCTGATAGCAACTTTTCTCCTCTCTAGAGCTGAACGCCTTGGGGTTCTCAACAGCTAGGAGGCGCTCATGCTGGTGTAGTTCAGGAAAATGACACCAGGTGCGCGGAAAGCCGCGACATCTTGCCTTGCGGTTTTCCATGAAACAGCTAGGAGGCGCTCATCCTGGTGTAGTTCAGGCAAAACGACACCAGGTGTGTGGAGAGCAGTCGCGAAATGAACAGTATATGTGAGTGCCCCAGTCTTTAGCAGTCGGTATATGTGTGTTGTCCCTGTTTTCAGTTTTAGTCGGGAAACGGGACGGGTCGGCTTGTGACGGGTCACGCCGGGCCGTCATTTTTAGTGCATGAATCGTATACGGGAGGTGTATACCAGGCTTAAGAACCGGTGGTTGGGATCAGCTGGCACGAGTTAGTCGAGTCAGTGACCAGGCCCAGGTTTGTGTACGAGATCAGATGTTCAAAGAGCAGACGAACAGCGGGCGCATGCGCGGGCGGATTGGGAGAAACCCCTCCTCACCCGCCACTCTCTCCACCCTCCCTCCATCTCCACCCACCCTCCCTCTCCTCCATGACACACCAGCCTCCGTCCCAGACCACTTAATTCCACCTCTCCGTCCCTTACTGTGTCCCAGACCACTTGAACTCAACTTCCTCCACCTCCTACCCCCCCCCCCGATTTCACTCACCCTCTCACTCCCTCCCCACTGACCGGGCGTGGTGGCCGAATCGGTAGAGCGCAGGCTTTAAAGAAAATATATTGATGGTTTATTTAACGTGTCCATAACATAATATGAATAACCAATGCTCAGGACCGACCCGCCTTAAACAAGCGATATACCTACGCGGTGTTCGATTTGAAATTCTAGCAATTTGCGTGACCCGAGTCGCAGTCATGATAATCGAATACAGTCGTCGTTTTCGTGGAATAGACTATTAATATTGCAGTTGTGCATCCATGACCATGTTTGTGCCAAATTGTTCTTTATTTCTATTAATTTTAACTACAATCGAAGTTCTTTCTGCACTGTGCGTATCGGTAAATTCAATGGCAGCGGGCATTTGTTTTGCTCTCGATTATATTATTAACCAATCGCTGTCGCCAAATGTTTTTGCTGCATAGCGAAGTTCGACGATCTATTTCCGTTTCCGTTTGTTGGATTTTGGTTATTATGAGATTCAACATGATTATACAAATGGCGGAGCCCATATAGGCCGTTTCCGTTTGCTGGATTTTGGTGATTTCATGTTCCACCTCTATCAGTCTGGGTATTGTTTATGTATATATGTACATGTCTCTCACCCTCTTACATATAACCCTCTCACACACCCTGTCTCCCACCCTCTCACACACCCTGTCTCTCACCCTGTCACAAACCCTGTCTCTCACCCTCTCCCACACCCTGTCTCTCACCCTCTCACACACCCTGTCTCTCACCCTCTCACTCACTCCCTTCCCTCCTCCCCACTTCCACTCCTCCCCTCCTTCACTCCTCTCCTTCTTCTTTCCTCATGCTACTCTCCTTCCCACCCCTCCCACTGTCCTCATCTCTTCCACTCTCCCCTCCACTCCCCCTCCACACCTCCCCACCCCTCTTCCCTCCCCCTGTTATCCCCTCCCCCCTTTCACGCCTCCATCACTCAACCACTCCACCGCACCTAACCTGATCCGCTCCTCTCCACTTCCCTTCCTCCCTTCCTCCCTTCCTCTCCTCAATTCATTCTCTCCTCCCTTCCTCCCCTCCTCTGCTCCTGCCTTCCTCTCTACCTCTCCTCCCCGCCTCCTTCTTCCTCCCCTCCTCCTCTCATCCCGCCCCCCTCTTCCCTTCCTCTCCTCCCACCCCCCTCTTCCCGTCCTACCTCCTTCCCTCCCCTCTTTCCCTCTTCCCATCCTCTCCGCCTCCCCTCCTTCCACCCCTTTTCCCCATCCCCCTTCCCAGCCTATTGCACTTTCATTAAATCACCTACAATCAGTACTGGCAAATATAACCTCATAAGTTGCTCGGACAAAAACTATAATCGAGTTACCACCCTACCTCAAAATATCGTGTGTTTTTCCTTTTAAACCATGCAATCAGTCATGGAAAATAACCCCTCATATGATACTAGGACGTAAAACCCCGATGAAGTTTCCAACTATGCAACCTACCCGAAAATCTCGTTAACGAAAATACAAAGTGAACCTCACCAACTGTTGCTAGAACGTAAAACCCCGAATCAAGTTATCACTGCATATACCTGCTAATCTGGTTTGAACACATACAATCAGACTTGTCAAATAAACCCTCGCCCCCCCTCCCATCTTCCCGCTGCTCCCCCTCCACCCACCTCCCCCTCCTCCATCTTACTCCCCCCCCCCACCCCTTCTCTCCCCACACCGCCCCCTGCCTCTTCTCCCCTCCCCCTGCCCGGCAACCCCTCCTCCTCCCCTTCCGCCTTCCTCCTCCCTTCGCCCCCCTCCGCGCCTCTAACACCCGCCTCCCACACCTCCCCAGCCTCTCACCCCGTCACCGGTCCCCCGCTCCCTACTCCGCCTTTCCATTCCCCTTCTACCTTCCCTACCTTCCCATCCATTACTCCCCTCTCACCCTCCCCCCACCCCACCCTCCCCCTCTCCCCTCCCCCCTCCCACTCCCCTGTCCCTCTCCATTCCGATCCCCTACCTTCCCCTCCCCCTACATTACCCCTCTTCCTCTCCATACCCCTCCCTCCCCCCCTCCCTCCCCCTCTACTCCCCTCTCCTCGCCTGCCCTCCATTCTCCCCTCCCCTCCATCTCCCCTTTCCCCTACCTTTCCCCTCCCTCTCCCACTTCCCCATCCCTCTCCCCGTCCCCCTCCCCCTTCCCTTCCTCTCCCGCCCCATTCCTCCCCACCCCCTCCCCTCCCCCTTCCCCATCCTTCCCTCCCACCTCCGTTTGATCCCCCTTCCCCTTCCCATCTACCCTTCACTCCCCCTATCCCCCTCCCTCCCCCATCCTTCCCATTTCCCGTCCCCTCACTTTGCCCTCCCTTCCCCATCACTTCCCCTCTCCCCTTTCTCCTCCCCCTTCACTTTGCCCTCCACCTCCACCTCCCACCCCCTTCGCCTTCGGCCCAGCTGGCGCCCCGAGGTCCTGCGCAGGTGAGACTGTGAATGCGGTGATTTGTCTTGGACAGACGTGCCATCCCTTCCGGAAGTAATGAATCAACTTTCAGCCAACCCACTCCATCGTCTCGTGTTAGTTTGATCCTTTTTGTTATCACCATCTGGCAATTCAGCAGCCATTCGAACTTCACCTACCTGATTAAATACTCTTGATGAAAGAGATAGAGGTGGTGGTATTGGTGTCGGGGGGGGGGGGGGTTGCAGAGCCAGAGCATGTAACACAAAGGCCTATAGTAGAGCATTTGTAGAGCCAGAGCACATAACCCTCAAAAAGGCCTAGAGTAGAGAATAGTTGCATTATCTCACAGCGCGACAGAAGATTAAAGAGATGTTCCACCACCAGCACGCCTCTTATGGTAATGACAAAAAGTAACGCCTTTGAGAGGACCTCAGTGTACAGCATGCTCCACGAAAAAGGTCTTATAGATGATTTCTACCACAAGTCTGCCCTCTTATGGTCGCTGAACCAGACGCGGTGGCCAAATTGGTAGAATCTTTAACTTCCCTTGCAAAATGTTGGGGTTTCACATCCCGGCCAAGTCAAACCAATGATTTACAATACTGATACCTAGCCTGGTGCTGGGCATTAATCTTAATAGGATAGGGCATGGACCGGTTAGCACAGTGCCAGGATAATGTGACTGAGTAGGAAATCAGGCCATAGTGCCGGTGACTGTATTGCCCAATGGGACAACACTATTAAGTCGCCATGAGTGTGCACTGTCACAAGTCAGTACCCATCCTGGTATGCCCGTACATCTTGCCAGGACATAAAACTCCAACAACCAACCAACCGAATATGACTGTGTGGGATATCGCTTCATGGTGCTGGTGGATGGGTCTCCGATTGGGACAGCACTATAAAGTCGTCATGCGTACACAGAGTTACAAGTCGGCACCCGTCCGGATATGACCTTAGATGTTGCTAGGATGGAAGACCCCAACAAACAAACTTATCGCAGTCGCATGACTAATGTATTGGTTAGCTAGCTCCACATGCAGAAAGGGCGAAAATTAATCAACTCGGGTCACCCGAGCCACTTGTTGGCGCATGCGCACATCCTGCAGACTCGGGTCGAATAACCAAATACGCTTCTCCACGCTTGGTGTGGAAAAAATGGTGGCTTAATCCGAAACCTTTTTTTTTTTTAATAACCGATAAAACTACTGCAAAATAGGATCTTAAATATTTATGATGGCATAGTTTAGTTATAATTCCATTTCATTAATCTAGGTTATTAAAAAAAAAAAAGACCATATATGACTGGTACTGACAGCGGTTATCCTGCAGGACAGTACCAGTGCAAATGTGACGTCATCGCTCATAGCCACCCCCAGCCAAGAAGTGGGTTACTGGGGTCGGATCATTTTGCACACGGCACATGTATTTGTTGACTCTACTCGCGGTGTTCGATTTGAAATTCTGATGACTCGGCTGACCCGAGTCGCTCGGGTCGTGTTAATCGATTACAGCCCATATGTCTGCAAAAAACTATAATGGTCTTATGGACCTTTTCCATCACCAGCCTTCTCGCTGGTGGCAATGATATATGTATCTAACGTATCAGGCAACATCGCACTGAGCATGCGCTGTTTAAAAGGTGCACTTAAAAGGCGGGTGTATTCATGTGCGATGCCTACATTACATTACCACATTCACAAGTCCACCCCTCCCCTTCTCACCACGGCATTACGTGTATTTGCGTCCCAGTCTTTATTTTCTAACGCTCGTGATTTTAGGCGTTTCCATAGTTACCGTGATATCTCAGGAGATTGAATACCTGAGGAAGCTTGAGTGAAGGCGAAAGGCGCCTCGGCCTATTGCGGGACTGCATTAATGCAAATGGGAGTCCTCTCCGCCTCCCCTCCCCCTCCCCCACCTTCCCCCTCCCTCTCCCCTTACCCCTCCCTCTCCCCCTCTTCCTCTTCATACCCCCTTCCCCCTCCCTCTCCCACTCAGAGAGTAGGAGAGGTAGGGGGAAGGTGGTAATGATTATCTTTTAAACTTGCATTGTCCGATGCTTCTGGGTTTCTGTCATTTTTCTGAGATATATTTATTAAAAAATGTGTTTGTTATTATCCACCTTACTCATCCTCCCCTTCTGAGATAAATATATTAACATGATTGTTATAATCTACCTTACTTTATATAGAAATGTATTTCGAAGGGCTAAGTTTGGAGATATTTGAAGTGCAAACATGTCAAATTAGTTTTGGCAGGCATGCCAAAACTCTGAGACTATGTGTAGGCTTCCGCAGCAACACTAACAGGTTCTATCAAATTGACCCCGTATTCCCTTCTATGTGGCGACAAATATGTAATAAGGGTTAATAAGTGCACCAGTATCTAAGTCAGATATGTCGGATCAATTCTAGATATTGCCTTGGTTTTGAAAATGTGATGATTTATCGGACTATGCAGCTTTAAATAACGGGTCATAGGGCGACCGCAACCAGTTGTGGGAGGTCATGCTTTCATGTCGCTCTCTCGCCTGGTAGGACGACTAGGTGTTACTAGGGTAGGAGAAGGACTGCTTTACTTAGTGTCACGATAATGTGAGTGAGTCGAGTATTATGCCATTGTGTCGGTGGTACTGAATTCCAGTGGAGCGGGAGAAACACTTTATTGAACGTTGTCATGAGTGTGTACTATCTCAACTCCTGATATGACCAGAAATGTTGCCAGGAAAGCAAATCCCCAATAACTCACCCACTTTTGGATGATGCGCGAGAAGGAAGAACAGAGGCGGAGGTGGGAAAACTGAGGCGTTTATTGTGACGATAATGTTCCCAAAGGTTAGCGCTTTCAGTTCAGAGAAAGGTTTTGGTTGGTTGTTGGAATTTGACGTCCTTGCAACATCTAAGGTCATATGAGGATGAGCACTGACTTGTGACAGTGCCCACTCATGGCGACTTTATAGTGCTTCCCCCTGGGAAGTATCATTTCTAGGTAGGACTCCTAATCTGAAGGTTGGTAGTTTGTTTCCCCATGCCACCACCTCTGCCAATTTGGATTTTCATCGTGGCATGTAACTTACAGCGTCATCAAAGGCCAGTTGCTCTTATACCATGTCTATGTGGTGTGGGAGGTTAAAAATCCCTTAGGTCAGTAAAATTGTAGGCTCTGGCTTTCTATCGACCAACTGTCTAATGGTGAAAACAAGACTATTCAGACTTATCCATGATAGGCAGTATAAACCTAAAAGAAAACAAACCCAGAGCATGATGTTTCCGTCATTAAGGCCATAGGAATACCTACAATGGATTCATCTCAGACTAAACCTCGCTGCTAGGTGTGGTCTGTAGCCCTCCCCTAATGGTTGAAACACGTCATTAAGTATGTATATACAGTAACAACCGCTCTAACCGACCACATCCACATATCTACCACTCCCCTATATCGATCGTTTAATTTGGGTCCCATGCAATACCATTGTAATGATAAAAATATTCCCTAAATCAACCACCTCCCTAAATGGACCATTTAAATTCGATCCCATGCTCGGTCGACTTAGCGAGGTTTTACTGTATACAGTAACACCTCTCTAACTGACCGTCTCCACAGATCGACCACGCCCCTATATCGATCGTTTTATTTGGGTCCCAAACGATCACCCATACAATACCATTGTAATGATAAAAAAGATTTACGAAACCGACCACCTCCCTAAATGTACCATATAAAGTCGGTCCCATGGTCGGTCGATGTAGAGAGGTTTTACAGTATATATATATATATATTCTCTCTTAATCCACCAATGTAACCCCAGGTAGGTTACTGTGACTTAACGTGACAGGCAAATAAAGCAATTAATATAGATGTGCATATTAATGCAATCTTTTTATTTGTGTAAATAGTGTTGATGAGTAGGATAATGCATTATTTGACCAGACGGGATGGCCAGTGGGGCAGCACTATAAAGTCGCCAGGCGTATGCACTGACACAAGTCGATGCCCGTCCTGATATGACCTTGAATGTTGCCCGGACGCGTAAACTCCAACAGCTAATCAATATTACATTATGCTGAATACGGTATCTCGAGAGAGCAGCACGGCAATGAGTGCATATTAATTGTAATACAAGTCTGATATAACCGTATGTCTTGATAGGATGTAAAATCACCAAACAAAAATCAATTCTTTAATGCTAGGAATCCTTTTGATTTAAACGAAATATAGATATAAGGCAGTTGTGAAATAATGGTTGGAGAGCTTGCCCTAGTAACATGTAAGGACTGATAATGACTGGTGACACAGCGCACTCGTGACAAATTAATAGTGCTGGTCCCACTGGGATATCGGTCTGCTGCGAGCACCATTGTTCATGGTGGTTCGTCAACATGGGTAATTTGCGCGTGAACAAGGAGTCATCCTGGTGGCACCCCCTGGGTTCAAATCCAAAAACCAACCCTAACGGATTTCCCATAGAACGACCCCCTCGCGAGACCCGTGACATCACGCCCACCCTTCCTCGCAAACCGCCTCCCACCAAAACATTACTTCCACCACGGCAGCCGGACGAGCAACTCACCACCAACTCAGCCGCTGGCCCACCCTACAAACAACAAACAGACCTATCGGAAGGGTTGAGGGCCTGGGTCGAGTTACAGCTTGATCTGAAGATTATGACATTTGACTCATTACTCACTACTATCCTATTGTTATCATACATCCCGATCTCTAAGGGTCCATCTAACTCTTCTTGCCTTGACATTTGACTCATTATTTCTACTATACTCTTGATCCATTCACGTGATATTGACCTCATGACATTGACTCACTATGATACACCTTGTTCTACATCTTGACTGTTCTACAAACTTGCTAAATACTATGTTTTTGAATAAATTCCGATTCAAAGAGCTGCTTGTTTGTGTCATAAATTACTTGATATCCCACTCAGTCATATTATCATCCTGTCCCTATACTAGTAATACCAAGCGCCAGACCAGGTACTGATGAGTATCAATTTTGTAAGTCATTGGTTTGACTCGGTTTGTATTCGAACCCATGATCTCCCCATATGAGGAAGCAAACGGATTTGACCAATTCAGCCAGTCCATTCAACATTGGGTTCCCATTTCAACATTGACAGGTTATGAGAAGTATAATACGAGGATATTACGTGACCTTGGGAACTTCCGCTTCCGCTTCCGGTTTCAGGTGGCGGCACCGTGAATTCCCCTGAATACCTCACGTCAAAGCTGAACAATGGCGTTACCTCATGTAAAAATATACGGATTTTCGGTTCAGATTGATATCTTGGCAGAGAGCATTATTACTATTCTCGGGCGACAGAGTGGGGACCAAGGTTATGTAACAGAGAAGCAATGGCTGCCCCACTCGCTGTGTCACATAAGAGACTATGTGGAAAATATGATAACACATAGTGCCCAAGATTATGACGTGATGTTCATACCTAAGAGACAGTTAATGTTTAGTGAAATGTTGCCTCTATGCACCAGTAAGAGTGCAAGTGGAGGGGAAGGACATTTTAAAAAAATGTTTATTGTAACTGTTTGCAACTATCTGTTATCATGGGGCCGATGGCAATCACACCCAGCCATCCTGAATACATTATGGACACCATCTGCATCTGGGGTTGATTGACAGCTGCCCCCTATTAGGTCATCACCCCCCCCCCCCCAGGCTGTAGAGGGTGTCTGATTGGCTGGCTGTGGGAGGGCCAGTCACCTGCATCCCTTACACCTGACACACAGACCTTACTCTAGGTATTATTCATTCAGACTTCTTCTTGGCTAGGCACTCTAGCAGGAGACACCTCTTCTTGTGTCCAGGAACCCAGACACTCTGTCTGAAGCTCCACTTTCTATACACAAACTAGCAGCAGCTATTCCAAAGGCACTGAGCTGTGTGCAACAACCGTGGGACTCCGGTTCAATGGGCTGTAGGCACTGATTCTTCTATACACTAACAAGAGTAATGAGGATCTGTATGGACAGTAGGTAAGGAGTGAGGATGATAGGTCGCTAGTAGGTGAACAGGAGTTGATGCCAATAAAGCACAACTTCTTCACTGTCAATCTTGCGTGACTTGTCTTCTCTTTCTTCCTTATGAGTTTGTTTGAGAGGGGCATCAGGTGGGAACTGACAGACAGTTGTGAGAACGAACGTAAGTGGTATCGGGGGCTCTGACAGCCGAGTCCCAAGATATTACACTCGGATATCACACTGTGACCTTCACGTGTAAAATAGTTCACTTGTCAATTATAAGTGAATATATATGTAATATGTATACTATATATATATATATACATATATTGTCACTTAAATATATTCACTTATACAATATTCCTCCAGTGTGTGTGGCGCGAGGGGGTCCCCACCCACCAATTACCCCCCGACAGCTGGGGGGGGGCATCACCAATGCACCATGGAGGAATATATATATACAGTATACGTTCCCCTTGCATTTTTCCTTGCATAATGCGTTATACATCACATATATATATATATACATATATATATATATAAGGTTATTACGGAGGAACGACACACAATAACCGTTTGGTGTAAGAAGTTTAATTCCTGGCACGGAGAATGGCGTTGCCACCATACACTTGTAATGTTGTGGTCAAAGTGTGGTCAGTTCGGCGCACAGGCCATTATACAGGCGCCATCTGGTGATTGTGGCGCCATATGGTGGCGCCACAATCACCAGATGGCGCAGTGGATAATATAACGAATAGCATTTGGTCCCTTACATGGATATGTAGCAATAAATGATCACAGATACATACAATTGTGCCAGGCCCTCATGTATGCCTTATATATATATAATATATTATATATCAAATATATATATATCGTCTACACCACGGCCGTTCCCCTTTACCCCTTTGCCAATAACAAATGATCACACTGAATCCCAATCGCTGAAGTGTTGCTGGTTTATTGGGGTTTTACGCCAAGCAACATGTAGGGTCATACCAAGATGACCAAGTGCTGAAGTTGGTGCCGATAACAAATTTAATATTTGCTAGATTTTATTCTACATATCTAAGTTTGATACTGGTGCACTTAGTAAGCATTTGTCGCAACATATGAGGGAATGCTGAGTCAATTTAATGGAATATGTTACTGCAGAAGTCTATGCTGTCAGAGTTCTAGCAAGTTTTCCTAAATTAATTTTGCATGGTTGCACTTCAAATATCTGAAACGGTAACCATTTAAAATAAATGTTATTTCAAGCTAGAGGGAGGGATTATGCCAACCAACCTAATATATTTATCGCAGAAAATGTCAAAAATTCTAAGCGATCGGACTACCTAACTTTAATATATTTATACTTTTTATGGCTAGAAAATGTCAGAAACTATGCAAGTTTAAGTACTGTATGGTTGAGATGACAACGACCATTGGAAAGACTGCACGCGATGGCCGACTGGGTAGAGCATTCGTCTCCCGTGCGGGAGGTCATGGGATCAAACCATGTCCGAATCAAACCAAAGCAGTACACAAATCGATACTTGTCGCTATCTTCTCTGGCGCTCAGGATTACTAGGATAGGGACAAGGATTGGTTAGTTCAACGTTAGGATAATGTGACTGAGTAGAATATTCAGTGATAAGGGGCGTGGTATCCCAGTGGACGAGCACTATAAAGTCTCTATGAGTGTATGCCACGAGAAGTCGGTAGCCGTGCTGATATGACATTGGTGTTGCTAGGATAGTTATTGTTGGAGTTTTACATCCTGGCAACATCTACGGTCATATCAAGACGGGTACCGACTTGTGACAGTAAGACTTCGTGTTTGTTTGTTGTTGGTTTACGTCCTACCAACATCTAAGGTCATATCAGGACGGGGTGAGACTTTATGAGAATGTCGACTTTATAGTGCTACTCAACTGGGAGGCCAGACCACCATGACCTGATATCCCACCCAGTAACATTATCCTGACACTGAGCCAACCAGCCCTTGCTCTATCCTAGTAATACCAAGTGCCTGGCTAGGAAGCGACAAGTATCAATTTTTAAGTAATTGGTATGACTTGAACAGGGTTCGAACCCGTGGGTTCGAATCTCACGAATTACCAAAACGGGAGACGGACGCTCAACTCATTCGGCCATCCCGTCTGGTCGGTGTTGCTAGGATGCAAGACCCCAATATAACCATTGCCAGCAGACAGTTGAGGACATTAATGGAGCTACAATTACTAATCAATGTTCTGCCATAAGCCTAGTTCTGTCAAATTGCCCTGTGGATAGCTTAATGCCAATAAGTGGTCGGAAACAGCTCATTAAAGGCGAGATATTGCACACAAACATGCAACATAGAAAACAGTCGTCTGCAATATTTTGTCGGAGTTCCATTTCATTTCTCTTGTTTGCCCCTCCACCTCCTTTCCTTCGCTCATCCTCCTCTCTCCTATTTCCTCTCTCCACTCTCTCCATTCTCTCTCCTCTTCACCCTCTTCGACTTCTTCTCTATATTTTCTCTCTTCCCCTCTCTCCTCTCTCTCCTCTCTTTCCTCGCTCCTCTCCTCGCTCATCTCTCCTCTCTCTTATCTCTTCTACTCCACCTCTCTCTCCTCTCTCCTCTCTCTTCTCCTCTCTCCTCTCTCTCAACTCTCTTCTCTTTCGTCTCTCTCTTCTCTCTTTTCTCCTCACCCCTGATCCCTCGTCCTTCCTCGCCCCTCTCCTCTCTCCCCCTTCCGCCAACCGAAAGTGGCTCCTGCTTGTGTGAATTTTGTCATGTGTTACTGACAATTTATCGGCAGGAGACTGTTGGATGTTGACATGAGTGGGAGTATGGGGAGCGCCTTGTGGGGGTGGGGTGGGGTGGGAGGTATGGGATGGGGTGAGGTGGGTGGGGTGGGGTTCAGTTAGTGAGGGTGGTAGAGATGTGCTGATGGGGATGGTTGATTTGGTTGTCATGTTTTTACGTCCTAGCAACATCTAAGATTGTATCAAGATAGTTACGGACTCGTGAGAGTTTGCATGCATTCATGGTAACTATATAGTGCTGCCTTACTAGGGAAACCAACCACCGGCATCATGACCCGATATCCCACTCAGTCACATTATCCTGATACTGAGCTAACCACCCCCTTGCCCTATCCTGGCGATGCCGAACCCCGGGCTAGGTAGCGGCAAGTGCCAATTTATAAGTCGTTTCGAACCCACGACCTCCCAAGTTCCAAAAGGGAGTCAGCAAGCACGCTTAGCGATTCGGCCACCCCGCGTCAGGTGGTGGTCTGTCGTAGGGGTAGGAATGCTGGTGGCGGCGGTTGCGATGGATGGACACTGGTTGCGGGTGATGTGGTTGGAGGTGTGGGTGTGGCTGCTGCTGGTGAGGTAAGTATGGGTGGGCGGGGAGGAGGGTGATAGGGGGGGGGGGGAAATAGAGATGGGCAAGGGGGCGGCCTAGTCGGGGCTTGAGGTAATCGCTGGTTTTTGCTATTGTTGGATTGAGTTTTACGTCCTGGCAACATCTAAGGTCATATCAGGATGGGTACAGATTTGTGACAGTGCGGACTCATGGCGACTTGATAGTGCTGCCCCACTGGGATACCAGAACGATAGGACGTAAAACAACAACAAACAAACAAAACACGGGTCTGCTCATTAGTGGCTTCCGGTTGGAGTGCACGTCCCTTGGTTACTGCGTTGAAATAACTTTGTTTGTCTCTCCATGTGACACGTCGTCACCTACGTCAGCACATATCACTGATAAGATTGGCACGCGGCGAGGGGGATCTCAATTTGCTGGAACAAAATGCTTTCATCAGAAATAGATGGAGCTACGTGTATATGTTGTGAATAACAAAGGTGATACACGCAGCAGTGGTAAGGGGTCATGGTTATCCATGTTGTAGCAGGCTGGGGTGGTTTATGCTTTATGTTAGATTTGAGCAGATTCCGGAGTAATCTTGGGTGTTGTATGTTTTATGGGGCGATGTATGCGATGAATAGCCACACACTGAAGGTTGACGAATTCATGGGGTTTTATGTATTAGCAACATTCTGAGGTGACATCGTTCTGGTTTGATCTATGAGCAATAATCTAAGATCACATCAGGATGGTTATCGACTTGCATTTGGGATTCACCTGTTAGCGACAATTTGAGGTCATGTCAAGATGGAAGCCAACTTGCATTCAGGTTTTAGGTATCAGTAACAACATGGGGTGACATGGGTCTAGTTGTATCTATTAGCGACAATCTGAAATCATGTCAGTCTGGTTACCGACTTGCATCCACGTGTTATCTATTAGTATTAGCAATATGGTGAGGTCATATCGAGATGGTTTCCAACTTGCATTCAGGTTTCAGGTATTAGCAACGAACTGAGGTGACATCGTTGGGGTTTCATCTGTTACTAATATTAGCGACAATCTGAAGTCATATCAGGGGGATTACCGACTTGCATTCGGGTGTTGTCTGTTAGTGAACATTTGAGGTCATGTCAAGATGGATGCCAACTTGCATTCAGGTTGTATCTATTCACGACAATCTGAAGTCATATCATGCTGGTTCCCAACTTGCATTCAGGTTTTGTCTAGTAACAAAAAATTGAATTCATGTCAAGATGGTTGCAAACTTGGATTCAGGTTTTAACTATTCACGACAATCTGAATTCATATCAGGCTGGTTCCCAACTTGCATTCAGGTTTTGTCGTAACAAAAATTTGAATTCATGTCAAGATGGCTGCAAACTTGCATTCAGGTTTTATCTATTCGCAACATTCTGAGATAACTTCTGGACTCCTACAGACTTGCACTCAGGATTTAGGCATTAGCGACACTGAAATTACATTTGGATTGTTACCGACTTGCATTCCGGTTTTGCGTCTTACTATTAGCAACTATCTGCGGTCATGTCAAGGTGGTTAAGGACTTGCATTTGATGTGTTTGTACTAGCAACATTCTGATGTTATATCTGGATGGTTACCGACTTGTATTCTGGATTTATCTATTAGTGACAATTTGAGGTCAAGTCAGGATTGTAAACCATACCCCAAAAATGACAAAAATATAAAATTATCCGAGAAAATGTTTCACATATGGTCAAACACCACTTGCTGTATATGTGTTTACCAGTTCTCCCACCACCTGACACCCAAGCTGCAGAGTGTTGACCTTGGTCACTCACACCGTATCTTAATTAGTAACCATGGTAACCCTTACACCCACACACCCCTTGCAGGGACCAAGGTTGACAGCTGTTCCAGAAATGCGCCACACACATACATTAACATTGTCTACTCTACTTGTGCTCTGTGCATCGTGCTTCCTCGCCAGTCTAGCAGGGCCAATCGCCTGATTAATGGCCTGCCCGGTCCAGGCGCCAGCATCTAAGAACATTGGTATTCCTAGATAAAAGATTCACCCCATACTTACAGTACAGGGGTGAAAATCAATCCACTAGAAAAAACTGGGGAAGAATTTCGGCATGGTGGGGAAATGAATTGAGTGGATAAATTGTTAATTTAAGAAGCAAAATAAATATTATATTCTCCGCATACATATTCATATTTACCTGCTACTTCTGATATGAACAGTATAATAAAGCATGTAGTTTAAAGAACTTTTAAAATAAAACCGACGACTTTTTATCGCCACCATCTTGTCTTTTTGCATTCTCTCCGATTTCACCAACTCTGTGCTGGTATATGTAGCCATGTGATACTGGAACCAGGCATTCTACTTCCTGTTCCATACTAAACTGCTAAAGCCCATACTGGAATGTGGGTGCATTTGTTTTTCACATGTGCTGTGTGTGTAGTTAGCAATTAGTTTCCCTATATCTACATTCAATGCATGGTGCTGCCACCTGGTGGGCATACTTTAAAACATAATAGTGCCATCTTTATACAACCACCGTCAAATTCTTATGGATTTACTCTGGTCTCCTAGCCACATGTAGACCTCGCTAACAGCCTACAACTTAGTTTTTTATGAACACTTTTTTTGTGAACAGGACGCCTCTCTGCCATCAGAATTCCGTTCTTTTGCTGGTTGATTAATGAGATGACCAGGGCTGCGTTCAGAGTATGCCTATGAGTCGTCTCGGAGAAATTCCTGACATCACGCTAGTCTGAACGTCAAAAGCAGGTGGTCGCCTCGAAAATGGCTGCCCCCATAGGGGGCCGACATTTGCAATGGGAAAGAAGCGCTCTGATTGGCTGAAATCACTGAATATGGCGCAGATTTTGGAGACGCTTTTTGCCTTCTATCTGAAAAGCGAGACATCTCGGAGATGTCTCTGAGGCGTACCCTGAGTTCAAATATGCCAAACCCCGTCACGGAGACATCTCCAAGTCGTCTCCGAGGCGTACCCTGAACGCGGCCCAGATGTTTCACAACAGTCGAACTGGTAAGAATGATAACCTCCCATGCCGGTCATGCTTTCGAATATTGATTGAGTCAAAAGAAATACTTCAAATGTATACCTTGCACTACCTAGCCTGACGACTAATTATAAAAGTTGGATCCAATGTATATATTTGTATCTGTTGATTATGCATCGTATATTCATATTTTATAAGCACTGTGTTGTAAAGAAATAGTAAAATTGCATAACCAACTTTATGAAATCTATCCGTGCAAATAGCCAATCCATCGTGTGAGGAGCCTCGACCAAAATCTTTATGCAAAATTGACATATGGAACCCATGTAGGGAGGAGCAGTGTAGGTGTTCCTCCGTGCTGCGTGTGATACTCTGCGGTGGAGTCGTCAGGGCGTTAAGGCCCTGTGACATTACGACGCATCTCGCAAGTGCGCGGCCAACAAGTAAAATCACTTTTTTACGTCGAGAAGCATCAAACTTTTTGCCGTGGGGGCAAAGTTGGACATATACATACCGTGTATACATAGCGTATGGCCAACGTATGACCAACGTATGGCTAACGTAACTCCTGGCGAAAAATGCTTGAATTATGCTCACGGTACATTCACAGAATGCCGGTGAATATTATATACGTTATTCGATGGCCAGAACTACGCCTCATATGTTACATATGTCAAGACATGCTGGAGAAATGCAAAACATACGTTAGACATATGTTAGGCATACATTAGGCTACATTATCCTTATGTTGCCAGTATGCGGACTGTATATTCCCACTGCCTTTAACATAGGTCAACGTAGTGCAATGTAGTGAACAACATTTGTCTAACATACGTCTAACATACATTGACATATGCCTAATGCATACATAACGTACGGCAGACCTAAAATCCACACCTTGTCGAACATTGTCATACGTCAAAAGTTTTTTGCATGCACAAAATGTTGCCGACCCCCTGACGTGTGACGCCCTATCTCGACGAACATTGATGTACATTGACGTATACCAACGAGCACCTAACGCATGCGTAACGCATAACGATGTAAAAAATCACATATGTCTGCATACATTGGCGCGATGCATCGTATTGTGACAGCCCCTTTAAGCCCATATCCATCAAAGCATTCTTCTTCTTGGTTGTCCATCGGTGGCGACGATGACAGCAACTCATAATTTGTTGTGAACTCATCGATAATGTGGGGTGGCACGTTGGATATGCATTGGTAGCTGCTGTCAGTCAAGTCAAGTCGTGTAAAGTCAAGTCATGCAAAGTCAAGTCGTGCAAAGTCAAGTCATGTAAAGTCAAGTTGTGTAAAGTCAAGTCATGTAAAGTCAAGTCGTGCAAAGTCAAGTCGTGTGAAGTCAAATCATGTAAAGTCAAGTCGTGTAAAGTCAAGTCATGTAAAAACAAGTCGGGTAAAGTCAAGTCAGGCAAAGTCGGGAAAAGTGGGGCATAGTCGGGAAAAGTCAGTCAAAAGCCAAGCGGCACCACACATCAAGCAGCGAAAATCGCTCCAAAAGCGATCCTATCCTGCCGCATGACGCCCGCACGAGAACCGCGTGAGAACCGCCTGCATCAGTGTGTTCGGCTTCTCTTTGTTACATACATTTCGATTTTTGCCGCGTGACGTCCACGCGAGAACCGCGTGACGTCCGCGTCCAGTGTGTTCGCAGCTTAGTGTAGTCGCTGGCCGCAGCAGTGAGTGAAGGTAACTTGATACGAAGGCCATACCTTTAATTGTTTGTAATTACACCAGGCTGTGTGTCCATCTCTATTCTGTAAACATGTTAGACTACATCAATGTTTGCCCGGTAACTGGGTTATCTGGGGGACCTACGTTGAAGCAAACATTTGAATAATTCACCTGACAATAAATCTCAACCTACTGATTTTCCCCACAAGTTGCGTTGTTATATGAGAATCGCATGCAAGCAAATAGGTCGCGTTAAAACAAATTATCAACCAATTAGAGAGGCGATAGGTCGAAAAACAGGATCAGTATTTTCCTTTGTTTTCATCTGGTCAAATAGGTAGTGGTAACTAACAATTTAATTAGTGCGACTTGTTTCATTATATTTTAGCAAGATTTGGTGACTGTAATTATGTGATACACTGGCCAGTAATCTAAGGCAGTGATACCTAGTGATACCTTAGTCTGAAGTAACTGTGGGAGGTGTGACGTCAATCTGCAGTCTTTATCTGTATTGGCTTAACATTGAGATATTGAAATTGAATGCAACAACAAAACAAGATGGCGGACACAACGGAAGTTCAAATGCAAGCTCAAAACGGAAGTTCAAAGCGCATGTTCAAAACGCAAATTTAAGCCACGAATTAACAAGCGCAAACACAACTATAAAATAAATTAACATTGAACACACACTTATGTTGTCATATCTTCATCCGCGACCTAGATGTAGCGTTCCCTTTTCTCAGAAACCCCTGCGACAGGACATGAGATATCCGAGTGTGCGCAGCTGCAGCCGTGTACAGAATGGGCATCCGGTAAAGCACACACAGGCAGCTTCAAAGGCTGCCTGAGCTGATTTGAATGTATCGACGTTGTCGTTCCTGGCACTTCGAGTCAATGTCCTTAATTTGAGTTCCCATCAGCTGTGCAAAAATAAAAAGAGAAAGAGCGTTGTGGGGGGGGGGGGGGGGGGGGGTGCTTCAAGTCCGCATCAGATTTCAAGAAGAGTTCACATTTGACTCAGATTGATTTTTATTGCAGTTTGGTTAAATTGGTAACAAGATAATGTAAGGATAAAATATCAAGAGTGGGGCTGTAAGTACTGTGGTCTACATATAACATAATAATAATAACCATGGTGATAATAAGAGTAAACAAGCACTAATCTTCAAGAATTATAGTAAGTATAGTACTTGTAGTAATAGTAATAATAGTAGTAATGGTAGTATTGGTATTTATAATATTAATAGTGGTACTATATAGTAGTGACAGTAATAAGTAGTAATAGTAGTAATAGTAGTAATGGTAGTATTGGTAGTTATAATCGTAATAGTGGTAATAGTAGTGACAGTAATAAGTAGTAATTGTAGTAATAGTAGTAATGGTAGTATTGGTAGTTATAATAGTAATAGTGGTAATAGTAGTGACAGTAATAAGTAGTAATTGTAGTAATTGTAGTGATAGTAGTGATAATAACAATAATAGCAATAATAGCAATAATAGCAATAAAAGAACAATTTCAAATAATAGTAGTAATATTACTAACAGTAATATTACAATGGTAATTTGTAAGGGTTGAATGGGAGTGGGGGCGTTCATTTTGTGTCATTGCTGGGAGCACACAGGCCACACCCCCTCACCACTTCCGGCCAATCACATCTCTCCATACAACCCACACCCCTCCAACACGCATCCAACACCACTCGTCACCACAGCCAATCACAGCCTCATACACAACATGGCCTCCTCCTCACACATCACTGCGCCTCCAGAGGTCGGCCACGCCCAGCAGCTGAACACTCCACACCTCCAAAACCTACACCTCTTCACCAACCACCCAACTGCTCTACGATGTTAAATAAATATTGGGTAAAAACAGCAAGTCAAAACAACAAAAAAAAGCTGACAAAACAATCATAAATGTTGATTTTGAAATGATGATCGATGAACATATTTGATTGATGAAATGTACACATTGATTTTTCTCATTAATGTTGCTGACTTTCCATTGATTCATGATACGCATATGTTGATTTACTTGACTTGTTGAACACTTTTTTTGTGATGGCTTATTTACCGTGTCCATAATGAATAAGTCGCATAACGGCTTGTTTTCATTGCTGAACAGCAATAATCTCAATTTGGTAATTGCCTTGTCATCTGAGCTGTTAGTGGATGGCCTTAATTATGTTAGTTTTGTTTGGTGCCACGTTTGTGACAGTTTGGTATATATACCTACCCCATACACTTAATAATGTATTGTATGTCTTGTCTGCCACTGTCCTATTAATATCATCGTTGTTAGATTTAGCTACATTGCTTAATCCCTTTGCTTGTGCCTGCCCTCAGGTAACGCATCAATAATGAGTAACTACTCCTATTCACCATGCCCGGCCTGCGTGCCGAGGACGTTTCTCAAGTTTAGACATTAAGTGATGTTATTCCCAACCTGCTGCTCTCCTTTCATTGTATTGTAGTTAGCAATGGGAACCAGACGGGATAGCTGAACGAGTGAGAGGGTCCATCTTCCGTGCTGGTAGATCATGGGGGCGTGGGTTCGAACCCCGGTGGAGTCAAACCAATGACTTAAAAAATGATACTTGTCGCTTCCTAGCCAGGCGCTCGGCATTATTAGGACAGGGCAAGGACTGGTGTGCTCAGTGTCAGGATAATGTGACTGAGTGGGATACCAGGTCATGGTGCCGGCGGCCTGGTTTCCCAGTGGGACAGCACTATAAAGTCGCCATGAGTCACAAATCGGTACCCATCCTGATATGACCTTAGATGTTGCTAGGACCTCAAACAACAAACAAACAGTTAGCAATGGTAAAAGTAATGATAACAATAATAGTGAAATTAACAGGGATGGGGATGCTGCTGCTGCTGATGGGGTGGTAGTTAGTGGTGGTGATTGTGGTGATAATTGTGAACAAGTGAACATTTCATCATAATAATTGTGAATAAGTAAAGTTGTATTGGTGTTGTTCCTAGGGAGCTGGACGTAACTCAGGAGGTAGAGTGTCCACCTGTGAAGGTGTGAGTCATCCTGTAAAATTATGCGGATTTTAGGCTTAGATTCGACAGTTATCAAATATGGGTGTAATGTTAAAAGATATGGAGCTGGAGGGATAATTCTTGTATATTGGAAAGGAAAATAAAAGGTAGATTAAGTTAGGCTGGGTAAATATTAAGAGGTCAAGAACCAGTAAAAAGCATGTGTGTAGCAATGAGAAATAATGGAGACCACTGTGTATGTCCTGGTGGGAAGGGGGGAAATACTGTACAACGGTAGTGGATCGGTAGGTGAATTGTGTATAAGAGGGGCAGTAGAGCATGGAGACAGGCCAAGGAGAGAGGCTGGTGCTTGGAGAGTGGTCAAGCTAGATATAAGGCTGGACTGGGGGGAGGGGGGGAGAATACAGTTGGAGCCTGAGATCAGAGCAGTGAAAAAGGAGCAGGACCACATGGGTGAGATAGACTTTGTATTAGTATTGGTTGAAGAGAGGGAAATTGAGTAGTCTGTATTGTATTGTATTGTATTGCATTGTATGGCCTTGTACATGTGAAGTATTGCTCAGTTCTTGGAAACAAAACAAAACAAAATATCAATCAGAGCCTTAAGCTGTGTTGGGATCGATCCTGCTCAGTGGAGCCATTTGCAGTTTGGGTTATTTCCCGTTCCAACCAGTGGTGCGCAACTTGTTTATCAAAGGCTGTGGTATGTGCTGTCCTGTCTGTGAGGAAGTGCATATAAAAGACCCCTTGTCTGTATCGTATTTCCCTACAGCCTACTTGCACAGCCACAGATCTGTGTACCAACTCTACACCATTATTTTGTAATACGGGGGGGGGGGGGCATGAGGATCAAACCCTGGCCAAGTCAAACCAATAACTTTAAAATGATCATTGTTTTTTTAAGGATATCGAAACGAGCTTGCATGTTTTATGTCAGACCCAGGATGCCTTCAACTCATATCACGCAACAAGTAATTTAGTATTAATAGATGTCTGCATATTCTCCATATTTTCATATAACCTTCCCGTAGAGTTTGTGAATGGTTGTTGGGGGTTTACGTCCTGGCAACATCTAAGGTCATATCAGGACGGGTACTGACTTGTGACAGCGAACACTCATGGTGACTTTATAGTGCTGCCCCACTAGGAAATCAGGCCACCGGCACCATGACCCAATATCCCACTCAGTCACATTATCTTGACACTGAGTTAACCAGTCTTTGCACTATCCTATTAGTGCAAAGTGCCAGGCTAGGGAGCAACAAGTATCAGTTTTATAAGTAATTGGTTTGACTCGAGCAGGAACCGAGCAGCCGACCTCCCCTGCGCAAGGCCCGCGCTCGCTCTGCAAACCTATGTAGAGAATGACAGTGATAGCCGGTAGCTATTACTGTTAGTGTGGTGGCGCCACTGGTTGTGTTCGGTGATCAATCAGGGCGGGTAATAACATCACTGAACCTTCCGTTATTTATATTTGCACAAGTTTGTGTATATCATATACTTTCATACTATATTTGACCATATAGACTGACCTGAGCCGACTTAGGAGATTCCTGTCTTTGTTAGTGAGTTGTTTGTAAGGGGGGGGGGCATGTCCTGCTATATGATCGCGCTAATCCACAATGTCACATGACTACCGGCTAAAAGTGTAACTCTGAAAGGTCTGATGCCACCCCCTAAGGCGCTATTGGCAGTGATGGGGAAACTAATGTCTAACACCGGAAACCTCAGTCGTGCACTCTTACTCTGTCTCTCTCTGTCTCTCTGTCTCGCGCTGTCTCTCACTGTCCCTATCTCTCTCTTTGTGTCTCTCTCTATCTCTCTCTGTCAATGTATGTCGCTATGTCTCTCTGTGTATGTGGATGGTTGTGTGAACAAAAGATGGGGAGAGTGGGAGAACTGGCTAGGATGAAGAAGGATGTGTGGGGAGGGCAGGTCTTTTTACACAAGGGTTGACAGATCCAAGTGCTGAACACTGTGTACAAACATATAGGACAGCTGCATAATGATATAATGTAATAATGTAACTTATTATAGAACGTGCCCACGAACAGGAGCCATAGTAAGGCGATGTACAGTAAAAACCATACCAAGGAGCCATACAGACAAGTAGGTGTGATATCAGGGAGCCTAGGTGGTGTAACGGTTAACATACTGGCCCGGAAAGCTAGAGATGTGGGTTTGATTCCCGCCCTATGTGCAATATTTCCCATTTTTCATCACCCCCCCCCCCTCGACACTGATTGCCCTAACCTGGATCCGGTACAAGGCTACGTACAAGGCCACTCCCCACTCCACACTCCCCACTCCCACCTACGCCACACTCCCCACTCCCCACTCCCACCTACACCTACAGACTCCCCACTCCCACCTACCCCGCACTCCCCACTCCCACCTACACCCACACAGCCACACACTCCCCACTCCCACCTACACCCACACACTCCCCACTACCCACTCCCACCCACACACAGACACTCCCTACTCCCCGCTCCCCACACTCCTCACTCTCACCACTCCTCATTTCCTACTCACCACTCCCCACTCTCACCCACACCCACACACTCCCCACTCCCCACTCCCCACTCCACCTACACCCAAAACTCTCCACTCCCCACTCCCCACTCCCCACTCCACACTCCCCGCGCCCACCCCATACTCCTCACTCTCACCACTCCCCACTCCCCACCCAAACCCATATACTCCCCACTCCCCACTTCCACCAACCCATGTCCTTATCCCCCACTCCTCACTCCCACTCTCACTCCCCACCACCCACTCCCACTCCCCACTCCCATCCACACCCAAACACTCTCCACTCCCCACTCCCACCCACCTCACACTGCTCACTCTCACCACTCACCATTTCCTATTCCCAACTCCCACCCACACCCACACCCTCCCCACTCCCACCCACCTCATACTCCTCACTCGTACCACTCCCCACTTCCTACTGTAATTAAACCGGAATTAACGCCGCCTTGTGGATTAGGCCCACATTACCGCCCCCTTGTGGATCAGGCTTGCATTAGCGCCCCCTTGTGGATCAGGCCTGCATTGGTGCCCTCTTGTGGATCAGGCTTGCATTAATGCCCCCTTGTTGATCAGGCTCGATTAATGCCCCCCCTATGGATCAGGCTCGCATGAACTCCCCCTTGTGGATTAGGCTCGCATTAAAAGCCCCCTTGTGGATCAGGCTCGCATTAATGCCCCCTTTTAGATCAGGTTCGCATTAATGCCCCCTTGTGGATCAGGCTCACTTTAAAGACACCCCCGTGGATCAGGCTTGCATTAGCGCCCCCTTGTGGATCAGGCCTGCATTGGCGCCCCCTTGTGGATCGCATTAATGCCCCCTTATGGATCAGGCTCGCATTAACGCCACCTTGTGGATCAGGCTCGCATTAATGCCCCCTTGTGGATCAGGCTCGCATTAATGCCCTCTTATGGATCAGGCTCGCATTAATGCCCCCTTGTGGATCAGGCTCACATTAAAGACCCCTCTGTGGATCAGGCTCGCATTAACACCCCATTGTGGATCAGGCTCACATTGACGTCCCCTTGCGGATCAGGCCTGGATTAATGCCCCCTTGTGGATCAGGCTAGCATTAACGTCCCCTGTAGATCAGGCCCGCATTAGCACCCCCTTGTGGATCAGGCTTGGATTGGCGCCCCCTTGTGGATCAGGCTCACATTAACGCCCCCTTGTCGATCAGGCTAGCATTGCCGCCCCCTTGTGATTCAGGCTCACATTAACGCCCCCCTGTCGATATGCGTTACTCTGACATTACGTGTTTGGTATGCATACGTTGGTATATGTCTATGTACGTCAATGGTATGCAGGTATTGCAGGAATAGCAATACCTCAGGGAGTTTGACCCCCCTCCTTGTAGAGTTGTAAACCACTGCCTTGTGGTACAGGTTCTTGACAGAACCGAAGGCTAAGGGAGCAAACCCTAAACAGAAAACCATGTCACTGTGGCAGCATTAAGGGGGGTTGATGAATGGAACTCTCAACATCTCCCGACCAGCCACTGCAGGGACAAATAGTTTTGTGCCTGTCTTGACATATTCTTGCCAGTGTGAAACCTCTATTTGCTCCCCGAGAGAGTGCCGCTGGTAACTTGCAAAAGCCAGCAGCACTTCAACACTTTTGCAGGCAGCTTTCATGAAATGTACAACCGCAATCAAGTGATGGCCGCATTGATGCTGAAATACAGAGGAGGATGGCCAAGGCTAGCGCATCTTTCGGCCGACTATGCCAGATACTCTGGAACAACCACCATGTGTCCATTCGGGTCAAAGGCAAGATCTACCATGCAATCGTGCTATCCACCCTACTATACAGAGCTGAGGCCTGGACAGTGTACAGACAACAGGTGAAAAAGCTGCATGCCTTCATGATGCGACATCTGCGTTCAATCATGAGGCTAACCTGGAAGGACAAAGTGACAAATAAGGAAATACTCGAACGGACGGGGCTGCCCTCTATGGAAGATCTTCTGATCAAAAAGAATCTCCGGTGGACTGGACACCTCATGAGGATGTCATCAGACAGGCTACCAAAGCAGATCCTCTATTCTCAACTGTCTTCTGGTTACAGAAAGAGAGGGCGCCCTCGTCTCCGGTTCAAGGATACCATCAAGAGAAACCTGAAGCTGAGAGACATTAAGACCGACTCATGGATGCAACTCTCACAGCAGAGAGCTAAATGGAGAGTGGCAGTCAAGTAATGAAAGCACTCTTTGTCGCATCGCGACCGACAGCATGTTGATGATGATGATGTGGATCAGGCTCGCATTAACGCCCCATTGTGGATCAGGCTCGCATTAAAGCCCCCTTATGGATCAGGCTCGCATTAACGCCCCTTAGTGGATCAGGCTCGCATTAACGCTTCCTTGTGGATCAGGCCCGCATTAGCGCCCCCTTGTAGATCAGGCTCACATTGGCAACCCCTTGTGGATCACGGTTGCATTAATGCCCCCCCCCCCTCTTGTGGATCAGGCTCGCATTAACGCCCCCTTGTGGATCAGGCTCCCATTAACGCCCCCTTGTGGATCAGGCTTGCAATAATGCCCCCTTGTTGACAGTACGCACTCATGGTGACTTTATAGTGCAGCCCCACTGGGAAATCAGGCCGCCGGCACCATGACCGGATATCCCACTCACTCACATTCTCCTTTCCCTATCCTATTAATGCCGAGTGCCAGGCTACGAAGTGACAAGTATCAATTTTATAAGTCATCGGTTTGACTAGACCAGGAACCGAACTCCCGATCTATGGAACGCGAGCCCTGCACTCTACCAATTCTACCACCGCACCCAGGGCAGGCCTAGATCTAGATAAACGAGTTTATTCAATACAATCAATTGGACCCACCAACTAATTAAGCAAGAGTGTTAATTATCCGTGTAATATTAGCACCTTAAATGTTATATGGCAGTGGGCGAATAATAAGAGCAAGCACAATGCGATCAAATTAAAGCTGCATAGTTAGCTTAACATCGAAACACTTAACTAGATTTGATCCTACAGATCCAACTTAGATATTGGTGTACTTATTATCTTCTTTTTTTGTTGCTGCACATAATGGCGTAATGAATCAATTTACTATAACCCCCTCATTCCTGAATCACATGATGTAATCGACATGAATGCCAGAATTAAGTTAGATCCTTTTCACTTCAAATATATCTAAGGTTAGCATGCTCTTAGTTACTTCAAACTAAAGTGAAGTAAATTATAATGACGAAGCTATCTTTATCTAATCACAAAATATGACAGAAACCCATAACTATCGGATGGGTAGTTTGGTTGTTGGCGTTTAGCGTCCTGGTAACATCTAAGGTCATATTAGGACAGGCATTGACTTGTGACAGTGCACACCCATGGTAACTTTATAATGCTGCCCCACTGGGAGACCAGGCTGTCAGCACCATGACCTGATATCCCATTCAGTCACACTATCCTGACACTGGGCCAACCAGTCATTGCCCTATCGTAATAATGCCGAGCGCCAGGCTAGGAAGCGACAAGTATCAATTTTTAAATCATTGCTTTGACTCGACCAGGGTTTGAACCCATTGGTTTGAATCCCAAGATCTACCAAAACGGGAGGCGGACGCTCAACTCATTTGGCCATCCCGTCTAGTCTACTATGGGGCTAAGGTTATGCAATAGGTAAGACATGCAAAAGTCCCCAGCTGGTAAAATATATAAGAGTTTAGATCGCCTTGAGGTGTGGACTCATAATGGACAGTGGACGAAGAGTGTGTGCTGTGCGCTGGTGTTGGCGGAGTGCTGTTTCCACTGGTTCCACTGGTACTTTTACCGCGCTGGTCGCCCGGCGGTTGGGCTACCAGCGGAGGGAGGTGTCAGTAACTCAACCGGATGTGGCGGCCGAATCGGTAAGAGCGTTGGTTGGTTTCCCATGTGGAAGGTCATGTGTTCGAATGCCGACCAATGAATTAGACAATTTATACTGGTCATTACCGAGCTTGGCGCTTGGCATTAATAAGATAGGACAAGGACTGGTTTGCTGAGTATCGGGATAATGTGATGGAGTGGGATATTGGGTAATGGTGCTGGTGGTCTGGTGTCCCAGTGGAGCAGCACTATAAATCACCATGAGTGTGCATGCTCTGTCACCGATAGGTACCACAAACAAGCGCATTAATCTCTGTATAAGGCGAGACTTGGTCTCGACTCATTGGTACCACATTCACTTGTGTCAATCACAAGAGTTTCTTTCGCCAGCACCTTACCTTAAACAGGCAACCCTAGGCTTAGGTTGTTAGAAAAGGTATATATGCATATATATAGATAGATATATTATATATATAATTATATATGTACATCCATTGTATATGTCGACTTATCGAGGTAAGATATTATATAAATATAAGGAAACACCATAAATAAAAAGAAACACTATGCCAAGAGTGGACATCGAACACACAATTCTGACATTCTGTGGACTAGTCTCCCAATAATTATGTAGGCTTCCTCGTGGAATCAACGCGCCGACGCCTACCTGTGTATGTGGAATTTCACTACATAGACAAACTTGCACCTGTTCACTACATAAGCATATCATAACATAATCTCCGCCCTGTTATGGCCTTAGATGTTGCTAGGATGTAAAACCCCAACAAACACAACATGAACTTAAAACAGAAGGAAAGGTTCTGCCAACCTCTGAGGTGATGTAACTCTTGATGCAGAACACCTTCTGAGGACCTTAGATATTGCTAGGACAACAAGCAGAAGGAAAGGTTCAGCCAACCTCAGAGGTCACTCTGTGAGTATTGAAGCAGTACACCTTTCAGAGGACCTTAGATGTTGCTAGGACATAATACCACAACAAACAGAAGGGAAGGTTCAGCCAACCTCAGAGGTCACTCTGTGAGTATTGAAGCAGCACACCTTTCAGAGGACCTTAGATGTTGCTAGGACATAATACCCCAACAAACAGAAGGGAAGGTTCAGCCTAACTCTGAGGTCACCCTGTGAGTATTGATGCAGTACACTTTTATGAGGACCTTAGATGTTGCTAGGACACAAAATCCCAACAAACAGAAGGAAAGGTTCAGCCTACTTCTGAGGTCACCCTGTAACTCTTGATGCAGTACACTTTTATGAGGACCTTAGATGTTGCTAGAACGCAAAATCCCAACAAACAGAAGGAAAGGTTCAGCCTACTTCTGAGGTCACCCTGTAAGTCTTGATGCAGTACACGTTTCTGAGGACCTTAGATGTTGCTAGAACGCAAAATCCCAACAAACAGAAGGAAAGGTTCAGCCTACTTCTGAGGTCACCCTGTAAGTCTTGATGCAGTACACGTTTCTGAGGACACCTTAAAAGCTGCGCGCGACTCCACCTTGCCTTAATGGCCGACTTTAACCTTATAAATAATCTGAAGAGGCAGATTAAGCGGTTGCTGCAAGCTACTCGGCACGCCCTGAATTTTGTGCAGACCCAATCGCATTGGTCAGGTGAGCATACTAGTAATATTCACATATGTACCATATATATATGAATATATATGAATATGTATAAGAATATATGTGCTCTATAAGCTAATATGGGAATATGACCAAGGACACTATCTTCAGTTCCCTGTACTATAGTATACTATATCCTAGCTAACTGACCCTGTGTAGTACAGTATTGGCCACACTGGTGCCACCTGTGAGGGTCTCTAAGCACTGTATGCCAGCTGCGTCTGGCCGTTATCGTCTATAGACCTGTTTGGACGGTCAATATATGTGAATATCTACTTGAATATATACATGAATATAGACATGAATATAGACATGAAAATGTATATATGTACTATGAATATGTGTATGACTATGTGTGTGAATATGTATCTGAATATTTATCTGAATATATATACACATATATATATATATATTCAGATACATATCCATATATATTCATTTATATGATTATATAAATATATATGTAAATATACATGTACATATAAATATATACGAATATATACAAATATTGACGTTATATTTATATTCGTTATATTCGAATATAAATATATATTACACCACATACCACATGGTAATATAATACATGGAGTCCATTAGTCTGTTGAGTTTGGTGAGGACAGGGAGAGCCCTACCAATTGTAGGAGAACACTACACTTGTTGCCCTCGAATTGCAAGTCTCATACTAACGAGTCGGTAAAGAAAGACATAACAAAGTAGTGCGGCTAAGAAAAGCTTAGAGCTGCCAGAAGTGCCTGGGCCCAACCCTAAATAACAAAAATTAATGTAGTAGTAGGGTTGTGGGTGGTAAAAGTGTGTGTGTCGCTGGCTCGCTGATAATTGAGGAGACAGCGGCAAGCTGGGGTTGGTGCGGGGAAAGCGGTGTGAAAGTGCACTGGCCGATCAGGTGGATGGATAGTAGACTCGTACGCGCACCCAAAGCAGAGTGGAATCAGGGTGGCATATTATTTCGGCCAAATCAAACACGATGACGTCATAGTGACCAATTGACTACATCACGGTTCTGACTGCGCATGCGCTGAAAACGGCGTTGGGAGCAAAGCAAAGGCGTACGCCCATTGAGTTTGCCGATACGCGTAGGGCAAAACTGGAATTTTATTAAAAATAACTAGAAATACATAACAATTTGGCATAAACATGGACAGAAGGATGCAATATAATAATATAATGCATATGTTTAAGACACAACTCTCCATAAACCATAGAATATAAATAAAAACATGAATAAAATAAATAAAACGGACTCTGGCTATGGCTCTAACTCTAGTCTGAGTGCCTAGATGTGTCTAAATCTAAATGCACATGGCATAAGATGTGCTGGTTATATTGGTGTAAATGCAATGCTGGATACAAGATTAATATCTTAATTTATTATATATATTTTTTTAGTTGGTGTTCTATGTTTCAAACAGGAGCTGAGATGAGCTGAAACTAGCACATTTCATAGCTGCACCCAGTTTGTTAGCATGTGCCATGTGCTTCTCGTGGCTTTGTTTTGCTCTCATGCATCCCACAATGCACCACGCTGCTGGAACCGTGATGTAGTCTATTGCAAATATCCAGGCAGTGAAATGACAGCACATGCTCTGGGTGACAATGTCATTGGAGGGTATTGTTTCTCAAACAAAGGGAAACATTCCACCTAGAGTGAGATTCAAACCCACACTTCCACCATTCTGAGGCTGGTGTCCTCACCATTAGTCTATCTAGACCCCGTGATGTAATCACCCTACTTGTCTAGCTATGTTTTGTTTGTTGGGGTTTTGTCCTGGCAAGATCTAAGGTCATATCAGGATGGGTACCGACTTTTGACAGTGCACACTCATGGTTACTTTATAGTGCTTCCCAATGGGAAGTCAGACTGCCGGCACTATGGCCCAATATCCCACTCAGTCACATTATTCTGACACTAACCAGTCCTTTCCCTATGAAGCGACAAGTATCAATTTTATAAGTCATTGGTTTGACTCGACCGGGAAGCGAACTCCCAACCTTCCGTACGCGAGGCCTGCGCTCTCCGTGCACCTTTAAAAGGCAGTTGGGTAAAGTCACTTTAGGAGAGTCAATCAGAGCAGACTTAAGTTGTCGAATTGAAGGCAAGGATCGACTGGGATACACGGTGTTTTCATTGCACTGTGACTTCCTGTCTCAGCACTCAGCATCTAGGGCTATTGGGTGGTAAAATCAAATTGGGCTGTTGGGTGGTAAAATCAAATTGGGCTGTTGGGTGGTAAAATCAAATTGGGAAGTGCAGATCCGGTTAAGCATGTGTGGTTTTAGTGCTGCTTTCGGGGTGTTTCAAACAAATAGACACGAATGCCTACAGCGGGACTCGAATCCATTGCTTTTCCATTTTGCACTGAGCATCCTAAACATTTGACCATCCATGCTTCCATGTCGAATCAATCTGCATGTAATTGTTTTTGTTTGGGGTTTCTCCCCGACTTAATTGTATTCATATAAATGCCATTTACCAACACTGGTCTTCGGGCCGGGGCTGGTACATTTATTTACACAACAGTTCTATTTATCTTCAGAAGGGTAAGTATAACGCACACACGATGCATACAGCCCTGGTCACATAGCCATTAGTGGACGTAGCAGAACGTAGTGGAGGCTAACATAGTTGAAAGTAGTTGAACGTAGTTAAACGTACTAGCATCCGTACTTGTCATTGATGTTAACTTGGTAATAACGTGGGTGAGCCGTGATCTCCGATTTAATTTTTGGACATGGTCAATAGAGCGATACGTTAGAGGTTGAATTTTGTATGTAGTAGAACATACCTCTTAATGTACTCTAGCATACTCTAGCATACTCTAGCCTATTCTAGCGTACTCTAGTGTACTCTAACATACTTTGACCCACACAAAACCTTGGCCGTTCCACATTGTGCATGCCATGGTCACATAGCCATTAGTTGACATAGTTGAACGTAGTTGAACGTAGTTGAACATAGTGGAGGCTAACATAGTTCAAATTAGTAGAACATAGTTGAAAGTAGTTAAACATACTGGCATCCGTACTGTAACGTATTTATCTGTATCATTCGGTGGCACATCAACCAAAACCTGCCATACTTTAACGTATTTCAACATAGTTTAGCAAACTTACACTATGTTTGACCCACGTTAGCCTCCACTATGTTCACCTACGTTCAACTTCGACCACTTATAGGCCTGTCACACTCTGATGTAACGAGCTAACATGAACCGACTTACGTGAATTTTGGTCATTACGTTGAGGTATGGCGGGTTATGTCATGCTTACGTTAGGCAGACGTCGAGTTACGTCAGGTTACGTCAAGTTACAGCAGCACACATCAAGGTTTTTGACATGTCCAAAACTTTCGACGTAGCTCGGCATGATGCAGTTGCATTGGAATGACGTTACACTCATGTTACACTGACGTTAGACGTGCATTAGAGCTGCATCGGCTACGTTAGATCAACATTGCCATACATCAGAGTGATGTACAGGCGGGAGGAACGTGCAGCCCGCGCTAAGACAATGCTGGGTTAACGTATCGCAACATAAGTCAAACGTGTCTGTGACGCGTGTCTAACATAGCTCAAGCATTTCGCAAATGTGTCCTGAGGTAGTTGACGTTGTTGACGAATGTCTAGCGTGCGCATAATGTCTGTGACGTCCTTCGAACATTGTCGACCGTGTTGTGAACGTGGTGTGAACGTGTTCCCTTCGAGTATATAAAGACCTATGATGTCCTCCTGTCAGCAGAACAGGTCATCTCTTCACAGCCGACACATGTGCCTGAGTGGGTCATGCAGGACCACCAACTGGCCATTCTCAAAGTTCAACATGAGATAAATGTGTTGTTACTGCGCTATATTGAGGCTACAAGGAGACGGAAAAAATGTCGGCCTAAGCGATTGTGGGTGCGGCAGTGGATCGGGAGGGGGCATGAGTTTGGCTTGTATGACCAGCTTCTGGTGGAACTCCGTAACGAGGACACGGCTTCCTTTGTCAACTTCATGCGGATGCCTCCCCAGATGTTTGAGGAGATGCTAGCCAGAGTGGGTCCGCGGATCACCAAAAGTTACACAACCTACAGGAAGCCACTCGAGCCTGGCCTGAAGCTTGCCCTCACTCTGTGTCACCTAGCATCAGGAAACAAGTAAGCTTCCATGAAGTTTGGGTGGAGTGTGCCACACAACACCCAATCTCTCATCGTGAGAGAGTTGTGCAAGACCATCATTGCAGAGTACATCGATGAGGTGATGACCTGCCCCACCACTCCGGAGGGATGGCATGCCATCTCCGACAACTTCTTGGAGAGGTGGAACTTCCCCCCTACCTGCGGGGCACTTAATGGGAAGCATGTGGCCTGTCAGTGTCCCCCAGAGAGTGGATCCATGTACTACAACTATAAGGGATTCTACTCCATAGTTCTCATGGCACTCGTTGATGCAGACTACAAGTTCATCTGGGCCGATGTTGGTGGAAAAGGCTCTGCATCAGATGCGCAGGTGTTCAATGCTTCTGAGCTGAAAGCCAGCACTGAAGATGGTACCATAGGTTTCCCAGAACCCGAACCTATTGTGTCCAGCCACAGGACCGTTCCATACTTCCTGATCAGTGATGATGCCTTTGGCCTATACCCGAAGATGATGAAGCCGTACAGCAGGAGGGGTATGGCGCATGAGGAATGCATCTTCAACTACAGGATTTCCCGAGCTGGGAGAGTCGTGCAGAATGCGTTCGGCATCCTGGCAAACCAATTTCAGGTTCTGCTCAGCACGATGCAGCACCACCCCTCCACCGTGAAGCTCATCGTCACAGCATGCATGGTCCTACACAACATGATGAGGATCCGCTATCCCACGCTCCAGAATCAGTAGCGAGACCGTCCAGAGAATGTCAACCAGAATTTCATCCCCGGAGAGAGGGCAGAAACCTGCCGGACATAGGAAGACAATTACCTGGCCAGAACACTGGCTCCAGGGCAGGAAAGGAGCAGCGGAATGTCCTCAAAGACTGGGTCAACTCACCAGCAGGATCAGTGGAATGGCAGGAGAATATGATATGAATATATGAAGTGTGTGCACTGGGATATTTCTGTACTGTGGTGTCATCATTTCTGAAGTGTACAGTGTGATATGCAAAAATGTGATATGTACAAATCTACTGTGTGATATTTAATAAATGTGATATATGCAAATGTCATTTCTGAAAGATACTGTGTGATATGCAAAAATGTGAGATGTTCAGATACTACAGCTTGGTTAAATAAAAGATATCAATCTGTTATTGATATTGAACCTTAATTTAGATGTCAGTTATAATTGTGGGTGGGGAAAAAAGGGGGAATATAACTGTCTTTAAGGGGGGGGGCATTTGATACTGACAAATTTACATGTCAGTTATAAATTTGGTTGGGGGGATATTATTACTTTATTTTTAAGGGGCCCATTTAACACTGACAAATTTTCATGTCTGTTATAAATTTGGTTGGGGGTATATTATTAGTTTATTTTTAAGGGGGCCATTTAACACTGACAAATTTACATATCAGTTATATATTTGCGTGGGGAAGACATTACGGGGAAGATTACTGTAATTAACACTGACAAAATTTACATGTCAGTTATTTTAAGGTGGGGGAGGAGAAGAAAGTATTTTCATAGAATGCCATATGGGCAAAGGCCTTATTTATTTCAATTCTATTTGGGGGGGGTGACTTGTGTATTACTTATTATAATAATGATATTTTTTTTTGTATTTTTTTTTTTGGTCCATTAGTTGTTTAAGCAGAGGAAATTTCAGTCATAGACGACTGGTCTTCCTCATTCCACTGCTGGTCGATAGAAATCCCGAGCCTACACTTTTACTGACCCAAGGGATTTTTAACCTCCCACACCAGATAGACATGGTATGAGAGCAACCGGCCTTTGATGACGCTGTAAGTTATACACAGCGGTGGAAATCCAAATTGCCAGAGCTGGGGTCACGGGGAATCAAACCGCCGACCCTCAGATTAGGAGTCTGACCTCGAAAAAAGTCAGACACTCTAACCACTCCGCCACAGAGAACGCCGTACAGCAGGATGATGATGTTTACTAAGAAATACACTCAGAGACCATCTTGTTTACAACACAAATAGTTTTTTATTTACAACAATTTTTACAGATTCCTCACACATACCAAATATATACATATGTACAGGCAGGCACACAATAAATACTGTCAGTGACACAGTAAGAAATAAAGGACATACAAATGAAAACAGAAAAAAGAATACCAAATACATACATATGTACAGGCAGGCCCACAATAAATACTGTCAGTTCTTTTCACTTCAATGTTCAGGTTTGACACGTTGGATATGCCCGACAGGCCAGACAGATTCAGGAATCTATCCATGGCCCTCTGGTTGAGGAGCCACACTAACATTAATGCGCTGCCACTTCACAATAAATACTGTCAGTTCTGTTCACTTATCACTTATCACTTATCACGGGCCTGGGCCTTCGGGGGGTGTCAAGCTCCCCTGGCGCAAAGAGCTCCTGCGCCTCAATGTTCAAGTTTGACACGTATGTGTATTGCTGCATATAATCTAGGCTTTGGCAGGCCCATGGTTGAGGAGCCATACTAACGTTAAAGCATTGCAACTTCACAATAAATACTGTCAGTTATGTTCACTTATCACAGGCCTGGCCCTGGCCCTTCGGGGGGATGTCGAGCTGCCCTGGCGCAAAGAGTTCCTGCACATCAATGTTCACGTTTGACACATATGTGTATTGCTGCATGTAGTCTAGGCTTTGGCAGGCCCAGGGTGTTCCTGCTGGTAGTTGATGTCGCCACTGGTGTGGGTGCGGCTGGTACCCCTCCTTCGGCAAAGGGCAAGAGGATGCATTCGACGAAGGAGTAGCATGACATCACAGAGGGGGGGCCGCACGGTCTGAGTCATGGGGACGGGAGGGGGGCAGACCTGGGACAGCGCCGGCCCCGAGACTACGGTGCTGTCATCCACCATCTCCGACTCCATGACCTGCAACAGGATGATGTTTATCGTAGCTGCCATCGTCCGCCATCTCCGACGACAAGGCATTGTGATATAATGAGACAAGGCATTGTGATATGATGAGACAAGGCATTGCGATATGATGAGACAAGACAAGGCATTGTGATATGAAGACACAAGGCATTGTGATATGATGAGACAAGGTATTGTGATATGATGAGACAAGGCATTTTGATATGATGAGACAAGACATTGTGATACGATGAGACAAGGCATTGTGATATGATGAGACAAGACATTGTGATATGATGAGACAAGACATTCAGATATGATGAGACAAGGCATTGTGATATGATGAGACAAGACAAGGCATTGTGATATGATGAGACAAGGCATTCAGATATGAGGAGACAAGGCATTGTGATATGATGAGACAAGGTATTGTGATATGATGAGACAAGGCATTTTGATATGATGAGACAAGACATTGTGATACGATGAGACAAGACATTGTGATATGATGAGACAAGACAAGGCATTGTGATATGATGAGACAAGGCATTCAGATATGAGGAGACAAGGCATTGTGATATGATGAGACAAGACAAGGCATTGTGATATGATGAGACAAGGCATTCAGATATGAGGAGACAAGGCATTGTGATATGATGAGACAAGGTATTGTGATATGATGAGACAAGGCATTTTGATATGATGAGACAAGACATTGTGATACGATGAGACAAGACATTGTGATATGATGAGACAAGACAAGGCATTGTGATATGATGAGACAAGGCATTCAGATATGAGGAGACAAGGCATTGTGATATGATGAGACAAGACAAGGCATTGTGATATGATGAGACAAGGCATTCAGATATGAGGAGACAAGGCATTGTGATATGATGAGACAAGGCATTGTGGGTACAATACAATTGCCGAGTTAGTAACTTGCTCGGGTGGCAGTAATTAATTACGTAATGTGGTTAAATGACATGGTGAACAGTGTTCATGGCTGTGTGTGATTTTGTTATTGTTTATGTTTGTGATAGTTATATGAATGAATTGGAGGTGTGGGTGGGTGGGTAGAAATGCAGTGTGAGCGTGTGGCGAAGACTGACCAGCAGGAGTGGGGTGATGGGCAAAGGAGCAGGGGAGGGGGCGAGCCGGAGCGTAATGGTTGGTTGTTGGAATTTTACATCCTGGCAACACCTAAGATCATATGAGGACTGGCACCGACTTGCGACAATGGGAATCTATGGTGACTTTATAGTGCTGCCACACTGGGAGACCAGGCCGCAAGAACCATGACCTGATATCCCACTCAGTCACATTATCCTGACACCGAGTCAACCAGTCCTTGCCCTTTCCTAATAATGCCGAGCGCCTGGCTAGGAAGTGACAAGTATCAATTTTGTATGTCATTGGTTTGACTCGACCTGGAATTGAACTCACGACCTCCGGCATACGAGGTCTGCGCTCTACCGATTCGGCCACCGTGTCCGGTGGGCGGAGCGTGATTGGTGGAGGAGCCACAGGGGAAGGGGACGAATGTACATGCAGGGGGAGGAGCCAACGCTGAGTTGGTTGGTTGGTCATTGGAGCTTTATATCCTGGCAACATCTCAGGTCATATCAGAATGGGTACCGACTTGTGACAGTACACACTCATGGAGATTTTATAGTGATGCCCCACTGGGTAATCATGCCACCACCACCATGATCCGATATCCCACCCAGTCACATTATCCTGACACTGAGCTAACCAGTCCTTGCCCTATCCTATTAATGCAGAGCACCAGGCTACGAAACAAGAAGTATCAATTTTAAAGTCATTGGTTTGACTCGACCGGGAAATGAACTCCCGACCTTCCGCACGCGAGGCCAGCGCATACCTATTAGGCCACCGCACCCACTGCCGAGGCTGAGTGAGTGGCGGGTTGGCCCTCCAGATGCCCCCCTGTAGGGGGGTGAAGGCTTTGCTTCTCTCCCTGCATCCATGCAATGACCATGAATGAGCGTCCCCGCTCATTCCAACATATTGCATGGGTTTGTTCTTCTTCTTCTTTTCGTTCGCCAGAATTACACTTGGAGCCCAGTTCTGTTGAATTTGTCTCCAAGTGTCATATGGCTGTGTATGCGTGGTACCATGGTTTGTTAGGGTGCGCCTTGCGGCCTGCTACCTCCGACTTCAGCACTCTAGGTTTTCTGTTAGAGTTACCTCACCCTTAGCTCCTGATCAAAGGACTTACCTTGGGAGCACAAGGGGATTGAGCTTATAACGCGGCTCTTGCTCGCATGATGTACCTGTCATGGGACACATGAGGTATTTCAATGAGGACACCAGTGCCAACCAGTTGCCCACTCCTCGTCCTGTTAGGATCATCGCCAGTTGGTCCGGGGCTGTTTATTCGACTGGGCAAGCCCACCTTATTTCACAGCTAACCATATTTAAAGGCCATGTCGCTATCCGCCACCTGCGACCCGCTGGGTTGGGGATGGTCGCCCCGGGGATGATCGCCCCATAGACCAGTCCATGGGTTTGTTTATCACAGGGATCGCTGAAGACAAGTCCTGCTGTATTTGGCAGCACTATCTTGTCGCTATAGATGAACATTGCCATCATCCTGCCATTGTAACCTTATTAATATGACCTTATATATGTCTAGGATGTAGAGCTCCAATAAATTAATCCATAAATCAAACCTTGAGAAAGATCCAATAAACCAATCCGCAAATCAAACCTTTCGAGAGCTCCAATAAACCAATCCGCAAATAAAACCTTTCGAGAGCTCCAATAAACCAATCTGTAAATCAAACCTTTTGAAAGCTCCAATAAACAAATCTGTAAATCAAACCTTTCAAAAGCTCCAATAAACCAATCCGCAAATCAAACCAATCTGTAAATCAAACCTTTTGAGAGCTCCAATAAACCTATCCGTAAATCAAACATTTCGAGAGCTCCAATAAACCAATCTGCAAATCAAACCTTTCGAGAGCTCCAATAAACCAATCCGTAAATCAAACCTTTTGAGAGCTCCAATAAGCCAATCCGGAAAGTAAACCTTTTGAGAGCTCCAATAAACCAATCCGCCAATTAAATATTTTGTGATATATGAAATGATAATGCATGTTGACGCATGTAGTCATTGGGCGGGCATTGCTTGTGGGCACAAAATATGTGGAAGCTGAAGTGGGACAAAGAAAAAATCATGACTTTATTTCGGGCACAGCCCCTGGCGGCATTACATTCATCGTGATGGCTGAGAAGTCCTGGCCGACATAAGGTTAAGCACAGATGATAACATATGAGTGTGAGATGGGAGATGCGACATATGGACAAATAGCAATGAGATAATCAACATTTACATAAGAACATCATGGCAGTTTAAGAAACAATATAGCATATTAATTAACAAGTTAAATGCAAAATAATAAATTATTCGGGTGTCAATTGTTGAGTGTCATTTTTTATCGTTCGTTATTTTCATTATTTTGTGTTCATCCGTTTGATTGGCTGTGCTAATCAATCGGCAGGTGTGGGTGGGTGGGTGAAGAAAAGGTTGTAGTTGTTGTCAGTCAGGAGCACTGTTGCAGACTGACCATCCTTGTGTGGGAGAGATGGTCTCTGGATAGAGTTGTGATTTGATTGGTGGATCAGGGTTGTCTTGTGATTGGCCTTGAGCCGGGGGAGGGTGGCTGTATGGCAAACCCCTCCTCCCCCCCCCCCAGTCAAAAGCCCCCCCCCCCTTCCCCCCACTCGGAAGCCCAAGGCTCACAATTGATTACTACGCAACAAACACGGTCACAGGCCAGCGTATATACTAATATTAAATCACTACTGATGTCGGCTTACTTCTCTCTGTTTTCTCCTCTGCCTGGTTTTGGAGGTGGGCGATATTAGGAGTAATGTCCAGGAAGCTTTGATGGCTTTACCTGTTTACAGCACATCGGCTGTTGCCTAGTGCTTCCCCCTGTTGGCGGGTATCTGGTTTCCTGTTTGCTCCATTATCCTTCACATCTTCACATGTGACAAGACCCAGCAATGTCTTATCATGATGTGGGGTAACACTGCCTGCGTGCCTGCACCTACCTACTCACACTCTCCACGACCGGACGTGGTGGCTCAACCGATACAGCACTGGCTTCGCGTTCAGAAGGTCGGGAGCTTGGATCTCGGCCGAGTCAAACCATTGACGTACAAAATTGATTCTTGTCACTACCTAGCCTGGCACTCAGCATTAATAGGATCGTTCAGGGACCAATTTGCTCAGTATCAGGATAACGTGACTGAGTGGGATATTGGGTTATGGTACCAGTGGACTAGCCTCCCATTTCCAGTGGGGCACCACTATAAAATCGCCATGAGTGCACACTGATGTGATCTTAGATGTTGCTGGTATGTAAAACCCCAACAAACAAACATGCTCTATGGGGGATTGGGGTCGGTGTTTTGGATCATAATGTGTTGACGTGAATCTAAATACAATTTAGATTGATATCCAGTCACGGCTGCCTGCTTTTGCCTTTCTGAGTGCTCTGTTCTTGCTCATTTCCAGACGGAGAATTGGGATGGCTTCCAGTTTCCACTACATGGGAGTGTCTTTTGGGTGTAACATAAAACAAATTTCTTAGCGCCTAACTTCTTGTTTGTCAAAGCCGATCCACTGGTTTTCCAACCATATAGCATTACAGTTTTTGCATTAAGTCCATCTGAAAAGTAACACCAGACGGGGTGGCCGAATGAGTAGAGTGTCCGTCTCCTGTTTTGGGAGATCGGGAGATCTGAACCCATGAGTTTGTGGGTTCGAATCCTGGTCGAATCAAACCGATGACTTAAAAATTGATACTTGTCACATCCTAGCCTGACGCTTAGCATTATCAGGATAGAGCAAGGACTGGTTGGCTCAGTGTCAGGATAATGTGACTGAGTAGGATATCAGGTCATGATGCTGGTGCCCCAGTGGGGCAGCACTATAAAAGTCCCCATGAGTGCGCACTGTCACAAGTAGGTACCCGTCCTGATATGACCTTAGATGTTGCTAGAACATAAAACAACAGCAAACAAACAAACAAATCTGAAAAGTAAACCTTGTTTTATTTAACGACACCTCTACAGCACATTGATTTTCACATCATCGGCTATTGGACATCAAACATATGGTCATTCTGATGTATTTCTTTGGAGGAAACCCCATGCCACCATACAGGGTACTCTTTCAGATAAGTAGCAAGGAGTCTTTTATGTGCACTTTCCCACAGACAGGACAGCAAAGATCACAGCTTTTGATGAACCAGTTGTAGACTACCTGTTGGAACGGAAAATAGTCCAAACTGCAAATGGGTCCACTGAGCAGGATCGATCGGATGACCGACACCTTCACAGGTGAACACTCTACTGCCTGAGTTATGTCCCGCTCCTTCCATCTGAAGGAGTACTATTGAAATATGGAGTCGTGATAAGCCAGGTCTTTAAACGCGGAATACATATCAAGATGCACAGCGATGAATGACAATAATAGGAAACAATAGTGTGGCTTATCAAATCTATTCATTAGTTGTTAACAGGTTGGAGAGCTTATCTCGTGTGAGCTATCGTCATTATAGTAGCTAATTTGACCCCCCATTCAATTACCATGGTCGAATTTTATATTGGATTAATATCCAGGTTCACAAATGTGGTTGTGGTGCAGGGAGGTTTTGGGGAAGTTTTCATAATGGAATGCATTACTAGGGAGCAAAACATTATATCTAAGTATCTGAATGTATACAGACCATTTAGTTTGGGAAGTATTTAGTAATCATACATGGTTAGAAAATTAAGAAAGGACTTAGAAAAATAATGTTGTGACTATCTTGTGTGTGGCTTGGCAGTACTGGTGTCATGGAAGATGATGCGAAGAAATGGCAACGCCATGCCTATAGCCCGTCTTGATATGACCTTATTGTTGCTATGACGTAAACCACAACAAACATCAAACCCAACCACTTGCCTACAATTGATCCTAAACCAAACAGGGTGACCGAATTACTTTAGCACTCGCTTCCCATGTGCAGATCATCGGATTCGAACCCGTGGAGTTCAATTCGTGGTCGAGTCCAACCAATTGTAGAATGGCTAAAGCTCGGATCTGTGGTTGTGTAGGAAGGCTATAGTGAAATAAATACAGACAAAGAGAAAGGAAGAGTATAAAGTGTAAAGGAAGAGAGAGAGTCAAGGCATCTGGTTTATTATTTATATGGTTACATGGGTTCATTGTAGAGTATCATCCCACCCCTTTCGCCCAATGGAAAACAAGCATTGTTGGCTCTACCAATGGGGATCCAGCATTCCTGGTCCCCATGGCTACCAGTGGTCTGCCCACCACCACCAAGCTATGTGGCTCCCCTGGCCACCACCAACCTTGACCCTGAGTCTGGTGATCCTACCCAGCTGGGCCCATATGTATGAACCAATTTTTAACAGGACCAGGGTTAAAGGAGGGTGCCGGGTTAGCTAACCGCAGAGTTCCAAATGTGTCACGGGGGATGTATGTGACCAAAACACGCCTGAGTTAGCTAACATTTCAGTTATTTATAGATTTGGGAAATCCCTCTGCGTTTGTAGCCATATATTAGGCTCAAATATATTAAATGCTATCATATTTAACAGAATTACATACGCAATAAGTGAAATTTTATCAATTTAACCCTAAATTCGAACCCTCCTTAAGGCTACCGCCGCATTGGCGGCGATATTAATAGTTATATTTTCGAATCGACGAACGTAAAGTAAACAAATTGCCGCCACCGCATCGACGTCGCTTTCCATACTGGCGGCAGCGGCGGTTTGTTGACTGTACCTTCGTCGATTCGAAAATATAACTATTAATATCGCCGCCAATGCGGCGGTAGCCTTAAGGAGGGTTCGAATTTAGGGTTAAATTGATCAAATTTCACTTATTGCGTATGTAATTCTGTTAAATATGATCGCATTGAATAGATTTGGCCATAATCGGTGCCTAACCCCACCTTTAACGCTCCTTTCGCATGGGGTTAGTGTAGGCGACTTTACACTCGCTGAGTTAGTTTAACCCCGACACATACATACGCATTTTTCGCCGCTAACCCGGGAAATCCGCACAACGCCGGGTTACAACCACTAACCCGGGCTCATACATATGGGCCCAGAAGGGGACGGGGTAGGCCCTAAGTGTGGTTACACCCAGCCCTGCCAGCACCTCTATGTCTATTTACATCCCACTCAGGCATCACCAGCACTTACATATAAATACATACATGCGCTTGGTCACGTACACCTGTTTAGTAATCGAACATTTGCATTCCCCCCGATGCCGTAAATCAGAATATTTTACACAATGACTTACCAAATGTATACTTGTCGTTAACTAGCCTGGTGCTCGCCAATACTAGGATAAGGCAAGGACTAATTAGCTCAATATCAGGATAATGTAACTAGTGGAAAATTGGGTTATGGTGCCAGCTCCTGGTCTCCCAGTAGAGCAGTACTATGAAGTCGCCATGAGTGTGCACTGTTATGAGTCGGTACCTGTCCTGATATAACCTTAGATGTTGCCCGAATGTAAAAAGAAATTCAAACAAGCAATCAAAAGCTTTCACACAAAAATCAGGTAGGGAGATCCCGTGATGGGTAAGGTCATCAGTGGTCATAGAACGTGTTCTTCAAAGCGAAAGGCCTGTCTGAAAGCTTCCAACGCACAAGGTTAAGTGGATGAATGGGAGGAGTTAGGTCCTAGACACATCTGAGGTAATATCAGCCTGGGTAGCGGTCAGTGGTGTCAGTCATTGCATTCCTTTTTACAAGCCTGAAACCCCCACCGCTAACCGCATGTGTGTTTGTATATATATGGAAATAACTTTATTTCTAGGACTATAAAACATGTTTAACTTGTATAATTATGTAAATGATTGCTGCCATTACGGCTTCATGAAATCAGTTTTCTCGGACCTACCTCTCTAACAGAGAGACTCGTGACCAACCCTATACAGTTACACTAATGCTAACTCACCATATGTATTAGCACCCATTATGTTCATAATCCATTTCCGGTTTTATTGTACTGAACTTTCTTTTCTTTTATCTTAAACAAAACTTTAATGGCTGTACCAACTAGGGCTGGTGGCAGGAATAGCAATAGGAGCACTAGCAGTAGTACCAGTAGCAGCATTAGCAGCAGTAGTAGCTGTAGTAGCGGTAGTAGCAGTAGTAGCAGTAGTAGCAGTAGTAGCAGTAGTAGCAGTAGTAGCAGTAGTAGCAGTAGTAGCAGTAGTAGCAGTAGTAGCAGTAGTAGCAGTAGTAGCAGTAGTAGCAGTAGAAGTGGTAGTAGTAGTAATAGCAGTAGTAGCAGTAGTAGTAATAGTAGCAGTAGTAGCAGTAGTAGCAGTAGTAGTAGCAGTAGTAGTAGCAATAGTAGAAGTAATAGTAATAGTAGCAGTAGGAGCAGTAGTAGCAGTAGTAGCAGTAGTAGCAGTAGTGGCATTAGTATCAGTAGTGTCAGTAGTATCAGTAGTAGCAGTAGTACCAGTAGTAGCAGTAGTAGCAGTAGTAGCAGTAGTAGAAGTAGTAGCAGTAGTATCAGTAGTGGCAGTAGTAGCAGTAGTAGCAGTAGTAGCAGTAGTAGTAATAGTAGTAACAGTAGTAGTAGTAGTAGCAGTAGTAGTAATGGTAGTAATAGTAGTAGCAGTAGTAGCAGTAGTAGCAATAGTAGCAATAGTAGCAGTAGTAGCAGTGGTATCAGTAGTAGTAATAGTAGTAACAGTAGTAGCAGTAGTAGCAGTAGTAGCAGTAGTAGCAGTAGTAGCAGTAGTAGCAGTAGTAGCAGCAGTAGCAGTAGTAGCAGTAGTAGCAGTAGTAGCAGTAGTAGCAGTAGTAGCAGTAGTAGCAGTAGTAGCAGTAGTAGCAGTAGTAGTAATAGTAGTAGCAGTAGTAGCTGTAGTAGCAGTAGATGCAGTAGTAGTAATATTAGTAATAGTAGTAATAGTAGTAGCAGTAGTAGCAGTAATAGCAGTAGTAGTAGCAGTAGTGGCAGTAGTAGCAGTAGTGGCTGTACTAGCAGTAGTAGCAGTAGTAGCAGTAGTAGCAGTAGTAGCAGTAGTAGCAGTAGTAGCAGTAGTAGCAGTAGTAGCAGTAGTAGCAGTAGTGGCAGGAGGAGCAGTAGTAGCTGTAGTAGCAGTAGTAGCAGTAGTTGCAGTAGTAGTACTAGTAGCAGTAGTAGCAGTAGAGCAGTAGTAGTAGTGGTGGCAGTAGTAGTAATAGTAGCAGTAGTAGCAGTAGTAGCAGTAGTAGCAGTAGTAGCAGTAGTAGGAGTAGTAACAGTAGTAGCAGTAGTACTAATAGTAGTAACAGTGGTAGCAATAGTAGCAGTAGTAGCGGTAGTAGCAGAAGTAGCAGTAGTAGCAGAAGTAGCAGAAGTAGCAGTAGTAGCAGAAGTAGCACTAGTAGCAGAACTAGCACTAGTAGCAGAAGTAGCAGCAGTAGCAGAAGTAGCAGAAGTAGCAGTAGTAGCAGTAGTGGCATTAGTAGCAGTCGTAGCAGTAGTAGCAGTAGTAGCAGTAGTGGCAGTAGTAGCAGTAGTGGCAGTAGTAGCAGTAGTAGCAGTAGTAGTAATAGTAGTAAGAGTAGTAGTAGTAGTAACAGTAGTAGTAGTAGTAATAGTAGCAGTAGTAGCAGTAGTAGCAGTAGTAGCAGTAGTAGCAGTAGTAACAGTAGTAGCAGTAGTACTAATAGTAGTAATAGTAGTAGCAATAGTAGCAGTAGTAGCAGTAGTAGCAGTAGTAGCAGAAGTAGCAGTAGTAGCAGTAGTAGCAGTAGTAGCAGTAGTAGCAGTAGGAGCAGTAGGAGCAGTGGTAGTAATAGAAGTAGCGGGAGTAGATGTAGTAGCAGTAGTAGCAGAAGTAGTAATATTACTAATAGTAGTAATAGTAGTAGCAGTATTAGCAGTAGTAGCAGTAGTAGCAGTAGTAGCAGTTTTAGCAGTAGTAGCTGTAGTAGCAGTAGTAGCAGTAGTAGCAGTAGTAGCAGTAGTAGCAGTAGTAGCAGTAGTAGCAGTAGTAGTAATATTAGTAATAGTAGTAATAGTAGTAGCAGTAGTAGCAGTAGTAGCAGTAGTAGCAGCAGTAGTAGCAGTATTAGCAGTAGTAGCTGCATAGCAGTAGTAGCAGTAGTAGCAGTAGTAACTGTAACAGCAATAGTAGGAGTAGTGGCAGTAGTAGTACTAGTAGTAGTAGTAGCAGTAGCAGCAGTCATAGCAGTAGTAGCAGTAGTAGCAGTAGTAGTAGCAGTAGCAGTAGTAGTAATAGTAGTAGTAGTAGCAGTAGTAGCAGTAGTAGCAGTAGGATCAGTAGTAGCAGTAGTAGCAGTAGTAGCAGTAGGAGCAGTAGTAGAAGTAGTAGCAGTAGTAGCAGTAGTAGCAGTAGTAGCAGTAGCAGCAGTCATAGCAGTAGTAGCAGTAGTAGCAGTAGTAGTAGCAGTAGCAGTAGTAGTAATAGTAGCAGTAGTAGCAGTAGTAGCAGTAGTAGCAGTAGTAACAGTAGTAGCCATAGTAGCAGTAGTAGCAGTAGTACCAGTAGTAATAGTAGTAGCAGTAGTATTAACAGTACTAGTAGCAGTAGCAGTAGCAGTAGTATTAGTAGTAACAGTAGCTGTAACAGTAGCGATAGTAGTAGTAATAGTAGTAGCGGTAGTATCAGTAACAATGGTAGTAGTAACCGTAGTAGTAATAGTAATAGTAGCAGTAGTATTAGTGGCAGTAGTGGCAGTAATAACCATACTAATCGTACTAGTATTGTTTTTCCATAAGAATGAGATCAGGTCAATTAGAATGTTACGCAAAGTTTCAATTTCATAATATATATAGGCCTATACAAAATACTATACGTATCACAATAGGTATCCCTAAAATTATCTAAGAAAGATATTAAATGAAAAACTCCCACCATACTGGATGGCCGAATGAGTTAGAGCGTCCGTCTCCCATGTTGGTAGATCATGGGATCGTGGGTTCGAACCCTGGTCGAGTCAAACCAATGACTTGTCACTTCCTAGCCAGGCGCTCGGCATTATTAGGATAGGGCAAGGAGCAGTGGAATGAGGAAGACCAATCATCCGCGATTGAGATTTCTCCTGCTTAAACAACTAATATACCACACAAAAGAATACTCAGAAGTTAGATTTGTTAGTGAGGAGGGGAGGGCAGCAAGGAAGAGGGAGCAGGCCATATATTCATGTATTTATATATGCATAATATATTAATGTGGCTGATTTGACTGATATCATGTTCAGAAAAGAAGTAGATCAGGAAAAGCCTATTTTATTTTACGGACTGGTTAACTGCTAAAAGTGGCAAACTCAGTGAATGGTGGTCATGTTGTTGTCCCTTAGTGTGTGTGCCTCTACAGTGATACGCAGGTTCTCTGGCAGTCCAGTGAACAGTTGGGTGGACACACGTGGGACTCAGTGAATGGTGGTCATGTTGTTGTCCCTTAGTGTGTGTGCCTCTACAGTGATACGCAGGTTCTCTGGCAGTCTCCTGAACAGTTGGGTGGACACACGTAGGACCGTCAATGTCCTTGTTTAATTAACCGTTATGGCAGGGCCCCAGGCTACCTTGAAAATAAGTGGGCCTCCTCAGCTCAGTCATATTGAGGATTTGCAGTTGCGTGCCCAGAACACGTGACCTTTATTTACACCACCATGTTGGATGTCCTGCTGAGACCAACTTAGGCTTTATTGTATATTGAATATCAATTGAACGGACGCAGTGGGCGAATCGGTAAAGAGCGCAGGCTTCCCGCGTGGAAGGTCAGCAGTTCGAATTCCAGCCGACTCAAAACAATGACTTACCAAATTGATACTTGTCACTTCCTAGCAAGGCGTTCAGCATTAATAGGATATGGCAAGGACTGCTTGGCTCGGTGCCAGGATAATGTGTCTGAGTGGGAAATGAGGTCATGATGCTGGTGTCCCAGTGGGGCAGCACTATGAAATCGGCATGAGAGCAGACTACCATAATATTACGTTGATCATTATAAAGTACTTTTCTTTAGAAACAAATGTCATTAAGAAACTGTCTAATTTTGGAGATAGTGGTGAAACTACGCAAATTAAATGTGGGTTTATACCTTCGAAATACAGGACATCATAGACATTTGGCAGGTTGTAATAAATTGACTCCCCTCCCGATATGACCTTAGGTGTTGCCAGGACGAAGAACTTCAACAACCAACCAATAAATTGAGGTAAAGTTGCATAGCTTGATGGATTTGAGTTTCTGCTATTATTTTCGATAAAGACATTAGCTTGATTGTTATAATTGACCTAACTTTTGTTTGAAGTAACTGTTATTATAAATGGTTAATTTGGAAATATGTTCAATGTATTTACTATTACCCCATCATAACGCGAAAGCGGATATAAGGCGATCAAACCTTGAACGTTAATTTATTGTTATTCCCACACCTATTCCATTCAATCCTGGTCAAATAAAATGGCGCCGTAATTTTATAGCATCTGAATGTTTGATTATCAATGATTTGCTTCCCTTTGAAAGTGGCCCAAAGGGAGCTGATACTTCGAAAAAAGCAAATCATGGCGGGCGATAATAGGGTGGGTTAGGAGGTTCAATTAGACTGGAGTTCTCAAGCTGATTTTCTTGAACCCCATTATATCGCGACCCCGATTTTGTTTCGCGATCGCGTTATAAAGGGGTCATACTGTATACATTCCTATCTGAACCGATAGTTATCTATTTGTAATTGTCACACTGGTTGCCAACAACAACATCGGATTTGCCTCCAAAATCCCATGTTCGTTGCCGGTCACGTGGTTTGGTCATGTGGCTTGGCTAATCTGATTGGAGGTGTGCATCGATTTATTACCGCACGAACGCTGAACGGGGTCGTAGATGGCGGTATTCTCCCAGTCTCCCTCCTCGTCCTCCCCCTCCCCTCCCCCTTCCCCCATCCTCCCCCTCTCCTTCCCTCTTACTCCCCTGTCCACATCCACCTTCCCTCCCCCTCCTCTCCCCCTTCACCTCATCCCTCCTACCCCCCTCCCATCGCCCTCCCGTCCCCCTCCCCTCCCCCTTCCCCTCCTCACTCCCCGTCCCCTCGGCCTCCCGTCCCCATCCCTTCCCCTCCTCCCCTCTCCTCCCCTTATCCTCCCCCTTCCCTCCCCTCCCCTTCTCCTCCCCTTCCACATCCCCTTCTCCCTCCCCCCCATCTCCCCCCCCTCTCTCCCCCCCTCCCCTCACCCCCCCCCCCCTTCTCCCCTCCCCGTCCCCAATGTGCCATCATGACGCAGTACCCGGCAGTCCTAATGACCCTGTCCGAGGGGATGTCGGTGTCAGGTGACAATGGCGGCTCACAGAGTGATTTCATTCTCCACTGTATGCACACCCAGGCGGCGTGACAATATGGCGCATGGATCATCGCTGCTGGCATATTAACAAACTGCCAGCGCCACCTGCAGTCCTCTACGCAACTTATTCTTGTTCCATCAACTCTTCCTACACGTGCATGCAATCTATATTGCTGTGTTTTTCAAAATGGTTGGTTGGTTGTTGGAGTTTTACGTCCTGGCAATATCTAAGGTCATATCAGGACTGGTACTGACTTGTGACAGTATGCACTCAATGCGACTTATAGTGCTGCCCCACTGGGAGACCAGGCCGCCAGCACCGTGACTTGATATCCTGCTCAGCCACATTATCCTGACACTGCAGCAACCAGTCCTTGCCCTATCCTAATTGATGCTGAGCGCCTGGCTAGGAAGCAACACATATACATTTGTAAGTCATTGGTTTGACACCAGGAAATGTAGCAACAAGAATAGATTGTTTTGTTTTCAGGTTGGAGGTATCGGGTGGAAGATGATATATCAGGTTGATCTTTATAATCGGCCTTATTTTTGGTTTGATTAACTTTTATTATAAATGGCCAAGTTTGGAAATATTTGAAGTGAAAATGTGATAAATCATTGTTGCGTCCAGAAGTACCACATTTGTCAAAACCAAAACAATTATCTAGAATTGATTCTACATAGCTAACTTAGATAGTGTTGCGCTTATTAAGCAGCTGTTGCCATATATAAGGGAAGATTGAGACTGTTTAATGGATGCTGTTGCTACCGAAGCCTATGGTGTCAGAATTTTGGCATGCTTGCCAAAATTAATTTGGCATGTTTTCACCTCAAATATCTCAAAAGTTAGCCATTTAAAATGAAAGTTATGTCAAACTAAAGTATGATAGATTATAGCGAACAAGAGAAAATGACAAAATCAACTTTAAGTCCGATACATAGAATCAATTCTAGCCGAGTATTATGGTTTTGAAAATGTGATGCTTTTTATGGGACTGCAGCTTTAACAGGTTTGGTCAATTTCCTCAAAGGAGGTGAAGTGTGACTGTGAGTGATTATGTACAAGACCAAACGGCAAGGGCCCTGCTTCTCCCATGTGAAAAGTACAATAGACCCCACCCCACCAGTTAAGCTAGTGACATCTGTCGACAGAATGTGAAACCACTCTAGTCGGGTCGTTTCACTAACTGCCGATGATTTCACATATTGTATCTCTGTAAAGAATGCTTGGAAAAATAATAAAATGATTGATTGTATTCAGATATTCATATCGCAACAGGCATAAAGCTCTTATCCTGATAATACATATATAGAAAAGACAACTATATTTAATTTTTCTTCTGGGTTTCACCGCCGCTCTCTTCACATGTATTAAACCCCACCAGTTAAGGAGTTTGACACCCCTGCCCTGCAGAGTTGTAAACCACTGCCTTGTGGTACAGGTTCTTGACAGAACCGAAGGCTAAGGGAGCAAACCATGAACAGAAAACCATGTCACAGCATCAAGGGCGGTTGATGTATGGAACTCCCAACATCTCCTGACCAGCCACTGCAGGGACAAATAGTTTTGCACCTGTCTGGACATGTTTTTGCCAGTGTGAGACCTCTATTTGCTCCCCGAGAGAGTGCTGCTGGTAACTTGGAAAAGCCAGCAGCACTTCAACACTTTTGCAGGCAGCTTTCATGAAATGTTTAACGGAAACAAGCTGAACTCTGTTCCAGAATTCACCTACCTCGGAAGCAATATATCAAGTGACGGATGCATTGATGCTGAAATACAGAGGTGGATGGCCAAGGCTAGCGCATCTTTCAGTCGACTACGCCAGAGACTCTGGAACAACCACCATGTGTCCATGCGGGTCAAAGGCAAGATCTACCACCCAATTCTGCTATCCACCCTACTATACGGAGCCGAGGCCTGGACAGTGTACAGACGACAGATGAAAAAGCTGCATGCCTTCATCATGCGGCATCTGCTTTTGATCATGAGGCTAACCTGGAAGGACAAAGTGACAAGTAAGGAAATACTCGAACGGACAGGGCTGCCCTCTATGGAAGATCTTCTGATCAAAAAGAATCTCTGGTGGACTGGACAACTCATGAGGATGTCATCACACAGGCTACCAAAGCAGATCCTCTACTCTCAACTGTCTTCTGGTTACAGAAAGAGAGGGCACCCTCGTCTCCAGTTCAAGGATACCATCAAGAGAAACCTTAAGCTGAGAGACATTAAGACTGACTCATGGACATCACTCTCACAGCAGAGAGCTAAATGGAGAGCGGCAGTCAAGTAATGAAAGCAGTCTTTGTCGCATCGCGACCGACAGCATGATGATGATGATGAGTTATGTTAGTGACATATATTGGCAGAGGCGGCCTGGTTTCCCAGTGGGGCAGCACTATAAAGTCGCCATGAGTGCGCACTGTCACAAGTCGGTATCCCTCCTGATATGACCTTAGATGTTGCTAGGACGTTAAACAACAACAAACAACAAATCTATAGGCAGAATCTGGAACCACTCTAGTCGGGTACATTCAAGCTTAACTGGAGGGGTCTATTGGATCAATCCCCAGCCGAATCCAAACCAAAAACTTAGCCAAGTTATACGTGTTGCTCCCTTGCCTGGTATTCACCATTGCTAGAAGATGGACCGGCTAGCTCATTGTTGGGCTGTTTCACATGTGGGAGGTCATTTCTTCGAACCACGACCAAGTCAAATGATTTACTTACCAAATAGATAACTGTTGCTACTTAGCCTGGTGCTTTGCATTAATAGGATAGCACATGGTTTGATTTGCTCAATATCAGAATGATATGACGGAGTGGGATATCGAGTCATGGTGCTGATGGCCTGGTCTTCCAGTCACCATGGGTGTGTGCTGTCACAAGTCGGTGCCCATCCTGATTTGACCTTAGATGTTGCCAGGACGTAGAACCCTAGCAAACAAACGTTCCGTCATACTTACTCCGTCGTGAGAAACTGAAGTCTTAAAAACACAATTAAGGGTAATTCAATCTGATAAGTTAGGGGCCTACTATCCCGTAAACTAAAATAAATAGTTTGCATGAAAATTGCATTCCTTTTTAAAAGGCCCGAGACTGATTTCACTACTGGTGCAAAGTCAGATACAAGGGTGGCATTAGCAGGAGAGTATCTACTTCCATGTTGTTTGGCCTATAAAGTAGTGAATTGGTTCTGAATTGCAAATAAACTAATCCAATTACCTCTAGCGCCACTCAGCGGGCGACTTTCCCACTACCATCTCAGGTTAGGAGACGGGGAAGCAATCGCCGTCTCGGTGTGTGTGCTAATGTCATTGGTTCGTTTTTTATTTCCATTAAATATTTAAAGAAAGTTTGACTTTCATCTAAATGTCTCTCAGAATATAACCATGTACCAGATGGGATGGCTGACTCGGAAAGATCGCTAGATGGCCTCCCCTTAGATAAAGGATTCACCCTGTACTCACAGTACACTGGTGAAGACCAACCTTATATAAAAACGGTCGAAAAAGCGGGTTAATGAAATGAGAGCCTAATTTCACAATCTAAGAAGAAACATTTATTCTTTGTGTATATGTCTTCATATTTCCCCGCTACCTTTGAGTTGAAAAATATAATAAAACATCTGGTTTAATAAGATTTAAAAGTGAAATCGACAGCGTTCTATGGCTACCATCTTGTCTTTTTGCATTCTCTCCCATTTCACCAACTCTGTGCCGATATAAGTAACCATTTGACACTGGAGCCAGGCATTCTATTTCATGTTCCATACTAAAGCTATTTTTGCCCGTATTTACACTACGTTGTCATTCACCCGTGTACTACAAGTACAGGGGGAATCTTTTATCTAGCCTCCCCTGTGATTGTGAGTGGTCATCGGTTTGTTTGTATATTTGTTTGTTTTGTGGAGTTTTACGTCCAGGCAACATCTCATCGGTTGGTACCTGCTATGGCCCTATTTTGCAAACCATGCATTAATTGTCAATAGGTAAAGTTTACATTGCACGTATTTCTTCTTTAATCGAAAGAGAGTTAGCCAAGTCATTAATATAATTTATTCTGTAACTTTGGTCTAATGAAAGGAAAATGTATCGATCACATTTTTATGTTCAGATCAACATATCAAAATCTAGACAAATTGCAAAAGAGTGTCAAGTGATAGCAAAATTTATCAGAGATCTATTCCATTTTTAAGTGGTTAAATTTGTGTCAAATTGCAGCAAAGATTTTATTCACGAGACATAGCTAAAATTACAGAATGCGATACAGTCCAGTTGCATATTTCTATACTCATGTTGTGGGTTTTGTGAGTTTTTATTTGTACATTAGTTGATTAAGCAGAGAAATGTTCAACTGCAGGCAATTGGTCTTCCTCATTCTACTGCTCCTTTCGCTATCCTAGTAATGTTGAACGCCTGACTAGGTTACTAAAATAAAACAGGAAAACATTTTAGCCTTTTTTAGGGCAGCTGGACTGTACCAACTCATATAGTTTACTAAATAAATTCTATCAATTATTAATACAACTTTTCTTTTTCTATGGGAATTTGTTTCCCTTGACCACAAATACATGATTGTGAGCTTTCTAATTTAATGAGTGTCTATTGGCACAAAATTGATTGTCTGCTTTTACATGTAAAAGCGATGGTTTGAACAAAAAACAAACATTTCTCGCTGTGAATATGGCCTATGCTGCCGACACTGCGTAAAGCAACTACCAATCAATCATCAATCAATCAGGTTGCGACCAGTATCAGTGTTTATGTCATTGGTTTGATTCCTTCAGAATGCTGTTTGTTTGATGTGGTTTTACGTCCTAGCAACATATGATGTCATATCAGGACGGATACTGACTGCCTTGTGATAATGCGCACTCATGGCGACTTTATAGTGCTGCCCCACTGGGAGACCCGGTCACCGGCACCATGACCCAATATCCCTTGATATGACCTTAGAGGTTGCCAGGACATAAAACTCGTAACAACCAACCCAATATCACACTCAGTTACATTATTCTGATACTGAACTAACCAGTCCTACTCCTGTCCTATTAAATTTCAGGTTCTAGCCTAGGTGGTGAGTGACAAGTATCAAGCTTGTCAGTAATTGATTTGACTCGGCCAGGATTTTAACTCCTGATCTTCCACATGGCCAACCTCCCAGATTTGGCCACCGCGTCCGGTGAGAATGTAAATGAATGAAGACAACATTTTCAGTGAGAAGAACTACCATATTCCTGAGTCTGAATTGAATTGAAGCATATTGTTGGCAGAAAGCCTAAAGAACTTGTTTTGTGACAGTGTATTTATGCAGCCCAGAAAGTTAATTCTAATGACTTATTTTCACCGCTAGACAGTCATACTCATAGTCTCTATTAGAAATTCCACTTTCGCTACCTTTCCCTATGTGCTTCCCTAATGATCCTGGGTTAAACCAGAGAGCGTGTATATAGATGAGAGGGACAACTCCCGCGAAAATAGGTAACACAGGTTACAGTGGCGCTCCTGGCGGTTATTGTTGAACAAGCCTTGAGTTTGCCGGTACCAGCAGTGCAAAACATTAGTTTTCTTCACAAATTAATAGAAATCCAGAACCCTAACCTTATAAATTCAATATAATCTTTTTGGTAAACATGTTTTCTATATGTGTTCCAAGCGGCTTATGTCTAGGTCATGTAGTTTTAGAGATATTTAGCTTTTTCTGTTTGAAGATTGTTCACCGCCATTGACAATGCATTGAGTTTGCCTTACGTGCAGCGCAAAACGTTTATTTTATTCAAAATGAATAGAAATCCAGAACCCTAACCTTATAAATTCAATATAATGTTTTTGGTAAACATGTTTTCTATATTTGTACCTACCGATTTGTTTCTAGGTGGTGTGGTTTTAGAGATATGTCACTTTTTCTGTATGAAGAATGCACACGACCATTGACAATGCATTGGGGCAAACTCAATGCATTGTCAATGGCAGTGAGCAATCTTCATACAGAAAAAGTGGCATATCTCTAAAACGCCACCACCTAGAAACAAATCACTTGGTACACATATAGAAAACATGTTTACCAAAAAGATTAAATTAAATTTATATGGTTAGGGTTCTGGATTTCTATTAATTTTGAATAAAACTGATGTTTTGCCGGTACGCATACAGCTGTGTCATAAACTGTTCAACAACCACCACTTGGAGCGCCACAGTCGGCACTTGTTACACGGTCTAGTATGAGAGTTGTCCCTCTCATCTATATACACGCTCTCTGGTTAAACCTAGTTCCCCTTGTTCTGTCACTTTCAGTTGCTGTGTAGGTAGCTAACTATCTATCCGCTGCATGCATTCTTTCTGTGAACATTGGACCGCCGGACTCGTCACCAGGGGGTGCCACACTGGCGGTGGCGGCGAACACAAAGAGGATGTCACACTGCACGGGTCTCTGGATAGCGGTGGGTGCTTGGAGGCTGCAGTCGGGCAGTGTTTCCTCATTTGAGTCAAAGCAGCTTTGGCGCCGGAACCCAAGCCGACATGGGCTTTGAGCTGTAATGGTTCGTTGGAGTTTTATGTCCTGGTGCCATCTAAGGTCATATCAGGACAGGTACCGACTTGTGACAGTGCGCACTCATGGTGACGTTATAGTGCTGGCCCACTGGGAGATCAGGCCACTGGCACAATGACCTAATATCCCACTCAGTCACATTATCCTGGCAATGAGCTAATCAGCCCTTGCCCTATCCTATTAATGCCAAGTGCCAGGCTAGGAAGTGCCAAGTATCAATTTCATAAGTCATTGGTTTGACTCGACTGGGAACTGAACTCCAGACCTTCCGCACGCGAGACCCGCGCTCTACCGATTCGGCCACCTCGCCCAGGGGCTACTGCCCAAAGGCAATGTGTGTCTCTCGTCAAGGTCGGGTGTTATGTGTCTGTCTACTCATGGATGGGCGATGCGCTAGTTAATCAAGCCTAGGCAGTGGGTGTCTCTTGATCAAGGTTGGGCAGTGTGTGGAGCTAATCAATACTGGACAAAGAATGCGTCTTATGTAGCAGTCACACTACGACGACAAGCAGCGGCGACAGCCCTGCGACACCCACTCCCGGTTGTCGCTGATTGTCGCGCAGGTGCCGCGCAGGTGCCGCGCAGGTGCCGCCGCGACACCTCCGCGACACCTCCAGTTTCTCCACTCTTTCTCGACTGTCGCAGGGTTGTCGTGGGGATTTTGGACATGTTGAAAAACTTCTACGACAGCCGACGACAGCCGAGGTTGCGGCACTGTCGCGGCACTGTCGCGGCACTGTTGCGGCACTGTCGCACTGTCGCGGCACTGTCGCGGCACTGTTGTCTTGTCGTTAAGCTGTAGTTGCTTCTCTCTCCATGTATGTGTCTCTGTGTGTCTCTGTGTCTGTGTATATGTGTGTCTATGTGTCTATGTGTGTGTCTGTGTCTATGTGTGTGTCTGTGTGTGTATATGTGTGTCTATGTGTGTGTATGTGTGTGTCTGTGTGTGTGTGTCTATGTGTGTGTCTGTGTCTATGTGTGTGTCTGTGTGTATATGTGTGTGTATGTGTGTGTGTATGTGTGTGCATGTGTGTGTGTCTGTGTCTATGTGTGTGTCTGTGTATATGTGTGTGTCTGTGTGTGTATATGTGTGTCTATGTGTGTGTCTGTGTGTGTGTGTCTGCATGTGTCTGTGTGTGTATGTGTGTGTGTCTGTGTCTATGTGTGGGTGTCTGTGTCTATGTGTGTGTCTGTGTGTGTATATGTGTGTCTATGTGTGTGTCTGTGTGTGTGTCTGTGTCTGTGTGTGTATGTGTGTGTCTGTGTCTCTGTGTCTATGTGTGTGTCTGTGTCTATGTGTGTGTCTGTGTGTGTATATGTGTGTCTATGTGTGTGTCTGTGTGTGTCTCTGTGTGTGTGTCTGTGTACGTGTGTGTGTGTCTGTGTCTCTGTGTGTGCCTCACTCTGACTCTCAGTCTGACTCTGACTCTGACTCTCAGTCTGACTCTGACTCTCACTCTCAGTCTGACTCTGACTCTCAGTCTGACTCTGACTCTGACTCTCAGTCTGTCTCTCACTCTCAGTCTGACTCTGACTCTCAGTCTGACTCTCACTCTCACTCTCAGAGTGAGAGTGAGAGTCAGACTGAGAGTGAGAGTGAGAGTCAGACTGAGAGTGAGAGTGAGAGTCAGACTGAGAGTGAGAGTCAGACTGAGAGTGAGAGTGAGAGTCAGACTGAGAGTGAGAGTGAGAGTGAGAGTCAGACTGAGAGTGAGAGTGAGGCACACACAGAGACACAGACACACACACAGAGACACAGACACACACACAGACACAGACACACACACACACACAGAGACACATACACACACAGACACACACTCAGAGACACATACACACACAGACACAGACACACACAGACACACACAGACACAGACACACACAGACACAGACACAGACACAGAGACACACATAGACAGACACACACATAGACACAGACACACACAGACACAGACACACACACAGACACACACAGACACAGACACACACACAGACACAGACACACACATGGACACACATAGACACACATAGACACAGACACACACATAGACACAGACACACAGAGACACAGACACACACATAGAGACACACACAGAGACACAGAGTCACACACACTCAGACACAGACACACAGACACTGTCGTCCCGCTGTCGTCCCGTTTGTCGTCCTGATGTCGTCCGTATGTCGTCCGATTGTCGTCCAACTTAGCCCGAATTTGCATATGTCGTCGTGATTTCTCAAAACTCCAGCCGCCGGGCTGTCGTCCTCCCATTGTCGTCGTAGTGTGACTGCTACATGAAGTAGGGTGTGGCTGAGGGTGTTTGCGTTTTGTTTGCAGGCCGAGCTCTTGCAACTCCGGAAACTGTCTTAACTTTACTGTACACAATCACACTGTGATTTTGTTGGGGATGCGTTCATATATATATATATATATATATATATATATATATATAAATCTTTCTGCAGTACAATAAGTGGCAACACTGAAGCGAAGATGTAATTAACTCGTAACAGTTGAGTTTCCTTACTTCTTTTCCTGACATCGTGTACCGTCTCAGACTCCTCTTACTTCTGAGGCGTCTCATACTGCTGGTGCTTTTACTTCTGGAGTCGCTGGCAGGGCACTCGTCTTCTTCATCGGATATGCGACCTCCTCCGCGACCGTGCCACCCCGTATCTGGAGTGTTCGTCCAAGGTGGCACGACGTGGCACCGGCGTGGCACCGACGTGGCACCGGCAGCACCGGCGGCACCAGTGCTTTTTCCTTTGTCGCGCACTGGAGTTGTCGGGCTGCCTGCTCTCCGTTCTTCTTGGAATAGCCAACTGTCTTTTCTCCGTCTTATGACATTGCGCCGTTCCTTTAATTCCGCCACCTGCTCCTCCAATGTCATGTCAGCAATCTCTTTTAGGATAAGTGTCTCCTCCTCCTCAAGGCTAATAGCCGCCATTTTCAGGCAAACTATCTCTTGAGTCACTGTTCGCCATCTCTGCCAAAGTTGCTGCGGCAGTTCTTCTAGTTATTCGCCTAGGTGGCGACTTCTGGCCTGTTTTCTTTCCTTTTCGCCTTTTGGTACGCCTATCTCCTCTGCGTGACGCACCACACAAATCACAATACAGCATGTCAGTGCAAGCAGCAGCAGTAGCAGAGACCACCACCGTATCAAAAGAAAATTGCAGACGAAGTGACAGAGATATGGTCACGTTTTGGTACAATTTGCGCTCCGCAGGTTGCGCCCTATTCACACACTCCTGATCAAGGTGGGTGCGCGACTTCGAATACATTTAATATCAAATGTACATAATATAATATATAAACCTTGGATTATGCTACGTTGCATTATATTATTATAATCCATTATAATACACATATATAAATCTTTCTGCAGTGCAATAAGAAGAGAGACAATAAGGTAGTGGTTGAGTAGTTTAATCTCTGGCAAGGGATTATAATCCTCCGGTGCGACTGACACTGGTCAACATCTGGGGGAGGAGAGGTGGGCCGAGATGGTGCCACCGGTAAGGTGTAGCATCTTACCGAGTATAACAATATGGTAATAATAATAAGTGATATTTCCTTGCGTATCTTTATACTCGCATAAAACGGTATACATCACATATGTAGTATAAAAATACATTTTAAGATAGTTAGTGTTTTTAATTGTTAGAGTTGATAGCATGAAATCAACTCACAAGAGAGGTTCAACCGCTGATATTGTTAAATTAATGTTGCTTTCAAACCATAGCTATATTGAAACTTGAAAAGTGAAATTGTCATGTATTTCCAATCTGTAACCAGAGAGAGCAAATTTGCGACATGTATATTCCCAGACTAGGTAATTCCAAATGGCTGAGGGAAACTAAGCACATATTAGGATGGTAAATGTTGTTTTTTTAGATAACGTAGCTTTTAAACAATAGTAGAAGCTGAAATTGCAATGACAGAATTTTGAACTTTGGCGTATATACATAGTCTAGCCGTGTATAGGTGAGTGATCGCCGCTGGTTATGTTCTTCTCTGGTGTCACATAATACAGATATTAGATTGATATTGATCCCTTCGATATCATAAAAGCAGTTATATTTTAAAAACTAACTATAGTTGATATTTCTGTAAAGTCTACACAATTATTGTAGTAGCCTGCACTGACTTCTCAGGTAAGGAGCCGCATAGACAGCGAAACGTGGGTAGGGTGGTGACATGGGGGGGGGGGCCTAGGTGGTGTAATGGTTAGCACACTGGCCTAGTATGCAAGAGATGTGGATTCGATTCCCGTTCTAGGCATAATATTTCCCATGGCATCACCGCCATGACACTGGTGCTGTCACCAGGATCCTGTACAAGCTATACTCTGTATGGTTGTTGAACCTACCCTGTGTATGTATATATATAAGTTTATTGCCTCTATGTATGTAATTGTAAGTATTAACTGACTATTTGGAAGACGTACAATTCCAGGGGGACGAGTGCAGTAAAATACACTGACTTCTCAGGCAAGAAGCCACATAGACAGGTAGGTGTGGGTAGGGTGGTAACATGAAGGAGTGTAGGTGGTGTAATGGTTAACACACTGGCCCGGCATGCAAGAGATGTGGGTTCGATTCCCACTCTACGCGCAATATTTCCCATTTCATCACTCCCCATGACAATATTATGTTGAAGTTATTTAATTCCATGGCTTTGAGTTTCTGCCATATTTATGGGATAACATTCATCGTTATCGTTTATCTTAACTTAGTTTGAAGTAACTTTTATTTTAAGGTATTAATTTGGAGATATTGGAAGTAAAAACAAGCCTAATTAATTTCAATGTACACACTGAAATGACATTGCACACACACCCATATCTACATCCTCACCTACACCCACATATATGGCTAGACCCACACACACACCTACACCCACACCTACACACACCTACACACACACCTACACCAACACACACCCAGGCACCCACATACAAACACTTACACCCACCTCCACACTCACACCCACTTCCACACCCACACCCGCATCCACACCTACCTCCACATCCACCTCCACCTCCACCTCCACACCCACACCCACACCCACACCCACACCCACACCCACACCCACACCCACCTTCACACCCACACCCACACACATTTTTTAAGTATAACAGTCTAAATAGCAGAACACCCAGCCTGCAATAAATGCTTAATGAGTGCACTAGTATCCGAGCTGGATACGTAGAATCAAATCCAGTTAAGTGTTTTGCTTTCGACAATTTGATTCCTTCATCAGAATACCGATACCTGTGAAAGGAATATTATTGAGCGAAGATCAGGTGACCAGACCTTAAAGTGCCACCGGAAACCATCATTTGGCGCATGCGCACTGGTGGATGATTTGGTTAAGGACACCAGCAAACACAGTCAACAGTAACAGAAGAGCATCGAAATGCCAGCGTCCACAAATGGGTAGTAGGAGAAAAGGCGACATTTTGACGGATGTTTTTCTTCTTCGGGGGGGGGGGGGGGGGGGGCGGTATTTTAGTCGGGTGGGTGGAAGGGGTGGAAGGGCGGTGTATCCCCCAATAGCCGATGTTTACTTTTTGTGCTGGGAGGGTCGTTAAACGAACGAACAAACAAGGGAAGTGTGTACGTGGAGGTTTTGTGTGTGTGGAATTGTTGTGGGGGTTTTGTGGGTTTTTTGGGGTTGGTTTCTTTGTTTATGTTCTCTTTTTTTTGGATGGGGGAGGAAAGACGGGGGGGGGGGTCCCCACAAATGGCATATTTGTTCAAAGCTCACTCTGAGGTCACCGGACATTCATCTTGAGGTGTAAATGTAGTGTATTAGCATCCTGAACCTTCCATGACCTATTTATTCTCTGAGCCCCCGCCCTGATGCAACCATCCTGACTGAGCTTACCTGAGCTTACCTGCACGTGTCTCCCACACCCACACCCACACCCACACCCACACCCACACCCACACCCACAACCACACCCACAACCACACCCACAACCACACCCACACCCACACCCACACCGAGCTGAAGAAAGTTATAAAAAAAAAGTTAATAAGTTTCCAGTAAGGATTCCATCCACCTTTAACTCTGTTCGCAGCTCAGTTTGGTTTCTACTTCTTTTACGCCCATTTTCACGGAATCTATAAACAAGCCTTCAGTAAACCATGCTCATCGTAGAGTTAAAACTGGTGTGCCTACCTGTCATTTATTTGCCACATGGCGGTAATCTCAGACACTTGACACTGCAACCCTGTAGTTGCACGTGAATGGTGTCACACTCTTCAATTGTTTAAACGACAAGACTTCATGTCCTTGTCTTGTTGGGCGTTACTGCTCATGCTGTGCCCTTGTTGTTTTCAAATAGCGCAGTGCCAAATATGCCAAACGGTTTGAAACCAACAACATGCCAAGCCGCTTATTAACGACGCCATTACAAGCATATCATATTATAAGGTCGGAATCGATTTCTTCCAAATAAGACCAAAAAAAATGTTGTTCTTGCTCCTGGATCTGCTCACACTAATGCTGATGTCTACCACACTTAACGTTATCTGCAAATAAACAAATCCTTGTCAGTTACTTCAGGAAATAGGACGGACCGTTCGTGGTATTTCCACATCGTGTGTCTACGACTTCCCAGGTGATTGCGAATGGATAAATAACACTGTCAAAATAAATGCGTGTCCGTATTGGTTTCATATATTGATAAATAACTCCTCCATCCAATCACCTCTCTCTCCAGTCTCAAACTTAAAGCTGCATAGTTCGATGAAGCATCCATTTTAAAAATCAAAACGATTATCCAGATTTTATTCTACATATCCAACGTAGATACTGGTGTCCTTATTAAACATTTTCCCGCCACATAGAAGAGAACACTGGGGCAATTTAATAGAACCTGTTACTGCAGAAGCCTACGGTGCCACGCCTAGGGGAGTAATGGACCCATTACCTGGTGTGTCTAGTGCCGCGCCTCGGGGAGTAATGGGCCCATTACGTAGTACGTCCAGTGCCACGCCTAGGGGAGTAATGGGGCCATTACCTAGTGCGTCCAGTGCCATGACTAGGGGAGTAATGGGGCCATTACCTAGTGCGTCCAGTGCCATGACTAGGGGAGTAATGGACCCATTACCTAGTGCATCCAGTGCCATGCCTAGGGGAGTAATGGGCCCATTACCTAGTACGTCCAGTGCCACGCCTAGGGGAGTAATGGGCCCATTACCTAGTGCATCCTGTGCCATGACTAGGGGAGTAATGGACCCATTACCTAGTGCGTCCAGTGCCACGCCTAGGGGAGTAATGGGACCATTGCCTAGTGCATCCAGTGCCACGCCTAGGGGAGTAATAGGCCCATTACCTAGTGCATCCAGTGCCACGCCTAGGGGAGTAATGGGATCATTACCTAGTGCATCCAGTGCCATGCCTAGGGGAGTAATGGGTCCATTACCTAGTGCGGCCAGTGCTGCCATTGGCTCGACCAAGTTGAATAGAAATAGATCGCCATTGTACTTAGATTACAATGGCGACGAGTGGTTCATATAAGATACCGCTCTGCCTTGGTTCGTTATTTGGGCTCCCATGAGATACAAAGAGCAGCGCACCGAATCACATTATTTATTTAAGTGCTGCTTAAAGCTGAATAGTCCGATGAAAGCATCCAATTTCCAAAACAAAACCACCCCCCTAGATTTGATCCTATATATCCAACTTAAGACACTAGTGCACTTATTCAAGTTGGATAATACGATAAAAGCATCGAATTAAAAAAAAAAAAAAAACGTTTATCTAGATTTGAATCGACATATCCACCTTAGATAGGGGTGCAATAAGCAATTGTTGCTGTATAGAAGGGCATATTAAATCGATTTAATTGGTAGTCTATAGTTTTGCCGAAATTAATTTTGCATGCTTACCCAAATATCGCCAAAGTTAGCAATTTTAAACCAGTCACTCCAAGCTCACGTAGGATAGATTCTAACGATCAATCTATCCTACTATATTACCTCAGAAAATGATAGAAACTCAAAAACCATGAGACGATGTAACTAGCATACTTTCCCTCAATTAATTTCACACGTTTGCACTTCAAATATCTTTAAATTTACCATTTCAGCTAAAAGTTACTTCAAACTAAAGTAATGTAAGTTATACCAATCAGCTTAATATTTTAGAAATAACAGAACCTCAAAACCATCGGACTATGCAACCTGAAAGCCGCACAATTCAATCAAAGCATCACATTTCTGAAACCACAAAGCTTACCTCGATTCGAACCTACATAGCCAAGTTTAATAGTAGTGCGTTCATCAAGCATTTATCATAGTTTTATAGTCCCGTGATATGCTCCAAAAGCATGTCATCATGTCTAGGATTTCGATATACACATAAGAATTAATTGTGACAGACTTTTCTTCAAATATGTAAAAGAAATTACACTTTTTATGCAAAGTGAAAGAAAAAAACACTTGTTCGGCTGAAATTATCATCCCTGCAAACTTATATATGCACATATATATGTATATATGTACATATACGATGTATGTATGTATAAATAGGCATATATGTATATTAATGTATATATGTATACTTGTAAATATGTATATACAGGGTGTCTCAAAAAACATGGAACCCATGTCACTGCTAATAATTCTGGCAATATTATTGTTCTTGCTCTATTTTTTTCAGATTTGAAGAGAGGAGACCATAACAGCTAATAATTATCAATCAAAATGCCTTGGGCAAAGGAGGAACAAATATTTTGCATCATTACTTATTTGGACACGAAATCATTCAAAATGGTACAAGCAAAATTTCGCAGGAAGTTCAACTTCAACAACTATCCCCAGAAAAAACTAATTTATCGTTGAGAACACAAATTTCAAGCCATTGCATTTCACAGAGTGCAAGGGCTTCTGAACAACACATTGTTCTTGCTATAGACATGCACACAGAGCAAGAAGTGTGCTTCATCGCTGAACCAAATATCATCCAGAAAGTCAGGATCCTCTTCGATCTTGTTCTCGAACCACCGGCCCATCACATCACGTTTTGCCATGTCAGCTAGTGTGAGTCTATGCTTGATCTGGATCCTGTATGGGTACACCTGAAGATCCTTGATCAGAATTCTTTGCACTGTCGCACATGAAAGACCCAGCTCTTGGCTACGTCTTCGGATGGACTTTTTCGGGCTCCTTCCGACAGAATCTCTCACCGCATTCACATTGTCAGGAGATCTTGCCGTCAGCTTCCTGCCAGAACTGAGTGTTTCTGCCTTCTTGTTGAGGCTGTTTACTGATCCAATGGCTTCAAATTTATGTGCCCAACGATAAATAAAAACTCCTGTACTTTCCCTATACCACATTGTGCTACACTCAGAGGCCACTCAGCAGGGCTAATGCATATAGCCAGTGAGTGTAGTTCTATAGTTATATATCAAACAGGATGGCCGAATCAATAAGAGCGCTGTCTGACTTCCCATACAGAAGGTCAGAGGTTCAAATCCCAAATGAACCAAACCAATTACCTACAAAAATTGATGCTTGTCGCTACCTAGTCTGGTGCTTGGCATTGATAGATATAGCAAGGACTGGTTAGCACAGTGTCAGGAAAATGTGACCAAATGGGATATCGGGGCATGGTGTCAGGTGAGTGGGTGAAAGGTGAGGTGTTTACCATTCCATGTTAAACACCTCAAACCAGAGTATGTGTCACTACATAGCCCGGCGCTGGGCAATACTAGAATAGGGCAAGGATCAATTGAACAAAGAAGACTAATTATCTGCAATTGAAATGTCCTGTAATAAAAGAACAACACCAGATTGGCCAGCAGGCATCAGGAAAATCAATGACTGGGTGTGGCTTAGTTAAATCTGACTACTCTTTGTTCCCTAGGCCTTAGACAATACACAAGCTAAAACAATTAGAAGATTCGTTGCTTGAATTATAGTTAAGGTAATTTATTTCCATGCTCTGCAATTTAAAATGAATTGGTGACAATCTCCTTTCTATTACCACCCATACTAATTTGGTAGTTGGGCATGTGCGTCTATCCTTAGCCCAAGGTCATTCACTCGGCCTTGACCTACATCCGGGACTCACAAGGGGAGCGAAAATTGCAAACTGTCCCACCCACCCTCATGCCATCAGCTACTTTTTTCATTCGGATTGTGTTCTTTTTCCAAAAATAAAATTAATTTGCATGGTTGTTTTCTTCTAAATTCATACGCTACATTATTATGTATGTGATTGTTTTTATTACCAAAACCAGACGGGATGGCCAAATGAATTAGAGCGTCTGTCTACCATGTTGGTAGATCGTGGGATCGTCGGTTCGAATCCTGGTCGAGTCAAATGAATGACTTAAAAATTGATACTTGTCGCTTCCTAGCCAGGCGCTCGGCATTATTAGGATAGGGCAAGGAGCAGTGGAATGAGGAAGACCAATTGTTCACGATTGAAATTTCCCCTGCTTAAACAACTAATGTGCCCACACAAAAAAGATGTACTGAAAAGATGTATTGACCTACTTGTATATATATCTATTTTTTCGTGTTGTATTGATATACCCTGCCCATAACGGATAAGTGTGTTAACACTTGTTTTCCCTATTTGGAAGCACTAGTTCAATTTGATTCAAATCTTTTGATTTTGTCTTATTAATATATACTGTCCAAGTAAAATGACTTTGATTTCAAATCACAGCGTCCAATATCTAAAAACTAGCACTCTGCCCAATATATAACAACTATTCACAGTGTCCAGTTTATAAGAAATATTCACTGGCAAGCAATCTATGGGTAGGCCTATATTTATTTAATATGTTAATTTAATCTCTTTTGCTATCCTAGATTCTCCTCGGTGTACAGTGTAGTGAGGTGCACTGACCTCCCCAGGTGAAATGCAACATACAAAGGTAGGCATGTCTAGGTTACTTGCACCAGGGAGCCTACATTGTCTAATGGTTAAGATGCTAGCTCGAAATGGTTGAAGCGTGGGTTCAAGTCCCAGTCTAGGTACATTTGCAAAAACATCTCCCATGACACATACATATAGGGGGGAACAAATGTCACTGACCAGTGACTCAGTGCTGAAAATCTATATATAATACCAAACGGTGGTTAAGTTTTAGCGTAGTTCTGATCACTACTTCTCTGTTAAATGGTTCTGCCAATGTGCATCATTGTACTCCACTGATGCTTCGCGATGTGATTTTTGTGTCTACCATACACCGTTTATATTAATTTTGATGTTATTTTACTAACTTTGGTCACTTTGACCATAATGGCATCCCTTTTGAGTCACTTAAACGTGAGTGTTGTTAACTCCACCATTAGATAGCACCACCGATATGGTTTACCGCATAATGGAATAGATGGATTCCACCAGATGGCAGCACTATATTGAAACAGGACCATGCATGAGTCCGGAATATAGCAGGGAACAGATATAGTCTCTGAATATAGTCAAATACCATGTATATATATATATATATAATGACAGTTAAGCACAATATTGGTTCAGGGATTGATGCGGAGCCTAGCTTTAACCCATGCGTAGCACGGGTTAAAGCTAGTATTGTATATTCTGCTGAATAGTGTGTTTGGTGAATAATGTATAGAATTGTGTTGATTCGTTGGTTGGAGGAGATGTCAGCAGCTGCTCTTCTGTCTCCCTCCCTCCGGACTCTCGCCTCTCGGGCCGGCATTCACCTATCAGAGCGCCTCGAGAGGAACTCCCCACTCAACAACAAGCGACATCGACACTTCGTCTCCAGCAGACGATTGATTTGGTCAATCCAACCGCCGACCCACCCAACTTTGTCACTAATTTCGACTTAACTTACCTTGTCATTACCGGGACCAGATGGGATGGCCGAATAAGTTGAGCGTCCATCTCCCGTTTGGCAGATCTGGTCTAGTCAAACTAATGACTTTAAAATGTCTACTTGTCACTTCCTAGTCAGGCGCTCGGCATTATTAGGATAGGGCAAAAACTGGTTGGCTCAGTGTCAGGATAATATGACTGAGTGGGATATAAGGTCATGGCGCTGGTGGCCTGGTCTCCCAGTGGGGCATCACTATAAAGTTGCCATGAATTCACACTGTCACAAGTCGTATCCATCCTGATATGACCTTAGATGTTGCCAGGACGTAAAACTCCAATAACCAACCCACTAGTCATTATAACTTTCTCTATCCAGTTGGGCTTGAGGGCTCCTCGGGGCAATGAACAATATTCACCTCCTCTACGCCTCAGTCTCTTGCTTTGCGAATCAACATTAAAGTTGCAGTCTGATGGTTTTGAGTTTCTGTAATTTTCTGAGAAAAATATATAGACTCCTTTAAATGTTGCTAAACATTGTGTATGCACGCGCAGCTTGGCTGCAGAACGAAGGCACACTGCCATTGAGTTTGCCGGTACGTGCAGTGCAAAGCGTCTATTTTATTCAAAATTAATAGAAATGCAGAACCCCAACCGTATTAATTTAATATAATCTATTCGATAAATATGTTTTCTATATGTGTTCCAAGCTGTTTGTTTCTATGTGGTGTGGTTTTAGAGATATTTCACTTTTTCTGTGTGAAGATAATTCAAGATTGCTCTCGGACATTGACAAAGCATTGAGTTTGCCGGTATGCGCAATGCAAAACATCTATTTTATTCCAAATTAATAGAAATGCATAAGCCTAACCCTATAACTTTAATATAATCTATTCGTTTAATATGTTTTTGTATATGTGTTCCAATCGGTTTTAGAGATATTTCACTTTTTCTGTATGAAGATTGCTCACGGCCATTGACAATGCATTGAGTTTGCCTGTATGCGCAGTGCAAAACCTCAGTTTTATTCCAAATTAATAGAAATGCAGAACCCTAACCATATAACTTAATATAATCTATTTGTTAAATATGTTTTCTATATGTGTTCCAAGCGGTTTGTTTCTATGTGGTGTAGTTTTAGAGATATTTCACTTTTTCTGTATGAAGATTGCTCACGGCCATTGACAATGCATTGAGTTTGGCGGTACGCGCAGTGCAAAACGTCACTTTTATTCAAAATTAATAGAAATCCAGAACCCTAACCGTAAAAATTTAATATAATCTTTTGGTAAATTTGTTCTCTATATGTGTTCCAAGTGGTTTGTTTCTATGTGGTGTAGTTCTAGAGATATTTCACTTGTTCTCTATGAAGATTGCTCATAGCCATTGAGTTTGCAGTGTGACAGTGTCATTCCTGCAACCAAGCAGCGCGCGCACTGATGTAAATACCTATGCTGATGTCATATGAAATAGGTCTATTAGGTTGATCATTATAATCTACTTTACTTTAGTTTGAAGTAACTTTAATTTTAAATGGCTAACTTTTGAGATATTTGAAGTGCAACGTTTTGAATGAGCTTGAGCTCATTCGGGGTCATTGCAGGGCACATTAGACAGCGAAGCCGTTGGGTGCCCCCCTTCTCCTCCCCCTTCCTCCTCTCCCTGCCCGCCCCCCCCCCCCCACGCCCCCACCCCCACCCCCACCCCCGCCCCCGTCCCCCGGCTGCCACACTCTGGGTGGGGCCGTGGCGGCGGGGGTGGGGTGGGGTGTGGGGTGGTGGGGTCTCTCTGGGAAGGGGACTACAACCCCTACCACATGACAATCATGCCACGTCACCTCATTACACCCCTCCCATTCGTCAGCACCACTCACACACCCTCTCTCAACACCCAATCACAATCCTCCTAAGCTGAGCCGCCTCAGCTTCTCACCTGACTTGGTCACTCCGCTCATCTCCACCGGACTGACCACTAACCTCCCGGTCCAACACCCGATGCCACTCCAGGTGAGGTGCTGGGTAGAAGAAAGGGCCGCCCAACTGTGCCCATCCTCCGTCGTCAATGCGGTGTCACACCTGAGGCTCTTCCTGAGGGTACAGGAGGCCCCGACGGCTCCGCTCTGTAAAGATGTATTGACACCAAGGATGCTGTACTGTAACTGACTTTATTGGTTCGACAGACATGACGTCATGCCGTGTTGGTGGGGGGGCGTTCGTATACTTACATACCTTACATCTCCCCCTCTTAATAACAAGTAATGATTTAATCAGGTAATTGTTCATTGTACTTATATGACATACTTTTGGTGTGAAACGTTGCCATGACTTTACATTTATCGGTTAACATGTCTTATATTTATCGGTTAACATTTGCTTATATGTATCTGTATTTAACAACTGACTTATTCAATGAATACATACATATCAACACATACAATTATTGTGTCCGATGTTGTGCGTTTTACTATACGTTCGTTTCGATGAACGTACATGTATGAGCGCCATTGGTAAACGTCCATTCTTACTTGAACCATATTGCTCACCTTCTTTATTTGACCTAGTATACGAAGCGTCACGTCATATTATTCTTGTACGCGTACATGTCACTTCTTACAGTTTTATTGGCATGACAAATCATTGTTTGACCTAGTGTACTCTTTATCATGTGGGCTTCGTCTAAAAACGTTTTGGAGGCATGCTGATCCTACCATATCGTGTAGTGTAAGGTGAGTGTAATGTGGGTGTTATTTGTCCTTTTGTTTTTGTTTGTTCTATCACTTGTGCCTGCGGACATTTGAAAAGAAATCGTCTATTTCTTCTCAATATGTTCCCCTTGTTATTCCGTATCTTATAATCCCTTTTCCGCATCTCATCTGTTTCTACGACATGGCCTACTTCCCACTCGTTATTATAATTTCTGTATCTTATTTTGTCACCTACTTGTAACAATGATTGTTCTGGACCTGCATGTTTGTCAAAATACACTTTTTGGATGATTTGTCTACGTGTTATCTGTTTGGATTTAGATGGTTCTATCATCGCTTTGAGACTGTTATCTAATACTGGGATACGAGACCTTAAACGTCTCAACATTAGCATTTGAGCTGGGGACGCTCCTACCCCTTCTAATGTTGTGTTTCGATAGTTAAGCATCGCTATGTTAAAATCTGTCCCGTCCTTGTTACATTTTTTTATCATGTGTTTGAATGTTTGGACGGCCCGTTCACTCTGTCCATTGCTCTGTGCGTTCATTGGACTAGTAAATAGTGATTTAAATCCATAATGCACAGCAAATTCGCGAAATTCCCTGCTCGCAAATTGGAGCCCGTTGTCTGACACTACATGCTTTGGAATGCCGTACCTACTAAATGTTTGTTTTAGGGCCAAAATAACAGCTCTACTGGTTGTTTCTGTTAATTCAATTACTTCTGGGAATTTTGAGTAATAGTCCACAATTATCATATAATCCTTATCTCCAACATGAAACAAATCAACTCCGATTTTATTATATGGGATATCGGTTATAACATGGCTAATTAGTGGTTCTTTTGCTGGCATTTTTCGACACTCTTGACAAACAGCACACCGTGATACTTTGTCTTCTAATGCCCCCATTAATCCCGGCCAGAATACCGTATCCCTCGCCAATTGTTTGCTTCTTATGATACCTAAGTGAGCCTCATGTAATTTTGTTAACATATCCGATCGCATGGATTTAGGGATAATTATTTGTGAGCCTTTCAATAGAATTCCATCGAACACAGTTATGTCATTCTTAAATCTAAAATACATCTGAACATCTGAGTCGAGGGCCCTTCCCTCCATAGGCCATCCATGTAGCGCTAATTCAACAACTCTTTTTAACGTTGAATCCAACATTGTTTCACACTTAATGGCTTGGATCACGTCCGGATCAATCCCAATTGAGGCTATGGATGAATCCCGATCGTAAAGGTTGTCAGGGTTTATACTCGACGTGTGGGCTCTCGACAGCGTATCTGCAAAGAATAATTCAGTACCCTTCAAGTATTGTACCTCAATATTGTAGTTCTGCAGTCTCATACGCATTCGTTGCATCCTTGCCGACAGGGAATGCACAGGTTTCATCATTATTGCTACTAAGGGTTTATGATCTGTTATTACTGTGATTTCGTTACCATAAATATAATCATGAAACTTGTGACAACCGAAACAAATGGCTAATAATTCCTTCTCTATTACTGCATAACTTATTTGGGTGTTGTCTAGTGCTTTTGATGCCATTGCCACTGGTAACTTATTCTGGAACAAGGTAGCCCCTAATCCAAACTTAGATGCATCGACTTGCAGAACAATATGTTCCCTACCATTGAAATACCTTAATACCGGTGCATCCGTTAATAAATATTTCAATTTCTCGAAAGCTAGTGCTTGGTCTGCTTCCCAATGCCAAGCCACATCTTTTTTTAATACTAGTCTTAATGGACTTGTAATATGTGCCATGTTGGGGATAAATTTGTGTACATAACCCATCATTCCTAAGAACCATTGTAACGCAGGTTTGTCTGTAGGGCTTGGCATGTCGACAATTGCCTGTATTCTATCTATATTAGGTTTTATCCCGTTCGATGTTATAACATGGCCTACATAGTTAACAACTGTTTTACATATTTTCGACTTCTTCGGGTTCAGTTTCAGGTTCACTTGATTAGCTCGTTTTAGAACAGCCTCTAGTCGTAAGTTATGTTCCTGAATTGTTGCTCCATGCACCAAAATATCATCTGTGATGACATGTACCCCAGGGAGATCCATCAGAATGCCATTCATTTCCTGAATGAAGATGTCTCCGGCTGTTTTTATTCCAAAAGGGAGTCGAGTGAACCTGAACCTGCCCCATGGGGTATTGAATGTGCATAACTTAGAACTACTTTCGTCCAGTTCGATTTGCCAATAACCGCTGTTCGCGTCAAGCACTGAAAAATATTTGGCACCATGTAACGTTGCTACTACCTCTTCTACAGTTCTTACTGGGTATGGGCCTCTCAGTATAGCTTTATTTAACTTAGTAGGGTCTAGGCATATTCTTAGTTTTCCGGGTTTACGTACTATAGTTACAGAGTTCACCCAAGGGGTAGGCTCGTCCTGTTGTATTATGACTCCTAAGTCTAACATTCTTTTTAATTCCACTTTCACGTCATTCACAATGGCTAAAGGCACTCGACGTGGAGGGTCGATTACAGGGCATACATTACTATCAATGTGAATCTTAGCGTTAACTTTGATTAGCCCTAAACCCTGAAACACATGCGAATATCGTCTTACCAATTTGTTTGCGACCGTATGATCGTCGATCGCGTCGATGACATCCAAGTGTGCCAACAAGCCTAATTGGACACACGACTGCTTCCCCAGTATTGCGCACCCGGCATCCGTTACCTGAAATTTAATTATGTGACCCTCGACATTAAGGGATACCTCCCCATGGGGGCGTATCCTGTGTCCACCATATGTCACTAAGTGACACACCGATGGAATTAAACATGCTGTATTCATTTTAGTGTACATCTTTAAGGGTAAAATATTTGCCTCTGATCCTGTATCCAATTTAAAACGGATATTCAGGCCATCGACACAAAAATTAGTGTACCACAAATCTTTGTCTTTACTGTCACTAGCACCTAGTGTGCCCACAAATAGGTCCCCATTCACATTATATTCGCAACTGTTCTCCTCCTGATTGTTGATGGCATCATCCTTCACGTCAATTTCGTAGATCGCCGCATTCCTTCCCGGAGATTGTTGCATCCGGCACATCCTTACGAAATGTCCAATCTTTCGACATCCCAGACACTCCTTTCCTCGAGCCGGACATGTCCCTGTGGCGTGCGTATAGCCACATTGACTACACTTGTTCCCTGCGCCTCGACTTGCTTGTTGCATCCTACCTCGACCGCTGGGCTTCCGTAACCAAGGAGATGTTCCACCTCACGACCGTTGTCCCCGATTGTATCCCGTATTTACAGCGTCGATCTGATGTGATTCCCTCTGCTTGACTTGTGTCGACTTGATCTCACTTAGTCGACAAAGTTGTATGCATTCCTCCAACTTGAGATCAGGCATCTGTAATAATCTGTTTCTCAAGGTATCATCTGTCACACCGCATACGATTCTATCGCACAGTAAAGAAGCTTCCAATTGTTCATAACAACAGTATTGTACTCTGTGTTTGAGCTCCCTAATAAAAGAATCCATGTTCTGGTCACCTTGATTAAAAGAATTAAATTTGCATCGAACGACCGTTATATTTGTCTTCCCTTCACAGTACCTGGTAAACGCGTCGATCAAGGGAGCAATTTTGTCTTTGTCTTGTCCGTCGAGTGCAAACGTCCTATGCACCTTCTGCGCCTCCACCCCTGCGACATGGAGGAACACGCAGCATTGTATCCTCTCCGTCTTTGTCGATATACCTGCGGCCACAGCATATATTTCATATGCCTGCATCCAGCATCGCCAATTGACCGCCATCTTCTCGTCCAGGTTCAGATTTCCTGGAGGTTTCAACCCGTGAAGCGCCATAGTTCGTCTTTTGCATCTGACACCATGTAAAGATGTCTTGACACCAAGGATGCTGTACTGTAACTGACTTTATTGGTTCGACAGACATGACGTCACGCCGTGTTGGTGGGGGGGGGGGCGTTCGTATACTTACATACCTTACACGCTTGACCAAATCACGATGTGCCTCGCCATGGACACTATTAAGCGATCCAAGCAGCACAGGCCCAAGCAGCGCCAAAACGCCTCTGTGGAGGTCATACGACAACAAGTCCTCAACCTCAGGGCATCACCACAGGGCACAGTGGTCGCTTTTGCCGTACTGGTGATGTTCTTCTCAGGGGCCAGGCAGTCGGAGGTGGTGCCCAGGTCGGTGGTGACGTTTGACCGCACGAAATCCGCTACCCGAGCCGACTTCTGGATCGATGATCGATCCCTGCACATTGACAAGAAGTGGTCAAAGAACATGCCGGCCAACAACCAGTCACGCATCATCACACTCGCACCAGCCCCTGACAAGCGATTTTGTCCAGTGCGGGCCTATGCTGACATGGTCACCATTGCCCCATCACGATCTCGGGCACAACCACTCCTAGTCTTCCCACCTGATGGCCTTCCTATGACCATCCCGGTTATTGCAAAAATGTGGAAGCAGGCCCAACCGGCTCACCCACACATCACCCCCTTCACCCCCCATGCCATCCGGAGGGCGGCGGCAACGGTCACCTTTGCCTCAGGGAGCTCTGACCTAGAGGTCCAGCGCTTCGCGGCTGGGCCTCCGATACACATAAACGATACATAAACACCCATGACTCACGCAAGGTCAATGCTGCCCTGGTCCGGGCCTTATCTCACACCTGAACTCACATTAATTACGATACATTTGGCTTGGCCAAGATTTTAACTACTGCAATAATTACTAGCAAAGCCCTGAGCTCCTCCCCCCCCATCCCCCGCATCCTCGCTTGCTCTCCTGTGGGTTCCCCACCACCCACCCCAATGGGCCCCCCCTCCCCTGCCACCACTCTTAACCATCATGAACAAACCATCAACACACAAACATCCTACACAACTATCAACCTGTTTAAACTCATTGAACATTATATAAGACAGACAAAATGCATTGTCAACTATAAACTTACCTTGTTTTATAAGAGAAACATGTAACCCACAACAATTGTTTGAGTTGCCCCGAGTATACACTTTCTACTCGGTGCTGCTACCCATTTCTGCATGAACTACAGTGACTGGTGATGTACATTATACAGCAGGAGCCACTCCCTTAATTCTACAGGATCAGTGCTGTAACTAATACAGCACTGATCAAACTTAGATTATTTAGACTGTCAATTACAATAGTAAGATGGCCAGAAGACCAGTGCTCCGGCACTGACAAATGTCATATTGAGATGAATAAATACTTTACCAAAAAAATAAAAAGACATTAGATTATATAATTTTAATAACAATTTAATTAATGACATTTAACCTTAAATACATATACATGATTATTACTGTTAATAATTAAGTAACTGTTGCTACCTGTTAGTTGCTATTCAAATCAGCTCAATTCTTCATTTGTCTCATCTCCCCTCACCTCACTAACATCCCTCACCACTCGGATCACCACATGACCTTTTCCCTGCAGCATTCAGATGCCACACCTCAAAATGTCAAGCCCCCGGGGGCTGCCCAGAATAAAGCCATGTCCTCCAACTCATGCTTCCCTGTCATGTGTGCTATAGACTGTGATGTATGCACAATTAATTTAGGAAAGCATGACACAACTCTGACACCACAGGCTTCTACTGTAACAGATTCTATTCTATTGCCTCAGTATTCCCTTCTATGTGGCGACAAATGATGAATAAGTGCAGCGGTCTCTAAGTTAGATATCTGGAATCAAATCTAGATAATTGTTTTAGTTTTGAAAATTGTTTGTTTTCATCGGACTATGCAACTTTAACAAAGGCACATGTGCATTGCACATATGTTAAATGAGTTGCTATGGAGTGAGTAGTGACGTCACTTAGCACATTCAACGAACAGAAAATTAAGATACGTCCGGTGTCATGGCAACACTTGCATAGTATTGTTGGAGAAATCTCGGGGTTGCTTTGCCTACAGATCACGTTTTTTTGTACATTAGTTGATTAAGCATGGGAAATTTTAATTGCGGACAATAGATGAGATCGCCATTCTGACTGTGCATGCGCTGAAAACGGCGTTGAGAGCAAAACAATGGTGTTCGGGGATTGAGTTTGCCGATACATGTAGGGCAAAACTTCGCTTTTTATTCAAAATTAATAGAAATACATAATAATTTGGCATAAACATGTATGCACACATGCAATATAATGACCTGATGAATATATCTAAGAGAAAACTAGCTATAGTTAACCATTTTGAGATATGAAACATACAATTACACACAAAACAATCACTTACTTTAGGGCTGATATCCACATCACCATTATTAATTCTTGTTCTAAATATTAAAATGCCAAATGTGTTAACAGACACTTGTTTCAGAGAAATATATAACCAATATCTTATTAACCCTACTAATTTTCTAGTTCTACATATGTCATTAACCATAGGATATAAATAAAAACATGAATAAAATAAGTAAAACTGACCTTGACTTTGGCTCTAACACTAATCTGAGTGCCCAGATTTCTCTAAATCTAAATGCACATCGCATAAGATGTGCTGATTATATTGATGTAAATGCAATGCTGGATAAAAGATTAATATCTTAATTTATTATATACATATTTTTATTTGGTATTCTATGTTTCAAACAAGATCTGGGATGAGCTGAAACTAACACATTTCATAGCTACACCCAGTGTATTATTAGCATGCGCCATGTGCTTCTCGCGGGTTTGTTTTTCTTTCTCGCATCCCACAATGCACTGTGCGGCTGGAATGGCGATCTAGTGTATTGGTCTTCCTCATTCCACTGCTCCTTGCCCTATCCTAGTAATACCGAGCGCCAAAGCCATGAGAATGGAGATGACAGTGCGTCTTCTGAGGCATGTTGCATGTCGTGCACTGAGTGTACACACCGGTGGACATGGAGTGCTCATTGCGAACAGGAAATGCAAAGGAAATGCAACAATTAGCAAACACAAAGATTGTCAGGCACAAAGAGGAACACAGAGACGGAAATGATGTTGAACTAGTGACTCTATACACATACACATATATATATATAAACATATATATGTACATATATATATATATACATATATGATCAGACGGATTGGCAGAATGAGTTGAGCGTGTGTCTCCCGTTTTGGTAGATCGTGGGGTTCAAACCCACTGGTTCGAACCCTGGTCGAGTCAAACCAATGACTTAAAAATGTATACTTGTTGCTTCCTAGCCAGGCGTTGGGCATTATTAGGATAGTGCTCGGTTGGCTCAGTGTCAAGATAATGTGACTGAGTGGGATATTATGTCATGGTTCTGGCAGCCTGGTCTCCCAGTGGGGCAGCACTAGAAAGTCGCCATGAGTGTGCACTGCCCTGATATGACCTAGATGTTGCCAGGACGGAAAACTCCAACAACCAGCCAACCTATGCATATATATACATACGCATATACCGTGTATATACTCAAGTATATGCATGTGTAGGTATAGCTGGGTGGCGCCAGCATAACTGCCGCTAGGTAGGTTGGGCCAATTTGTCAGAGAGGCTCGCTCGGGCAGTTTTACTGGGCAGATCCGCTAGTCGGCACCACTGCCATGCGTGCCCGGTGGGTTCGGAGTTGATCTGCTTGGGGCACTCGAGGGCCTCCCTGTGTGCCGGACTGAAAATGGTGTGTCACTGTCTGCCCGGCCAGCACCGAATGCGCTGCTCGGTGCACGCTCGCCTTGGTTTGTTTTTTTATGTCCGAGACCTTTTGCGGCAGCTGCGGGGCCTTGCATAAGGGACCGGCGGACGACAAGTGTCAAAGAACTGTCACCAGAAGGACAACGTGTTCCCAAACCATGGTGAGTGGGCTGGTGGCAGTTAAAGAGGACGCCTCTGGAAGCTAGAAGGTGGCGTCGGATGATGACGGCAACAAGGTCTCAAATAGCGAGAAAGCGTTAGCGGAGGAAATTTGAGGCCTGGAGAAAAAGAAGAGAGTCGCAGCCATGCTGGCTAAGAGGGCCGCATTGGTGAATGATATGGCTAACCTGCAGGTCAAGCATTCTTCACGGAGGTCATCACACAGTCGCAGTAGGTCGCGGCACCGCCGGCGGCACTACTCGTCGTCCAGCTCCTCGGATGGTCGCACCCCGAGTAAAGAGTGACGAAGTAAGTGGATGTTGAAAAGGTCTACAGAGGACCATGAAGACACGAAGAAGCTGAGTCTCCACGAGGTGATCGATGCGACATGCGCTTGGCTCGTTGAGCAGCAGAACCTAACCGTAGAGTACATATATATATATATATATATATATATATATATATACATATATATATATAGCCTAGATAAGCTGTTTGTAAGGGGCGGAGCATGGTGGCTCCCCCTACACATATATACACCGGATGCGGTGGCCGAATCGGTAACAGCGCAGGCTTCCCGTGCGGAAGGTCGGGAGTTTGAATCATGGCCGAGTCAAACCAATGACTTACAAAATTGATACTTTGTCGCGACCTTGTCAGGTAGGCTACTCGACATTAAATGCCTGGATAGGGCAAGGATTGGTTAGCTCAGTTTCAGAATGATGTGATTGAGGGGGAAATCAGGTCATAATGATGGCGGCCTGGTCTCCTAGTGGAGCAACACTATAAAGCATTACTGGAATAGGGCAAGGACTGGTCAGCTCAGTTTCAGGATAATGTGATTGAGTGGGAATTCAGGTCATACTGCTGGCGGCCTGGTCTCCTAGTGGGGCAGCACTATAAAGTTACCATGATTACGCACTGTCAGAAGTCGGCACCCATCCTGATATGACCTTAGATGTTGTCAGGATGTAAAACCCCAAAACAAACATATTTATATGTTATATATCTATACATATATATATGTGATGTACAACGCATTATACAAGTATAAATGCTAAGGGAACATATAATTCTCACTATATTCCTCCATAGGCGCAGTGCTGGAGAGCCCCCCCCCCCCATGAACCAGCTGTCCAGGTAATGTATCGGGTGCCGCCCCCCCCCCCTCCCTCGCGTCGCACACACTGGATAGCACTAATAGTGGTTATGGCGGTGATAAATATATATACATTTGTCTCTGGTTCCACAAAAGTACCTTTGGCAGCATAACCAGCGAATGCCCACTTTGCAGCAGAGGCTCCTTACTCGATCGGTTGGGGTTGCATGCCTTTGTAACGTTTTATAGAAACAGGAAGGTACTCGGCCGCGGTGAGCACCCCATGCAACTACAAAACTCTTCCCCTTCATTTCACCTGTGATGCAATCATCCTAAATCAATATAACCAACTCTGGAACCAGTACTTAAAAGAGAAAGGAAAACAAGTCACAGAAATGAACAGTGAATAAGTTGTGCTTTATTGGCATCAACCCCTGGCCACCTACATGTGACCTATCACCTTCACTCCTTACCTGTTGTCCACACTATGTCTCATTACCGTACTTCTATATAGGAAGCAGTGCCTACAGCCCGTGGAACTGGGGTCCCTTGGGTGTTGCACTCAACTCAATTTGGAATATGTGAATTTGGATAGCATCAGACAGAGTGTCTGGGGTCCTGCTCTAGAGTAGGTCTGTCTCACTCAAGAGCCAGGAGTAGAGTCATTTTTCTCCAGTTTACCTAGAGCAGCTCTTTGAATAATTAAGTATCTGAGACTAGTGTGTGGTCAGGATAGGCCAAGGGAGTCAGGTGACTGGACATCCCCCAGCCAGCCAATCAGACACTCCCCACAGTCTGGGTGGGTGGCCACCCCCAGTAGGGGCTGTCACTCAAACCAGCTGCAGGTGGTGCACTCTATACATATGCAGATTAGGCAGGTGGGTCAGTCCAGTGGTCATGGGTGAACAGGATGTTGTATACAGTTACAGATAATTATATAGATATATATATTAAAATTGTCCTTTTCCTCCAATTGCATTCTTTATGAACACATAGAGAAACATTTCAATAATCATGTACTGTCTCTTTTAGAGGAACATCTCTTCATTAACTCCAAGCATCATATATAACATATATTTCACATCACTCAGCATCATGTACAATGGGAGTGGGATTCTCTTGCTTTTAGTTTACATAACCTGGTTCCCACTCCGTCGTCCAAGAATAATAATCCTCTCTGCCAATATATAATTCTTAACCCAAAATCCGTATATTTTTACAGTTTGAAGTCATATTAGGATGGGTAGTGTTTTGCAGCTGGTCATACCCATAGCTGTTTGATAGTGCTGCCCCACCGAGAGACCGTGCCGCCCGACACCCCACTTATTCACTGACACTGAACCAAGCAGATGTTGAACTACTATCCTAATAATTTCGACCACCAGTAGAAGTATTGACAAGTATCAGTATATTTTCTTTCTTTATTTATTTAATAATTAAGGATGAAAGGTGTTAGACTTGTCTGATGAATCTGGAGAGACGTCACCATTAGACTGGTCTGGGTGACATGAGCTAAGACTAGCTTGATGTTTACTCAGGTATTTACTGGATGCAGGTTGTGCAACCAGTGGTCCACAACTGGTTCATCAAAGGTTGTGGTATGAGCTATCCTGTAGTATCTTGACCCCTGCGGTATCTGACAATCCTTCAATGTTTTAACTCAGGGCATCCACAACATAAGTCGGGAGGCTATTCCACGCACAGGAGAGGGGGGGGGGCACCCGTATACAACTACCCAACGGCTGGGGGGGGGCACTCCACCAATGCGCCGATGGAGGAAGTAGCAAAGTATATATGTTCTCCGAGCATTTTTACTTTTATTATGCATTATGCATCACGTATATATTCCTCCAGTGTGTCGCGAGGGGGGCGCCCGCCCAGCAATTTACCCGACAGCTGGGAGGGGGGGGGCACTCCACCAATGTGCACAGAGGAAATATAGGGTGTACATGTTTCTCTTGCATTTATACTCGTGTAATGCGTTATGCATCACATATAGTATAAATATTATACCATAATACGTATATAAATAAACGGAAGGGTCTTTTGTACTGGATATTATTTATTGAATTCCCACCAATAATATGGCAGATGGGATCCGACTGCCGCACTACACTGCAGATCCCTTGGTTGGTGGCGACACTAGCAGCAGTTTTGGTAACTAAAGCTGCAATCACCTTCTTACGCATTCGCTATTTAAAATTGTTGTGAGTATTGCCATTCTAAGGTGAGCATTCTAACCATTAGGTAATGTAGGCTCCCCGATACAATCCACCGACCCCCAGCTACCTGTATATGTGGCATTTCACATTCACTCATCGTCCCCTGGAATCATAAGTCTCAGATTTACGATTACAAATATCCAGGTAGCGCTCTTCCATTACGTACACAGGGGAAGTTCCACACCATGTAGTACTCAGCATGTACAGAATCCTGGTCCCTGTACCATTGGTATGGGGGGGGGGGGGGGGGGGGGGGGAGGGGGCCATGTACAACATCCTGGTCCCTGAACCATTGGTGTAGGGGGAGGAGGGGGCCATGTACAACATCCTGGTCCATCACCATTGGTATAGGGGGAGGAGGGGGCCATGTACAACATTCTGGTCTCTGAACCATTGGTATGGGGGGAACAAGGGGACATGTACACCATCCTGGTCCCTGAACCATTGCTACGGGAGGAGGAGGGGGACATGTACATCATCCTGGTCCATGAACCATTGGTATAGGGGGAGAAGGGGCTGCCATTTGCAATAAAAAAGAACAGCTCTGATTGGCTGACAATGAACCAAATTCAAGTAGTCTTTAGGGTTGAGGTTTTGAGGTTGAAGTTTGTGGTGTTTTGTTTTTCTAAGTTGCTTTATTTAATAGGTTTGTGGGAAAGCTATTTATGGTCTTATTGACTTACGGTTGCATAGTCCGATGAAGCATTCAATTTTCAAAACCAGAACATCCAGCTAGATTTTATTCTACATATCAAACTTAGAAACTGATGCACTTATTAAGCATTTGTTGCCACATAGAAGGGAATACTGAGTAAATTTAATATTTATGAACATTGTTACTGCAGAAGCCTATGGCGTCAAAGTTTTGGCATGTTTGCCAACATTAATTTGACATGTTTGCACTTCAAATATCTCAAAAGTTACCCATTCAAAATAAAAGTTACTTCAAACTAAAGTATGGTAGATCATAATAGTTCATTTAATATATTTATCTCAGAAAAATCATCGGACTATGCAACTTTAATAGCCCTGCAGCTGAGGTGGTATAGGGCCTACTGTTGATACACTTGCTACTACATATTTAACTTTTAACAAGACTGGTGGGGTTGGTGGGTATTTGGGGGTGGGAGGGGGGGCTTGCAGTTTACTAGCAATAAGACTGGATCAGAATGCCTATGGCACCTCACATTTCATTATCAGTTTGTCAGCTGTCCAAGAGGATGACAACAAGGTTCAACATTGCTTAACTTCATTGATCAGACGAGAAGTGGCGTTCCTGATATGGTACGGGCGTGTGCTATTGGGAACCCTGTATGTCCAGAAAGTAAACTAGTGCATTGATTCAGCAACCACGCCATGCTTCCTTCCAATAATCGCTACCTTCGGAAAATGTCCAGTTGGTACTAGAATTCCAGCATTCCCTTCACCATGGCAACCGAGTAGCATTCCAATGATTCTACCCAGGCACTGTACAGACGCACGTAGTGCAATAAACATATTAAGCTAGCAGTGGGGTATTTTTCATATGAATTTCTTGCATACCAAATTTAGTATATATATGTATAGACTATTCCAATATTACTGTCCAACATTCCCATTGAAGAACCAACCTATAGATGATTTCAGAGAAATATGTGCACTTAACTGAAACTAGGGTTAAAGGTGAAGTCTAGAAGTGAATGAGTACTGCAGGTATTGCTGGTATTGCAATACCTCAGGGAGTTTGACGCCCCGCCCTGCAGAGTTGTCAGAACCGAAGGCTAAGGGAGCAAACCCTAAACAGAAAACCATGTCACTGTGGCAGCATTAAGGGTGGTTGTGTATGGAAATCCCAACATCTCCCAACCAGCCACTGCAGGCACAAATAGCTTTGCACCTGTCTGGACATGTTCTTGCCGGTGTGAAACCTCTATTTGCTCCACGAGAGAGTGCCGCTGGTAACTTGCAAAAGCCAGCAGCACTTCAACACTTTTGCAGGCAGCTTTTATGAAATGCACAACCACACAAAACACCATACCGGCTCGGTTGTCGCCCGGGTTACCAAGGACCGCGCTGCTTGAGCTCATCTTCCCTCGACACAACACAACACAACACAACTACTGACAATTGCTCAATGGAGTGTCCGGACTCTCCTCGACCGAGAAGCAGCTGACCAACCAGAAAGACGTATGGCACTAGTAGCAATGGAACTAGCAAAATACATCAAACATCATCGCCCTATGCGAAACAAGGTTCTCAATGACTTGGAATACTCTTTCTTCTGGAGTGGCAAACCCGAAGGAGAGAGAAGGGAGGCCGGAGTGGGCTTTGCTATCATAAAGGACATCGTCACGAAGCTGACAGAAATGCTAAGGCCAGTAAGTGACAGAATCATGACGATGAGACTACCTTTGAGCAAGGACAACTTTGCTACAATTATCAGCATATATGCTCCAACAATGACAAACCCAGATGATAACAAGGAGGCCTTCTACAACCAGCTGGCAAGTAACCTCAGTGACATCCCTCCTACTGATAAGCTACTGCTGATAGGAGACTTCAATGCAAGGATAGGAAGACACAATGACAAATGGCCTTTGGTCATGGGCAAACATGGAATTGGGAAACGCAACTTCAATGGCGAGCTTCTACTGGCTTTGTGCTCTGAGTTCGAACTGATAGTGACAAACACCATGTTCGAGCAGAAGGATGAACGCAAGACCACTTGGATGCATCCTCATCCCAGACACTGGCATATGATCGACTTCATCATCACAAGGTGTCAGGATAAGATGGACATCCACAGTATTCGAGCCATGCATGGAGCTAACTGCTGGACCGATCACCAGATGCTGAGGTCAAAAGTGGCATTCAGAATACGACAAAAGCACAACATGCAAGGGACAAGTAAACCGACCAAGCTCAACACAGCAAAACTAAGTACCATCAGTCACAGGGAGAGCTTCGAGCGGGAGATGGACAGTGTTCTCGCCCGATGGGAAGAGAAGGAAAGCTCAACACCAGACGAGGAATGGGCAGCTTTGCAGCAGGTCATATACAATGCAGCTAAAACATATCTCGGCAAGCCAGACAGAAAACACCAGGACTGGTTTGACCCCAACAATCAGGAGCTACAGAATATTATAAGCAGAAGGGACCAAGCCCACCAGAGAGTGTTGCAGACCAGGAGCACTAGATCCACCACTGCAGCATACAAAGATGCCTGCAGATTGCTACAAAAATGCACCCGTGCACTGAAGTCAGACTGGTGGGAAATGACGGCAGAGGAGCTGCAGAGAGCTGCAGACAGAAACAACATGAACGGCTTCTAAAATGGACCGAAGGAAGTGTGGGGACCCATGAAGAAGGGACCTGTTTACCTGAAATCAACAGATGGAATGGAGACCTTTTCTGACAGCAAGAGAGTTGTGGCAAGATGGAGTGAACACTTCCAGAAGCTAGTCAATGTCCCTGGTGACATAGATCACAAAGCTCTGGACAACATCCAGCAGCACATTACCAAAACATGCCTTGATGAGATTCCAACCATGGATGAGATGGCTAGAACAATTGCCAGCCTGAAAGATGCCAAAGCAACTGAGGGTGATGGAATTCCTGCTGAAGTATGGAAGCACGGAGGAGACAATCTGTTCAACAGACTGCACCAACTAATCACCAATGCCTGGGAGGAGGGTAATGTACCCCAAGCATGGAAGGATGCCAGCATTGTAACCATCTGCAAGAAAGGTGATCGAACAGACTGTGGGAACTATAGAGGAATCTCCCTTCTTTCCATAGCAGGCAAGATCTTCGCCAGGATCCTCCTCCAGAGACTATCTATTCACATAACACCTGATGTAGTTCCGGAGTCACAGTGTGGCTTCAGAGGTAACCGGAGCGCGTTGGATATGATATTTTGTCTCCGACAGCTACAAGAAAAGTGCATTGAGCAGGACCGACCATTGTACATGGTATTTGTCGATTTCACTAAGGCATTTGATACAGTCGGGAGGACCGGGCTATGGCCGCTACTGAGGAAGTATGGATTCCCAGAGAAGTGACAACTATGATCAAGGCTCTACATACAGGAATGATGGTGAATGTTAGTGCTGGAGGGGAAGTCTCGGAATCGTTTGGGGTTACCGATGGGGTCAAGCAAGGTTGTGTACTGGCCCCCATGCTCATCTCCATTTTCCTATCAGCAATGCTCGACGAGGCTTTCCGAGGCATGGAGGATGACATCTATATAGAGTCCAGACAGAGCGCTGACCTATTCAATGTCGCACACTTCAGAGCGAAGACCAAGACTACTCGGATACTGGTGAGAGAGCTACTATTCGCAGATGACAGTGCACTGGTTGCCCACTCTGCTGAAGAGATCCAGAAAATAGTGGATGCTTTCTCCGATGCATCAAAGAAGTTTGGCCTGAAGATTAACATCAAGAAGATGGAGGTTCTGTACCAACCCAACTCTACAAGAACCCGAGAGGAGGATATCATGGTTGACAGAAACAAGCTGAACTCTGTTCCGGAATTCACCTACCTCGGAAGCACTATATCAAGTTATGGACGCATTAATGCTGAAATACAGAGGAGGATGGCCAAGGCTAGTGCATCTTTCGGCTGACTACGTCAGAGACTCTGGAACAACCACCATGTGTCCATGCGGGTCAAAGGCAAGATCTACCGTGCAATCATGCTATCCACCCTACTATATGGAGCCGAGGCCTGGAGAGTGTACAGACGACAGGTGAAAAAGCTGCATGCCTTCATGATGCGACATCTGCGTTCAATCATGAGGATAACCTGGAAGGACAAAGTGACTAATAAGGAAATACTCAAACGGATGGGACTGCCCTCTATGGAAGATCTTCTGATCAAAAAGAATCTCCGGTGAACTGGACACCTCATGAGGATGTCATCAGGCAGGCTACCAAAGCAGATCCTCTAGTCTCAACTGTCTTCTGGTTACAGAAATAGAGGGCGCCCTCGTCTCCAGTTCAAGGATACCATCAAGAGAAACCTGAAGCTGAGAAACATTAAGACTGACTCATGGACATCACTCTCACAGCAGAGAGCTAAATGGAGAGCAGCAGTCAAGTAATGAAAGCAGTCTTTGTCGCATCGCAACCGACAGCATGATGATGATAAGTGAATGTTAAGTTTGTATGGAGTTATTATTTAATGCAATGATTATTGAACCGTCCTGTGCATAATAATAAAATATGAATAATGAGAAAGGTTGGTTGGTTGTTGGAGTTTTACGTCCTGGCAACAGCTAAGGTCATATCGTCTTGATCAGAAATATAAACGTAGCTAGCTCCTCGTTCCTAAATTAGTAACTCTAGACGTCCAATAACAAAATCATGTTTTGGGGTATTTTCCTTAATATTTTAAAACGTATTTGATAATTAGGCATACTAATCGTATCTGAGACTAAAATTAAAAGAAAAGATCGTTACTAACATTATTAGATGAGAAACAAGGAACATGTTTGGGGCAATTCCTGGAGTAGGCCCTACCTGCCTTCAACAACTCTTGTTATTGGCCAACACTTATTATGTGTCAATGTGGGAACTGTTAATGTTAATTGTATCAATTGACTGTCGCCGCGATGACAGGACACCAGCCATGTGAGGACAATATTGGTCTGGATGCACAGTTGGCCAGTGAAAGGCTGTTTCCTTCCCTCCAGGGGACTAATGCCAGTATCAGCATCCTCCACATCTGGTCATGTGGGAATCGAAGGTCTTCTCTGAACCAACTGGTGACTCGAGGCTTACTTTTTATTTTTACTTTTTATTTCATCCCTGACTAAGCCTGAGGGGGTCTCAATATATATTATAATAGATAATCATATTACTCTAGATGGATAATGTAATGACGCCCAATGGTTGCCATGATTTTAGTTAAAGGGAAATATTGTGTCATAATGCAGTTAACCTGTTTGTTCCGGTTTTACATCCTAGCAATATGTACTTGAGGTGATAACAGGATGGGTATTGACTTGTGACAGTAGGCATTCGTGGCCGCTTTATAGTGAAGCCCATTGGAAGACCAGACCGCTGGCACCACTCAGTCACATTATCCTGATACTGAGTATCCTGATACTGAGATATTAACCAGTCATTACCTTATCCCAGAAATGCCGAGCACCAGGCTAGGAGGTAACAGCAAGTATCAATTTTGTAAGTCCTTGACTCGACTCGGCCAGGTTTTGAACCCCCTAATTTATAACACGAACAAGGAACTGGACATGGACTTTATTCAAAAGGTCATATGTATAATAGTTCAAATGGAATAAGGTCAACAGGTGGCATAGGTCGATGAATCAGGTTCTCAAATGAATCAGGCTCTCAACCCTATCACGCTGTCTTGTATTATTGTACGGATGGGTGGGCAGGCCGAGTAAGGTGGTAGTTGTTGTCGGTCCAGCGTCTGGAGGCGTTGTGTTAAAACCAGGACCTGGCAGCCCATCGTCGACCGGAAGTGACGTGTTAGGGTGTCAAGATCGAATCCAAGGGGCGCCACCACAGGAGCAGCCCCTCATTCGCGTGCAAATTACCCATGTTGACAAACTAACATGAACAATTTACAACACAAACAAGGAACTGCATGACATGGACTTTATTCAAGAGAAGGTCATATGTATATGTCAAATCGAATAAGGTCAAAAGGTGGTATAGGTCAATGAATAAGGCTCTCAACCAAATGCGTGGAGAGGGCCTGAATCGCTGAGGAGAAGGCCTCCGGGGGACATAGGTGTGTACAGCTCTTGACCGCCAGTTGCCGAGCTGTCGGACATTGTCGATTTGGGCGCCCGTATAGACGCAGGCCTGGGCACCGTCGCTGTGTAGGGTGAACGAGCTCGGAGCTGGGTGTGGTGTCGATGCGAATGCTGCCCGTAGTGTGGATATCATGATGATCGCGGTGAGTGGGGCACCATCCGGGAGTAGAAATGCCGGCACTTCCGGTCTGGTGGTGGTCAATTGTTTGTATGCGCGCCAGGCGAGGACGGGCAGCACCGGGTGATGCTTATGGGGTGGACTACAATGGCGAAGGCGTCTGCTGTAGATTGTGTCACCTTGGTAGAGCGGACACGGACCTTGAGCCAACTTCCAGTGTTGACGACGTCCGAGCCCTTGATGGTGTGGCCGGGATCGTAACTTCGGCCAGTAGCCAGGAGGTTCCCTTGGCGGAGGAGGGTGAAGTACCCCATTAAGAGCGCGGCAGAGAGGACCTTGCCATCGCGGCCGGCTGACCGGTAGTAGTGGATCGCAGCTTCGAGTAGTTCCACTGTGCCCCGACAAGCACATGGATAGAGGATCGGGCCACCCCGCCTTTAACCACGGACACTGGGTACATGTCGAAGGCGCCTGGCACGCCTCCCATGAGCCGAACCCAGGTTCGCACCCCGCTGATGTAGCTGTATACCGCGGAGGGAGATGTGAGGTCGGCGTTCAGGGAGGCGATCAGGGACAATGCATGGAACTGAGACGGATGTCGGGGGTCGTAGTTGTGATCCCAGGTGTGCTTGATGTATCGCGCCACCTGGCGGGATTTGTTGCGCCATGTGCCCAGCACCAGTTCCACGTTGAATAGCACTGTGATCCGATAAGGAGCAGCTTAGTATGATCTTCCCAGGCTAGATGGCGTTTTCGGCTACCTGGTTGTTGTGTCGGACTCGTATCCTTTGGAGATTAAGGCACATGCAGATTTCATTGACCTATTTCTGGGTGCCATTGTCGAATGGAGCCTAACTCAGTGCGTCGGCGAGGAGTATGACTTTCCCCGCCTTGTGCACAACCTCAATCTCTCAGGAGTGTATGGCGGTGAACCGCCACAACTCCCGAGTGCAGGCGCACAGTACTGTGTCCCTCCGCACTCCCGTGGACAAGACTGATTGGGACACTTGGTTGTCGGTGTTCACCCTGATCGCGTAGCCTTGAGGGTTTGGTGGAGAGGGCTTCTACCGTGACAACGAGATTTAGGGCCTCGGGGCAGTTTATGTGGTGCCTGCTGGCGAGGTACTCTAGAGAGTACTCTTCGGTGAAGAAGGCAACTTTGGAGTGTGCGCCTCCGGCGAGGAGGGACAGTCACACTCTATGACCCAGCGGGCTTTGGACAGCGTCTTGAGGAGTACTATGCCGTTGGTGGAGGCCACATAGTCGGCGAACCAGGCAAGGTCCCTGATCAGCTCGGTGATGACTGGGTACTTCCCTACTTGTGGTGGGGATAGCAATGCTGTTAGGATGCGGTTCATGAATCGTCTCGCCGGGGCTACACAGCATGCAACGTATTGGAGTCGGCCAATGATGCGCTGGAGCTGCTTCTGGGAGATCTTGGAGCTGGTGGCTGTTTCGCGGCACTCTGTGACTATCTCGGTGAGTTAATCTTCTGGGATCTTGACCATCATTTGCTGTGCGCATACTTAATACCCCAGCCACTCGAGTCTGTGGGTGGGGGGAGTGCATTTGGCCGGGGATAGGGATAGACCAAGCTCGGCTGCTACTTCTAGCATGTCCTTGTAGGCTGCTACGTCTGCTTGCTTGATCGCTGCTACCCCAAAGAAGTCGTCGAGGTAGCAGAGCGCAAAGTGTCCTCGACGTCGGAGAATGTAGACCACTGCTTTGGTTGTCCGGGCCCAGGCCATCGATGAAATCCTGAACCCGAATGCTGGCGCTATGTCGAAGTAAATTTGTTATTCAATGGTGATGCCCATGAGGGGGACTGACAACGGACATGCCCGGAGTTGTCGGTAGGCTCGTGCCAGGTCTGCACACCAAATGTAGCAGTCCTGGCTCGTTGGCCAAGTCCATTATGTCGGGTAGGGTGTATGTGGTCGGTCTTCCTTGGAAGTAGCCCTTCCTGATCCCGGCGTTGACGCTGGCGCCCCTGTGGTAGCTCAGGTCCATGATGACCCGCCTCTCGTCGGTGTCTTTTTTGAGGCGATCCATCATGGGGCTGGTCTGGGCCCATGGTGTGAAGGGTGGAGTGTCGAATTGGCCCAGTTGGGCGCCATGTTTGATCTCTTTTGTGACATACTTGCATATCCATTGCAAGTGATCCGGGTCCTCGGTGTGGTTTGTTGTGACCGGGACCGGCGGCTCGTCTGCATTGTAGTCGGCTCCAGGAAGTCCACTAGTTGACTGTTGTGGTAGTCCTGGAGCAGGGCTCGCCATGCCGGGATGTTTAGTGCCGATGGTACGGGTATCTGTGCGGCGATGTGGTTGGGGAGGCCAGTGTCCTTTACCTTGTTGTACATTTGTAGGTATTTGTCTCTTTCCAGGCGTGACAGACCGCTGACAGCCAGATGCGGATGAGGGTTGGCTTGTAAATCAGTGGCATGTGTCGAGGATCATAGTGGGACTAGCACCAGGCTTCCAGGGGGATTAGCACTCCCGGCGTCTTCGTTGGAGTGATTGGAGTCGTCAGTGGCAGTGCCATGATTACCGGCTCCTATTGTTTGTGTGGCGGTGATCTGGGCGTTGGGCCCGTCTGTGTGATTGGAGTGGTTGAGGAGGCGGACATCTGAGGGACGTTCTGGGTGGGGGGGGGGGGCGGCAGCTGCCCCGTCTGATGCTTGTCGCTTGTTTTGGCTGGATTTTGCCGCTCTAGACGAGCCGCTTAACGAAAACCCGCCTTCTCACTGTTGTCTGCGGAGTCGTTTCTTGGTTTTTTGTTGAGTTGGCGTTTTTTGTTGTTAAAGTCTGTTTTTTTATGTTGGTTTGCGTGGTGATACTAGTTTGGGCACCATGCACACACGTGTGCAAACCGTTCACTGCCACTTCCGTGTGAAGCCGTAAAGGCAGTCCTGCCCCGAGTTCCACCTGTCAGATGGGCAACCGTCCGTGTCGTGGTTAAACTCGGGACGTTTGTAAGGCTGGTAGGAAGTGGTTGTGGCAGCTTCGGTCCGGTGTTGATTTTAGTTGTCTGCGCGTGTTTGGGGATAGTAGTGACGATGTCGGTTGTTGTACCTTTTTTGTGCCTGACTGCTCCTGGTGGTGGTCAGACATACGTCCCATTGTACGTCTTTAATGGCGGTGGGGTCCAGCCTCCCGTCGTCTATCATGTTGATGACGCAATCAGACCATGCCAAGCACATCTCCCAGTCCCACTCCCCGGCCTTGCTCTCTAGGTGCTCTGAGTGTTCGTTCAGAGGCTCGGCCCAGGAGCGGGAGATGGCGGGGTCCTTAGCCATCTGGTAGATGGCCGACAAGTACTCGTGCCACACTCTCACCCAAACCGACACTACCTTCACGCTCTCCTCTTAAGACAAAATGGTGAGGAAGAAGTGGCTTCCTACCTCTGCATTTCTTCTTGTAGGAGTCGATCGAATCCATGATTTCACTTATAACTTCATGGTGGTGTGAGTCGTCGGAGGTTGATGATGATCGCCTTCTTTCTTTGCTGTGTTGTGCGCGGCGGCGCTCCTTCTCATCCCAGCCGTGGCTTGTCCTCCGGCTGTGGCGTCCGACTGCTGGGCGCCATGGTCGGTGCTCCTCAGGTGAGGAGGAACGGGCCGGGCTGTGGGGTTTTTTGTGCTTGCTTGTAGAATGTCGGTCAATCCAGGACTGTGCTGTTGAGGACGCCATGGACAATTCCCTGCTTGGTGAGGGACTGCTGCAGGAGGGTGATCTGCCTGTCTGCGGCGGAGGTGTCGGCGTCTGCGGCGGCATGGCATGTCTGGGTGCATGCCGGTGTCGGTGTAGCCACGACGGACCGTGGTCGTCTGCGTTGACATTGTGCTGGAGCGGTGTAGAGGTGTCCGGGGCGGTGGTGTCTGCCACGCTTGGCGTTTGGCGGCATGGCATGTTTGGAGAGCAAGCCGTGAGGCTGAGAGGCGTCCTGGTGTGTGGAGAGGAGTAAGGTGGTAGTTGTCAGTCTGGCGTCTGGAGGCATTGTGTTGAAACCAGGACCTGGTGGCCCGTCGTCGACCGGAAGTGACGTCAGAGCTCTCGCGTTCCGAGATCTGATTCCGTGGAGGTCCAGCAAGAGGTGTGTTAGGGAGTCAGGATCGAACCCAGGTCCACTGCAGCAGCAGCCCTTCATTCGCACGCAAATTACCCATGTTGACGAACCAACAGGAACAATCTTCTGCATGGGTGCAGGTAACCATATCATCCTAGCATACAGGTAGCCATTATACCCATGACCATGAGATTTGTGACATTGATTTTTTTGCCCCCAAGAACACATAAAGGTAATATAAAATGTTACACCATTTTTTGAAATGGTGAATACAATAAAACCTCTCTAAATCGACCGACCATGGGACCGACTTTAAATGGTCCATTTAGGGAGGTTTTTTTTCTCATTACAATGGTATTGTATGGGTGATTGTTTGGGACCCAAATAAAGCGATCGGTATAGGGGAGTGGTTGGTCTGTGGAGGTGGTCGGATAGAGAGGTTTTACTGTAGGGCTATGTGTCAGTGTGAATTACAACATGGACGACATTGGACAGGGGGATTCTTTTTTAATGTTATTTATTCAAAATTATTTTGTTGGTTACCAATCGGGTGAAATTGATTGTGTCGGTTTATTGTTCTTGTGCATCTGTTGTAATATTTAAAGTTGCATAATCAAATGAAAGCATAAAATTTTCGAAACCAACACAAATATAATTTATATCTAAACCAAAACAATATAATTTATATATAACTTAGATGCTGGTGCCCTTATTACTGCATATAACTAATATTTGATAGAACCGTTCCTGCTGAAGCCTATAATGTTAGAGTTTTGATGTGCACACCAAAATGGCCGTCTAAACAAAGGCCACCTGTTTTTGTGACGGGGGGTGGGAGTAACAAATCAGCATTACTGCCCTACCATATCACTAACACCAAATACAGGGTACGACAAGACGCGCCATTCAGCGCTTTCATATAGGAATTTCTCAAATAATCATGCAGTGGTGCCATCCCACGGCAAACAAGGTGCATTGTCTTTGATCAGGTGTAGTAGTAGTTTTCTTACTCAGATATAATCACAAATTCTATTTATGTATGGCACAGATCAAAGTGCTTAAAGTATGTTTGAACTTTACTATACTATTTTCATTATTAATATTAGGAGGTAATACACTATAATTGTCTTTGATAGTGCAGCAGTCATGCTGGGCTAGGGAACCTGTCCCCTTGTTTCAATGATACAGCAGTCCGTCTGGGCATGGAGACCTGTCCAATTACCATATTTGCTGTATTTCACGGGAAAGCACTGAGTGGTGTGTCTTGTCATACATTTTCTTTGCTAATACCAACTCCCTGTCAGCAGTCAATTTTTACTCTTAAAAACCCCTATTAGTAGGGTCTGACCATAGATGTTTTGTTTGTATTACCATTAGACATGTGGCAACTAAAATATCACTAACTTGCTTTGGGGCTGTTGTTTTTTTAATCTCCTAGTTTAAATACTATTTATTACAATTTCACAATAGTGCAGCTGTGCTATTTCTTATGTCGATGATAATTTTTATTAGTAAAGTTGTTGGTTAAATTTGATGGATTTTTATTTCATGGAGTACTATTCCATAATAAACTGTTCAAAGTGGGAATATTCCATCTCGAGTAGTTGTTGCTACTACTAATGCTACGGTATGTCACCATTGTTTGCTATGGTGATGATGAAAACAACACCTTGTATCACAATGTTATAATTCTTGTTACAAAATACATGAATTTAGGGCCATCATTTTAGACATAAATATACATTTGTCTTTGCACCTATATTAAATTCAGGCTCCTCTGAGATTTAAAAAATGAAAAAATAAGTAAAAGAATAATTGTGAATGAATCTCAATTCAACAAACCGGATATACATTCAAGGTTTCTAGATCAGCGAGTTAATATACAATATATAATATACAGCAGGGTTAATATACAATATATTCCAATTAATGGAGAATACTGCAACTCAATTCAAAAACAAAAGTAGGGCAAGAATCTTACCATCTGTGGTCATCACAAATTTGTGTTTATAGATTCAACATGACTCAACAATAGAGCCTGTATTAAGAAATAAAGCGACCGGAAGTGGAGGTGGTGGTGGGGGGGGGGGGGGGTCTACCTAACACCCGCCTGTGTAAACCAGCGACGTCACAACTTCAGTCCTTCCTTAACAACCAGAATATACAATTGGGAGTGTCAGTGTCAGTGTCAGTTACGAGTGAGTGCTCGACGGTGGCGCCACCCAACGGTGAATGCTGGTGGCGCCACCCAATGGTGAATGCTGGTGTCACCACCCAAACGTGAATGCAGGTGGCGCCATCAACAGTGAATGGTGGTGGCAGGTGGCAGGGAGCGGGGAAGATTGGGCGCGTAGTTCATGGCTGGATTTCGACTTGTGGTGGGCCGCGAATAGCCATGTTGGTTAGTGCATCATGTCGGACAGGCCGAAGTGCTCCAGCATGTTCTCTCGGCGCGTGCAGTCGATAAACTTCTGAGGGAGGCAGTTGCTGATGAAGGTGAGTGTGAGCTGGTAGAGCGGAGAGTTGCGGCTGTTGGGCTTACACACGTCCAGGTGATTCATGTCACTCATCAGGTGGAACTCGCCATAGCCGGGGTCTGAGTACGAACAGGAAGAGGCACAGCTATAAGGTGGTACCCCACCACACAACAGGGCCTGCAGCAACAAGCACAAAACTGGTCAAAAGCCATGGTCTGGATGAAACAAGAAGTACAAACACAGGCAAGGCCTCAAACAAAACAACAATGATAACAAAAAGGTACAAGACAATCAGTTAGAAGTACTTGTTCAAACAGAACGGGGGGGGGGGGGGGAATAAATAAAAGAATGAGGTGGTGCAGGCTAAAAATAGGTCTGTTTGAAGAAGTTGTTGTCCTTAATGCCTAGTACACCCCTACCGTATACGATTCGCGCACTAAAACCCGCGACTCGACCCGACCAGCTTAAAACTGAAAACGGGCCGATTCATTTTTCGAATCGCGAATCGCAATCATAATTGGCCGGTTTTAGGCCTAAAACTGAGGTTTTATGCGCGAATCGCAATCGCTAGGTGTGCGCAGGGAGCGCACACCTAGCGATTTTTGTGTGCGAAACGGGCAGTTTTAGATCGTATACGGTAGGTGGGTGCGCACAAACGGTAGGTGTGTACCAGGCATAAGGCTGCATAATCCGATTAAAGCATCATATTTTTTTAACCCAAACATTGACCTAGATTTGATCCTGCATATCCAACTTAGATACTGGTGCACTTATTAAACAGTTTGGTGCATCTGTGCTAAGCTGCTACATTCAAAAATGGGCGAACAAAACCTATGTCCAGCAAATCAGCGTGCAGACCAAAATTATTTTGGCATCTTCTCCCAAGTTTGTAATTTTAAATCAAAGTTACTTCAAACTAAGGTAAGATAGATTCTAACAATCAACCTAATATATTTATCTCAGAAAATGGTTTGAAAAATATGACAAAAACTCAAAACCATCGGACTATGCAACTTTAAAGTAGACAGGATTTTGCGATCAGTATCTGAGCAGATTTGTTTTGTTATCCAATGATTACTGTGAAATCCCATCTACCGTTTACCTGCGTGACTGTTGACAGCTACGAGAATTAAAGCTATGTTAGTTCCACATAGTCAGCTGTGCAACATCCATACACGTGTGAACATATGGAATTCAAGGCTATTTCAAGGCTTTTCAAGGCTGTTTTTGATAGGAATTCAAGACTATTTTCATTTGAATTTCAGGTAGAAAAAAAACAATGACGAATGGCGGTTTCGGATTAATTTAGATCAGTGGAGACAGTTCAATGGAATTGAAGGCTTTTCAAGACTAATTACCCAAAATAGGTTAAATTCAAACCTTGAAATGGGGAAAATGAAGTTCAAGACTTTCCGGGCCCCATATGAACCCCGGCTGTGGCTTACTTGAAGAGTCTGGCGGGACGAGGACCTCCTTCAGGTTGAAGGGCAGGTCTGTCGGCGACCCCTCACCAAAGGACAGCAAGGGGATTCTGGCATTGAACATAATCCTGGTGAAGGCCTTGTGCAGATTCGTCAGCATCTCAGAATCTATCAGAAGCACAGGGAGACGATGGGACTTGTCACAAATTGGAGCTGTACATACTATCAGAGGTTCTGTAAACAGCAGGGTAATATGTGAATTTATGTGAATGTAACAATTGACCCCATCACTGTAGAACTTGAGGGTCACCAGATGTTATGTGGGGGAAGGAAGCCACAGGTGGCAACACAGCATCACACCAGAAATTCAGCCATGGTTAAAAACATTATAAATTGTGCATATAGAACTGGGTATAACCAAAATGATTAAAGTTGCATAATCCGATGGCTTTGGGTTTCTGTCATTTAGCTGAGATAAATATATTAAATTGATTGTTATAATGTACCTTACTTTAGTTTGGAGTAACTTTTATTTTAAATGGCTAAGTTTTGAGATATTTGAAGTGCAACCATGTCAGATTAGCTTCGGCAAGAGTGCCAAAACTCTGACACCATAGGCTTCAGCAGTAACAGGTTCTATTAAATTGCCTTGGTATCCCCTTTGATTTGCCAACAAATGCTTAATAAGTGCATCAGTATCGAGATAATTGTTTCAGTTTTGAAAATTTGATGCTTCATCAGACTATGCAGCTTTAAATACCCAAGAAAGTCTTTGTGCACATTGTTGTTTGTTTGTTTGTTGTTGTTTTACGTCCTAGCAACATCGAAGGTCATATCAGGACAGGTACCGACTTGTGACAGTGCGCACTCATGGTGACTTTATAGTGCTGCCACACTGGAAGACCAGGCCACCAGCACCATGACCTGATATTCCACTCAGTCACATTATCCTGACACTGAGCCAACCAGTCCTTGCCCTATCCTAATAATGCCAACTGCCAGGCTAGGAAGTGACAAGTATAAATTTGTAAGTCATTGGTTTGACTCGACCAGGATTCAAACCCATGACCCCACGATCTACCAACACGGGACACGGACGCTCTAACTCATTCGGCCATCCCGTCTGGTCTTGTGCACATTGCGATGACCATATAAAATCAAGACAATTCAATATAATGTGTTGAATCAAATTTTACATGAACATTTTGAGATATTCTGTGCATTCCCTCATTGAAAACCGCGCTAATTGTTATATATTAACCTGCCCCAAAGACTAACTGATACCTGGGGAAAAGTGAGTGCAGAAAAGACGGGCTGACCTTGCACGAGTTCCTCGACCTCAACAGATGGGAAGAGAAGGTAGCGGCTCTGCACAGACCTGGCAGCGAGTGGCGACCCCTGGTGGGGCACACTGTAGAAGACGATGCCCTTTGTGTTGTCCACAATGCGCTTCAGCTCAGGATCATTGCGTGCAAGAACTAGAATGTTCTTTATGAGCAGCCCTGGAATAATAACGAATATGTATATACTACTGAGGGTTCGGATTGGAAAGGCAAGGGCAGCTTTCCATCAGCTGAAGAATGTCTGGGGATCCTCAGAGCAGCCTAGGAACACCAAGATCAGGATATTTTGCTCCATGGTAAAGCCTGTTCTTCTGTATGGTGCAGAGACTTGGAGAACAACGGTCACCACCATGAAGAAAATCCAGTCCTTTATCAACACCTGTCTCAGACGAATCCTAAGAGTACGCTGGCCAAACACCATCAGTAACCTGGAGCTATGGCAGCGAACAGGACAGCAGCCTGTTGAGGAGGAGATCCTTCGGAGACGCTGGAGATGGGTTGGCCATACCCTTCACAAGCCTGCATCCAACACCGCAAGACAGCCCTCTCCTGGAATCCACAGGGGAAAAGGAATAGAGGCAGGCCAAGAAACAGCTGGCGCCGTGACCTGGAGGCAGATGTGAAGAGGTCTGGCCATACATGGAGACAGCTGGAGAAGATGGCCCATGACCGGGATAACTGGAGAGCCCTTGTTCGTGGCCTATGCCGAAAGTTGGGTGGTAGGCGTAAGTAAGTAAGTATATACTGTATTCTTGTGGGTTAACCCCCATGGCGTTTAAATTGGCAAATCACTGAAGTGGGGGGTGGGCATTGATTCACACATGGGCATTTAAGGGATGGGCATTTACGAAATATTGGGCCCGTGAGAATACGGTGTATATGGCAATTGTTTAAAACTGGGCACCACCTATTTGGTTTCCACATTATGATGCTGATAATTTGTTCTTTCTTTCATTGATTGCAAGTCAAATAATTATTGTATCCTCTGTGTATTAAATATGTTAGCAATAGTACATTTATTGGAGCTATCCCAAGAAAGAAATTAAAAGTTTACCTGTATGATTTTATGCTGGTGTGAAGAAGTGAAAATTTACACATTTACACTAAGCATGTAGCCAAAGTTTTTTTCAACTTATTTTTCAACTTTTTTCTTGTAACACATAACCTTGTCTTCTTAATACCCCTGTCACACTACGACGTAACGAGCCAACGTAAGCCTGACGTGCTCACGTTTCGTCATTACGTTGACGTACGTTGGCTTACGTTATGATGACGTCAGAATGATGTTAGACTGACGTCGAGCTACGTCACGTTACATCGTGTTATGTCGGGGTGCGTCAAGGTTTTGAACATGTTCAAAACTTTTGACGTAGCTCGACGTGACGCCGTTAAGTCAGGATGACGTCACGCTGACGTCATGCCGACGTTAGGCGACCATCACAGCTGCGTCGGTGACGTTAGATCCACGTCCCGTTACGTCAGAGTGACATCAGAGCAACGCACAGTCGGGGAGGAATGTGCGGCCAGCGTTTAGCCAACGTTGCTCTAACATCAGGCAAACGAGTCTGTGGCGCGTGGCGAATGTCGCTCCAACACTTCGCTAACGTATCCCGACCTAGTCGACGTCATTGACGACCCTTTAGCGTGTGCGTAACGTCGATGACGTCATTCGAACGGGGCGTGAACGTACATACACAAGGCGCGGGTGGGTCGGGTGCTTTGACTGACGTCGGCCCACGTTCCCGTTACGTCGAGCGCATCAGCCACGTGCTGTGATCACGCTGACGACGTTGGCATGATGTCAGGGCGACGTTAGGCTATAACGGTCGAGTCGGACGTCCAAACGTTCGAGCGAACGTGCTCATGCTAGGCCCATATTAGAGCACCGTTGGAGTCACGCTAGCCCGGCGTCGAGCGTGCTGGAGTGTCGCTACTCTGACGTTGACACAATACGCTAGCCTGACGTCACACCCACGTCAACGACCCTGCATCCACGTTCAACTTGTGCCCAAATTTGCATACTACGCCGAGAAGTTCGACGTTTTTCACGTTGTCCCTACGCTGATGTCGTTACGACGTAGTGTGACAGGGCCTTTAGAGTAATCAATCAAATCTTGTTTGACTATGTTGTATATGTTAAATTGAGGTTCTGGATGTGTCTTTGATTTTCATGTTACGCAAGTGATATTAATGTATTGCTCAATTTATATAAGATCTAATTCAAAAAGTGAAATCATTTTTTTCAACTCTGACATGCAAACCTTCATAGGACATTGGATTAGGCTATTATTTGGAGGGTTTTTGTTATTATTTGGAAGGTTTTCACTTTTGGTTTCCATGTCAAACTTTTGTGCCCAGTTTTAGAGAATGACCCATATATATATATAAATATATATATGAGTGATTCTCCAGAATTGGAGACCCGATTGTTGCATTAGTGTAAAAAATAGAAATGTATTCTGAACATCTATTGTATACTATTTAAAAAGTTCCACATGAGTGAAATCATCAACTAAAAACAAAAAATCACTACCACCCCTGGTTTTGATGTAATTAGGCTTCAAAGAATTTTGATGCACAGAGCGCCCTGTGTGTTACAATGTGACACCACCATCATTTAAGTACAGTATCACAGATGTTGACTAGATTATTGGTATGGGATGTTGAAGTACAACAGGAAAGATAACTTTTAAAGCACAAAGTGCAGTATCTACATTAAGCACTGGTCATAAAGAAATAAAATTTAATTTCTGACACCGTAACGCACGTCCAATCACAAATCAAATCTTTTCCATCTTCTTCATATATAAAACTGCTTTGTTGTGTTATCAAAAGAATTATTCCATATAATATACTCATTACATGTGTAGTTCCATAAAAGCAGATCATACATATTTGTCAAAGAATAGTGAAGTTAGTAGCTTGTAAGACAGTGTTACATGTGACACCACTAGGTCAAGATGTAGAATGGCCATTTCAACTTTAGTATATTGCTTTCCGGTCGAATAACAAAACATATTCACATAAAAATATCAACACTAGACTTTAAAAGTACAGTCTACTCTGTCTATAACAGACACCCATGTGACTGGAGCAAGAGCCGTTATAGAGAGATATCCGTTATAGGCAGAGACTGACTGACGGAATGGGTTGAAACCAATGTTTTTCTTTTATGCTTGACTGACTAGGACGGTTCTTACAAAGACATTTGTACAATTTGTCATTTGTATAATTAGTCATTTCTAGTATTCATCACTTCTACAATTTGTCATTTGTACAATTAGTCATTTCTACTATATTTTTATTTTTTTTTTTTTTTTTTTTATTGAGGCTGTATTTATACTGTCCATAGCATATAAGCCCGGGTACCCAGGCTTGTTTTCAATGCTGGCCAGTTGTAGTGTTGGTGTTATCTTACCACACAGTGGCTGCTGATAAGGTATTTGATTGCCTGCATTTCAGTAGCAGATAGATAATTGGTTGGTATGGTTAGTAGCCTATGTTAGTTTTTTTGGATTTTCTTGGTATATATGTTTTTATTTTTCTACTCTTATTACTAGACTAGCCTACTCCTATTTACATATCATAGGCTTGTACGTAGCTGTGTGGTGTGTTATCTGGCTACTTTTGGCATGGTTACCTTCCATTGGGCATCCCGCTGGTGGGCCGTGACATATCACATGCCCCTTTGCAGTGCAGCTTACTGGGGGTTTCCTAGCCTTATTTTGCACAGATATTTTTTGTAGGTTTTTAGGTCAGGAATTTGTCGTTCCTTTACCGTTTGGGCATTCCACAACTTGGCAGCCATTTCCAGCGTGCTTCTCTCATGAGCTTTTATTCGGCTTCTGGTCTGCTTTAGTAGTGGTGCATTATTTGCTCTAGTAGCCCTTTGTGGTTTTGTTAGAAGTTTACTGTTTTGACTATAGCTATATGCTAATGTTTTCAAATGAATTATTCTCCTATTTTCTAGTAGTTTCACTTTGGTTCTTTTGTGTATGTCATAGGTTGGGTGCAGCTTGTCTACTCTTAGACAGATTTTTAGGGCTCTGTTCTGCAGTTTTTTTAGTAGTTCTTTTCTCGCACCCATGTAGTTTACATCTCCATAGTCAAAATAGGGGAGCACCATGCCCTTGAAGATTTTTATTGACATTTCTTGTGTCATGTAGTCTCTTAGCTTTGCAAATAGCCACAGTTTGTGGTTTACTTTTTGTATAATTTTATTTATACATAGGTTGTAGTTTAGTTGGCTGTCCAACTCAAGGCCTAGGTATTTGTAATGGTCTACATTTTCTAGTGTTTGGTTTCCTAACTTACAGTGTAGTTTTCTTTCTGGCATTTGTTTATGCGAGAAGAGTACTGTTTTTGATTTGCTTGTGTTGATGGTTATTTTGTTGGACTCACACCACTCATCTAGTTTTAGTAGGAGTTTATTTAGTTTAGTTATTACCTCCTCCTCTGTGGTGCCATTTGCGTATATGACTGTGTCATCTGCATATAGTTGGAGGCATTCAGTTTGCAACCATTTTTCAAGGTCGTTTATATAGATTATAAAGAGTAGTGGCCCTAACACTGACCCTTGGGGTACACCACATGTGACAGGTTGGTTGTCTGATAGTGTATTGTTTATTTTTGTTTTCTGTTGCCTGTTGTTCAGGTAGCATCGTATCCAATCCATAGTGTTGGATTTTATGCCAATGGTTTTTAGTTTTTCCAGTAGTATTTTGTGGTCTACTGTGTCAAATGCTTTGCTGAAGTCAATGAAGGCGGCTCCAACTAATTCTTTTTGGTTCATTGATGCCATTATGTCATTTGTTAGGTTGGCTATTGTTTTTGATGTGGAGTGCAGTTTCCTGAAGCCCCCTTGTCTTTCGTTTAGTATATCATTTTTTTCCAGGTGTTCATTGATGTGTCTATGTAACACTTTTTCAATGAGCTTGCCTGGGGTTTGAAGAATTGATATTGGCCTGTAGTTTCCCATGTTTTGTTCGTCTCCACCCTTGTGAATGGGGGTGATATTATAACTATATGGCATGTCGTTATTGACAGAATATTGATCAAATAGGTGAAAAAACGGCTCGTTGTCCACATAAGACAGTTGTCCGTTAGACAGAGGCAATGCTATTAAATTAAACGGGTGCCGTGACGGGACCATCACTTTTTGCCATTATTGACAGAGATTTGTTATTAACAGAAGCCATTATTGACAGAGTAGTCTAATTAACGATGGTTGTGATATTGGTTGAATTTTTATCAGATTTTGACCGTAGCCATGACTCGCACGTTTTGGCCCCATGCGTACATGTGCACAAAAACGTGACACGTCATCAATCATTGCAGTTTATGTCACTTCCTGTTTGAGTTTCCATGTAAAACGTCACCAATCTGTCTGCTACGATGGTTTGTTTAGTCTGGAGTCTTCCCTTCCCTCATTGACATTTCAGCTCTCAAATATTGAATTTGTAAATTGGTTGTCCCGTATGTTACAAATGTGACACGATCAATCAAAATTGCTTTAAATCAGCCAATTTCTGATTATTCCAGATTACCTCCTATTACTTGAAAACATTGTAGGTCAGAGATTAAATCAAAGTATTATAGATTATGCATACCATGCTTGATAACTGGTAAAACTAACAAACCATCTGTGCTGTCAATGTGACACCAAAGGTACGCACAGGACAGGTATGTTTCAGCGATATTGTCATGTAACTGTGCAATGTAAAAACCTAAAAGTAGTGAAAAATATCTTTAGTGATATAATCTTGACAACATAAAATCAAATTGAATTAACTGTGCTTGATAGTTTTCTTTATTTACAGCTTCAAAGATGGTGGGCACTGCAGTGCAAATTTATGGCTGCCATTTTTTGGTCAATTTTCCACTTTATTTAATTATTTTTCTGCCTTGTGGACTCTTTATGTGTCTGGTTTTGATACCACTTTTTGCTTAGTATATTCCCTATAGGTATATGAACAAATTGTTTTTCTGAAATTGTTTTGAAGAGTTTAGTGATTAATAATGAAGCGCAACCCAACGGTCTCCAATCCTGGAGAACTACTCATATAGTATAGTTATATGAATCTTACCTGGGTACAGATGATGGATAACTGGTGTTTTCCTGAGGTACTAGCCTCGGATAGTCGTGGGTCAGGGAGAAGGAAGCTCATCCGGGTCCAGCAATCTTTTATGTACTTAATGGGATAAGAAATTATCTTAACTCTCTATGGATACTATTGTGCTTTCGTTTTGGTTCCAGCGAAATGCGATAGTCGTGGTAGGGTAGTGTGGGTGGGCTATTTGGTCTATTGCAGGTTTTAATGGTTTGACTACCTTTTAGAAGACAATGAAGTCTAAAAAGCTTGTGTATAATTTCACTGTCCCTTTCCTCCATGCATGTGAAATAAGTCTTTGTTTTGTAATTTTGTCTAAACCATATTGTTCTAAACATTTTCTTAAAAAAGGAATGCCAAAAGGGGTGTTGTCGACACGTCTCCGTGGACTGTTAGTGGTCCCTGATGTGGCAGGTTCTTCCTTCCTCTTGGGAATCTGAGCACGTCTGTTGCAGCTGATGTTATTGCCGCTAGCCATGGTTGTGTTTCCCATGCTGGTACTATCAGTACTGCTTGTGTGTGATCCATCATGATCTTCCTGGCCACTCTGCTGATAATGCTGAATGGTGGAAATATGTAATAAAATGTATTATTCCAAATTAATGAGAATGTGTCGACTCTCCAGACTTCTGGTTCTGGATGCCAAGACACATATTTATGTAACTTTTTGTTATTGCGTGATCCGAATAAGTCAATTTCTGGTTCGCCCCATTTGTGACAAATGTGGTCGAAAATATTCTGATTTAATGACCATTCTAAATGGTTGTGGAAATGTCGGTTTTTCTTGTCAGCCAAAGTATTTTGACTGCCCGGGAGATGTGTTACTGTTAGCCATATCTTGTGTTTCTCTGCCCAGTCCCAAATGAGCTTAGCCATATAATTACACGGTTTGGAATGAGTGCCTTCCATATTACGTATGTAAGCCATAGCTGTCGTATTGTCTGTTAAAACTCTAACATGATTATTAGGGAGGTGAACTAGACTACGGAGTCCTAGATAAATAGCTCTAAGTTCTAATATATTCATGTGATCGGAGATTTCATCTCCCATCCAACGACCACTTGTTGCCTGTTGGTCTCTATGAGCCCCCCCAGCCTTCTAATGAAGCATCTGTTGTAACTGTAGTGTTAGGCTCTCCAATCCTAATGGGGTTGGGCGAACTGTTAATGTGTGAAAGCCAACAAATAATATCATTTTGGCCTGCTGGTGAAATCGTCATGGGCCGCTCAAAGTTTCCTTTTGTGCATGCCAACGCCAAGTTGTTATTTATTTCTAGTGATTTAATATGAGCCTTGCCATAAAGAATGGCCGGTGCATATGCTATCATAATTCCTATCAATATTGTGACTTGTTGTATCTTTGGTTTGTTCAATTGTAATAATTGATTTGCTGTTGTTGTAAATTCATCAACGTTTTGTTCTGTTAATGAAATGGTCATTTCTGTGGTGTCAATAAAAAATCCCAGAAACTTTAATTTGTTTGTTGGTATTAGTACTGAATTAGTTTTGTGTATGTAGAAACCTAATTTTGTAAATGTTTCACATAATTTGTCTACTGCTGTATGGCATTGTTGTTGTGTTTGTGCAACAATAAATGAATCATTGATATATGGAAACATAATATGTCCTTCCCTAGCCAGTTGGGACAACAATTGGTTGAAGTAACCTTGTGAAAATGCGTGGACAGCAAGCTAGTCCATTCGGCATACATGTGAACTCATAAAGTTCATCATTCCAACAAAATCTGAGATATTTCCGATCAAGTTTATAGATAGGTACTGTGTAGTATGCATCTTTAAGATCTACACTAGCTAACCACGCGCCTTGCATTACTAAGTAACTTGCTGTGTCCAAAGAGAACATTTTTAAATGTTTATATTCTACAATGTTAGATCTAAAATTAATCTTACATCTCCATTTGGTTTGGGTCGCAAGAAAATATTGGATATGAATTCCCCAGCCACATGTAGTGCTGTTTCTATAAGTCCTTTCTCACAAAATTTTAGGACTTGATCGTCTAACACCTCTCGTTCTGAACCTTGAAATCGATAAGGATAGGGTATATTCTTTTGAATAGGTTCCTCTAACAAAGGGATTCTTACCCCTTCAGCTAAACTAAGAATAGTTAGATTATCTGTAATGTTATTGCATTCTGGTAGGCAATTATTGAGGTTACCAGCTTAAAATTTGCTTACTGGTGTCTGTGTTGCTGCCTCTACTTGTTCCCATTGGCGGGTTCGTCGGTTTCGAAATTCCTGCCTCATTTTTCTTGAAGCGGTTAGGATTCGCATCTGTGGACTTCTTGTCTGTCTCCATGTGTTTTCCACACTTGGAGCTCGTCTCCACTTCCACTTCCACAAGTACTGGAGTTGGCCACCAAACACCTTTGTCTTGTCCAGTGGTTTCCCCTTAATGGGCTTGGGGGCAAGGAATAATGTGTATTCCTTCCCATCATTGTCTGTGATCTTCTTAGACCTGGCTACCTCCTTGCCTGCATCGGTGCAGACTGCCTTGAACATGTTCTCAAAGCGTCTGTATGAGAGGAAATTGCTAGTCGCGGTTAGCAACGCAATCCCCCCATTCATATCATCGCACAGCAACGAGAACCTGTTCTCAGCCATCATCCTATTGGCAATAGGCGCGATGGTCATGAGGGCCGATAGAACCCCTTTGTGCACTGTATGCAGTGCTGCCTCAAACTTTTTTCGCTCCTCGCTGAGCTTGACTTTTGGGTCCATTTCTTTAATGGTGGATTCCAGGATCCCTTTGATCCCCATGAAATTTTCAGCCATTTTGATAATCACTTTGGCCAGCTTAAACGTGTTGAAGTGCCCCTGGATCGTCTTCCTCATAAGTGTCGTTATGTGGACATTCTTCCGCCTTTGCACCTTGCACTTCTTTGTTTCCTTACCACAGGATCTCACTATTTCCCCGCGTGTTTCATATCGGAATCGGAGCTCGTTGAAGAAGAGTCTGACGAAGAGTCAGAGGAAGAGGATTTGTGCTTCCTCCTTTTCTTCGTCTTCTTTTTGCTCTTTTTCATGAGAGGCTTCTTTTTGCGGGCCCTCGTGTACTCGTCCCCTTCTGATGAGTGCTCCTTCTTTTTGTGTTTGCATTTGCACGCATACACAACCACTTCCTCCTCTGACTCATCGTCAGACGACATCTAATCTTTGTGTAGTGTAGTGGTGCCATCCCACACTCTAAGAACCTATAAACTTCTCCCACCTGTGGCTTTCTTCGCCAACAAGTTGAATAAAATACTATAGGACTCGGAGGTATGCCTTAACGAGAATAACAAACAGGGTATCTTAACAAAACCCAGGAATAAATCCTAGTGATGTAAATGGCTCCTGCCAAACATTTCTCCGTTCGGCAATGGGCGGCTTCATTAATAACCGAACAATGGAAGCATTGTTCTAATGATCATATGTAATGCGATCGAAACTAAGCTGTAAAACAGTGATATCTTAATGAAAAGTTTGTTTTTAAAACTTTGTATGTGAATGCTAACATGAACTGAACCAACGTATCGCTTTTGAAAGATACTAACCATGTTGGTTTTGTAGTTAATGTAGAAAAACTGCCGGAGCTGCTCACAAACGTCCTCCTGCTGTGAGCTGATTATGCTAATTGCTGGACCCGGATGTGCTTCCTTCTCCCTGGGCTATGAGTAGCCAGAGGCCTCATACCGAGGTAAAATATATGTATATATATATATATACATATAGGCCTATACAAACTGGAATGGGACTTGAACACATATTTCTACCATTTCGAGATGAGCCTCCTAACTATTAGCATACAGCACTCAGCATGCACAACATCCTGGTCACGGCACCTGAACCAATGCTTTAACACTGACAGATAACTGGTTACGTTGGTTTGGTTTCTGTGCAGGTTTTATGTCCTAGTCTCAATGAGTGACTTACCACCCATGGAGTGCCCTATCCAGATAATCGGCCGCTTCCCTAGATTCGCATCTTTTAACTTCTGTAGAATCGCGTTGCTTCGATGAGCTAAACTCCGTCTGAAAATAGTAATCGGCCATACACAGTGGTAAGCCAAGTCAAGTGACATAATACTATTACTTGTTTCCAAAGAATATATTAGGTACCGGACGCGGTGGCCGAATCGGTAGAACGCAGGCCTCCCATGAGGGAGATCGGGTGTTCAAGTCCCAGTAGAGTCAAACCAATGACTTACAAAATTGATACATGTCGCTTCTTAGCTTGGCGCTCAGCATTAATGGGATAGGGCAAGGATTGGTTAGCTCAGTGTCAGGATAATGTGACTGAGTAGGATATTGTGCACATGGCCTGATTTCCTAGTGGGGCAGCACTATAAAAGTTGCTCTGAGTGCACACTGTCACAAGTCGGTACCCGTCCTGATATGAGCTTAGATGTTGTCAGGACGTAACATTCTAACAACCAATCATATATGTTAGATTGCTTCATTATAATCTACTTAACATTAGCCTCGAGTAACTTTGATTAAAAACGGTTCACTTTGTTAAGTGAAAATTTGCTAAATAATTTTGATGTACATAGCCAAATTTGGAATGTTTCTTTGTTGGAGTTTCACATGCCAATGAATTGGCAACAAATTATAAACATTTATTTGAACTTCTTTATTCATTTCGTCCCGCTTTAATATCGACCAAATGATCAATAAGGAGAAAACACAACTCACTTCTCACTTTCAAATGGGCATTTCGGCGCCCACTCCGTGAGGTGGGTGTCATATTCCACAGTGAGTAAGCGCATATTGGGGAAATCCTTAGCCAGCCAATCCTGACAACAAACAGAAAATAACACAACATTTAATTAGTGTCCGAAGTGTGTCTGGTCCATTAAGCAAATTAAAAATGATCAAATATAAGTTTAGTTCATGTTAGCATTATTTGGGGCAGGTGTCCTATTTGAGGGGGGTCACGTGGTGCTGCCTCCAGTTTTAGTGTTCATAGCCCTCTCCTGTATCTACCTAGCTGGTTGGTTGTTGGAGTTTTAGGTCCTGAAAGTGCCTACCTAGCAGAACACTTACTGAGTGACACCATGTTGTGGCTAGTTGCAAATGCTGAGCTGACAGTTGCTGAGCTGACAGATCCGTCAGTCACTAGTTCCAATGGTTTGGGCTATTTAGATTGAAATTGTATACAATCACGGTTTAGTCATTAGGCAACATAATAAGCTGTTTATACAGTCTGGGTCTGGCCTTTAATAGCTACTACAACCTCTTTATACAGTCTGGGCCTGGCCTTTAATAGCTACTACGACCTCTTTATCCAGTCTGGGCCTGGCCTTTAACAGCTTCAATGACCTATTTATACGGTCTGGGCCTGGCCTTTAATAGTTTTAATAACCTATTTATATAGTCTGGGTCTGGCATTTAACAGCTACAATGATGTCTTTATATAGTCTGGGTCTGACCTTTAACAGCGACTATGCCCTCTTTATATAGTCTGGATTTTGCCTTTAACAGCTACTATGACCTCTTTATATAGTCTGGGCCTGGCCTTTAACAGCGACTATGCCCTCTTTATATAGTCTGGGCCTGGCCTTTAACCGTTACTATGCCCTCTTTATATAGTCTGGCCTTTAACAGCTACTATGACCTCTTTATATAGTCTGGGTCTGGCATTTAACAGCTAATATGGCTTCTTTATAGTCTGGGTCTGGCAATTAACAGCTACTATGCTCTTTATAGTCTGGGCCTGGCCTCTAACAGTTAATATGCCCTCTTTATATAGTCTGGGTCTGGCCTTTAACAGTTAATACGCCCACTTTATATAGTTTGGGTCTGGCCTTTAACAGCTACGATGCCCTCTTTATATAGTTTGGGTCTGGCCTTTAACAGCTACGATGCCCTCTTTATATAGTTTGGGTCTGGCCTTTAACAGCTACTGTGGCCTTTTTATATAGTCTCGGCCTGGCCTTTAAAGTTGCATAATCCGGTGGTATAGAGTTTCTATACATATATTATTAGATCGATCAACATAACCGACTTTACTTCAGCTTGGAGTAACTGATTAAAATGGCTAACTTGGCAGATTCTTGAAATGAAAACTTGCAAAATAATTTGTTTATGCACACTGAAATGCTGGACATCATAGGACTGACTGTATGGCGTGCAACAGTGACAGGTTCTATTAAATTGACTCACTATTCCTTCTATGTAGCAATAAATGTTTAATAAGTGCACCAGTATCTCAGTTGGATATGATGGATCAAATAGGCAAGTGCTTTGGTTTCCAAAATGTTATTTTCATTTGATTATGCAACCTTAACCGCAACACCCACCTTTGGCCAGCAGTCAGTTTGCTCTTCGGGTTTCTCCCACTCTGGCTCTTTGGTTTTACCCTTCGTTCCCACATCTCTTTCAGACTCCGGCAGCGTGTTTTCATGAACATGCTTCTGCAGCTTACCATTCAATACATCCGGGTCTTTCTGTCGCCATGTTAGAAATGGGCCTCCAAGAAGGCCATGCACGAATACCACATCAACACAGATTGGCCGGCTGGAAGGAGAGGAGAAAGAAAAGTTGGTTGGTTGGTTGGTTGTTGGAGTTTGACATCCTGGCAAAATTTAAGGTCATATCAGGACGGATACCGACTTGTGACAGTGCGCATTAATGGCGACTTTATAGTGCTGTCCCACTGGGAAATTAGGCCACCAGCACCATGACCCGATATCCCACTCAGTCACATTATCCTAGCCCTATCCTATTAATGCTGAGCACCAGGCTAGGAAGCGACAAGTATCAATATTTATAAGTCATTGGTTTGACTTGACTGGAAGCCGAACTCTTGACTTATCAGTTTGGCTCGAGTCAATCTCTCAGATTGGCAAGAAAATACCTGTTTTTGATTATTAAAGTAAAATTCAGGCTCAAATGGGCCAAGTATCAAGATCACATGACCGCAGTCCGGCCAATGGATGATCGATCAGTACACACCAAGTGTTACTCAGGCTGCTCAAGCTGTCTCCCACGTGGCTCCAGCACCAATCTTACACATTTAATAATATGTGCATGAAACCGGTCTGTACAATAGATAACTACCTGTATCTGTGCGTCGGGTGATAGGTGTAAATCCCGTCTCTGTACTTCCCGCTACCGAAGTCCCCGTCAAGATTTGCGAGAGTTTTGCTTGCCAACATGGACAATGTCAGGTCAGAAGAGTTGATCCACTTTGCCAGAACCGTAACCCATCCTGTTGAGATCATGTTATGGGGAATGAATGAGGTGGGGAATTAAAGCGACTTTTTTTCTTTAGAAATCTTTTTTTAATCAATCAACAAAACTTAGCTCTTTAACATTAAAGATTATCAGCTGAAATGATATGTAGGTGATAAGCTTTGTGTACTTTGATGATTTTTTAATATAAAAAAACAACCAAAATGGGCTTTATAACTTGACAAATTACCAGCTGAGATGATGTGACAGTGGGAACCTGTGTGTACTTTGATTTATTTAAAGCTTCCATCTGATGGGAGTATCAATTTTTTTAAACCAAACCCCCTACATAGATTTGATCCGACATATCCAACTTAAATACCAGTGCACTTATTAAATATTTATTGCCGGGCAGGAGTACTAAATCAATGTAATAAAACCCATCCTGTTGAAGTCTATTATCTCCAGCATTTCGACGTGCATGTCAAAATAAGATTTACAAACTAAAGTCCTCCAAATTTGACCCCTTAAAATAAAATATACTTCAAACTAAAGTAAAATTGGTTCTAATAATCAATATAATATTTATGAAAAAATAAAATATAAAAACCCCAAAACCAATAGGGTCTGCAACTTCAATGCTGAACACAAGAAAGATGAGCTTTTTTAACTGATCATATTACCAGCTGAGATGATGTGTCGGTGATACTCGTGGTGCAGTGCAATATTGGACAAGATGCGTCCGATTCCGCGACATATCTTCATCTGGTCCCTATTCTTCTCGTACACCCGCTGCAACATCTGCAGCCCTTTGTGTTGCACAATAAGGGAACAGTGGCTTGGCACCTTTTAAAGAACAAACATTGAATTAATCAAAGAATATTAAATGACGGTTGGTTTGTTTTTGTGGAATTTTTTTTAAAGTTCCATTTCCCATGGTTTTGAGGTTCTGTCATTTTATGAGATAAACATATTAGGTTGATCATTATAATCTACCTTAATTTAGCTTGAAGTAACTTGACGTGACTTAAGCTTGAGATATTTGAAGTGCAAATGTACTAAATTAATTTAGGCAAGCAGGCCAGAACTCTGACACCAAAGGCTTCTGTAGTAACAGGTTATTCCCTTCTGTGTGGCGACAAATGTTTAATAAGTGCACCAGTGTTTAAGTTAGATATGTATTATCAAATATCAAATATCAAATTTTCAAAACCAAAACAATTATCTATATTTTCATCCGACTATGCAGCTTTGAAAGAATGTTTTAAAAATAGCGAAACAAAGGGTCTAGAAAATCTCGGTATGGTGTACATATAGTATATTGACTGGCTCTCCCCTACCCCTCTGCCCCCCCTCCCTCCGCCGCCTCCCACAAATGACCTTGACCTACTTGTGACCTTACCTTTGAATGAATAAAGAGAGCATGGAGGAGGTTGGAGATGTAAGGTATGCCAGCCTTCTCCGTCACAATACCGGTACCATCAAAACTCCACACGGCTACCTGATATACAACAGAGGGGGGAACAATTAAATATATGCTAGTTAAACTAGACTTACCTGCAAGTTGAAGTGCTACTAAGATACGGAAAATTAACCTGCTTTGTCAGGACAAAGCTGGTCTGAATTCAATTCAATTCAATTCTTTATTTCAGACTCAGGATTATGGTAGTTACATAATTTGGTCCATAGTAGGTAGACATACAAATTAATGTGAATAGGATATAAGTGATAGTATGAATACTACCATACTAACCAATATCAGAATGTTGGTCTACATACAGTAGTTTGTACCAATGCCTCCTTATTGCAGACGTCAATCTGAGATCACTCTCTTCTATTTTCATAAGTCCCTGTATTATACCATTTTCTGACTTGTCAAGTCTAGTAATAAATTTGTATATTAGATTCCTGATAACAGCCTGGAAGGCTGGCACATCAATATTGGCAAACAGCTGACTAGCACTGTGATACCTAGGTAGACAGAGTAATAACCTCATAACGTCATTATATGCTACATTCAGTTTTCTAATGTTATACATCCTATAGTTCCACCAAATCTGGGCAGTATACAAGGGAGTACAGAAAGTTCTAAATAGATTTACCTTGACATCAGCTGTACACATATGAAATTTCCTGATGAGCATATTTCCCTGAGCATATAACTTGCGACACTGTCTATTAATATCCCTGTCATCTCTAAAGTCATCAGTCATAAAGTGTCCTAAGAACTTGACTTCAGTCGAGATTGACAGGGGGAGCACCAGTTAAAATAAAATCAGGAAATACAGTATACTTGTCATATTTTGATTGAATGATCATTACCAAACTTGTAATAGCATTGTATTTGATATCAGCTTCTATGCCATATTCAGAGCATATATTAAGTAGCATTTGCAGTCCACTACTATATGGTGAGAATATTACCAAGTCACTGGCATACATAAGATGATTTAGAAGTAATAATCCATTCATACATCCAGTTTTACACTGATTTAACCTTTTCGACAAGTCATCCATATAAACATTAAATAAATAGGGGGACAATACCCCTCCTTGTCATCATCATCATCATTATGCTGTCGGCCCGATGCGACAAAGACTGCTTTCATTACTTGACTGCTACATTTCATGAAAGCTGCTGGCTTTTGCAAGTTACCAGCGGCACTCTCTCGGGGAGCAAATAGAGGTTGCACACCGGCAAGAACATGTCAAGACAGGTGCAAAACTATTTGTCCCTGCAGTGGCTGGTCGGGAGATGTTGGGACTTCCATACATCAACCGCCCTTAATGCTGCCACAGTGACATGCTTTTCTGTTTAGGGTTTGCTCCCTTAGCCTTCGGTTCTGTCAAGAACCTGTAACACCATTACTAACTTGGAAGGGTTCTCACATGGCATCACCCCACCTGGCTACCATTGATTTGTGTGAATACCAAAATATTAATATCCTGATTAGATAGCCTGGAGTACCACGCTGCACTAGTTTTGTCAAACAGTTTTGCATGATTCACTCGATCAAATGCCTTAGAGGCATCAAGAAAACACAAAAGCATAGTAGAATTTAAACTATGATACTTCTGTATAATCTCCTTAAGAGCATATATGAGGATATCTGTCCCATGCTTTCGCTTGAAGCCATATTGATTATCATTTGTTTTTAAATACAACTCCAGTCTATCTAGCAGTACATTTTCAAATATGTTTGACAAAATACTGGCAAGTGCTATAGGTCTATAGTTATCCTTACTGTTAATGATTCCCATTTTGTCCTTAATTACTGGTACAAGAATAACAGAGATCATAGTATCAGGCAGAGTTCCATGTATGAGAAAGTGTGTGAGGCACATAGCTAAAATGGAAAAAAACTCTTGAGCTGGCATATTTGAGATGCTCTGCATAAATATTGTCAGCACCACAAGTCTTGTTACTATCAAGTTTTAATATGGCATCCCTTATTTCCTTAGCACCAACATTTATATCATTACAAATTTCTACATTAAACTTAACACTATCAACATTACTGCATACACAGTTAAATAACTCTTTATAATTATTTTTCCAGAGCTCGGCTATCTTCTCACACCGTACCACACCCTCAATATTTGTGAGAAGTGGTGTTTTACTATTGTCTATCAATTTGACCTCTTTCCAGAACTCTTCTACATTATTATTCTGCAGCTTAGTGGCTAAGGCATCTCTCCTCATAGCAGCCTCATTGTATTTAATGTATCTTAAAGCATATTTAAAACGGGAATTTGTCCTTTTTCATTTCAGAAATACCACCCTGCCTGGGTTTACCCTGTTCCTTCCACAGTAAGAAGGCTTCTCTTTCAGCTTTGTGAAGGTCTGCTACATGTACATTCCACCATGGATGGCACTGAGTGTTACATTTAGAGAAATTATACAATGGCTTACTTGCCAGCTTAAGGGCCTTTACAATGTTTTCATCAAAACTACCCAATTGATCTGCATGGTGAGAAACTTTACTATGCACATCTCTAGACATTAGAGCATCTGTGGGTATTTTAACATTTTGCAAGAGAGTTTCAGTATTTACACTATATTTATGAATCTCATCTTGTTTTATTCTCCCGAGCTGTCCTTTGAAGGTATGCATTACTGTACAGTAGTACCTGTTTTCAACGACTTCTGTGATTGGCAAACTCCTGATATATGACCAGAGGGGATGGCCGAATGAGTAGAGCATCCGTCTCCTGTTTTGGTAGATCGTGGGATTCGATCCCATGGGTTCGAACCCTGTTTGAGATAACCCGATGACTTTAAATGTTATACTTGTCACTTCCTAGTCAGGCGCTCGGCATTATTAGGATAGGGCAAGGAATAGTTGGCTGTTTCAGGATAATGTGACTGAGTGGGATATCAGATCATGGTGCTGGTGGCCTGCTCCCCCATGGGGCAGCACTATAAAGTCACCATGAGTGCGCCCTGTCACAAGTCGGTACCCGTCCTAATATTACCTTAGATGTTGCCAGGATGTAAACTCAACAACTGACCAACCAACTCGTTAGATGTGTGAACAATTTGTCAATGTATAAACTGGCGTGGTCTCATTTGACAGTTACCCTGATTACAAGACACCTGCCGTGTAAGGACAATTATTGGTCTGAATCACAAGTTGTCCATTGGAAGACATGTACTACGGTTAACGCTTGTATTTATGTTACTAATAAAGCTTTTTAGAAGTAACACCAACATCTATGATTCAATATATGAAAAGAATGTGAATGATTCTGAGCCTCACTGTTTCCTCCGAAGGCATCTTCTGTCCGACCAGTGCATGTGAGGTAAAGTATTGAGTACACTTGTCAATGTCTGTCACGGGCAGAGATCCCAGCAGCCCCTGCAACTCGTCCTCCTGTGTTTCCTGTAGGCAGAAGTAAATAGGTCACAGAACCACCTCGATTTGACCTACTTACATTCAAGTTGCATAAATTGATGGTTTTGAGTTTCTGTCATATTTAGGGATGAAAGTGGCCTCTGGCAATAAAAGCGGAAACGCATAAACTCTACCATAGGCTTATCATTAGGTTAATTGTTCGATCTACTTTATTTTTAATTTTGGAGTAATTTTGATTAAAAATTGCAAACTTTGGGGATATCTGAAGTGAAAACATGCAAAATAATTTTGGTTTGCACATCGAAATGCTTTGCACACCGGAATCCCACCCATGATGTTATTCATACATTACAGAGTTGTATTAACTGAAAAACTAAGCAAAGATGTGCTTTGAGAGCATTTGATACAGGATTTGTTTGTCTCTGAGTGAAGCATATTAGGCGACTTTAATATAACAATATTTTTAATTAGATTACACTGTCATTCAATGACTTACGCTTGTTGGCGGGAGTGCTGGTGGCTTGCGAAAGAAGCGGGGATCAACATTAGCCGAATGAGCCAGGCCAATGAGCGTGCGGTTATCACATGCCTGGGCAACCAGCAGATACTGTGAGTCTGCAACGTGATGGTCGGGCCGTGAGAACATACTCTAATTAGCGGATAGAGAACGAGCAAGCTAATCATTGTTCACATGTTAACAGATGGGATGGCCAAATGTGTCAAGCGCACACTTACCATCTGACATTTAAACCCTGGCTAAGGCAACCAATGACTTGAAAATGTATACTTGTCTCTGCCTAGCATGGGAGTGCTCAGCATTATTTGGACAGTAAAATTTAAGGAGCAGTGGAATTAGGAAGACCAATTATCAGCAATTAAAATGTCCCCTGTTTAAAGCTGCATAGTCCGATGAAGCATCAAATTTTCAAAATCAAAACAATTATCGAGATTTGATTCTACATATCTAACTTAGATACTGAGGCACTTATTAAGTATTTATTGCACATAGAAGGGAACACTGAGCAAATTGAATAGAACCTGTTACTGCAGAAGCCTATGGTATCAGAGTTTTGGCGTACTTGCCAAAATTATTTTCACATGTTTGAATTTCAAATATCTCAAAAGGTAGCCATTTCAATTAAAAGTTACTTCAAACTAAAGTAAGGTAGATTATATATATAGAAAAATCGGAGGAGTGCTGCAGGGGGCGTCGGGAGGCGGAATGGCTGGGAGCAGCAGGGCGTCCGGGTTATAAGGCCGAAAGAGGGGGGGTAGGGGTGTTATGTAAGCTCAACGGCCGTTGGCGAGCTGGAGGAGGGGGGGCACTCCTCCTCTGCCGCGAATCAAGCGCAATGCAAGCATTACGACTGATACGCAGCGAAGGAGGAAGATAAGGCAGGGGTGGAATAAAAACACTTTATTCAAAGGTGGAAGATCAAGTGCAATGGTAATGAGTAAATATAATGAACATCAAGGAATCAAGTATCAATCAAGGTAAATAGTAAAATTAATAAGCAAGGAATGAGTATATCAAAGTTCATAGGGGAAAATAATGTTCATCGTCAAGGGGGAGGGGGGGGGGCGGTGAGAGGCCCCAAAGAGCCCTCCAGCAAAACAGAGGAGAGAGCTCAAGGGGCGCCCGAGGGGGCAAGGCGGGGGAGGTAGGCATGTACTGCCCCCGAGGTCCAGGTGCCCTGGGCCATGATGTCCGCAAGGGGCACTCCAGCTCGCTGGCAGGCCTGAGCCACCCCCCGACGCAAGCTATGAAGGGTGAAGCTGTCGGGGGCGGAAATGGCGAGGATCCGAGGATCGATTGGGCGGCCTGAGGGCATGATGAAGGCCGGGTGGGCTGTGCCAGTCGGAACCAGGGCAACGGAGGCGGCCCAGGCAGCGACGGGGCAGAGTTAGGCGCCCGTAGAGGCGGGAATGAAGAGCGCGACTGCCCTTGGCGGCAGGGTGATGGTCTTGGAGCTCCGGAGGGTGTGTCGGAGGCCCCCCGGGGAGGAGGCGACGTCGCGGCGGCTGATGGTGTGGGGGCCGCCCCAAACCTCGGGACTGGGGGATAGGAGGCTGGATTGCCGCAGCATCCCGTAGTACCTGAGGAGGGCGGGCCTCGGGACAACGCCCGAGGGGGCGGTGGCAGCGAGGTGGGCGGCGACGGCCGCGAGGTGGCAGGGAGTCAGCGGTGGGGCGGGCAACGTGCCCGGAGGCCCACTCCCCTCCCCGGCAGACGTGTCGCGCGAGGCGGGAGCCGAAGGCGGAGGGGTCACCCCCGGCCACCTCGACCCAGGAGCGCGCCCCGGAGAGCGTGTTCCTCATGGAGGCCTGGGTGATGGAGCGAGCATTGAGGGTGACGGTGTAGGCCGTGACGTCGAAGGCGGTGGGCGCCAGAGGGTCAAGCCCATGGCCCGAGGCGAAGTAGCCCTCGGCCTGTCGCCCATGGCCTGTCGCCGGCGGTTCCTCCAGGTAGATGGGGCGAGGGAGGTGACGTGGAGCCCGTCGACGGCGGCGACCTCGGACGCTGTGTACCCTGGAATCAGAGGCCGGGGTTGAGGGGAAGTTGTCGTGGCAAGGATGAACGTAGGCGAGCCCGAGGCGGGCGACCTCGGTCTGGGCCACATCAGCCCAGTGCCCCGGAAGGTGGGCGCGGCTGAGGGCGTTGGCGAGGACGAGGTCGGCCCCGGGCTTGTGGAGGATGGTGAGGGTGAAGGAGCCCTCGGCCGCCATCAGCCATAGGTCACGCGCGCAGGTCCCGAGGGTGGGGTCCCGGGCGCGCCCGGACTCGAGGGAGGCGGCGGAGGCCATGTTGTCAGTGTTAATGACCTCCGTGGCCCCCGCGACGTCGTCGGGAAGGCGGGCGTGGTGGGCCACGACAAGGTTCACCGCCTCGAGCTCGTGGATGCTTGGGAGAGCAGGCGCGGAAGGCGGAGGAGTACCCTCGGGCGTAGCATCGGGTCAGGGAGTAGGCCCCCCCGCCAGTGAGGCAGGAGTCACCCTCGATGACGATGCGATGGAACCCAGGGTCGCGGAGGAGGTGTAGGCCATTGGAGGCACATCCGTAAATCGCGAACCACCTGAGATCCCAGAGGTCCTCCTCCCCGAGGGTGATGGAGGTGAAGCCGAAACAGCTGCGCAGCGCCGCGAGGAGGCGAGCCATGAACTTCCTCGCGGGCAGGACGCAGCTGCCGACGTGGTTTAGGCGGCCGAGGGTGCTTTGGAGCTCCCGGCACCCGATCCGGGCCTCGCAGTCGGCCTCGAGCTCGTCAACTTTGTCGGGGATGATGTGGATTGTCATCGCATGTCGCCGTCGCCGCACTAAAAAGCCGGCAAGGTGATCGCGGGGGCGGCGGAGGCATGTTTCCGCGCCCACTTGGTGAAACAGAACGCCTCACTGTGGACTGTGAGGATCCGTTGCACATTGGCGCAATACGCGCAGGCATGGCGCCTCCTGGCGCCCTGTTCGCTGTGCGCCTCGCCGGCGGGGGCGAGGTCGCACGAGGCGGGATCGCGGTTCCAGGCCGGGCAAGGCACGCCGTAAGCCTCGCGGGTGTAGGGGGTGCGGGGGTCGGCCTGGGAGGAGCGGGGCTGGGCAGCGGCTGCGGGGCGGGCAGAAGCCGCAGAGCGGGAGGCTGAGGCTCGGGAGGTGGTGGCGGCAGTCACGGGGGCGGTGATGACGTCAAGCCGGACTGTGTTGATCACTATGGGATCATGCCACCGGTCCGGGAGCGTCCCGTTGGCGACCCAGGCAAACACCGTCTCAGAGTACCTCTGGACAGTAGGCCAGGGATGGGTGACACAGTCGCGCTGCACAGTGAGGTTATGGTGGAGGAGGCCTGGCAAGGAGTCCGAGGGGAAGGCGGGGTGTGACTCGAGCATCCGAAGGGCGAGGTTGTTCTCTTCCATAGTCGCCTCGCCCCTCTTCACCGCCTTTCCCTCGGGCCCCCTCTCGATGAGGTTGTGGGGGAAGATGTAGCCTGAGGGTATACCTTTCCATCGTCCCGTGTTCTGTGCCTCGGAGGATTCGAGGATCTCCCGGACCGCCTCGGCGGTGGAGGTGGGGGTGTGATCCACGGCGGCTCGGAGGGCTGCAGGTAGGTGGGTCGCGGAGGCGGCCTGTTGGGTCGTGTAGGCGACCTGCCGGGTGTAGCGTCTGTAGAGGGGATGCAGTTCCTGGTTGGCCGAGGGCGAGATGGCGAGGTGGCGGTGCGTTGCGGGGCCGGCGGCCCCGGAGCCAGCTCTTGCATGATGTCTGCAAGTCGCTCCAGAGCGGACGGGGGCGTGGGGGCTGGCACTGGGGGCTGGGCGGCGGCCATCGGCTCGACTAGTCCGGTGAGGCGTTCCAGGGCGAGGGCGAGGGCGGTGGCATCCATCCTGGCGTCCATGGCAAACTCAAAACCATCGGACTATGCAACTTTAATCAATCACTTGGTCATCACTACAGTAGTGACTCATTTCATCCATAAATAGCTTAAAAGCACCACACCTGTTAGGCTGGAAGACCAGCACTTCGGTGCAACTGGAATAAAAGCTTTGACCAAAAAAGTTAAGGTCCAATCAATGAAGCTGCTGTTTCCTATCAGTCTATGCCTGAGCGAGTCAAATCAAAGACTTGACTAAATTTATACTTGGCACTAGCTTGCCAGGTGCTCGGCATGACAAGGAGAGGGCAAGGACTGGCTGACTGGCTCAGTGTCAGGATATTGTCTAGATAATAGCAGAACCCAAGCACATCTACGTACCATGCCAGTGGTGCTGCGAAGCCAGGGCCTGAACCCCCAGGATACGAACACTGTGCTGATCCGAGTGGGCAAGTTCGAGCAGCCGGAGGGGGTTCGGACTCTTCGCCTTCAGCCAGGAGAACCAGAATCCTGGGGGGAGAATGAAACATGGCTAATGGTGACTGGAAAGGGTGGTGGCTATTGTTAGTCTACATTCATTAAAACAATTTTCACCATTTTATCTAGAATTTTAGCTAGCCTCAAATTTGTTGTCGTTGTAATTGTGAGCCTTTGACTTCAAAAATATCTCCCAACACACGGTTGATTGTATGCTTTTACATTCTCTGTAAAAGTGACATCCTGATAATAATATGACAGAATCAGATTTGAACACTTCTCGCTGTGATTATGGCCTTTGCTGCTGACATGCCATTAAGCAATCACCAGTAACTAACTAACCATGAAATAAAGAATGCTTCAGTATAAATAAATAAATAAATACAGAACTCCTATGCAGTGGTACATGTCTTCAGCGATCCATAGAAACTTCATGAAAATTAATTAACACATGACCTATGAAAATTAAATAACACATGGCATATAGGGATAGGCTAAACATGGGGATATATACTAGTCTTCTTTGACCTGATACTCGTGATACCATTGTTCAGTTTTGCCACCACCAGCTGGACGACTTTAGCAAAAGAGGGTCTGATATAAGGACATCTGAAATTTGACAGGGTGGTCCAATAAATAGAGGGCTCGCTTCCCATACAAGAGGTTGTGCATTCAATCCCCAGATAAATCAAACCAAAGCCTGCCTTGATGGGCGCCCAGTATTACTAAGATAGGGCAAAGAACAATGGAATGAGATAGATTAATTGACCGCAAATGAAATTTCCCTCTATATAAAAGACAACTTGGTTATCTCTAAAGCATAGGTTTTCCTTAGAAGAATATAACAGAAACTCAAAACCATCCGACTATGCAACTTTAATATACTATGCATCAGTTTCTAAGTTTGATATGTAGGTTCAAATCTAGATAAGTGCTTTCCGTTTGAAAATTTGAAGATTTTAATGTTATCGGACTATGCTAACAGCGTCAACTTACTGTTGGTGTGCGGCGCATCACGTGACTTCCGCTTCACCTTATCACTAGACCATTCATTATTCTCGAAGCCTAGGTCGAGTTCACTCAGATAGATGTAGGTTGGCTTCCAGAACTTCTCCTGCTCAATCACTTTTGAGTGTGACATGACACCGAGGGCGTTATGTAGATTGAGTGACTCATAGTACAGGAAAACACCGCTAGGAGAAAGAAAAAGCAAGTGATTTGTAAAAGACTAATAACTATAATATAATAACATAATATATACTGGAAGCAATTCCCTTCGTATTTTTATACTCGCATAATTCGTTATACATCATATCTAGTATAGTTATACAAATCTTACCTGGGTATAGATGATGGATAACTGTTGTTTTCCCGAGGTATAAGCCTCGGGTAGACGTGGGCTAGGGAGAAGGAAGCACGTGAGATACCAGCAATTTTAACCTACTTATTCAGGATAAAAATGATCTTTCAATACAATGGATACTATGATTTTCCCGTAATGGTACACCAACGGGATAGACGTGGCAGGGCGTGGTGGGTGGGCCCTAGCCCACATCTACCCGAGGCTTATACCTCGGGACAACAACAGTTATCCATCATCTATACCCAGGTAAGATTCGTATAACTATACTATTTTACCTCGGTATACAGCCTCAGGCTAGCCTCAGGCTAGGGAGACCTTTACATAATTCATTTTTATCCTTAATATCATCCATTCTTATATAATATTCAACATTTTTGTTCTCAGCTATTCTTGTTAGTTGGCGAGCAGGCGCTTTGCAATGCCGGTAGGCTTTTCTAGTCGCTTGTTGTAATGTTTTGCAAACGACTTAGCCGTCTTCCAGCCTGCATGCGCTAGTATTCTTTTCACAGAAATACCTAGCAACCGTGCCTTGGAGACCATGGCACCTCTAGTTGAGTGGGAGGAGTATTTGCTTGTATCCACTCCAGCCAATTTCAACACCGTAATTGTCCATCTGGCCAGGGTGTCTCGTGAAATTGCCTTATGTGGCTTTATAAAGCTCACTAATAGTTGTTGTGATGCACGTAAATCCTTTGTTTTAGATAAATAAGCCCGTATGGCTGACACAACACATAATTTCCGATCACTCGGAAAACAGTCTAAGTGAACCGTAGATAAAGGGTCACCTAACGTGTTCGATTTAAGCAATTGTGCTAAATCAAACGTAGCTTGTTTCTTGTCTATTTCTAATCCAGTTAAAGACAAAGGAACAATCGTCTGTCCTCTGTGTCCGGTTACTAATAATAACAGGACCGCGACCTTAAAACCTAATTGTTTTAAATCTAACCACGAGTTGTGAGGCCAAGCCTGAAACAACTTAAATACTACAGACACATCCCAAAACCGACTATACTTTGGTTATGGAGGATTCCTTAGATAAATTGAACGAAGTAGATATCCAAGAACATAATGTTTTCCAACTGTTTCGCCATCAATTCTCGGTAATATGATTGATAACGCACATCTTGCCGCATTAATCGACCCAAAGGATAGTCCCTCATCCTCTAGAGAACGAAGAAAACGAGCTACTTGTGAAATTGCTGGATTTGTTGGCTTAACTTTCATTAACAAACAATGTACACCCCATTTCTTTAAATAGGATGTGTACATTTTGACAGTTCCTGGCCTCCAGGCATCAGCTACTATCCTATTCTCAGTAATTTTGTCCAATCCAAATTGCCGCAGCTGGTTCCTTACAAAAGGAATGCCAATAGGGGCGTCGTTGACACGTCGCCGTGAACCACTAGCGGTCCGTGGTGTGTCAGATTCCCGAGTTTTCTTGGGAATCGTATATGTTCTTTTGCCATTTGTGAAACTGCTGGCAGCCAAGGTTGCGTGTCCCAATCGGGCACCACCAGTATCGCATGTGTCCTTTCCAGACCGATTTTCCTGACAACTCGGCTGATAATGCTAAACGGTGGGAAAATATAAAAATAATTATTTTCCCATATAATAGCAAATAGCATCTACTTTCCAACCGCCCTGGTGGGCCGGTTCAGGATGCCAAGAAACAAACAAGGTAACTTGTTATTATTTCGTGATGCAAATAAGTCAACTTCAGGTGTACCCCATTTTTCACAAACGAAGTTAAACAAATGTGTAGAGAGAGACCACTCTAAATGGTCATGGAAATTTCTACTTTTATAATCTGCAAGTGTATTTTGTTACCCTGGAATATGCGCTACAGTCAGCCAGACTTGTTGAGCCTGTGCCCAGTTCCAAATCAGTTTAGATAACTGATTGCAAGACTTTGATTTTGTTCCACCCATGTTACGAATATATGCCATGGCAGTAGTATTATCAGTTAGTATTCTAACCTGTGATTTATTTATCTTTACTAAACTACGTAAGCCCAGATAAATAGCACGCAATTCTAGTGCATTAATATAGTCTGATTTTTCATCATCAAGCCATCTACCTCCTGTTGTGACCCCATCTCGATGAGCTCCCCACCCTTCTAACGAAGCATCAGTAGTAATTACTGTATTAGGTTCCGCCATGCGGATTGGATTTGGTGAACTTGCTATGTGTTGCATCCACCATCCAATATCCTGTAGCCCTTCTTGCGAAATAAACATCTTTCGCTCAAAATTCCCTTTAGTTTGTGTTAACGCTAAATTTTTATCTATTTCTAGAGATTTAATATGGGCCTTCCCGTATAGAATAGTACGTGCATACGATATCATTATCCCAATAAGGACTGCGACCTGTCTAATTTTAGGTTTTGGTAACTTAATAAGCTGGGTCGCTGTATTCATAAACTTAATTAGTTTTTGTTCTGTTATCGACACTGTAAGAGACTGTGTATCCAGAATAAACCCAAAACATTTGAGTTGTTTTGTTGGTTTAAACACTGACTTTTGTGGATGTACATAAAACCCCAATTTAGTAAGTAATGCACATAAATCCAAAACTGCATTCCCACAATCAATTTGTGTTGATGCTATAATAAAGGAATCATCTATGTAATGAAACATTATATGACCCTTCCGCGCCATTACTGAGAAAACAGGTTTAAGCAGTTTAGTGAATAAACGAGGGGCACAAGCTAAACCATTCGGCATGCAGGTAAACTCATAGAGTTGGTTATCCCAAATAAACCGAAGAAATTTCCGGTCTTTTTCCCTTATGGGAAGCGTATAATAAGCATCTTGTAAATCAACACTACCCATCCACGCATCTGGCGTAATCAGATCTCGTGCCGTATCTAGCGAGAACATTTTAAAATGTCGATATTCAACCATTTTATTAAGGATTGTTAAATCCAGGATCATTCGAACCTCGCCATTAGGCTTTGGTCTCGAGAAGATGTTTGAAATAAACTCTCCTGAACAGTATGCCACTTTTTGTATAATTCCTTTCTCAAAGAATTTTTGTACCTGTTTAGTTAGTGCCTCTCGTTCAACCGGTTCAATGTTATAAGGAAAAGGTATCCTGCCTTGTACCGGAATTTGTGTGAAGGAAATGTGAACACCCCTAACTATTTGTAAAATTTCTTGGTCACTAGTAATTTTGTGCCACTCAGAAATATGATTATTAATATTACCAGCCACAAAGTTGCTTACAGTTTGTGTGGTTTTAGAGGCTGGAAGGACTTGCAACGTTTGTGTTTCAACCTCTACTTGGACCCACCCCTGGGGAAGGGTCTCGGCGAGTTGACGCCTCGGCCGAGTGGCCGTGCGGTGTTGTCGGTCCAGCCTGAGCGAGCGCCCCGGCCCCGAAAAGCTTGACCGAAGTTTGAGCCCGGTATGGTTCCCCTGGTGAACCGCCGTGGACGAAAATCCCCTCGTGACCTTTTGAAACGAGGAGTTTCCTGTTTCTTCTTACCATCCATGTTTTTGCCACTCTTGGCTGCAGTTTCTACCTCTTTATAGAGGTATTGCAGTTGACCGCCAAACATTTTCGTGTTATCTAAAGGTTTCCCTTTAATCGGCTCTGGAGGAAGAAAGAGCGTAAACTCTTTCCCATCATTATCGGTAACCTTCTTTGAGCGAGCCACTTCTTTGCCAGCATCTGTGCAAACTGACTTGAAGACATTTTCATATCTTCGATACGACAGTAATTAATTACCTCCGCCGCCAACAATGCCATGCCCCTTGGTCCATCGTCTTAGCCACAGACGCGAACTTATTTTTCTCGATGCATTCTGTTTGCTACAGGAGCAATAGCTGTTAGGGTACCAAGCACTGCCTTATGCACTGTGTGCAACACACCCTCAAATCTCTTACGGTCCTCTGTCATATTGACATCTCGATCCATCTCCTTAATGATGGAGTTGGGAACACCTTTAATGCCTGTTAACTCATCTGATGACTTAGAAATAATCTCCGCCGGTTTAAACGTGCGGAAATGGCCATTAATGTTCTCACGCATAAGCGTAGTGGTTTTCACACGCTTAGCCCTTGGCTTCTCCACTTTCTTAGCCACTTTGCCCCCAATGGCAGCATAGACACCTTCATATCGCGTGTCTGAGTCCGATTCCGTGGAAGTGGAATCCGTGGACGAGTCGGAAGAAGAAGAATCTTTCCTCTTCTTCTTCTTCTTCTTGGACTTGGTCTTGCGCTTTTTGCGAAGTCGCGTCCTCCCCCTTTCCTTGGTGAAATCATCACCCGAAGAAACGATATGTTTCTTCTTCCTCCGTTTAGGAGAAGGAGGAAGAGCCCTAAGCTCCATCTCTGAGTCTGTCTCCGAGAAATCCTCCAAAGAAGACTCCTCTTGAACACTCGGCATTCGCCGTTTACGAGACACCGGTGGTTTGAGAGCCATTATATGACTCTCCATCGCCGCAAACCGTGTCTCCCAATTTTGAGCTGCGGCGCCGTCAGGCACTATGTCCTCCTCGGAGAGAATATGCGCCCCGGGCTGTGTCGAAGGCACTGCCGACAACACGGGTGAGGAGTCGTACTCCTCTTCCCCTCCACTCGGAACACGCCCCTCGGCTGCTGCTGCACCGCGCTTACTCCGCTTCGTGGCCATCGGGAGCTGAAACAAAGATTTTTGGTCAGTCCCGGTATATATATATATGTCACAATATGGTTGCTTCAACTCATTTGGACATCTATTGGTGTTAGAGAACGTGTTTATACCGTTATAACACAGGCGTAATAAGCTAAATTTGTGCGTGGGTTGTGGGTCAAGCCGAAACCTTACACGGGGTCGGGACCAGTGTATCGGCCCGCCCATCCCTCTGTCCCGCACACTTCTCCCACCTGTGACTACAACGTCAACAAGTTGGAGAAAATGCTACGAAACTCGGAGAAACGCCTGAAAAAGTTTGTGGGGAGTCTATAAAAGAAACCCAGGAGCATCTCCAACATTACTCTCTTCTATTAGAGTACGAGAGAATTTCCACAGGAGACGAGGCAGAGCCCACATCTCTACCCATAATCACACGGTGACTCGGGTGTTGACAGAACCGCTAATGACCGGTTTCAATCCTTCGAGAAGGAATTCTATCCTTGGTTTTTTTATAACCAAATAACTCGTCCAAAATGGACCAAAGAAAGTCTAAACTTTCCATAATGATGCTCTAATGCATCATAATTAAGCTAACCACAGTTTTTATGATACTTACTGCGTATTAGCTTGTATGTAGACTAAATTTGCCGGAGCAACCCAACGACACGTAATCCAGTCATGAGTTGTATATGCTAATTGCTGGTACCTCACGTGCTTCCTTCTCCCTAGCCTGAGGCTAGCCTGAGGCTAGCCTGAGGCTGTATACCGAGGTAAAATATATATTAATGGGTAGTTGGCGTTGCCATAGGAATTATAGAATATATATTATATAATTCATATACCCATTAAAAACCTTATTATAGTTGTAATATTACCATTATTCTCCGTAAGACTCCGCACTTTAGTGGTGGTGCCACCTGCGGCCCACCTCCCCTCCAACAGGTGTCGACAAGTATCAGTCGCACAGGAGGAATTATATATATATATAATAACTATTATAATATTTGGTCTTCATAGAGAGACAGATCCAGGGATGAAAGTGGTCTACTGATAACAAATAGCGGAAATCTATGGTGATGTTATCTGTAAATAACTGAGAACATTGAGAACAAAATGTTGCTCCAACAAGAGTATCCTTCCAAGTAATTATTGGCTAACATTTTTCAATATAATAAAAATTCTGGGATGAAAGTGATCGAGGAGGGAACAAAAGGGGAAATTAACAGCGAGGTGGATAGTAATAAAGCCACAACGAGTGTGTATTAACTGGTCAGTGGAATGGTGTTGGTGGGAACCAAATAAAGCGACTTTGTGGTCGATCTGTGGAGGTGGTTGGTTAGAGAGGTTTTACTGTAGGCCTATTTCTTGTTTGGGGTTTTACATGCTAGATAGTTTAGAAACAATATTAATCGCAAATTTACAACAAAATAGCGATTTCCCGGAGACATTTTCATCCCTATAGATTACATTAGACATATGGCCCTATCAAAATAGAAATATAACATAATAAGAAGAACTCCTAACTTGGGCACAATAACCACTTGAGACAGTGTGCTTTGTTAGCTTACATGTTGTGAAAAACTATCATAAAATGAAGATCACTTACCCAGCAGTTAGGGAAACAAGAATTGCAGACGCACTTCGGACTGGGGAAGAAAATAAATTACTGTTACTAACATCAAATAGATGGAAAAATTATAAATTGGTTGGCGAAACTGAGTGGACTGACAGAGCCCTAAAGGTGAAGTATATACCAAGTCCTAGAAATAAATACGTGTGTATGAATTCATAAATAACTAATAAAGCTCTTTAAATTAAAAATAATAAAAATACAGGAACATATATAATTGTGTTATCCATGTATACGTTACTAATAAATCTATTTAATTCAAAAGAGCAATAAAAAAAAGAGACCCACCCATCTCATACCCATTAATATGTGGGTGTCAGAGATGGTGATCATTCAATTGTACGTACCCAATGTTATCCGCTTTTTTAGTTTCTTGTGGATATTGGATACTGTCCGATACAGGAGCAATGCTTGTTCACCAAACTGGTAGTTCATTGTGGATATGGATAGAATCACCTGAAAAGAAACACCAACTGCATATATCATATTGACAGAGTGCGGTAGCACGTTATGGTAAAATCATTGACAATTCTCCAGCGGGCAGCACTATAAAGTAACCATGGCATGGCTGTGAATTATGACAAAGCAATACTCTTCCTATTTCCTGGTATGCTGAGATATAAAACCTCAATCAAGAGTCTAGATCATGTGGGTCCTGATATTGGACTGAAGGGTCATATTAAGTGAAATTAGCCCTAAAACTAATGACACTCAGGAAAATGAGGGACTATATTAGTGAGAATACGGCCATGTTACATTACAAAACAGCAATTTATTTGTTATTTTTGGTACATTAGTTGTTTAAGCAGGGGAAATTTCAGTCACAGACAACCAGTCTTCCTCATTCCACTGCTCCTTGCCCTATCCTAATAATGCCGAGCGCCTGGCTAGGAAGCGACATGTATCAATTTTTAAGTCATTGGTTTGACTCGACCAGGATTCGAACCCACGATCTACCAACAAGGGAGACGGACGCTCTAACTCATTCGGCCATACTTATTAATTATTTATTATAGTGATATAATATATATAATCTACTCACTCAGCAACAAGAAATTAAATTACAACAGGTGCATTACAACAGGTGCAGAACAGAGCCCTCAGAATAATATTCAAAGGAAAAATACTAGGCACGCAGGAAATGCACGAAAGGGTAAAAGATCGATATACTTATCTGTCTTAAGACAAGAATGTCAAATTACTAACACCAATGTACAAAAGAGCAAGGGATCCACAATAAATAGAGGAAAAAACAGAGCAACAAGGGTGGGCAATAGAATACTCCTCCGAGTTCCACAACCAGCCACCAATAAATTACCCAAAGCACCAATCTTTGTGGGCAGCAGAATGTGGAATAACCTACCTCATGGGACTTAAACATATATATATATAGGATTTAAATCTGCTGTCAGAACACACCTAATTGGCCAGACCCAAAGACAATAATAAGATAATGAAATGACTGAATGCACAACCAGAGATGTGCCGTTTGCGTGGTCCCACCCTCCAGTACATCCTGCCTGCTGGTTTCCCCCTCCCAATAGTCCCTTCCCACCAACATCGGGATTCCTCATTCCTCACACCAAGGCATGAATATATTTATATACTACAGAACAAACCAATAGTCAATACATCTTGACTTACTCAACACAAACATACCCCAACTAACATCCAAATCCTACTGCATATAAACAACACAACGAATAAGTAGCTATCTGATCACACTGAACTATGACAAAGTAAAGGTAGGCTACTACTAGTATTAGTAATAGTATCTACCTGAATTGGAAATCATAAACCAACAACTAAAACCTTTTATGTAAATGTAAAATGATTTAATGTAGGCCCCTACCCCATTGTATGAAGCATGAGTCATACTCATTACTTACTGCATCTTTAATTTCAGAACCTACTTCACATTTCAAGACACTACATAAATCATGGGTTTTTTTTAAATTGTGTAAATGCCAAGAAATGCCTACCTGGAACACTTACGGCCAGAAGACCAGTGCTATGGCACTGACAAGAGATGTATATGAATAAAATTCATTTACACAAAACACACACAAAAAAATTAAAGGGTGTCACTGTATGGGAGTTTGGGGGGGCGGCGGTGTCTCTAAAAGAAAGTTTTATGGGAGGGTGTAGGCTAGGTAACTCTAGTGTAAGAGCCTTCAAACTACGCATGATGGTGGGAGGGTTTAGTCTTTAGACAGGGTTGTCATTCAGCCCTACTTTAGGCTACTAATAGTACTATCACACTACGCCGTTACTATTCTATAGCGTACATTGCTTAGACTTAGTATGGGTGGAAACGAATATTGTAACTAGATCGTAGCATCATCTAAGTCATCTAGCCATGTATCTACTAGCCATGTAGATAAAAGAATTGCCCCGTAATACAGTAGCTTGAACAGAGACAGTCACGAGCCAGAGATGAGTCTTTTTAACTTGTATCTACTAGACATGCCGTTTCGAGTTAGGCAAGGACAGTTGGCAAGGTCCCTAGGATTGTAAATTGTAATCTGACTGATCTGCCATCTGGATGATGTGAATGCGGGCAAAGACAGAACTGTTGTGTAGCCCTTTCAATCGTAATCGTGTGATAGCTAAGTTAACCTTAGACGGGTAATCTATCTGAAGCTTCAGATATTCATTTAGCGGTGCGAAATATTTGTTGAGGACAATCTCTATGTGGTGCCACCTATCGTTCCACCGCCGTACCGATGATGCTGTCACATTCACAGTCGTGTCAGTGTAGTGTCGGTGCGCGGTGCCGGTGTCGCGCTGTCCCACTGCTTTAACTTTAAGACTTTGTAAATAACGGTTCGAATGGGATGTTGTCGTTTACTAAGTAATATAACTCCGCCGATCTATGTTCACTAAATACTTACATTAAAACCGAAGAATCGCAATACCGTATAAATATCCCTACCGGATGTAAATACGGGGATACGCTGTTTCTTTGCATGGCGTCATATGTAACGTAATCCTGGGAACCAGCTAAAGCTGCGTTAGCAGTTTCACTAGTTCAGTTGTTCTACACCAGGGGGCAAGACGAAAGACGCAAAAACGCATGACCACTGGGTCATATTGAGCATATCCTTGCAGGAATAGTTTCCCATTCTGTAATTACTGATATTGTGTAATTTGAACAGAAATTGATGTAAATAAATTTCAAATATACTTCAAACACTTTAATCCATTTATTTCCGCCCGATATAACTACAGCAAAGTATTTTATGATTGAATGAGTTCAACCGTGGCTGGTTGGGTCGCAACCGTGGCTGGTTGGGTCACTCCGTATAGCACTGAATATGCTTATGTTTCAGCTATTATCGCTCAGTTTCGGGGTTTGGTGTTACAGCCTATTACCGATTAGCTATCGCCGATGTCAGGAACTGTGTCAAGTGGTATGCAAGAGCGCGTAACACTAACATTTTAGCTAAACGTGAAATTATTTATAGATTTGGGAAATCCCTCTGCGTTTGTAGCCAGATATTAGGCTCAAATCTACTGAATGCGATCATATTTAACAGAATTACATACGCAATACGTGAAATTTGATCAATTTAACCCTAAATCCGAAGCATTATTAAGGTTACCGCCGTATTGGCGGCGATATTAATAGTTATATTTTCGAATCGACGAGCGTAAAGTAACCAAATCGCCGCCGCCGCCAGTATGGAACGCAGCGGCGGCGGCGATTTGTTTACATTAGACATTCGTCGATTCGAAATATATCTAGTAATATCGCGCCAATGCACGCGGTTGTTTTGGCCTTAAGGAAGGTTCGAATTTAGGGTTAATTTGAATAAATTTCACTTATTGCGTATCTAATTCTGTTAAATATGGTCGCATTGAATAGATTTGGGCCCAATAAATTCGCTAAACCTGATATTTTTTAGGGTTAAGGTAACACCGGTTAAGCCTTTGGTGTTAGGCCTAACACTGACTCGTGCATACCATTTTTTCGCCGCTAACCCGGAATTCCCGACAAATACCGTTTTGCCTCGCTAACACTGACTCCTGCATACGGCCCCTGGTCCCCTAGCCTATGTACCGGAAGCAAGTTTAAACGGGCTGAAACGAGTTCAACTGTGGCTGGTTGGGTCGATCCGTATAGCGCTGAATATGCGTATTCTTCAGTGTTATGTGTGGTCTACTCTAATGTATGGGGCTGAGACATGGACAATCTCTAAGAAAATGTACAATCGTTTAGCAGCATTTGAGATGTGGACTTATCGAAGGATGATGAAAATATCATGGACAAAGAAGATCACCAACAAAGAAGTTCTCAGAAAAATTAAAAATAAGAAAAGCTTGTTTGCCACTATACAGACAAAGGAACTTATTTATTTTGGCCACATCATTCGTCAGAGTTCAATATACCGTACATTGTTGGAAGGGAAGGTGAATGGCAGCAGAGGGAGAGGGAGACCAAGAACATCATGGTTTACAATTATTTCACAGTGGACAGGCTTGAATTATTCACAGTCTATCAGAGCAGCACACCATCGGGACAAGTGGAGAACCATTGCATCCAACCCTCGACTAGAGGATGGAACTATTGATTGATTGATTGATTGATCAACTGTGGCTGGTTGAGTCGCACCATGGCTGGTTGGGTCGCTCCATATTATCGCTCAGTTTCCAACCTGGTCCTCTAGCCTTTATACCGGAAACAAGTTTAAACGGGCTGAAACGAGTTCAACCGCGGCTGGTTGGGTCGCACCGTGGCTAGTTGGGTCGCTCCGTATAGCGCTGAATGTGCTTATGGAGAAGTTTGAAGTTGCGTGAGGTTACGTAGCCTCAGAGAGCGCATATATAAACAGATGAGAGGGACAACTCCCGCGAAAATCGGTAACACAGGCTACAGTGGCGTTCCTGGCGGTTAGTGTTGAACAAGCTTTGAGTTTGACGGTATGTGCAGTGCAAAACATTTGTTTTTATTCAAAATTAATAGAAATGAAGAAGCCTAACCTTATCAATTTAATATAATCCTTTTGGTAAACATGTTTTCTATCTGTATTCCAATCAGTTTGTTTCTAGGTGTTGTAGTTTTAGAGATATTTAACATTTTCTGTAGGAAGATTGCACACGACCATTGACAATGCCTTGAGTTTGCCAGTCGCGTGTAGTGAAAAAACGTCAGTTTTATTCCAAATTAAAGAAATCCAGAACCTAACCATATCAGAAACCTAACCATATCCATTTAATATAGTCTTTTTTAATATAATCTTATTGGTAAACATGTTTTGTATGTGTATTCCAATCAGTTTGTTTCTAGGTGTTGTAGTTTTAGAGATATTTAACGTTTTCTGTATGAAGATTGCTCACTGCCATTGACAATGCCTTGAGTTTGCCCATTTGTTCAACAACCACCACTTGGAGCTCCACAGTCGGCAGCTGTTACAGGGTCTAGTATGAGAGTTGTCCCTCTCATCTGTTTATATACACGCTCTCTGGTAGCCTGGTCTTTGTTTCAACAGGGGTCGCCACTGTGATGGTTTCAAAAGCCAGGCACAGAGGCACATGAGTTTTCTGCTATTATCACTCACTTTTTTTGGCGCCAATCAAACCGGGACTCGAACCCACGACCCCACGATCTACCAGCACGGGAGCGTCCGTCTCCCGTGCTGGTAGATCGTGGGGGTCGTGGGATTCGAGTTCCCGGTCGAGTCAAACAATAACTTTTTAAATTGATACTTGTCGACTTCTAGCCCAGGTGCTCGGCATTATTTGGATATGGCAAGGACTGATGTGCTCAGTGTCAGGATAATGTGACTGAGTGGGATACCAGGTCATGGTGCCGGCGGCCTGGTTTCCCAGTGGGACAGCACTATAAAGTCGCCAGGAGTGTGCACTGTTACAAGTCGGTACCCGTCCTGATATGACCTTAGATGTTGCTAGGACGTAAAACAACAACAAACAAACAAACAAACAAACAATGTCATTAGCAAAATTGTCATTTCAGTGCCTATAGACTACATCACCATTCCAGTGGCGTGGTGCATTGTGGGATGCGTCAGAGCAAAACAAACCCGCGAGAAGTGCATGGCAC